>OW240914.1:28575585-28684395 GCA_933207985.1 Pelobates cultripes
CCTAAGCCACAAAAAAAGGTCACCTAGACTGGAAAAGTAGGAGATAACCCTAGGGAATACAGTAAATATTAGAGAACCAAAGGTGTTGAATAGAATAGAAAGTGACCACAAGGTTACATTTCCAATCCACTCCAATAAGATCCTAAAGGAGAAAATAATAACAAAATAACTTTTTTTAAGTAACCAGGGCTGTCTATAATATGATTAGGACCCTGGGCAATGCATTTTCTTGGGCCCCCTGGGCCCTGCCCCTCCCACCGCCTCACCCCCCAATTACGCCCAACCCGCAATCACACTGACAGATGTACTGGCACATACACACACAGACAGACATACTGATACATACTGACACACACAGTCACTGACACACAAATATATACACACACAGACATACATACATACACAGACACATACACTAACAGATATACTGACACACACACAAACACATACACTGACAAATATACTGACACACACAGACACATACACACAGGCATACTGACAGACACATTGACACACACATTGACACACACACACAGGCATACTGACATACACACAGACACACACACACACAGGCATACTGACATACACACAGACAGACGTACTGGCAGATACAGACAGACATTAAAACATTCTCAGATACATACTGACACACATACACTGACATACAAATATATCCTGGCAGACATATTGACACACACACACACAGACATACATACATACACACACAGACACATACATTGACAGACATACAACACACACACACAGGCCTACTTACACACACAGACATACTTACATACACACACAGACATACTGACACACACAGACATGCTGACACACACACACAGACACACTGACATACACACAGACAGACGTACTGGCACATACACACGGACAGACATTAAAACATTCACAGATACATACTGACACACACATACACTGACACACAAATATATCCTGGCAGACGTACTGACACACACACACACACACACATACATACACACACAGACACATACACTGACAGACATACTGACACACACAGGCCTACTGACACACACATACACACACACAGACATACTTACATACACACACAGACATGTTGACACACACACACAGACGTACTGGCACATACACACAGACAGACATTAAAACCTTCACAGATACATACTGACACACACATACACTGACACACAAATATATACTGGCAGACATACTGACACACACATACACACACACACACAGAGACATACTTATATACACACACACAGACATACTGTCATACACACAGACATACTGACACACACTGACATACACACACACACACACACACACACACAGACCTACTGACATACATTTAGCCACCCTCCAGGTTCTTACCTTTACCAGGAGGGTGGTTTCCCTAGTCCTCTGGAACTCCCCTCCTCCCTGCCTTCCTCCTCCCGCGCGCCCATTATCCCCGGTGGGAGGAAGTGACATCACTTCCTCCCAGCCGGCTGCAGAACAGGAAGGGGCACTGTTTAAGAGCCACAGCGCCCAACCGGGCCCCTGCTGACACATGCTCCCCGGGTGGCCCTTAGTGAGACACCCGGGGAGCCTCCTCAGTGTGCAGGAGCCGCAACGCCCGGTCCATAGGGGCTGCGCAAATCGCGGGGCCCACAGAGCAGCTGCTCTGGGCCCCCCAGGAGCAACTGGGCCTGGGGCAGCTGCCCTGTTTGCCCCGTGTTAAAGACACGTTAGTTACTCTAAAAAGTACTAGGACAAATTAAACAGTGTAGCCTGATATGAGGGGGAACAGCCCTGAGTGAGATGCTCAATAATAGATAGTTAATAATAAAGCATACCACACTACTTCCCAACGGGTATGGATTGGCAGTACGAGAACTAACGGAAGAGATAGCAATCTCCCCCTTTGTGTGTTTAAGCCCTCATGGAAGTATATACAGCACTGGTTACGACCGAGCCTAGTGTGATCTTCCAGAAGCAAAAACTAAAACATAAAAGGAATAGTGAGAGATTTGCTAAATGGTGAGAACAAAGCACACAGGAAAAAATATATAAAAAGAAGGGTATATACAGAGAGATACGTAATAGGGATATAACCAATTAAATCCACCTCTCTAGGGTTACCAGAGGTCTGTGGTAAGGGTATACCTAGTCACTAGACCTTCAGTCTCATGTAACACCTTCATGGATATTCTATGCTTAACTTCAGTTTAGGGAAGAAAAACAAATCCCTTAAATTCTCAAATAGCTGTCTAAATACCGAGTGATATGCTCAATAGCTAATGATTGGTAATTAAGCATGCCACATTAACTCCACAGGATACAAATGAAACGATATGAGAACTAACAGAAAAAGTAGCAATCTCCACCTTTGTGTTTATAAGCCCTCATGGAAATCTATATAACACTGGCCACAACAGAGCCTAGTGTAATCATCCAGAGGCAAAAGTCAAAACACAAAGGAATAGTGAGAGATATGCCAAACAGTGAGAAATAAGCACAGGAAAAAATATATAAATTGAAGGGTATATATACAAGGAGATAGGTGATAGGGATATATACAAATGACTCAACCTCTCTATAAATACTAGAGGTATCTGGTAAAGGTGTCCCTAGTCTCTAGACCCTAAATCTCCTTAAACACCTTCATGGGTGTTCTATGCTTATACTCCATCTAGGGTAATTCCCTCAAGTTCTCAATCACTGTCTAAGTACTAAAAGACAAAAAAAAATTTCTTAAAATAAATAAAGCGCGTGCATAGTGATAAGGTGCTCCATAACAGAGAGACCCGTGAAAAAAAAACAATGCGCAAACGTGAATGTGACTACTCACCAGAATGGTTTAAATATGCTATGCCTTAATCAGCCATCCGTAAAACAGGTTAGTCAGCATGTACATTAACCAATTGGAAAGGGGAGTGGGCACGGCTAACTGCTCGCATCACTGGGAAGAGCCCACGTACGTTTGATGGACATGTAATGTTACATCCACCAATGTGCGGATTGCATTTCTGTATAAGGGATAGCACCTACTCCCAGTTACTCTACAACACAGGCTTACATTCATCCATTAAATTCATCCCCAATAAACTCATAATACATTTATAAAGTAAATCTGAGCAGGGAGCAAATATGTTACATTATGGCATGAACTATTGATGTTCTAAAGTACAAATGTACACGTGAACATTTCATATTGATTAAAGAATCCTTCCTGCAAGGTGAATGGAGACTTACAACATAGATATACAATATTTAAGTTGGTGATATGAATTAAGGTTATTAATAAAGAAATAAGGTAAAAATAACCTTATACCTATACTGATACCAATCTGTATAGTATATCCAAATAAAGTCTTTGCATAAGATCACATCAAAACGGTTACATTTTATCCAAATGGAAATATTGGATAAACTCATAAAGTGATGATAGTACCCATGGAGAGGTCTGAAAACATATATACATACATGACATGTGTATGTTTCCATCCATACACATATCATAAATACTCCAAACAACCCTTGTATATACTACATAAAGGAAGTGAGCACAAGAACCTACTATGTGATAGTCCAGTAACCTTCGGTATAACCTTAAATAAAGCAGGCAAAACCATATATATATAAATAAATATATATATATATATATATACCATTATAAATAAGGTGACAATTAATTACCATGAGAGAAAATAATAAAGTCCTAGGGATGTGTATATGTATGTACATAGTAAGCTTAATGTTTAGAGATCAACAGTAAGGACTATCTTGAGTTATAGTCAGATAAATGGAGAGTATGAAAACCCTTCATTTAAACCATTTGAACATAAGGTCTTGAGGCGATAGATCCAGAAAGCCTCTCTCGGTCATAGTTTGGTATCCCATCCACCTTTACGCGGTGGTTGTGGTAAAAGTTCCAGACCCGTGAATCGGATCCCTGCTGATGAGTTGTTATGGTCAATTCGGAGATGTCTAGAGACAGAAGTTTCTAACGGTCTCTTAACAGAGTTTACATATCCTATACTTGAAGGGGCGAAAAGTTTTTCCCACATATTTTAGTCCGCAAGAACATGTGAGCAAATACACCACACCTATTGAGCGACAATTAAACAAAAAACGAGATTGAAAATTTTCCGTATTACTGCTGTTGGAGAATGTCTTAGATTGCCTGTTAATAAAGGGGCACGCACTACAATGTCCACACTTCAAAGTGCCCATTGGTAGACATTTTTTAAAGTAACCAATTGAAGTGGCATTTGAAAAATGGCTTGGTGATAAAAGATCCCTCAAATTTCTACCTCTACGTGCCCTAATGGAAGGTGACGGTGTAAGTAAATTTTTGAGGTGTTTATCCGAGGTAAGCATGGGCCAAAATTTGTGTAAGATATTTTTTACATTATCCCAGCTGGCATCGAAAGTGCCAATGCATCTTATGGGGTTAGCTTCCACCTTCTGGGTATCTTCACTAATTAATTGGTCTCGTTCCATATTTGTGGCTCTCAGAAAGGCTTTCTTTAAGACCCTATTGGGGTAGCCCTTTTCTCTGAACATATGGCGTAACTCATTGGCTTTACACTTAAACTCCTCTATAGTGGAGCAGTTCCGGCGTAATCTCAAGTATTGCCCGATGGGAATACCAGATTTTAAAGGTATTGGATGGTGGCTAGTGCAACATAGGAGATTGTTGGATGCTGTTTTTTTTTCTATGTAATGTAGTGTCAGTTCTTCCATCTCCTATCAGTTGTAGAGACAAGTTAAGAAAGCAGAGTTGAGAGCCTCCTATTTCGCTTGTGAAGCATAGGTTAAATTCATTGATATTTAGAAGTTGCACAAATTCATTAAACTTGTCTGATGTGTCCAACCAGATCACAAAGTCATCATCAATGTATCTCTTCCAGTAAAAAATCTGCTTCATATAGGGTCTAAGTTGGGGGGTCTGATTCAATGTGCCTCTCCCAGCAGCCTAGATGTAAGTTGGCATAGGAGGGTGCGCAAGACGTACCCACGGCAGTCCCTGTAATTTATTGATAGATCTTACCATTAAACATGAATACATTGTGAGTCAAAACAAATTCTAACAGGTTTGAGATAAAGTGAACATAAGTAGTGGGTAGTTTATGTTCCAATTCTAGGACTGTGTGTACATGTCTAATTCCTAGTTGTTGAGGAATAGAACTATACAGTGCCTCTACGTCCAGACTACATAATAGCACATTATCGTGTGGAAGTGCAAAATTTGTGAGGAGGGACAGCATCTGCTTGGTGACTCTTAGATAAGATGGTAATTTTTGTACGAATGGAGACATGATTTTGTCTATATAAATACTAGCATTTTCAGTTAAATTACCACAATCGGACACTATTGGTCGTCCTGTCGGATCCACAAGTGATTTGTGGAAGGTTGACATGCTGGGTTGTTTAGTGCACATGAAATCAAATTGATTCCGATTAATGAGAAGTGCATTCAGAGCCTCTGTCAGTAGTGTCTGGAATTCCTCAAGATATTGTGTCGTGGGGTCAGTGGGGAGAATCCGATAAGTATTACCATCATTCAGGAGAAGTTCAGCCATATGAATGTAGTGATTCTTGTCAAGGACTACCACATTACCCCCCTTATCCGAGGGTTTGATAATCAAATCTGTGTTAGTACGGAGTTCTTTAAGTGCCTTTGTTTCCTGTTTACTCAAGTTGCCATTTGCTTGAAAGGGGAGGGATTCCATATTGATTTCATCTATTTCTCTACACACCATTTCTAGGAACACCTCCAAAGTTTTGTAGTCTTTAAATTGAGGAGTGAACTTGCTCTTAGGTTTCAATTGTGTGTAAGGAAAGTCATTGTTAATGGTACCATCGCTCAGGTCCAGGAGGTCGACCAAGGTATATAAACATTCAAGGTCTCTTGGTGAAAGGCCCATATTTTGTGCTTTGACTTCATTGCGCATAGCATGGTACTTATGTAGAGCTAACTTTCTAACAAACAAATGAATATCCTTAGTCCAATTAAACTTATTGAATGCAGTAATGGGGACAAATCATGAGGTGGTATCCTTTATTGGCGGCGCCTTCTCTGATCTCTGCCTCTGTTTCGGGTGTGAGGGCCTTGTGCTAGCTCCGCCTGTCTCAGGCCTAAAAAAATCAACTCCCTTTTTGAGAATACTTTTTGGTAGATTTTGAGATGTTATGGTTTGGAATGATGTAGTATCTGTGTTTGTTGACTCATATTCAGACGTGCTGAATTGGTCCATATCCACCCAATTCCTTCTTTTGAAAGGGCGGTAGAGTGTACCTTGTTCAAAATCTTTAACATCTCTCATATATTTTTGGTGTTTCCTAATTTTAATCTGGTGTGAGAATTTATCTAAGTTAGATTTCAATTTAATCTCCAATGCCTCAAAATTCAGTTCTGTTTTAAATTTCTGGACTTCCTCTATTTCCTTATTTAGTTCCTGTTGTACACTAGTATGTTTGATGGACTCATATTTGCAAATAATGGTCATAAATGTATTTGAGCATTTAGAGGCTGCCTCGTCCCATTCTTTGTAGAAATCATAAGCTTCTCCTTGTCTCGCTGGGGTGATCTGTACTCTGAGACCCCTAGGTATAATGTTTTTGGAGAGGTATTTCTCAAGTGTGGATACCTCCCAGATTTTTTTGATTTGTTGTTTAAATAGCTTTGTTAATTTATTGAAGCTACTATGAATATTAGGGGGAGATAGGGCCTCTAGTGAGCTTTCTGTGTTACAAACAGAGTCAACGTCAGTACACCAGGTACTAGCATTTGCTTTATTCGAGAGGAAACCAGCCATAGTCAGAAATGAGTATCACTGTTGATGGTGACCAAGGTGAATAACACCAATATTACTGAAAGAAAAGAAGGGGAGCGGTCAAGGATAGGGGTTTAGTGTAACACCCTCATCCCGTACCTAACCCACAAAAAAGGTCACCTAGACAGGAAAAGTAGGAGATAACCCTAGGGAATACAGTAAAAAGTAGAGAACCAAAGGTGTCACTTGAATAGAAAATGACCACGAGGTTAAATTTCCAATCCACTCCAATAAGATCATAAAGGAGAAAATAATAAATAACAAAAGACCTTTACAAATTGTCCTAGTACTTTTTAGAGTTGCTAATAAAGTTATTTTGTTATTTATTATTTTCTCCTTTAGGATCTTATTAGAGTGGATTGGAAATTTAACCTTGTGGTCACTTTCTATTCAAGTGACACCTTTGGTTCTCTACTATTCATAGTTACAGTATATGATCATACATTACATAAGCCTGCCACAATGTCAATGTACCCTATTTTTTGTAGGTCTGATCCTAGCAACTTGATGCCTGCTCTGATGAAGCTAACCCATTTGCTTGGAAAATCCATTCTCCTGGAGCTCTCTGCAGTGCACGGGTGTGGAGCCATTGGCCTTCCAGATGTTCTGCACTGCATTTCCCTTGATGCTTTGCCAGCATTATGACTGTAAGAACATTATGGGAAGTGTAGTGCATAACATTTTGGAGGGTTGAAGGTTCCCCACCTCTGCTGCAGTTCAACATTAAACATGGCCCTGGAATGAAGCACCTGTGACAGGGAGAGGTGTGAAACCTAGCAAGTTTATCTGGAATACTAAAAAGGGTGTACTTTGTGTTATAGACATCTTCTTCCACATGGTTTCAATTTCATGTATTGTGCTATTTCCCATAATGAACAGGTAAAAACCATAATTACCTTGGGCCCTGGGCATGGTCTGGTCTGCCCAAATTTAATGAGAGTTACACTACTCAGTGGGCCAAGCTACCGGTTTAGTGACTGTGATGAAGTGCCCTTCACCACTTGTGCTTGGAAAGGACTAATGGCCAGCCTTGTGCCTTGTGACTATGGCCCCTGGGGTGTCTTGCCTTTTAAAAACTTAATTTGTGCAGATTGGATGCTAAAAGACTGTTTCTGGCCCTTTAAATCCTATGGGAAAGGAGCTGCACTTTTGAACTGGCACTTTTGAAATGGCACTTCGGATACAGCCAAAGTGCCGAAGTAGTCGAAGCGGCCGCCATTCGACAAACGAACACGTGGCGGTGGCCATTTTAATTCAGTCTAATGCATTCAGCAATGTTTTGCCGTGGAGTTCATGCAGGGCCGGTGCAAGGATTTTTCGGTACATAGGCAAAGATGTATCTTTCCACCCCCCCCAAATAACATCTTCACCTATGTGCCTCTTAACCAGCCCCTCTCCCCGTCCATTAGTGGTCCCCTCCCTTCCCTGTCCCTTAGTGTTCTTCTAAGCTCTCCCCTCTTTTTCCTGTCCCTTGGTGTTTCTCTCCCCTCCCCTCCCTGTCCCTTGGTGCACCCTCCACCCCTTAGTGGTCGCACTCCCCTTCCTGGTGTGCCTCCTACCTCTCTTGTAGCGTTGCCGAGTGGAGGATATCCCCTACAGGAGCTTCAATTTTCTGTACCTGGCCGGACTGACAGGGAGTGCTCTCTCAGTGAGCACCTCCGGTCAGTCTGGCCGGGTACAGGAAACAGAAGCTCCTGTACTGCGTTCCACCACGCTACACTCAGTGGTGTATACACACTGACAGTCACACACATTCAATGACAAACACACAGACTCACTGATCTGACACACACTCATTCATTGACAGGCACACTGATACTCACACACAGACTCAATGACAAAGATACTCTCACTGATTTGACAGACACTGACAGACACACATACACTGCCACACTCATACACTCACATGCAGTACTCATACAAGCACTCACAGACACACATACTCATGCACACACTCAGTCACTCACAGGCACACAGACACTCAGGCACACATACACTAACACACAGACACACACACAGACAGACACACACACACTCAATCACAGACAGTCACTCACAGACACACAGACACGCATACACACACTCACTAATTATTTTAATAAATAAACATTTTCCACCCAGCCTCCCTACCTGGAGAGCTGGTGTGGATGATGAATCATTCCCTGGGGTCCAGTCAGTGGTGTATCCTGGTTTTGTGCTGCCCTAGGCAGGACAAAACTCAGGCACCCCCCCCTCCCCACCGCGCCAGTCCCCCCCAACCCTTCCCCCCGCCCCGCCTTCTAAATACACACACACACACACACATTCACTGACAGATCCGCATACACTCGCTAACAGAAACACACACACACTAACAGACACACACTCACTGACACACAAACTCACACTAACAGACACACACACACAGTCAGACACACACTCACTGACACACAGTCAGACACACACATACACACTCACTAGCACACACTCACTAGCACACACACTCACATTCACTGACAGATCCGCATACACTCGCTAACAGAAACACACACACACACACTGACACACACACACACAGTCAGACACACACATACACACTAACAGACAAACAGTCAGACACACACACTAACAGACACACACTCACTAGCAGACACACACACAAACTCACACACACTAACAAACACACATTAACAGACACACTCACTGACACACACACACTCACTAGCAGACACACACACAGTCAGACACACATACACACTAACACTCACTAGCAGACACACACACACACTAACAGACACACACACTAACAGACACACACACTAACAGGCAAACACACACTCACAGGCAAACACACACTCACAGGCAAACATACACTCACTGACAGTCAGACACACACTCACTCACTAGCAGACACACACTCACAGTCAGACACACACACACATTAACAGACACACACTCACTCACATTAACACTTTATTTTATTTTTTTATTCACCCCCCCCCCCACCTCCTTACCTCTGGGAGTGCTGGGGGGGAAGGGGTTCATTACCTCCCTGGTGGTCCAGTGGATGCTGGGCGGGCGGCTGGCGAGGGAGCTCTTCCCCTGAGCGGACTGCTCAGCTCCCTCGCGCCACAAAGTGAGGCTGGGAGCCGGAATATGACGTCATATTCCGGCTCCCGCGGTATCAGCAGACAGCGCGCGAGGGAGCAGAGCGTGGAGATTAGAGCTCCCTCGCCGCGTCTGATCACAGCACAGCCGCACGCCGCGCCGGGGATCCAAAAGGTGGCCTGGCAGGAGGGAGAGCTTCCCTCCTGCCGGTCACTGAAATATTGCGCCCCCAGAGCCGGTGCGCCCTAAGGCGGCCGCCTGTGCCGCCTTATGGACGCGCCGGCCCTGTCTCCAGTACTGCGTACAACACTCCAAGTAAGGTCTCGCCAGTGTTCTGTACAATGGCATGAGCACTTCCCTCTTTCTACTGCGAATACCTCTCCCTATACAACCAAGTATTCTGCTAGCATTTCCAGCTGCTCTATTACATTGTCTTCCAACCTTTAAGTCATCTAAATAACTGAATGAGCATTGGAAGAGATAAGAGGAAACACATGAGAGGACAGAGTCACAGAGACTGAGTGATTGAAGAGTTTGAAGAAGGAGAGCATGATCAACGGGGTCAAAGGCAGCAGAGAGGTCAAGAAGTGCGATTAGGTCATTAGTAACTTTGGTGAGATCAGTAGAGTGAAGAAGGCAGAAGCCAGGAAGAAGAGGGTCAAGGAGAGAGTTGGAAGTGAGAGATATGAGTAAAGACAAGTATTTCCAAAAGCTTTGAGGAAAAAGTGAGCAGGATTATGAAACGATAGTTAGAGGGGCAGGAATGGATGTTTTTTTCAGGATAGGTATTACAGTGGCATGTTTAAGGTCAGCAGGAACAATGTCAGAAGAGAGAGAGCAGTTGAAGATGTGTGTTAAGGAAGGCACAAAGCAAGGGGAGAGAAATCTGATAAGGTAAGATGGGGCAGGATCGAGCGGGCAAATGGTGAGGAGAGGAAAGGAGAAATGCAGCCACCTCTTGTTCAGTAGCCGTTGAGAAAGTCTGAAGGGTAGGACAGGCATCATCTACATGTGGTTGGGAAAGAGAACAGAAAGGTGGGGAGAATTCTTTCCTTAGCTGTTCAATCTTGTCGGTAAAGTCGCATGCAAAGGTATCGGCTGTAAGGTTAGTTTGGGGGGTGCCTGGGATTGCGGGAGCATGAACTAATGAAAGAGGAAAAGTATGACTGTTTGGCGAGGGCAAGGGCTGCGTTGTATGATCACAGTTTGAATCTATAATGGAGAAGGTCTGAGAGACGTCCTCCTGGAGCGTTCAGCACAACGGGAGCATCTTTGCTGGTAGCGTGTCGATTTAGTATGCCACGGTTGGGGCGTGTCCTCCTCGAGGTGCATGTTTGGAGCGGAGCTGCAATATTTAAGGCAGAGGTGAGGTTATGGTTATATGTGGACATGGCCAGTGAGGGACAGAAGAGGGAAGTAGTTTAGGTCAAAGATGGGAATGGAAATATTGAAGTCCCTGAGAATTAGGAATGGAATATTAGAAGAGAGGATGTATGGTAGCCAGGCAGCAAAGTGGTCAAGGAAGAGGAGAGGGCAACCAGGGGTGTGATAAATAACAGCAATGTTAGCAGAAAAGGGATTGAAGAGGCAAATCCAATGAATTTCAAATGATGGGAAAGAGAGAGAAGGGAGAGTGGGTAGAGGTTTGAAGGAGCAGGGAGTGTCTTGGGTTGTGGGTGTCTTGGGTTGTGGGTAAGTTGAAGACCACCAAAGGACAAAGATACAGGGGTAGCAGTGCCAGAGGGGGAGAGCCATGTTTCTGTTAAGGCTAGTAAATCTAGGGAGTTACTGGACCTAACTAGTATTCATCTATAGTTAGTTCCAGTAACTCACTTCTCGTTAGATGGCTCTGGTTCCCTAGTATCTGGCATGGACCTTGTTAATCCTGATGATGTCCAAGGCATCATGACTCTCTTGGTTTGTTTTGCTCTCATATTATTGAGGTAGGCGAGGTATATATCATTAGGTGTCTTGCCCAGGGACACTTACTGGTGAGATGATCGGACCGGGATTGTTACCTAAAGGTTCCCCGTTTTTGGATTTATTTATTAATTTATACATTTGTTACTACATAAGGTGTCCTTGTCGTTACAATAATTTAAAAGGAATGTCCCTATTGAAAGGAAATGTAGAGTTTCTTTATAATTTCCTCTCAATGTACCTTGTGGAGAAGAAAATCGATCAGTCATGCAGTTCTTTCATCTTCTTTGCAAGACTGAGGTGTCTGAAATGCTTTGCGGTTTATTTTGCTCTGCTCTGTTCTATAGATAACTTTTACTTTGTTTTGTGGTCTGACAGAGATGA
The DNA here is from genome assembly GCA_933207985.1 of Pelobates cultripes. Classification (NCBI taxonomy): domain Eukaryota; kingdom Metazoa; phylum Chordata; class Amphibia; order Anura; family Pelobatidae; genus Pelobates; species Pelobates cultripes. The sequence continues at coordinate 28,587,801 of OW240914.1, forward strand.
CTGTGTCACTATGATACAGAGTATAAAACGGGGTATAGAGAAAAGGGGGAGTAGATTACAGCCATGACTCACCTTTGATAATGGCAGCTGAGTAAAATAGAAAGTAACATCAAATGCTCTTAAAAAAAAGACACTCCAGACACATTTGCCACTTATTAAGTCATATAATTTATAGAATAAATATACATATCTGTGAAGAAATTCCCCTCTTTTGCTTTAAACTGCCAATTTGTATTCCTTTCTTTTATGTTAGCTTTCCCTATGGCATTCGGTAGGTGAAACTACCGAATCGAGACCACCCAGTTGTCCATTATGAATACTTTACCTCCCTCTTGCTGGGCATGTTCAACAAAAGTTCTGCACGAACGGTATGCACCGCCGCCATTTCGGGACTTCCACGTGTTCGCGGCCATTTTAGCTCCCGAACAGCAGTGTTTGCTGTCGAGTGTCTGGAACTGAAAACGGACACTCAAATAGGCGAACACCTCCATACTTTCGGTAAAACCCCATTAAAACTACCGAACGACCGGGCATTCGGTAGAAAGACTCACTGACAGATGGGGAGTCAAGCGAACCAAGGATGGTAGATGGATGGCCGGCCGTTCGGGAGGTTTTTCATGCGACCTAAGACCGACTGCAGGGCCAGAATTCATGGAACTGTTTTCGGCTACTTTGCCCGTGCAGTCGGTCAAAACTTCTAAGTCCCATATCTCCCGAATGGCTGAACCGAATGGACTGATTTTTTCATATGTTGGTCCCCCAGAGTACAGCTATCTGGGGATACCAAATGTCATTGGGGTACATCCACACTTTGGGGAAATTATGTTCCGTTTTAATTATGTTAAATGGTTATCAGAGGGGAGGAGATGTACAGTACAGATTGGTTGTACAGTTAATAATATGGGAGGCTCCCTTGCATGGGCAGAATCCCATAAAAAGAGAATGCCTGTCAATAAATCATTAGTTCATCTTTGTACCCTTCTTCTGACTACGTATGCTGTTTGGGAGTTCGTGTGTTTTACTGAGGGAATTATCCAGGGACACTATTGGAATTACAGTGGGATTCATCTACCATAACTACCGAACGGAGGGCTATATTCACTGGGCTCTGGCGGTTCAGGAGGAAACTACCGATTGAGGTTTAAATGTACTTGGTTTCCTTACAATAACATTTATGCATGTTTTCCTCCCTTTTAAAACAAACAAACAAACAAAAAAAAGCTGGTAAACAAACCGATGATCCAGCGCTAGGTGATCTCTACCACCACTCTTCCACTGATGATACCAGTTGTCCAGGTGATCGTTGGTCCAATCCAATGCTGCTCATAGAGAACTTACTGGGGATTGAGTTCAAAACATGGTTCCTAAACTCAGAACTCCAAAGAGAAAAGCAATACGATGAGTTGCAGTACATCCATCCCTTTATTTATTTATAGTTATAACCAAACATTATTAATACGCATGGCAAGTCAGTAATACAAAAAAACTATGAATGTACCGACTACATATAAAAAAAAGGGGTAAAAAAGGAAAATGTTACCACATGCTTAGAAAATCTCGAAAAGTTTCATGACTTAAACAGACACTTTCTCAACAGCTGTCTACTGGCCATACACAGCAATCACTGTGAGCAGCCAGTCAGATACTTCCTATAGAGAGGCTCCAATCTCTATGAGAAGCAATAGAATTCAGAACATGCAAGATTTTCAATTATTGAAAGTCTTCACAAGGAAATGTCTTTAGTGACTATGTGAGTGAAACATTGGTACTCACAAACCGCAATGCTTGTATTTGTCAGATAGTATGGACAGGATCTGTGCATCAAACCACTACAATAATCTTCAGTGGTTTTGGTTCTTAAAGAATCCATTTAAGTTTCAATTGAAAGAGATCCCATATTATTGTATGTGTTGCCGATGACTGATACCATGTTTTTTTTACTATAATCGGAAAATAATTTTGATTCACTCTGAAATTCAGACAAGTCACAATTTAGTAATTATCCATATTAGTCTGTTTAAAGTTGCCTATTCTGAATCAGTTTCACATGAAACATTAAAAATGTTTGATATAACAACTGAAGCGTACAAATGTGTAATTGAATACTTTCTTTTATGGAGAACAGGTGCTGCAGCAACTAAAGAAAGTTAATATAAACAAAGCTCCAGGGCCTTACGGTATCCATCCACGTGTACTTAAGGAACTAAGTGCAGAAATAAGTGAACCTCTGTTTTTAATCTTTCAAGATTCTTTTCTTTCAGGAAGTGTTCCGGAGGATTGGAGGAAGGCAGATGTGGTTCCTATATTCAAAAAGGGTTCAAAATCCTTGCCTGGAAATTATAGACCTGTGAGCTTAACTTCTGTGGCTGGTAAAATATTTGAAAGTTTATTAAGGGATAATATTCAAGAATTCCTTGAGAAGAACATGGTTATCAGCAAAAATCAGCATGGTTTTATGAAGCACAGGTCATGTCAAACTAACTTGATTGCGTTCTACGAAGAAGTAAGTAGAAGTATAGATCAGGGTGTTGCCGTGGATGTGATCTTTTTGGATTTTGCCAAGGCATTTGATACAGTTCCACACAATAGATTAGTGTTCAAACTCAAGGAAATCGGTCTAGATGAAAATGCTTGTTCTTGGGTAGAACATTGGCTTAAAAACAGAGTACAAAGAGTTGTCATTAATGGTAAATTTTCAAGCTGGACAGAGGTGGCAAGTGGTGTCCCTCAGGGGTCTGTTCTGGGACCCCTTCTATTTAACATGTTTATAAATGATCTTGAAGACAGCATTGAAAGTCATGTTTCAGTGTTTGCAGATGACACAAAACTTTGTAAAATAATACAATGTGAGCAAGATATTACTTTGCTGCAGAGGGATTTAGATAGACTGGGAGACTGGGCACTCAAATGGCAGATGAAATTTAATGTTGAAAAATGCAAAGTTATGCACTTCGGCGTAAAGAATACACAAGCAACGTATACCCTTAATGGAAGCGAATTAGGGATAACAACACATGAAAAGGACTTGGGAATTGTTATAGACAACAAACTATGCAACAATGTGCAATGTCAATCAGCAGTGGCCAAGGCCAGTAAGGTATTGTCATGCATGAAAAAGGGCATTCATTCTCGGGACAAGAATATAATTTTGCCTCTTTATAAATCACTGGTAAGACCCCATATTGAATATGCTGTGCAATTTTGGGCACCTGTTCTAAAGAAGGATATTATGGCACTAGAAAAAGTGCAGAGGCGGGCTACAAAATTAATAAAAGGAATGGAACATATCAGCTATGAAGAAAGGTTAACAAATTTAAACCTATTTAGTTTAGAAAAACGTCGCCTGAGAGGGGATATGATAACATTATACAAATATATTCGGGGCCAATACAAACCATTGTGTGGAAATCTATTCACAAACCGGACTTTACATAGGACACGAGGCCATGCGTTTAGACTGGAAGAAAGAAGATTTCGCCTAAGGCAAAGGAAAGGTTTTTTTACTGTAAGAACAATCAGGATGTGGAATTCTCTGCCTGAGGAAGTGGTTTTATCAGAGTCCATACAGATGTTCAAACGGCTACTAGATGCATACTTGCAAGAACAGAATATTCAAGGATATAATCTTTCAATGTAGGGTAATAACTGCTTGATCCAAGGATAAATCTGACTGCCATTCTGGGGTCAAGAAGGAATTTTTTTCCTAGCTTGTTGCAAAATTGTGCTTCAAACTGGGTTTTTTGCCTTCTTTTGGATCAACAGCAAAAAACAAATGTGAGGAAGGCTGAACTTGATGGACGCAAGTCTCTTTTCAGCTATGTAACTATGTAACTATGTAACTATGTAACTAAAACAAAAATTCCCCATTTTGGCTGTAACACAGGCGTTTTACCATCATAATATATCACGGTAATAAATCAAATATATGTACAGAACGTACTGACCCACACATGCAAGTGCTAGACGAAAAGGAACATAAATAAATATGTATAAAAAAAATACAAAAATAATAATTTACAAAAATGGGCAACACAATTCTGACTATAAATAGTCGCTAATCCCAAAGAAACAAACAAAACAGAAAAAAAATTAATAAATAATAAACTCAAAATTTGACTAGCATTTGACAATGTATGTATAACATTTGCAAGGAAGTATGTTTAAAGGCAGATGATTAACAAATCCTACAAAGAAAAATGGACCATTAAAGGGGAAATGGACAACCTGGCCCCAATCTTTAATATTTTATATAGGTAAAGATTGTACCATACAGCAAAAAGGTTTTGTAACGGATCAACTGGCACTCCGACTGGGTACCTCCATTGATGGATGTTCCTAGTGCTTCCCGAGGGCTCCAAGCACTCCAGTTGACACCATAAGCACTGCAGATCCCACCGCTGCCACTAGTTGTAACGGCACCCCGAGTATAGAAGGAGTGAATGCAAAAGATGTTCCCTTTCCCTAATGAGAAGTAAGCTACCGATCACTCCTAAACACAGAACAGGAAAACACACAAATAATCCCCCCAAGTTAGAGACGAGGCTCTGTATTGAGGGTCAAGCAGGATCTGTTTAATGTGAGCTACATGCAGGGATGTATTTACCACAAGGAAAACAAGGCATTTGTCTAGGGCAGCACTTTCAAGGGGGGCGCCTCAAAATGACACCCCAAGCTCCCAGACAAATTACTTGTTTGCCTCATGTTCTGGTGCTGTCCACCATACTGAGAGTGAGTGAGTGAGTGAAGCTGTCAGTGTGTGTCTGTGAGTGAGTAAATGTGTGTGTGTCTTTCAGTGAGAATGGGTGTGCCTGTGAGTGTGTGTCAGTGTGTATGTCATTTTATGTGTATCTGAGAGTGTGTGCCTGTCAGTGAGGGGGTGTGTCAGTGTGTGTCTGTCAGTGAAAGTATGTGTTGGTTAAACAGTGTGTGCCAATGACAGTGTATTTTGTCAGTGAGTGTATATCAGTGTATGTATCAATGAGGGCATGTCTTTTAGTCAAAAAAGTGGGGGGGAGCAAATTTAGATTTTGGGGGTGCCCGAATTAAGTTGTGCCTAGGGCAGCACAAATCCAAAATACACCACTGACTACATGCCAATCTTTTATGCACGTCTTCCACCAAGGGACACTCCCATAGGGACCTTGTGGAAGACTGGGACAAGTTTATACATTAACCAGAAACATATACAGTGATAAACACTCCCACATGAACATTACAAACCCTCCTCTCTATCCTGGAGATAATTGGGTTAAGTGCTAGAAGTAACTCAATTACCTCCAGGGATAGAGCATATCCTCCATTTTATAGTAAGCACAAAAACACATAAAAATATATATTCCCAAAACTACCGAAAAGAATCCCCACATTCAACGTATCCCCAGATAGCTTAGATCTGAGCACACAATATAACCGAATAGCGCTCAGATCTCATACAAAGTGCGTTCATCGAAACGAATGGGCTCCATGGGATGGCTATCTGGGGCTGCCTTGTTCGTATAAAGTCAGTGTACCGAACGGCACGTTGTTCGTATGAATCTGGAACAGAACGAGGAAGGGTCGGCGACTTCAGCGGTGTTCGTATTAAATAGTGTCTGATTTTACTTCCACGGGTTTTTCGACAAACACCACTGGGCATTCAACTGTCCAAGATGGCCGCCGCCACATGTTCATTTATATGAACGACGACTACCCAGCTGACCATTCGGGAGTTGGAAGTGTCTGCAGTTAACTACAATGTTAATGAGGGCAGAAAGGTTAACAAGCAACACACTTCCCTGCTGGGTGGCCTGCCATTCGGTAGTTCTTTCGTATGTAGGGGAATAAAACGTAGGGCCATACGAACAAGTGGCAATTACCGAACAAACAGACGAACCAAGGTAAATCACAGTGATCCAAAGACAGAGAGATCTGTCACAGGTTTATCCTGACATTTACTATATCATAATTTACCTGCCAATTTTAACGGTAAGCAGTGTAAATACAAAAATGTAGGATAATGAAAAGCTGTATTTGCTGAACACATTGTGCAACTAAGCTACTAAAAATTAAATAAAAACTAACATTATGTCGAAAGTAAAATAATAATAAAAAAAGATAAATATATATATATATATATTGTCATAATTAATGTGGCTGCAAATTACATAGAGACTATGTGCAACTACAGGTAGACCCCACCATAACAAGGAAGAGCATCTTCCAATCGGGATCACTGATTCTTGTCTTTGAGATCTCTTCTTATTCCATAAACACAGGTCCAGTTACGAGTCACTCTCAACCGAGAGTGATGGTATGAAGTTAATTTGACAATTACCTTGAAAATTGCCTTGATCATCAAGGTTAGGAGCTGAAATCCCATTTTCAGAAAATTCTTTGCTAACTTTTTGAATGAGGACTTATCACAAAATATTGTTTTGAAGTTAGACATGTGCCCACAAATCATTTGTCTTCTATATAACTAGAACTTACCAAGTACATTACATATTGAATCACATGTGTGAAATATTTATACAATATATCACACATGCAATGCAATAACAATATATGATAGAAAATATAATATTTGCCTATCTGTGTATCCATCTGTATTTTGAGTTGAATTATTGAAAATATTAACGGTTAGGGGTCCTTAATCTAATGCATAATAAATTATATAGAATTATATGAAAATACAATTCAAATATTCAAATTAGTTTGTTTAAATAAACATACACTACAGTCTGTATAACACTTGCTTAGGTCTTCTTTCATATCCATCATTGCAAATATCAGTAGGGATAAAAAGAGTATTGGCAAAAACAAAAATCTCACAGAACCCAGGAGTTCTGCAGGATGACAATGAGATCTTCAGCTGATGGCATAGTGATAGGAGCAGAGGATACATGCTACTGGTGGCATATACATTGATTAATTGGTGACATTCCACTGTGTTCTATTATACCCTGAGAATTCATGCTAGGGTATTAAGTCACCAACTAGCGCCCATACTCTGTACTTGGGGACAAATGCAGGGAATAATTCATTATTGCACAACACATCTCTACTCATAATCCCCCAAGGGGGATTGTGCATGGGGGCCCAACTAAACCAAGTCAACCCTTGTATTATTAGACCTTTACTTTGGGCTAATGTAGAGGTTCTGAAAATCAATGCAGAAGTTATGTGTACATCCTTAATGGAAAATGTAATTGAAGTCCCAAATCGTTGCCGTCACCAGTGACAGAAACTTTTACCATGATTATAATTCAATATATTTAAAACAATTCTGAAAGTGATTACCTTTTCCCCTCTATTTAGTAGTTATAACATAGACAAGGACAAGGTCTGTAGACAACATTTTGTTGTCCTATTTAAGACTTTCAAATTCTACAAAATAAGAAATAAGAACAGCACCTACCAACCACACAAGGGCGCAAGTTCCAGCACTTCTTTTTGGAAGTAGTGTCCCTTTATTCAGGTGCCCGAAGTGTACAACAGCAATGTTTCAACACGTTGGGTACCTGAATAAAGGGACACTACTTGCAAAAGGAAGTCTTGCAATTCATTTTCATACTTTCCTATTCAAATTTTGCAGAACTTCTTTCTTTTTTTTGGATTTGATTTATACTCAAGGGAAAATGGTCTGTTGAAAAGATTTCCTTAAGCATTTTTATATTTCTTAATTATAGTAATTATGTAAGAGGCTATTTTTAAAAAATGAATATCTTTACGAGAGTCACATCTTCATTATTTCAATGCATATTTCCCAGGTAGTTTTAAGCATTTTAGTTCATATCCTTATTCTTCCCTCAAAAATCTCAGTGCTAAAAAAAAAAAATTTAAAAATTTGCTGATTCAATTTCCGTCAGTTCAAACTCTTTGTATGATCCCACTACAACATGAAAATTCCAAAGAAAGTAGTGGTTCCATCCTTAACTCGTACAAGATGTTTTGGGGACATCTTTACATAAATTTCTTCACCTTGGTTTAGAAAAACAATGCCAGCTAAGTAGCTGCTTCCCTTCCAACTGGCTTTCTCATTGATTTCACAAAACCTCCTGCTGTTTTCCAGAAGCACTTCTTCATGTTCAGAGTTTGAAGATTTTTTGGACACCCAGTGAGAATAAAAGGCAGATGTGTCGGTTATTGTGCTGCATTCCCGAGATCCAAGCTGAAGCTTTGAGTACACATAGTAATGCCCGGATTTTATGCAAAGTAGTGAGCCATTTTTGTATCCCACTTGGTAGTGAAATGATAAACCTTGGCTAGGCTCCCAATGAAGAAGACTTTCTGAGGTCAGATCTTTAGTTCCTATATAAGGATGAGTAGAAGATCAGGTATATGTCATTTTGTACACTTGTATTATTGAGTAAACAACTTATACTTCAGACTACTACTTATCACATGGTCATTAGAGTAGAAATTAGTGGGTGTTGACACTGGGTGACAGGGGGTACATAAGTGGGTGAAAGGACACATATACAAGGGTAATTAGGACAGGGAGAGGTATAGGTGGATAAGGATATACACAAAAAGGGGGTGATGGAATAAGGAGAGACACACAATTGTGTTGTTGAGAGACACGCAAGCCAGAAAGAAAGGAGAAAATCAGTAGGTGGGGTGGTACCACTGAGGTGAGAATCACGTTCCCACTGTACTCATGATATGTCCATGTTATGTGAGTAAATTTCAATTGCTTTAGATAAGATAAATGGTCATTGTATGTAGTTTTATAATGTTTGTATGGAGTGGACTGTATTGTGTGCTTAACCTTGTTAGTGATAAAATCAAGCACATTATTAGCCATACATACCTGTAATATGTGCTGATGGTACAACCTGTGGTTTAACTAAAAAAAAAAAAGCAAGACAATGATATGATTTAGAGAAACGTAGGAGTTATCCATCTCATTGATGCATAGGTTAATACTGATTAGTACAAAGTGACAAAGTATATTTAACTAATGATTAAAAAGGAGTCAAATGTTCTTATTAGATAAACAATTAAATTGCACTTTTATTTTCCTGCATTTTATGTAATGTATATAAGGCTAATTATCTCCAAGACTCGAAAGTGGTTTCATTTTTCCCTATCCCCTTTTTGTATATGTTTATGATTTTTTTTTTAAGTTGGAGTTATGTCTAGGCTAGAATTATCTTGATCTTTGCAAGATTATGAGCCTCTGCACTGCACAGTGTCCGTTACACCACTTATTATGGTCTTAAAAAGGTTATAAAATTTAGCAATTTATATTTCATCACACTCTCCCTACTATTCAAAGGTAAAATACGCTTTCTAAAATATACAGTCATAGAAAAGCACCGTAAAAATTACAAAGAGGAAATACAAGTGGGTCAGAGATGATATAGATGTGGTATGTCCGTTTTCATAGTTTCCTGAGATGCTTTACACTCAATACTTGTTCTCTACATGTTTTTTTAATGTACATTACTAAAATCCTGTCTACAGATGTACAGAATAGACGTCAATGTTTATCAGTTTAATGGTTGGCGTATCACCAAGGCAAGTCAGCGAATGAGTTGGGTCTGACAATATGTGTGCACGATGTATGCTATTTAGTAGCACATTTCGATGGCTTATTAAAGGAACACTATAGTCCCACAGGTTTTAACCCTTCAGATGCAAACATAGCAGTTTCAGAGAAACTGCTATGTTTACATTTGGGGTTAAGCCAGCCTCTAGTGGCTGTCTTCCAGACAGCCACTAGAGGCGCATCTGCCACGCTGGAGGCATATTATGCCTCCATCGCGCATGCGCATTCGGCTCCGCTGACGTCGGCAGAGAGAGCTGACGTCGGCGGGGGAGGAGAGGTCACCAGCGCCAAGGGAGCCCAGTGCTGGAATAAGGTAAGCTGCTGAATGGGTTTTAACCCCTTCAGTGCCACGGGAGGGGGACCTGGGGGCACCCTCAGTGCACTATAGTGCCTTGTTTTCCTGACACTATAGTGATCCTTTAATGATTTCCACAATATGTTTGTCCTGATGTAAATGCTGTACTGGCAGCCACACAATACAATGTTGCTCTTTTGCAAACTACTAACATGCAAAGGACAAGAATGATTCCAGGATAAATCCAAACAGCTTCTCCACCCAAACAATGGATGGTAGGTGGGTCCTCTGGGCCCAAGATTAAAAGAGCAATTTAAAGCACCCAAATCACTTCATCACCCTGACATTTTTGTCCTGTAATATAAAACAATGCCCTTTGACAGGTAGATTAATGTTTACATTGTCATCCTGACAGACTTGGTCTTTGATATTTGGCATCCTCATGCATTGTGTGCGTATATTGAACCTTCCTTTGATGCTTATGGGAAGCATAGGATACAATGTTCCTTTAGGAGAAGCATTTGATTGGTGGAGCACAGCGCTTGCAGTGAGTCTTGGTGCTGGAAAAAAGGTAAGTAAAACTATTTTTCGTTTGTATTCCTAACGCTATAGTGTTCCTTCAATAGGGGGGACTTAAGAAGTACCCTTTTCTTCCTTTACTCCATTTGCATAGGATGAAGAGCATTCACAATCAGAAAACCGAGGGCTTGCCTTCGTAGAGTATGTCCACCACAGTGCGACTCTAAAGATTAATGCCGATGTCGCACAGACTTCATATACTGTATGTTTTATTTAATTAATATATCTTGCTCTTCCAGCCTTGTGCTGCTCTCCACTATGACACTATTAAGTGGGAAGGTCTGAATGTAGATGATCAATTGGATTTCCATAAGAAAATAAGGTAACTGGTAAAATTCTTACAGAGAGTCCACTACGCCATTTAGTGAATGGAAATTATGGTTCTCTGAGGAATTGTTTTTCTCAGACCAGTGTATGTTTTTATATAGGATAAATCAGAAAGGCAGTATTAGGAGAGCCATGTAATTGGATTAAATTGGCAGTGCCACGTAAGAATTGTAAGGTCAACATTTAAATATGGAGCAATACAACACGTATCTGAGCAGGAAGCTCTCGTAGCTTTCCATTAATTCCATTCTGTTTATTATATAATGTTTATTTAGTTATAATTATTATGTACTATCTTGTTATCCACATAGCTAATGAATGTTCCTTACAGATCAATCTACTCAAAATGTAATCCCATAACACATAGCTTGGTCTACATGTATCACTTGGTACAAGTATAACTTGTAATGCTGTGAAATAACATCTGACCATGACGTAAGCTGCCTTAGATAATGAGTTATTCCTTATCTGAATTGATAGCCGAAACTGCAAAAATATATTTAAAAAAAAAACATAACATTTTGTTCAAATACCTGGCTTCTTATTCATTATCTGTGCATCAAATTTCATTTCGACCTGTGGATCATAAAAAGATCGTAGTAAATGTATAAATGTATCTTTCTATTATTACAAAGAGTAAGTTACATGTATTAGTGGAACATGGTAAGACATAGTGGTATAGAATGGATACACCTATGGAGAATGCCTCCCTGACCCTATAGAGAGAGGTATATTCAAGAGGAATTAACTTAGTGCACCACACATTAGTACTTTACATCACTTATTTTTAACCTGAAGCAGACACGCGTTATCCATATGCCAAAGGGCCAGCTAACCATGATACAGGAGAGAACCACACCACTTGGAATCTATGTTATCCATCATAGAGTGGCACAGCAAAACCATGGAAGAGCTATGCCACATGGAATATATCCATCATAGGATGACACCGTTATAATAAGAGGGGAGAGCTACGCCATGTGCAATTTATCCGTCATAGGGTGACACCATTATAATAAGAGGGGAGAGCAACGCCATGTGTAATCTATCCATCATAGGGTGACACCATTATAATATGAGGGGAGAGCTACGCCATGTGTAATCTATCTGTCATAGGGTGACACTGTTATAATAAAAGAGGAGAGCTACGCCATGTGTAATCTATCCAGTTATAATAAGAGGGGAGAGCTACGCCATGTGTAATCTATCCAGTTATAGTAAGAGGGGAGAGCTACGCCATGTGTAATCTATCCAGTTATAATAAGAGGGGAGAGCTACGCCATGTGTAATCTATCCAGTTATAATAAGAGGGGAGAGCTATGCCGTGTGTAATCTATCCAGTTATAATAAGAGGGGAGGGCTATGCCATGTAATCTATCCATCAAAGGGTGACACCATTATAATAAGAGGGGAGAGCTATGCCATGTGTAATCTATCCAGTTATAATAAGAGGGGAGAGCTACGCCATGTGTAATCTATCCAGTTATAATAAGAGGGGAGAGCTACGCCATGTGTAATCTATCCAGTTATAATAAGAGGGGAGAGCTACGCCATGTGTAATCTATCCAGTTATAATAAGAGGGGAGAGCTACGCCATGTGTAATCTATCCAGTTATAATAAGAGGGGAGAGCTACGCCATGTGTAATCTATCCAGTTATAATAAGAGGGGAGAGCTACGCCATGTGTAATCTATCCAGTTATAATAAGAGGGGAGAGCTATGCCATGTGTAATCTATCCAGTTATAATAAGAGGGGAGAGCTATGCCATGTGTAATCTATCCAGTTATAATAAGAGGGGAGAGCTATGCCATGTGTAATCTATCCAGTTATAATAAGAGGGGAGAGCTACGCCATGTGTAATCTATCCAGTTATAATAAGAGGGGAGAGCTACGCCATGTGTAATCTATCCAGTTATAATAAGAGGGGAGAGCTACGCCATGTGTAATCTATCCAGTTATAATAAGAGGGGAGAGCTACGCCATGTGTGTAATCTATCCAGTTATAATAAGAGGGGAGAGCTACGCCATGTGTAATCTATCCAGTTATAATAAGAGGGGAGAGCTATGCCGTGTGTAATCTATCCAGTTATTATAAGAGGGGAGGGCTATGCCATGTAATCTATCCATCAAAGGGTGACACCATTATAATATGAGGGGAGAGTTATGCCATGTGTAATCTATCCAGTTATAATAAGAGGGGAGAGCTATGCCATGTGTAATCTATCCAGTTATAATAAGAGGGGAGAGCTACGCCATGTGTAATCTATCCAGTTATAATAAGAGGGGAGAGCTATGCCATGTGTAATCTATCCAGTTATAATAAGAGGGGAGAGCTATGCCATGTGTAATCTATCCAGTTATAATAAGAGGGGAGAGCTATGCCATGTGTAATCTATCCAGTTATAATAAGAGGGGAGAGCTACGCCATGTGTAATCTATCCAGTTATAATAAGAGGGGAGAGCTACGCCATGTGTAATCTATCCAGTTATAATAAGAGGGGAGAGCTACGCCATGTGTAATCTATCCAGTTATAATAAGAGGGGAGAGCTACGCTTTATGTGTAATTCCATCCAGTTATACAGAGGGAGAGCTACGCCATGTGTACTCCATTCAGTTATAATAAGAGGGGAGAGCTATGCCATGTGTACCCATCTAGTTATAATAAGAGGGAGAGCTAAGCACTATGTAATCTATCTGGCATGCACAAGAGGGAGAGCCACGCCATGTAATCTAATTCAGTTATACAAGAGGGGAGAGCTAAGTGCCATGTGTAATTCCATCTCCAGTTATACTGGCAGGAGAGCGCCATGTGTGTAATCTATCCAGTTATAATAAGAGGGGAGAGCTACGCCATGTGTAATTCCATCCAGTTATGGCTAAGAGGGGAGAGCTACGCCATGTGTAATCTATCCAGTTATAATAAGAGGGAGAGCTACGCTCATGTGTAATTCATCCAGTTATAATAAGAGGGAGAGCCATGTGTAATCTATCCAGTTATAATAAGAGGGGAGAGCTACGCCATGTGTAATCTATCCAGTTATAATAAGAGGGGAGAGCTACGCCATGTGTAATCTATCCAGTTATAATAAGAGGGGAGAGCTACACCATGTGTAATCTATCCAGTTATAATAAGAGGGGAGAGCCACGCCATGTGTAATCTATCCAGTTATAATAAGAGGGGAGAGCTATGCCATGTGTAATCTATCCAGTTATAATAAGAGGGGAGAGCTACGCCATGTGTAATCTATCCAGTTATAATAAGAGGGGAGAGCTATGCCGTGTGTAATCTATCCAGTTATAATAAGAGGGGAGGGCTATGCCATGTAATCTATCCATCAAAGGGTGACACCATTATAATAAGAGGGGAGAGCTATGCCATGTGTAATCTATCCAGTTATAATAAGAGGGGAGAGCTACGCCATGTGTAATCTATCCAGTTATAATAAGAGGGGAGAGCTACGCCATGTGTAATCTATCCAGTTATAATAAGAGGGGAGAGCTATGCCATGTGTAAGTTACCCACCGATCATAGGGCGACAATGTAATGAAAACATGAAAGAGCTATATCATGTGAAATCTGTTCTGTCATCATGAGGTGACATGGGAATGACAACAATTAAAGCAAGTTCACATGGAATTTATCCAACCGATCATATTGTGACATAGTAATTTTAACAGGGAAATGATTTGCCCTGTGGAGTCTATCCTAGCTGTCATGGGGTGACACAGTAAAAATAACTGGGGAAGCTATGTGCAATCTATCCTCCCCATCAGATGGGAACTCAACAATAGCAATGGGGGTGAACTATGACATGGGAATCTATCCAACCCAACACACGGGGACAGTGAAATAACAAGAGTAGAGAGACATACCACATATAAACTATGTTATCTATCATAGAGCAGCACAGCAATAAAAGGAGGGAACTATGCCTTGTGCAATCATAGGGTGACATAGGAATAATCCTATCCAAATTCTGTGCCACATGGAATCTAACGTGCCAAGTAGAGAGTTACACAAAATTAATAACAATGGAGAGCTTTGCCACATGGAATCAGTGCCACAGGGTAACAAAGACACAGACAGGAAGGACCTTTGCCACGTGGAGTTTTGTATTTCCTATCTTAGAGTGACACAATGATACAGACAGGAGAGACCATGCCGTGTGGATTCTGTCCTTCATATTATTAAAGTTGACACCGTGGCACTGGAAGGATACCACTGGAAAGACAGAAACAGCAGAAATGTCTTCTCTCTAACCCAATAACAGAGAGAAACCCATCTGCAAAACAATGGGTAACAAAATGATTCCAGCCTACGAATCCATGCTGCCCATTTAATAGAGTTTACATGGATAATCTGAAACTAAATACCGTTTATTGTTGTCACTAAGCATAAAGCCACATTTGCGGCTGGATATTTGAGATCTGGGGATCTTTTGGTAATGTTAATGATAGTCTGTGCTGCCCATTGATCATAAAAAACTCAACATGTATATACGAAGACACGGGGCACGAGAAAGCAAGACAACATGGGTTGGGGTAAAACACCATAACTTTCTTCCAAAAAAACATGACTACTTTTCTTTGATGCATTCCTGGATAATACATTCTTCCTTCACATTATGCAGAATATTACGCTTTCTTCCCATCTCTTCTACTCTCCGCAGAGCATTAACAACCGCCCCCCCGCCCCCATTCTGTTCATCTCTTCAGAACAGTATCCTCCAATTTCCTCTATCTATCAATGTAGAGATTATGTAAATGTCCTCCAATCCCATTACCCTCAGGCTGAAGATAAAAGTCCTACCATTTCGTGAGTGTCTTCTAGTTTGTTCTGTATCGTCCTCAGGATAAAAATTTCAGCTGCTGCTCCACATATTGCTATCAATGCCAAGATTAGCAGCACCCATTTAAAAATCTGATTACCCCTTAGGTTCCACTTTTTCTTTACCGGCAGAGGGACAGTGGCTGAATAATCAACATATTCTCCTATGGTGAACACAGAGACAGGGGGTTGTGCGACTCTGTCCATCGTATGTGCAGCAGGGGCTAGTGAGAAAGAGGAAGGAAGACTCGAACACTAGGAGGAGGGCGTAGGGTGGGTGACACGCTTCTGTCACCACAATGAGAGAAAGTAAAGATATGCCGGCATACATTCAAATGTTCAGAGTGAAACCTTGGCACACGTGGACACACACACACACAGATTCCAAAAATAAATTAGTTTTATTCTAACATTCCATTCCATTCACAAGA
Organism: Pelobates cultripes; assembly: GCA_933207985.1. Lineage (NCBI taxonomy): Eukaryota > Metazoa > Chordata > Amphibia > Anura > Pelobatidae > Pelobates > Pelobates cultripes. Next base: position 28,603,795 of record OW240914.1, read on the forward strand.
ATAGAAATTAAGATAAAAAAAGGAAATAATTTCAGCTCAAATAGTGAAGTAGAAAGCGAAAGTGATAATCACATGTATATATATGTATATATATATATATATATCTTATAGATTAATTTATTTCTGCATTTATTAAAGCAACGTGCATGCACATATAAGCAATTTGTGTAAATATTAAATTCAGCAGTGCTTGCAATGAACTCAGCACAGTTCTTGCAGCATGACATCTCTTGCACTGCTCTGTTGTCACTGTAGTTCTAATTTAAATGCTTATCACATGCACACAATTTATGCTAGACCGTATTTTTGTACATAAAGGGACTGATTTGCTGAACATTGTAAGGCTATGTTGCACTGGAGGCTTCTGGATTGAACATATTGCTCAGGTAGTGCTTGTTATAGAATGTGGATTCAACTGGAATGACCACGAAGCTCAATTAGTTCTGGTAATTAGAGCTATGAGATCTGGTAATGTAACTTATAGGAGGTGTGGGGAGATGAAGTGAGGGTACTGCACAGGTAGTGTGAGTTATAGGAGATGTGGAGAGTTTCAGTGACATTCTGCACTGGTAGTGTTGGTTAGAAGGTAAGGAAAGCTTGAGTGATCATGCTGTTCAGTTAGTGTAGATTGCAGGAGATGTGGGAAGCTGCAGTAAGTGTGCTGCTCAGGTAGTGTATTATATGAGCTGAGGGTTAAAAAAGTGAGTGTGTTGCTCAGGTATGTGGGTTATATGAATTATGAGAAACTGCAGTGAGTGTGTTGCTCAGATAGTGTCAGCTATAAGCATAGGTGTGCGCAGCCTATTGTATAAGGGTGTGCACCCTAAAGCACAAACACACACGCCACATATATATATATATATATATATATATATATATATATATATTTGTGGTCAGGGAAGAAGGCCGTATTTATGTGGACCTATACCTCTAATCATTAGTCTAATATACTAAGTCGGTTGTAGTGTGCCGAAACCGACGAACGGGTCAGCCTGTAAATAAAGAGGGCCAACCAATTAATTGATTCCTTTTGTGGAGTGGTGGGTGGGGCAACAGGAAGTGACCAAGCACTGTCAGCAAGGTATGGAGGTAAGTAGTGGGTTTATATAGGCCGGTTGCAACCCCTCCCACAACTCCAGGCCCCGCCTTCCCATTTGTGGTCAGGGAAGAAGGCCGTATTTATGTGGACCTATACCTCTAATCATTAGTCTAATATACTAAGTCGGTTGTAGTGTGCCGAAACCGACGAAGGGGTCAGCCTGTAAATAAAGAGGGCAAAAGAGAAGTATCAGTTCCACACTTAATACGTATACACATACATTATTACCCGAGCTTCCCTACTTTGCCAATTGTTTAAAAGCTTGTCTCAACTCTTTCTCAGGTTGAGGTATGTAACGGTAATATGAACTGGTACGTTTTGGCTGGAGGTTGATGTTGCCACTCCGATACGAAAGGAGTGGCCTGTATATGCCGTGGGATCGTACCCGATTCTTGTACATAATAATCTCACGTATTTGACGAATTTTGATGTAGTCAGGGGTTGACTGTGTATTGTGAGGAGAGGAGCTTGTTTGGGTTGATAAGCCATACCTGCCATGTATTTGTCGAATAGTTGTACGGGGCACCAATGATGCCGGTTGGGTAAAATTGAATGTCAAGGTGCGGACCCATTTGATTCGTTTGAATGTCTTAATGTCAATGTGTAGTGATCACCTATTATGTTTATGTGTGACACACACAGTATATTTCCCTTATTGTTGATGTTGCTTAAGGTGAGGTATATGGCTGTTTTGAGTGTGTTATTGGTGTGATTATCAAAGGGTTTGGTATCTAACATGTCAGACAATGCCCTGAATTTCTCTGCGTCAATTGGTAGCCATCTAGTAGGTTTTAGGTTTTCTAGGCGTTGGATGCCTTTTAGCATATTTTAATGGGGTGTGCTGATAGGAAGTTTTTTTTTTTATACTGGAATATGTGTTGCTTACATGATGCTGTATTCCAGTTAAATAGAGTTTTATGGTGTTGTGTGCCAGTTTCAAGTTGAGATGGCAAAAAGAGGTGAAAGCCACCATAGTATCTAACCTATAAGGATTCGTAATGATGTATTCTGAAACAAATTTGTTGAATAACATTAAGGCTCGGTTGTACATGCGTCTGGTGTTTGGGGAAAGTGAGGCCTGTGCTAGTGCCCTCCCGTGCTCCATGAGTAATTTAGTCCAGGATGAGGTCTGTGAACAGCGGCGCCTTCCTTGGCTGTTCCTCTGCTGTTGGGTGTAGCTGTCTGAAAACCTGTAATTTTGAACAGGATAGTGTGTCAGCTGCTGAATTATGGTGACCTGGCACGTGTATGCAAGTCAGGAAAAAAAAAATTTTGTGTGGCTGCCAACCATGTGAGTCTCCTGACCAGGTTCATGATGGTTAGTGAAGAAGACCTGCCTTTGTTCAGAATCTCGAAAGCCGCCATGTGGTCAGAGTAGCATTTGACAGCTTTGCCTCCCCATAAGTGGCCCCAGACTTTAGCTGCTGCCACTATAGGGTAGATCTCAAACAGTGCCGAAGTCTTTGTGAAAGTGGGTAATCCTAGTGCTTTGCTAGGCCAAGCGTCCCTCAACCACCTGTCTTCGAAGATGGCTGTGAAACCTGCGTAACCTGCAGCATCCGTCCATAACACAGGGGAGTTTAATGTCAATGGTGGTATGAACAAGTTTCTCCCATTCCAGTCCGACAGGAAATGGTACCACCTGGTCAGATGCGCCCTAGCCTGAATGTTCAGTGTAACCCTGCTGTTGTTGTTGGGTAAGTTGGGTAACAAACCGAGTAGACGTGAGATGAAAGCTCGTCTCATGGCGAAGTTGTTGATGATATGCCATGTGCTTAGTTGTCTGAGTAACAATGGATTGATGACCCTGACCATGATTTACCCCATTCCACAGGAGCTGCTTTTAGTGGAGAAAGAATTGCCTATTTTTATGCCATGTAAGTGCCAGTGTGTAGGGTAGATGGTAGCCATTTACTGTGTTGATGATATTGGTCTTACTTAACCAAGCTTCAACCCATGCTTGAGTGATAGCTGTAAAGGTAGATCAATGGTGTGTATAGTAAGGAAACTCTTCGGAGGGTATGAGGGAGTTGAGACTTGGGGTAGCAAAGGTGTGTGGTGCCAATAAGTCTATGGTTAGTCTTTGTTTAAGGGAAGATTCCCTTGTGACAATACCAATGTGTTTGTGTTTGGCGCCATGCTGTAAATGGTGGAGATTGGAAAACCCAAGTAAAAACCCCTCTGTTATTCTTGGCTATGAGTGTGTTTACAGCCGATGGTTCTGTGTGCTGACTGTAAGTGAGGACATGCTATATTCCTTGAAGGTGTATGTATGATACCTGTATGGGAGCCCTTTGAAGCTCCGGAGCTTTAGTAAATCTACTACAAGTCTGGAAGGGTGATGAGTTAGTAGTGTTGAAAATGGATTGGTGTGTACAGATGGAGAGTACGTTATTTGTAAGTTGTATTGGGACACATGGTTTGTCATGTGCCCTGAATGATTTGAACGTATATGCAACATTCTATATGCAATGCAACGACTCATACCAATTGTCTCTGGTAGTTCAGAGGTGCTGGTACCTGGAGCCTGAGAGTGCTCGTCCATTTGTTTGGGAGAAAATCCCTTCTGTATGGGTACCTGCACAAATAAGCATCTCTACATATTCAAAATGCCAACACAACCAAGGGATGGTCTGTTCCCGATTTACCTGGAATCTCTGGGTCTGACCATCATAGATACAGCATCATACATATTTATGCCTTGTTTCCCCAATGTACCGGGATCATATGTGCAGGGTTAACGTCTTGTACCAAGAATTGATTGTACCCGGTAACCGAATTTCGTCTGTCGTAAATTTTTTGGCTCATGAGTTTGAGTGAGGCTAGCATGGCCTAGGTTTCACCTTAGTTGGTGTTGCTGGGCCTTCCCCTGTCTCCGTTTTATCCGTTAATGTATGGAGGAGTTTGAATAACGCTGCGTTCGTTGCTGTGGCAGGGTAGGGGATTTGTCGCCTCCTTAGGTTGGAGCCACATCTCCTCTGCTTGAAGGTGTATCAAGGGGAAGGGGAGTGACAGGTGACGCCCTCATTATGATACAATGCGAGACGGCTAGCTCACGAGTGGCCCGAGGGGTGTATGCCTCAGAGTGTGAGGCGGGGTGTTGGCCTCGTGGGACCACTAAATGAAGCGTAAAGCAGAGAAAACGGGGTAATACCTATTGGGCCATAAAACCCTAATTGCCATTACATTACTACTATTCCAGGGAAGGTAAGAGATGAAAGTGTATCACTTCTAGCCGGGGTGCTAGGAAGAGGAGATTCTTTACCATCTTTTTGGGAAATACTTAAATAACAATAAAGATTGCAATTATATATTTGTACCCAGGCTCTTGTACTGGCTTGCTAGCTAAGCCGTAAGGCGAAACGATTAGGCTTGGTGTTTTTTGGTGACTGGTGAGGCCCTGCTAGTTGCCAAGTGGCTTGAGAGGCTCTATCTATGCTTGGCGCGAGGGGATTTTTTGTGGCCACCGAGCGTTGTGGCAGGATGTTGGCCTCTCGGTGACAGTAACCAGAAAAATAGGAAGGGGAGTGACAGGTGAGGCCCTCTCTATGATACAATGCGAGGCGGCTAGTTCACGAGTGGCCCGAGGGATGTATGCCTCCGTGTGTGAGGCGGGTTGTTGGCCTCGCGGGACCACTAACCGAAGCATAAAGCAGAGAAAAAAGGGGGTAATACCTATTGGGCCCTAGAACCCTAATTGCCAGTACACTATTACTATTCCAGGGAAGGTAAGAGATGGATAACTACGTGAGCAGGTGTACGTACCTGGTAGTATGGTATTGAACCTGACAATCCGTATAGGTTTTTTAGTAGTAACTGTAACCTGAATGGATAAAATCGTATGGCATAAGGAAAAATGGCATAGACCAAGCTTATCTTAAAACATACAGTATATGTGAAAAGTAAAGTGCCGTGACATGTAAATATTAATCATCATAGCCATACTGGTTAAATATGTATCAATCTTAACCCATTAAGTGCCGTATGTACAAGTGAAAAGTGGTCTGTTCCCACCTTGGATGTTGTATGTCCCATTGCTAGGGGAAAGTCTGTTGTGTGAGCAGCGTGCTATGAAAAATGTATGTGAACTATATTACCAGTTACGTATATACAGATGCGTGTGCTACTTTGTAATAATATGTGTATTTATACTACTTGCTCTGTGAATTGTTGTATGCCTTATTGAATGGTAGGGGTCAGTGAACATGGTGTTGCAAAATGCAAGTGTACTGGAGAACTGCCGAGTGCCCTATAGGTGGTAGTGTAGTTGATGCTGATTGGTATGTGAAATGTTGTTTATCTGTTGACCTATAGGGGTCAGTGTTTTTGGTGTCTGTAAAACCCCATGAAAATTGTCAATGTACTTGACAGACCTGTAGGTGGCAGTGTTGATAGAACCACTGTTAGTCTTGATGTGAAAGACAAATTGTTGAGCCAGTGCTGGAGTTTAATTTATGGTTAGGTTTAAAACAATCTTATGTGTAATTGATATTGGCTAGTAATTGTATATGACATGTGAAGACAGTTTTGATGTTGACCAGTAGGGGTCAGAAATGCTGATTGTATGGTAAAATACCCTTTAACCCCCTTCAGGATACATGAATCCCTTTTATTCCAGAGTTTGGTCCTTAAGGGGTTAATCCAAATGCAAGGTTAACGTGAGATTTTGAGAGTGACCTGTAGGGGTCAGTGTGGTTTACATGAAACATTGTTCGTGAGCTATGCCCCAGCATTATAGTTGTATGACAGGGAAACAAACAGTGCCCGTTTGACAATATACAATATGTGAACATAATAGCTTAATAACAGTCATTGTAACAAACCAAAGTTCCGTTAGTGGGTTGTAAACGCACAAAACGTGTGTGTAGTACAGTAGTAAATGCATGAACTAGTTCCCGTTTGGTAGTAAATTGCACGAACCGTGAGCCTGGCATGTCAGGGAAACCAAACGAAACGAGCAGTGAGATTTGAAATGCACGCACAGAATTGCCTAGTATGTTTAGGTAATTGAAACAGAATGTGTTCCCGTTTGGGAGTATGCTAAAGCTCAAAATGAGCCAGTGACAGATATAAAAAAGTGAATTTAAACGAATGATATGCATGAACATGCAATGGTTTTAGGACAGATTTAGACAAAATGCAGCCGTAAAGTGAGGACCTGACCCGTGCAACTGATGCCTGGCGTAACGGGTAGGTCGACTTACGGTTTGTGAGCCACTTGGACACCATCCACAGCGATAGATTGAAGAAAAAGCTGGTAGGCCGGAAAAGCCTGTGGCTGGATTTCTGACACAGCTCAGCTTAGAAAACCTCATGGAGTAAGCAGGTAAAATGGCGTCTGGATGACCCGGAAGTGGAAATCATTCTGATGCTGACCTCAAGCAACAGGAAGTGACCAAGCACTGTCAGCAAGGTATGGAGGTAAGTAGTGGGTTTATATAGGCCGGTTGCAACCCCTCCCACAACTCCAGGCTCCGCCTTCCCATATAGCGCAAACGAATAGAAATGCGGCAGGTGTGTCATGGAAGTCAGACGTGCAGACTAGCGATGAGTATACGCCAGATATCAGGGTTGATAGATTACAGCTGATTATGTGAGTGATTATTAGTTAGTATGTTTTATATATGTTAGTCATTTTATGTGTATCTTTTATTGTGTCCTGATGAAAGCTCCGATCAGGAGCTGAAACGTTGACATCTTTTGGATCAACTGAGAATTAAAACGGATGAACTAAGCCTAGAGTGCCGTAATTTTTTCATATTTTATATATATATATACACAAACACACACACATATACTGTGGTGTGTGTGTGAGGGCGCTGTGTGTGAGGGCGCTGTGTGTGAGGGCGCTGTGTGTGTGGGCACTGTGTGTGTGTGTCCGGGCTCTGTGTGTGTGTGTGAGGGCGCTGTGTGTTTGTGCAGGCGCTGTGTGTGTGCGGGTGCTGTGTGTGTGGGCACTGTGTGTGTGTGAGGGCGCTGTGTGTGTGTGTGTGCAGGTGCTGTGTGTGTGAAGGCGCTGTGTGTGTGTTAGGGTGATGTGTGTAAGGGTGCTGTGTGTGTAAGGGTGCTGTGTGGTGCTGTGTATGTAAGGGTGGTGTATGTGTGTGTAAGGGTGCTGTATGTGTGTGTGTGTGTGTGCATGTATGTGTAAGGGTGCTGTGTGTGTAAGGGTGCTGTTAGTGTGAGGGTGCTGTTAGTGTGTGTGTGTGTGTGTGTGTGTGAGGGTGCTGTGTGTGTGAGGGTGCTGTATGTGTGTGTAAAGGTGATGTGTGTGTGTGTATGTGTGATGTTAGTGTGTGTATATGTGTAAGGGTGCTGTTAGTGTGTGTGTGTGAGGGTGCTGTGTGTGTAAGGGTGCTGTTAATGTGTGTGTAAGGGTGCTGTTAGTGTGTGTGTGCTGTGTGTGTAAGGGTGCTGTTAGTGTGTGTTTGAGGATGCTGTGTGTGTAAGGGTGCTGATGCTGTGTGTGTGAGGGTGCTGTGTGTGTAAGGGTGCTGTTAGTGTGAGTGATGTGTGTGTAAGGGTGATGTATGTGTATGTGTGCTGTATGTGTGTATTGTGTGGGGGTGGGGGGCCGTTTAATTAATATCCCTCCTCCCTTCTTACCTTTTGTAGGGAGGTGGAACCATGCTGCTGCCATCCCTGGTGGTCCATTGGTGAGTGAACTGTAGCCCAACATCCTGCGGGGCTAAAGTTCACTCTCGCGAGATCTGAGCGTTGCCGCGGCAACGCTCAGATCTCGCGAGAGGAACCCGGCGGAGCTACTGGCAAGAGCTCCCCAGGTCCTCTCCTGCCTCCCTCACTTCCTGTGGGTCGGTGAGGGAGATCTTTGATCTCCCTCACAGGCCCATGGAGGGAGGCACATAGCGCAGGCCACGGGGATTAGGGTGTGCCTAGGCACACCCAGCACACCCCGTGTGCACGCCCATGGCTATAAGAGTGGTGGTGAGCTGGAGTGAGTGTACTACTTAGGTATGTGGGTTATAGGAGGTGTAGGGTGATAGAGTAAACATGCTGTTTAGGTAGTGCGAGTTATTGGATAACAGGCGTGAGAGACATGCTCAAGTAGTGTGTTTTATAGGAGGTATGGAGAGGTGGAGTGAGCATGCTTTTCAGGTATAATGGTATAAAGGAGATGGAAGGTGTGGGTTGATGGAGTGAGCATGCTACTGTTGTATGTGGGTAATGGGAATGGATACGGTGTAGTGAACATACTGTTTATGGAGAGCGGGTAGCACAGGGTGTTGGTTTTAAGCGGTAGAGGCCCTTTTATAAAACTTTTTTTTTTTTTTAAGATTTTCACCCCTGAGTACTGGTATGTAACATGTTCAGAAAACATGACAAATTAATGAATACATCACCCTTAATTGTCAGTCTGTTAATATAGTGAGGACATGGATTTTTACTCATTGTTGCTTGGGCTAACCACAGACACTTAAGACATACAACATTATAGGAACACTATAGGGTCAGGAACACAAACATGTATTCCTGGCCTTTTTAAAAAAACACAAAAATTAGATGCTCACTATATAATTTAAGGCAGCAGTAAATCTTAAAAGGATTCCCCAAAACCTTGTAGGAATAGATAACCGTGCCTTAAAACACAGTAATGTACAAAAAAATAAGTCACATATAAATCATATATACGTACTTTTTTGTTAAAAGTCTATGAAGTTTTTGACTGTTATACAGTGCATGGTACCTATATAGCTGATGTAAAAGGAGTCATACGTAAATTAGGAACACTAAGTGAAAAGGAGGACTATGTTGGAATATCAAGCTGGTTTAATAGGTATTTAGGTCAAAAATAATAGTAAAAACAAAATTGAAGGAAAGATAAAGATATATATCCTTATATAAATTTACATTATTTACATGTGAAATTTATAAAATTTCTTGAGATTCAGCATGCTGATTGCAGACTAGTTATGGTATCTAATCAGAGATGAAGGGTGTGTATGAAAACCCTTCATTGAGGCCTAGAGCGAACAGTGTTTTAAGTTTGTAGATCCAGTAGCTTTCATGTTGTAAAAGTGTTCTGTCAATATCGCCTTTTCTAGGACCCAATTTGACTTTCTCAATGCCACTGAAGCGTAAACCCTATGCCGATCCATTATGTTTCATTTTTAGATGGCGAGATATAGGGGTATCGATGTGTCTAGAGGGATTTACTGAGTTGACATGTTCTAAAATACGTGTTTTAAACAGTCTAAAGGTCTTACCCACGTATTTCATGTCACAGCTACAGGTCAAGAGATAAATGAATCCCGCAGTTTTACAATTGAAGAATGTTTTCACTGTGTATGTCTCAGTATTAGTTGAGTTTGATAATATTTTAGAGTGTTTGTTTATATGTTTACACGCCTTGCGTGACTCTATTGATATTTATCTGTCACTATACACAGACTTTGACCAATCAAGACATATTAAAGTCAGTAGTCTGAGGTGTATCATAGTCACGGTCTAGTATTAGGGAGGTTTTGCCTATTTGGCTGGTTACACTATCTTCACATTGGGATGACCTTATAGTTTGGACAAGGGTTTTGATATATATATATCTTTGTATCTTTATAATCAACCATATTACTTACTATATATATTATTATAGTTCCAGTACATGCTCAAATCACTGGATTCTCAGTGATCCGAGCTTTCTTTTTGGTTGATCATTTAGGGGTTAAGCCCCAGGACACCCCTGGATTGTCCGTGTAGGCGTCTTTATGGAATCCACAGTAGGTTTGCCCTTTTAGGACCAAACCATTACTAGTAGTTTCCATTATTACATTGTTGTTGTCATACGTTACTTAGTATGGTTATGTGACAGAGCTCCCATACTTTGACTTAGTACCTCCAGCCAGCCTGCTTCCCAGCTGCTTTCAGGGACCCTGGAATGCTTCAACCTGTAGGGGGGCCCAGACCTTGTGCTTTGTCAGGGGCCCCAAAATTTCTGATGGCGGTCCTGCTGAGCAGATTGCTCTCCTTGGTTGTTCCCACCTCCTATAACCTCCGATCCAGTACCAGCACTTTCCCTCTCTGCACACATAGATAGCGAGTATCGATATCTATGTGTGCAGCCGCGGGCCTCCGACTCCCTGTTACCGCAGAGGGGGCCCAGCACACTGCCTCTACTCTTCTCCTCTGCTGAGAAGAATGCTCTCCTTGGTTGTTCCCACCTCCTATAACCTCCGATCCTGTACCAGCACTTTATTTAGTCTACCTCAATACAAAAAGAAAGCAGCCCGATCCTCCTTCTCCTACAGAGCGCTGCAATTGTGGAATGACCTCCCGCAAAATCTTCCTCAAACCTAAAGTCCTTTAACAGATCACTCTCTACATACCTCAAAACAGAATGCACGTCATGGTTGATTATATATATCCTACCTGTTATATGTTACATTTTGTATATATTGTGTATTAATATTGTTCTTGTATTTTATTGTACCATAATGTATCAATGCAATGTTTTGTGGACCCAGGACACACTTGAAAACGAGAGAAATCTCAATGTATCTTTCCTTTTTTATTTTATAAATAAATAAATAAAATGTTAGTGTGCTATCCTGTATTGCTAATGCTTGCAGTCAAGGTGGATTAGGCTGACCACTGTATACACTACCTGAATAACAAGGATTGCTCATTTGCGTATTCAGGTAGATTTGCATATTGCTATTTCTGCAAGCAGGAGAGATGTTTTGTGCTAATTATTGTTTCCTACCCTTTATAAATATGTAATTATGTTATTATAAGTTCCTGTATGTTGTGTAATGTGATTTGAGTGTTTTATTTTTATTGAGTTGTCACAGTAAGCTTAATGTATTGATCATATGGGTTAGTCCCAAGAAAAATAAAGTTTTCTATGTCAGTATCTTTTGGAACTTGTGTCCTGTGTGTATGTGTAGGGATCCTAATGACAGAGTTTTGGGTCACTGGTTGCAGGATCTCTCTATCCTAACTAACTATAATCACTGTAAGCAGAGCTGCTGCGGAATAGACAGAGGAGACAATACCTGCATGGAAGAAGAGGTGCTTCCTAGACGAGTGCAAAAGCTTCAGTAGGACTCCAGTCAAGCTGCGGTGACTAAAACAGTAGCGTTCTTGGCGGAGGTACCCAGCTGGGGTATAGAAAGCTCCATCACACAGGTATCTACACCTTGCCTGTGATGTTACTAGCTACTGCCTTTACAAAGGCACTTGGGGCACTATCTCTCTTTTATTTGATCTGGGTTACAGGGACCAAGCAGCCAGCCAACAGGTACAACAACTCTGTGACGGGGATCCCTGAACAAATCAACACTTTTAGTTCTTTTACTAACTTTGTTGACACGGCTTTATTTCAACTCTGGACTAGCTCAAATGTTCATTACTTCAGTTTAATACAAATATCTAAATTATATCGCAAAATATAAAGACATTATAATAACACAATGGCATTGTTATAAAGGGATGGGGAAGACATGAACAAACATGAAATATCTCTCCTATCTGCAAAATTCATAGTATGCAAATCTACCTGAATTTGCAAATTAACAAGCCTTGCTATTCAGGTAGTGCATACAACTGTTTCAGGATCACTGCAACCAACAGATGGTACTTTACAGACTCGACAGCCAAATCCACCTAGTTGGTCGAGAGAATCAGCAGGACAGGAGAACACACAAAACATTTAACAAACAACCGCAATTTACACTCCTTGCACCCAGGGATGTATCTTACACAAGGCAAACAAGGCATCTGCCTTGGGCAACACTTTGCCCAGGCAGATCCCTTGTTTGCCTTGTGTCCTGAGGGGCTCAAGAGCTGGCCTGCTGGCCACTTTTGAGCCCCCCCCCCCGGGGCTGGCGGCAGGCAGCGAGGGAGCATAGTCACCTGAGCTCTTCCTGCTCAGCTCCCTCTGCGCCGCTTAATAAAGCCAGAAGCCGGAAGCTGGAATTTGACGTCAGACCGGCTCCCGGCATCACTAAACGGCACGTAAGGGAGCAGAGCAGGAAAATAAGAGCTCCCTCGCCGCCTATGCTGCCTGTCCGCTCCCTGCCTGCCTGCCCAGCAGCAGGTAAGTAATCCACTCCAGGAAGGCAGGGTGGATTTAAAATAAATAAATAATTTGTGAGTGTTAGTGGTAATGTCTGTGTGTGTCTGTGAATGAGTGTGTGTATCTGTGAGTGTGTGTCTGTGAGTGAATGTGTGTGTGTGTCTGTGAGTGAATGTGTGTTTGTGTCTATGAGTGTGTGTATGTATGTGTGTGTGTGTCTGTAAGTGTGTGTCTAAGTGAATGTGTGTCTGTGTGTGTTTCTAAGATAATGTGTGTGTGTGTGTGTGTGTGTGTGTCGGTCAGTGAATGTGTATGTGTCAGTCAGTAAGTGTGTATGTGTCGGTCAGTGAGTTTGTGCGTCTGTCAGTGCATGCATCTGTCAGTGAGAGTGTGCGTCTGTTAGTGTGTGTCTGTCTATCAGTGTGTCAAATCAGTGTGTGTGTTTGTCATTGTTTGACAGTGTATATGAGAGTGTGTGTCTGTCAATGAGTGTATGCATCTATCAGTGAGTGTGTGCGTCTGTCAGTCAAAGTGCGGCTTGACTGGAAGGGGTGGGGAAAATTTAAATTAAGGAGGGAGGGGGTGCCCGAGCACCGTCCTGCCTAGGGCTGCACAAATCCTAAATACATCACTGCTTGCACCCCAGTGGACATAGGGTCACTTAAATATAGGAGTCATCGAGGAAACAAATTGAATTGTCAATCTTATGCTTCTAGTGATGGTGACTGTGACGGACTGCCTGGCACCCCGACCGGGTGCCTCCATCAGTCAATGCTCCTAGTGCTCACCTTGGACTCCAAGCGCTCCAACCGACACTATCAGCACTGTAGTCCCCACGTCCAGCGTTACAGCTTGGCTGGGAACTCGCCGTCCTACACCCACCCAGGACCGAAGACCAGGATCCAGCTTCCAGTGGGTGAACCTCTCCTACTCCAGAGAGTGTAGCAAGAAGAGCTAGTGATTATAATCCCAGGGGAGTATAGAGATATAGCAATCCCCAGAGTAGATACAGCTGTTTCCCCCACACATGAGATGAGACTCTATGTTGAGAGTAAGCAGGAACTCAATTTTAATGGTGCCACACTGGCCTTTTACGCAAGTCCCCAAGCAAGGGGTACACCCACATGGACCTTGTTGGGGACAGGGACACAAAGCTTACAAACCAATCAGAACAGTAATTAAATGTACAACACTCCCATAACAAACATACAATCCCTCCCCTCAGCCTGTGAGATAATTGAGTCAGATACTGTATTAACCCAATTATCTCCAGGCAGACAAAACACATATTTTATAAAGTCTCATAAGTACTCCAAAAAAACAACATATCCACATGTCACATCCCCTATGTCACATATCCCAAAATCACCCAGATCAGAGCAGGGGTTCAAGAAATTCCTGGAAGTTTTTTTTTTGAACGACCGTACGCATGGTTTCATACCCAAAACAGTTCCAGAGAATTAGGCTGTGCAGCCGGTCTATTTCAAACAGTCTAAATACTTTTCGAATTACCGAATGAAATGGTTGGTGAACAGTCAGTGTGTGTCCCTTGTTCTTGGGCTTGGACTCACCGAACGCTGTTCGACTCCCGTTCGAATAGCCGAAGTTCCATGGAAGGTAACTGTTCAGCGGTGTACAGTGGTCTGTAGTGGATATGGTGCTTAAAGTGCTCCTAAAAAGATACAAAGGCATTTTTGTGTTTTTAAATTCATTTCTGATGCATACAGAAGCACATACATGCACACAGAACCACAAACACTCTCTGTCTCATACCACTTCCTCGTGTTTCAATGTGATCATTTTACAGTCTGGTTATATCTCTCTTTCCATTCCAACTTTATAAGAAAATGAGGCCCCAATTCACATGAACTTTATAATACTCAGCCTTTATGCAATGATTTTTCTGCACTAATGACACTGAATGTAAAAATGGCACATGGACTATGGGGTTTTCATCTATGCATGAATAATAATAATAATTTTCTGATGTATAATGATTGTAGAATCAATAAACTAAAACTGAACATGCTGAACTGTATGAGGATAGGAATATGTCTACACCAAAAAATAAACATGCTGCAGTGTATAGAAATACAGCTATAACTCGATGAGGCAGGTCTGAAGGCATGTCATTTGAAATAAGGAGAATAGTTATGGACTTGTATAAGGGGAAAGGCCACAAAAGCTACTGGCCAAAAATGTGGACATTGGTCATTAAGTTGTATGCTGGGTTGTTTTCACAGGTCCAAAGTCATATTTTAAGCTATATATAAAAAGGCAGAGTCTGAGAAGTATCAAAAATGGTCTGACAAAGTGGGTATAAAAGATAGAAAAAGTGTGAATTCAAAGTAAATTATGGTATTTGGTACAAGAAAACAAAACAAAAGAAGAAAATAATATAGAGGATAAGAAAGTTACTATTGAGACAAAATAAAATTGGAAAAACATATGGTGCCTCTATAGATGGCTTTCAGGATAGGGTGACATTTAGGGTGAGATTTATCAAAGTGCAAATATGTAAAAGAGGAGGAGTCACCAATGGAATGTGTCTGCTGGATACACTAGTTTCAATAGTTATTGTCTCAATTTTAGTACTTTGGACCACTTTTTCGAATGAAACATTTTGAAAATCTACCCCTCAGTGTCTGAAAATGACTGATCTGTGTGAGGAAAGGTGAAGGATTTAAAAAGAAAGAAATGGTCTATAAAATACACAAATTAAAAAATATAAAGACAAATGTATAGAAAAAGGGTGAGAATGAGAAGGAAAACTTCTATGAATAATAATCCAGGTGAGGACACCACCAGATATCCTGAAGTGAGGATTGTGCCACTTCAGGCTGTACACAGGGAGTACAGATAAAAGTAGTGTGCTTAGCGCTGCACACTACTTTTATCTGTGTTCACTTTGTGCTGTGGGATTTAGTGATTTTTCCCACTAAGTGTGTCTCAGCTGCTTATTGTAGCGCCACGGATTTTACTATTGTTTCTTTCTGTGTACACAGGGAGTCACTGATGGCTCTCTAACATGACAGTGTAATATCTATATACAGACTCACCATCTTACTATTCAAAATATATTATACCATATTAGCCTAGTTTCCCTTCTTCTCTTGCATGTTTTAAATCATATGGGGCATTTATAAGGAGGAAGACACTTTTTGGCATTCTTAAGTGGGGACCACTCAAGTGCACAAGTGATAGCTATATTATAACTCCAAAAAGTGTAAGTGCATATAATTTACTTTAATAAATATCAATTTGCACCAAAATTAGCACCTATTTTGCCTTGATAAATCACCCCTCATATGTGTACATGTGTTGCCGGTATGTTAATTAAGTGATATATTTCTGTAGGGTGTCAGAGTGTGTGACCTTAGGAGCATATGTTTAATAGTAAACTGTCTATCTGAAATGCAAAAAATTTAACCTGTTGTATAGAAATTATACTGTCACTAGAAAACAAATAATTTAATATTTTATTTTAGAGCTCAAAAGAGATTTTAGAGCTTAAGTACTATGCAACTAGCCAGGTTTAAAATATAGTCGCCATAGAAAACCACCTCTTGTAAAGTTACCACACACATTGACAGGACAGCAGCATGCACTTCATATTCAATTCAGCATAGCTTCCAAGTTTAAGAGATAAGAAAATGGGACTGTGGGTTGGTGGGTCTAAAGGACTTTGCCAGCAATAAATCAATGGTGACCCCCAAAATGGGAGGTTCTGCCAGGAAGGACAACACAGTGAATGCACTCAGGAAAAACCATATACAAAGCTCTGCCAAAGCTCTGTCTGCATGGTCCAAGTTTCCTCCACAAAGCACAAAATGATGTGCTTGTATTGTGCTTGCTGGGGACATTCCTGGTGTCCATGGATAATCAGTGAACAAAAGCAGGATGACAAAACCAGTGTACAAAATTGAGATGGTCCTATCTAAATCAACAGTTGGCTGGTATGCATCGCTGACATAGAATGAAAAGCTAAAGAAGTTAGAAAATATGAAATGCGGATAATATTTTAGCTATACAATCAGCATTGACTTCACAGGTGGTGAGGTCCAGAGCCAATCTGGTAGGGCTGAATGTCTACTCATCAGAACTGAATTTCCAGTCGCCAATGATTTATTGCTAGAGTCCTGCTTTATTTGTTGTCACATCTTCTAGAGGTGGTGCAGGATGTTGGCTGGAATGTGATGTATGTAATGCACATAACTTGCATTTTTTTTTTTGGTATCCCTAATCAGCAATCTATACATAGAAATATACTAATGTGCAAGATATACATCCCATTAATTAAAGTACTCAGCTGTGAACAGGTTAATAGTCACACGAACGAAATGGTGATACACGTCTTACATAATACACAACAGAACTCTAATTACCCTAGGTTACTTTCCTATACTGTCAGTGCCAGCCTGCACATAATGCTGCCATGATGTAAGGAAACATCACGCGTCAAGACAATGGGCAACCATTGCCATCTTTATCTTCTTAATGTAATGAGTCAATGGATTAACAAGAGTTATTCGCACTACAGTACAGGAAATGAGAGACTCAGAATATTACAATGCAATGCATAGCATGGTTTTCTACACCCCCTCACTTTCCATACACAATAAACAAAATAAAGCAGGTCAGGGTTACAGACCAGATTATTTAGATGCTTCTTGTTTGTCATGTCTCGGGTTTTTAAACAACAGTTTCCCATCGGTTTGTTTCCCTTCACACTCCCACACCCTCCGTGCTCTCTCTCTCACTAACATCGACACTAGTTCCTTCAGCCCAGAACACAGTCTCTTCCACTCTTAGTATTACTAAGTTTTTTGTTATTAGAGTGGAAACAATAGGCACATGTTATCTACTGCTTTGCTAACCGCACATTCTCCATTAGCCATCTGATTTGGATCTAGCACGAACATATCAAATGGATCAATAGGCAAAATTGTAACCGAAAGCCACACTCATACTTGGAAATTATTGAGGTTTAATTTCGTGTCTCAATATTTTATTCCACTTTCCAAACACATGACCATAAGATCACGTTGAACAGCCAGATTATTAATAACTACATGTAACATCAAGTACAAAATATTACAGTAGTAAACTATATGTAACAACGGTAGTATAATTATTGTAAAGTAATAATCTAGTAACAAAATGAAAGAAATCTGGTTTAATACCTTCTCCATCTCAGTCCGTATTTTACAGCGGCAGTGATCAAAATTAAAGTGATGCTTATTGCTCTCCTCATCAGGGAGAAAAATTGAAATAGCAAAATTAAGAAAATAATTAATTAGTAGACAGCAATATTCTATTATTGAATAACTAAACATTTTTTTTTTTTTAATTATGTTTGATGGTCTTTTGTTTGCTAAATATCCTCCAGTTCTACAGATCCTGTAGTAATATCTAAAGCAGGGGTTCTCAACGTTAGTCCTCAGGACCCCCTACCAGTCCAGGGTTTAGGGATTAGGGATTACCTGGGTAATCTAAGGTCTAAGGTTTTTTTTTTTCCCTTTTTCTAAACACCTTAGACGCACCCAGGTAATCCCCAAATCCTGGACTGGTAGGGGGTCCCGAGGACTGGGTTGAGAACCCCTGATCTAAAGGGCCCAGTAGCTAATATGCCAACTTTGTTGTGAAAGCTGTACACCACTTGGTGGAACAAGCTATGGACACCTTAAAGGGACACTCTAAGCGCCAAAACTACTGCATTTTACGATGGTGTTTTTTGGTGTATAGACACCTTCTATGCAGTTTGACAATGACAAAACATGAATGTTTATATTGATCAGTCTAAACGCGTTTCGTGGCTGCTTTTGTTACTTAATTGTCTCAACACTTACTCTTAGAAATGAAAGGCAAGGGGTGGAGCTAACTTACAGTAATTTTCTGCAAACACAGTGTACAATATCAAGATGACACAAGTCGTTCTTTAAAATTCACCCTTTCACTTTATACACTTAGACACTTAAACAGATGCTATAGTCACCAGAACAACTACAGTATAATGTAGTTGTTCTGGTGAGTATAGTCAGTCCCTGTAGGCTTTTTGCAATAAACACAGTTTTTTTCTGAGAAAATGCAGTGTTTACATTAATGCCTAGGGACATCTCCAGTGGCCATTCCTCAGATGGCTACTGGACGTGTTCCCTGGGCAGTTACAGCACTGACATAGCATGGAGACACTGAACTTTGCCCACATAGATAGTATGTCCCGTCTAGGCCCTTACGCTCTGCTGAAGGAATCAGTCAGTAGCTATTAACAGTTTACGAAGAAGTGGGTTTTTAATGATTTTTTGAAGGAGTGTAGACTGGGTGAGCATCTAACGTAGGAGGGAAGTGAGTTCCACAGGAACGGTGCAGCCCACGAGAAGTCTTGAAGGCTAGAATCAGAGGTGGGCATACGGACAGAAGATAGACGTAAGTCTTCAGCAGTAAGGGCCTAGACAGGACATACTTGTGTATTAGGGAGGATAGATAGATGGGAGCAGCATTATGTCGAGATTTGAAAGCAAGAACCAGAATTTAAATTGAGCCCTATATCTTACAGGAAGCCAGTGTAGGGACTGACAGAAGAGTGAGGCATGGGAGGTGCGGGCGGACTGGGAGATGAGCCTTGCCACCGCATTCATTATGGACTGTAACGGCACAAGTTGGGAGCACGTAAGACCACTGAGAAGCAGATTACAGTAGTCAAGGCAAGAAAGGACAGTGGAATGGACCAGCGCCTTAGTCGTATCTGGCGTTAAGTAGGGTCAGGTGCGCGCAATGTTTTTGAGATGGAAGTGGCAGGATTTGGCGATACATGAAGCGTGAAGGAGAGGTCGGAGTCAAAGAGAACACTTAGGCAGCAAGCCTGCATGGTGGAGCTGATGGTAGCACCATTTACTTGGAGGGAGACAGACACAGGAGTAGCAACACTTGAGGGAGGAAAGACCAGAATTTCAGTTTTAGTCGAGTTGAGTTTAAGGAAGTGGGCAGCCATCAAGATAGAAATAACAGAGAGGCAGTCAGAGACACTAGCCAAGAGGGACGGGGAGAGATCAGGGGAGGACAGAGATTTGCGTACTATCCACTGTTACCTAAATTGACAATGTCTCAAGGCCGGGTCACCCCACTTATGCTCTATTCATAACACCTGGGCACTAAGGAACAATCTGTATGATCCAGGTTGCCACCATAATCGACTGATTGTGAGATTGCTCCATATTATTTTTTGTTTCGTATTAATGTATGGGTAATAGTATAAGGTGCCTTTTTAGATACTTGACCCCAGATGGGATGACCCTGCAAGGCTTACAAGATTGCATTATAGTACAATGCCCCATATTTGCACCCTTAAAATGATCCCAATATACTTATACATATTCTATAGAACAAAGCTGGGTAAATTCCCTCTGTACCCATCCCATCAATACACACAAAAAAATATATTATTACAAGATCTACTTAAAACGTACTTAAAACGTAAAAAAATAAAAAAAAGAGAGATAACTACCCTTTCTAAACGAATTCTGATTCATTGGCTACCGTACAGCAATAGCTCAGAATCCCCTCCCACGTTCACTTCATTAATACCAGGCTATACACTGGTTCCGTAACTCAGTCCAGTTACCTATCCCTAACCCTAAGCAGCTTTACTCAGGTAGTAACTCAAGTAGGGCAGGATGTCCGATTGTGCAGTGACTACAGTATTCCTCGCTAGAAATCAACTACTAAATGAGGAAGGTCACTGTTGGCTAAGGTGGCTACGAAATGTGAAATGTGACATTGCATCTGTTTGTGATTTAATCCTTATTCTTTCTGTATATAGTTTGTTGGTTTCTATGTTACTGTGTGCCACAGGAGGGGCTGGATCCAGGTCTTCAATTCATATGCGGATGTAATAGCTACCTTACATCTGCTAGGGATCTTAACTTACCAGAAAAACGCTCCCTAATATGAAATGAACTGAATGCTGATATCGCCTTCATTCAAGAAACTAATTTCCGCAAAGGTGTAGCCCCACAATTACAAAATCATAAATATCCTATTGGGTACTTCAGCAACTATTCCCAAACCAAAGCACGTGGGGTGGCCATACTGTTTGCATCTCATATACCTTTTATATACAAAGATCATCAAAATTATGACAATGGTAGATTACTCATGACCAAAGGCCAACTGGGCCAAAATATGATTATATTAGCCAATTTATATCTCCCGAACAGAAAGCAGAGTCTCACTTTTAGAAAATGCATCAGAAAAATAGAACAAGCATAAAACAACCTACTGGGGACACTTCTCACTTACTCCCAGATATTATGTCGGCCTATCACACATTCTATACTGATCTTTACACATCCGCACGACACCCGCTTCCACCAGGACATTGAAAGCTTCCTCTCAGATAGAATAAAACAAGCCATTCCCAGCCATATCCTACAAACTTTAGACTGTCCCATCTTAGCAGAGGAATTCGATCAGGCTGTCAAAGGGCTCCCATTGGGCAAAAGCCAGGACCAGATGGCTTCACAACCAAATACTTAAAAACCTTTCTGCACACACTCAAACAACCCTTCCTCAGCACTTTTAACTCCCTTTCCATAAGGACTCCCTTTCCATAAGGACTCCCAGATTCTGCGCTGGAGGCGCATTTCACACTACTGCCTAAACCAGGCAAAGATCCAACGATTTCTGGGTTCCTTTCCCCCTCGTTGACTCGTTGATAAATCTAGAATCTTTAAAAATACTAGCTAACCGTCTTCGTCCTCTACTACAGGGACTAGTCCACCAACACCAGGCTGGCTTTGTGCCCGAACGAGTGGCAAAAAACACCACTAAAATACTGAGCCTTATACACCTATCCAAAGCTAGACCTACTGAGAGTCTCCTCTTATCAGTCGGCGCAGAAAAAGCGACTGATTGGGTGGACTGTTCCCTGTTGCTGGCAACTCTTTGGGCAATGGGATTTGGACCTCGCTGGCTGCAATGGATAAATGCTATCTATTTAAGACCAAGCACAAAACACAAAATTAACAGACAAATTCTAAATATCAGAATCTGTCCACATCCAAAATGGCATGAGACAGGGGTGCCCCCTTTCCCCATTACTATTCATACTCATTCTGGAACCATTCCTTCAGGTAATTAGGGACAACCCCAATATAACAGGTATCAAGGAACAACAAAAATAATCTAAAGTAGCTGCTTTCGTAGATGACCTCCTCTTTACACTTACAAACCCGTCAACATCCATGACACCACTCATCAAGGACATTTCAACATATAACCTCCTCGAATCATTGGATCTTTGCCGACATATAACCTTCTCTCCAACTTCCAAGTGAATTTCACTAAAAGCAAATTAATGGCCCTAAACCTCACGGCCCATACTACATCTGCGTTCAAAAATCAATTCCCTTTCACCTGGACAGACACGGCAATTTAATACTTAGGGGTTCTCCTACCGTGCAAAATTAAATCCCTCTATGACCTTAATTTTATGCCTTGCCTGCAAACCGTATGTAAAGATCTTTCCAATTGGCACAAACCTCATTTTGGATGGTTATGCAGAATAGACATACTAAAAATGTACATTCTCCCTAAAATACACACGTCCTTTTTCTCCAAAGTTAAAAAACGTTTATCCTCTTACATTTGGTTACAAACACCCCAGACAAACTTTTAAAGTGCTAATGCGCCACAAACACAAAGGAGGTCTAGGGTTGCCGGATATTGAGTTCTATCACAAAGCAGTAATTCTGACTAGAATATATGAATGGTCGAATCCACCAAACACAAAACATTAGGTACAAATAGAGGCCAGATTTATACCATGCCTTGGCTTAAAGATGGAAGCCTCTCCATCAAACTCTCTCACAAATCACACCCTACAGTAATCCCCACTCTCAAATCATGGCTTTCCGTTCATAACCAGCCAGATATATCCCTCACTGATATACCCATTAACTTACAATCCAATCTTCTCACCAGAGCTACATCCCTCACCATTTGACATGCTACACAATTCATCTTACCTCTCATTAGGTACAATATTAGAAGCGAATGGGGTCAAACCTCTCACAGGTATGCTACTTAACTCCAAACCCACAATGCTACAGAGGTTTCGATTTTCCCAACTTACCTTCTTTATCACAGCAAATCCTGTCCTACACTGTGGTGCACGAGAGCACATAAACTTTGAAACACGCTGTCACTCACAAAATATCAAACATAAACATCTATCGATATTTTACAAGACTTTACAATCTAATGACCAGGCTACCACACCTAAATTTTACCAAAAACAGGCAAACGATTTAGGTGTCTCATTATCTCCTGAAACATGGACAACCATATTTTCAACTATATATAAATACTCCATAAATAACCAAGTACACGAAAGTCACTATAAATGAATATCAAGATGGCATTACACACCATCACAGCGACATCACTTGTTTCCCACTTCCTCAGACACCTACTAGAGATGCAGTGCATCTGTGGTTTGACAAGACTCGTCTGGTGGACATGCCCAATAATATGAGAATACTCGGGTAAGATAAACATGCTGATACGCACAATCACTACGGTGACACTTCCTAATACAACAGAGGCATGCTTCTTCCTTCAGTACTTCACTCAAATGCTGAAATTTGCACTCTCATACACCACCTTGTTACTGTAGCCAACCTGCTCATCCCGATTAGGTGGAAGAGCACTTTGGCACCATCAGTAAGAGAATGGATTAGCAGAGTCAAATCTATACACTTGATGGAGGAATTAACTATAATCCATTGGGCAAATACAGAATCTATTTCCGAACATGGTGACCATCGACCCTATTACTAGAGAGTAACCATCCAGCTTAAACAATCAGGAGTGTTTATTCATCAGAAATGTGGAACATTACCCCTACCAGATCATACGATACTCAACCTTAAGGGATCCAACCCCAATTCTTACTCCCCACTCTACCAGGTGCACACATTGTTTTTAGTCCATTCAGGACTAGTCTTTGACAGACACAATAAATATGCTATACACAAATTTCCTAACAATATGATTTATGGTACTAGATTGTACTTTTCTGGTTCTATGCATGAGAAACACAACCTCAGTTAAGCAGATGTCCCCTTCCGTGTCAGTGAATGAAGGAAAAGCCTCTCTACAGGGAAAGTTCCTACTATGGTCAAACCAGCTTCATAATCAATGTTGTCATGGATGTAGACATCCTACAAATTCCTGTCACACCCATATGTAACGATTTCAACATACCATCATAACTTATAGGTTTAACAACACATTACGAGGGCACTTGTTGTATCATATCTCTAAGCTCAAGATTATTGTATTTAAATGATTCAATGTACCACATTCATGTCTATGTTATCTCATGCAAATGCTTACTGTTTCTTCTTCCTTTTCTATTTCAGTACAAGGCCAACGTAATCACTACTGAGCATTTTTTTAATGCCTGTCCTACTTTGCATATGTTAAATAAAATTATAAAAAAATAAATAAAACTATAAGCAAAAAAAAAAAAAGATTTATGGAAAATCTTGCTGATCCCCATTTAAAACGCTCACTGAGAAGGCAAAGATGATGCAATTCCAGGGGCAGGTAAATACATCTAATCAAGGTCAGAAGATGGTGACAAGCTTCAGAGAGAGCTTCAGGTAAGTATACACTGATCAGCCACGACATAAAAAACACATGCCTTATATCGTGAAGGTCCCCCTCGTATTGTCAAAACAGCTCTAATGCATTGAGGCATGGACTCCACAAGACCTCTGAACATGTCCTTTGGCATCTGGCACCCATGCAGTTGCAAGGTGGGGCCTCCATGAATTGGATTTGTTGTTCCAGAACATACCACATATGCCCAATCGGATTGAGATCTGGGGAATTTAAAGGCCAATACAATACCTTTAACTCTTTGTCATGTTCCTCAAACCATTCCAAACAATTGTTGCAGTGTGGCAGGGTGCATCATCCTGATGAAAGAGGCCATTGTCATCTAGGGGTGTATATGGTCTGCACTAATATCTAGTCAAAACAACATCCACATGAATATCAGGAGAACAGATCATAACACTGTCTATTTTATTAACGCTACTGATAGATTATATACTCTGATCAGCCACAACATTAAAGCCACTGATAGATAATGTGAATAACATTGCCTATATCATGACAATCACTGCTCCATGTTTTACGCTGATCTATAATGCCACTTGGACAGTCACTTGAAGGGCTTGGATATGCTGAATATTCCCCATATTGATGCTTTGACTTAATACATCTCTATGAAGAATTTCTGATTTGCACATCCATGTGCACTAGTCTCTCAATTCTTTCTCAAGGGGAATCACTGTATTGGCTGAGATCATCAATATTGATTAACTCAGCCAGAGAGGCAGGGTGGTCATGGGAAAATCGGTACATCAAAGAAGTTAATGTAAGTAAAATGTGCTTTACTTATTTGGGGTTGGGCTCAATCGAAATAGGTAGACTAACACTGTAGAGTTAGAAATACATGGTTGGATTTGTTTGAATTTTAAATTAACCTTGAATTCTCTTTTTAATAAATAAACTTGTTAGAACATTAGATTTTTTTTCTTTGGCTTATACATTGATGCCTGGAGTGCTTTGTGTGTATATTAGTGTTTGGCGGTACTCTATCTCCCTCTAGTGACCATTGTGTGTAGAGACAGACTTGCTTAGACAAATTAAGTTTTCATTAGTAGGAAAAATTGTAAGTGTACATATTTTATTTGGGTTTTTTGTAGATATTGTTCTGTGCATTTTGGTTTTTATTTCTATTTTTAATAGTGTTCAATTATAAGTTATTTCTCAACTAATGAACTGAAATGCTACTGGTTTGTTTTTGGTTTAACCCTTGCATGTTAAACTACACCTGGCTAAGTTGCCCCTTGCACTCAGGCTAAGTACCTCCGATAAAAGTTCCCTCTCACTGAAGAATAAAGTGCTAAAATTAATATAGATCTTTTCTCAAACACCAGACAACACTTGGTGAAAGGGAAAATACACACCTTACATAATTATAGGGACATCACAGCAGGGGGTCATCTACTGGGACAAAAGGTTTCTTCCCTGGCACCACTGTGTCTGGGGGATAATCCAGTTATCTAGGAATGGCTTTAGTAACCTCCAGACAACATGGTGCCCTACAATAATATATTAAAAACATATGTTTCCATGACTCGTGTCTCTGACTGCCACTCTGCTATTTCCAACCTGATGACTGCTCATTTTCTTAAACTTAAGCTGTTCAAAATAGAGCTTCTCATCTTTCTTACCTTAAGTGTTGCTACTCCCGTGTCTGTCTCTCTCCAAGTCAATAGCACTAGCATCAGCTCTATCTCGCTGCCTGGGTGTTTTCTTTGACTCCAACCTTTCCTTCACCCCTCAAGTCCAGTCACTTGCCAAATCCTGCCACTTTTTTCTCAAAATTATAGCTCACATTCACCCCTATCTAATGCCGGATGCAGCCAAGGTGCTGGTCTATGCCTCAATCACCTCCCGCCTTGACTACTTCTCAGTGGTCTTACACGTTCCTCTTTGGTCATGTTACAATCTCTGTTAGTCCACTTTTTGAACAGAACTACAGAATTTGTATAATAATACAGTAACAAATTATGCATCCCTGGACAGGGCTAATCCCTACAAACAAGATGTCCAAAAAGATACCGGTATTGGATGTGCCCAGCACGAGATATCATTTAATGAAATTTAGCCGGACAGTTGCTATTTCCTGATCTGACCCAGACTTCCAGATTGTCATGGTTAAGAGAAAAGGGGTCTTTCTGTCTTTGGAGAAGGAAGTTCCTCCTGGTTCTCAGTGAGCATTAATGGTTCATCAACTTCCCACCTCCCTTCCAAATAGAGCTCACCTGGGTAACTGTGTAACGTCTTAGGGACAATTGTAAGTTGCACCGGGCAGCTGCCTCGCACTTGACCAAGTTAGAGTTCCAGAGATTGTGATTAGGGTCCTTTAGGGGGAGTTAGCTTTTGAGTCCTGCACCAGTTAGTAGCATGAATGGAGGAGGCTCCGCCACATACTGTGCAGAGTTGCATGACCTAATATGGCAGTTCTGCACTAGCGGAGCAACAGCAGTTGGACCGTTCCATAGGAGTCCCCAAAAAGTTTCTTATACTTAACAAGTATATAAAACACTAGACTGCATCGTTTGATCCAAGCTTCCTGATCGGATCCTTCTTTGTGGTCACTTTTGCTCTTGCGTTCTGTTATTGCTTCGAAATATATTTATTAAAGGAACACTATGGTCACCTAAATTACTTTAGCTAAATGAAGCAGTTTTAGTGTATACATCATTCCCCTGCAATTTCACTGCTCAATTTACTGTCATTTAGGAGTTAAATCACGTTGTCTGTTTATGCAGCCCTAGCCACACCTCCGCTGGCTATGATTGACGGAGCCTGCATGAAAGAAAAAAACTGGTTTCACTTTCAAACAGATGTAATTTACCATAAATAATTGTATCTCAATCTCTAAATTGAACTTTAATCACATACAGGAGGCTCTTGCAGGGTCTATCAAGCTATTAACATAGCAGGGGATAAGAAAATCTTAATTAAACAGAACTTGCAATAAAGAAAGCCTATATAGGGCTCTCTTTACAGGAAGTGTTTATGGAAGGCTGTGCAAGTCACATGCAGGGAGGTGTGACTAGGGTTCATAAACAAATGGATTTAACTCCTAAATGGCAGAGGATTGAGTAGTGAGGCTGCAGGGGCATGTTCTATACACCAAAACTGCTTTGCTAAGCTAAAGTTGTTCAGGTGACTATAGTGTCCCTTTAAGCAGCATGTTGTGCTGTATTAAAGCATGCACGTAATCGATTAACAATCAAAATAATCACCCCTTTGTTTGTCTGTGTGTTTATTTGTTATCATGTTATCATATTTGTCTTGGTTTACCTCCTCTTAAACTCTGAAACAATCTTGGGGGTAGGGGTGGAGATGGGTTAATGGTTGACTTGGTTTAAAAAAAAAATAGTGTCCTACTGGGAACATGAAAACATTATTTTGAAACCAGTGTTAGATTGCAATCTAGAATAAATATGGCATCTCTCGAACACACAAGACTTAAAACGGTAACTGTCACTGTGGAAATTGTACCACTGAACTAAATATTAAAAATCACCTGTTTACCCTGTATTAACCTTTTCATGGGATGCTCTGTTTTCTTTTGAATATAAACTAAAGATTTAGCCACCGATTTTCCTTCACTTACTTTCGTCCATCTTGACCACTGATTATCTGTTCTTAAAAGGTTACTCCAACCAAAGAAACATTTTATTTTAATTTACAATGCCCGTATTGGGTATTATTAATTAGGCCACTCCCTTTAAAAAAAAAAAAAAGGGGACAAGCAAACTTGTCTGGAATCCGGCATTGGGACAATTTCCCGGCACTGCTCTCCACGCCTCTGTCCAAAACTATCCCTGCCCTTTGCACAGTCAAATCAAATGCTTCTTATTGAGAAGCATTTGATTGGAACATTTCACAAGCTCAGTGCATGTGTGTGTTCTGAGTGAACTGATGAGGGGAGGATGGAAGTGGTGAGCGAGTGGATTAAAAAAACAAAAACGATTTAAGCAATGGCAAAGGGAGTGCACAGAGGGAGATCATGACTTTCACTACAGGCATGCTACCTGCAAAGAAGATTATTAACGACAGCTGTGCGCTCACGACAGAAGTAATGTTTGCACATACAGTCTCGTACCACCATTACCACTTCAAATCACTGAAGTAAGGGAAGTGTCCATCAGGTGCTAAGGCTTATAATTCTGTTTGATAGGGAGCCAAGATGGAGGTGCTCAGTTCTAGGATGGCGGTATATACAGTGCTGTGGATTTTTAAATATGATTTTATTTTTTTAGACCTCCCAAAACATTATCTTAAACATAAGCAGGATTAGGAATTTAGGAGTTTTCACTCTGAGTGAGTCGATTGAGTCGATTGTTTTTCAAGGGATGCATGTTCCTTTAACAGAGAAATGTTGAATGTTCTATGTTTATGTTCAGATAATGTGTGTAATGGCATTTTAAAGCCAATACAATTTATCTTTTTATTACTATGGTAGAGATGCATTTCTGCTTGAAAGAATCATTTTTTTTATTTTGACACTAAAATTTTATTCATTATTGTTTTTGTCATAATTACATTTAAAAATTTTGGTATAGTTTTCGTCATTAAAAACATGGTTTTGACAAAAACTATGAGGAGCATTTTTAGTCGTCAAAATTAGCCCTGGTTGCATGGAATAGGAAAGCTGAACTGAGAGGGTCTGTTCATGAATGGAACTAATGTCTGAGATGGCAAAGATGGGGGATAGATTCTAGACTTGCACATTTTAGGAATCTGTATTCGAAAGGAGGAAGTTATGTAACTGTGCGATGGTTTGAGGGAGGCCATGAAAATATTGTAGAGCATCTATGGTGATCTCTCCAAATTTTGCCCCTAAATTAATAAATTTTGCATTTCTTTCCTTTACCACAGCTCTATTTATAAAGAGATTCCGTTAGTCAAATCTTGACTTACTTTAGAAAGTCAATGACCAACAACGTATTACAATAAAGGGAGGAGAACAAAGGTGTGAGATTCCAGTAACCAACCAATTTGTTTATTTGACTTTGAATTCCTCAGTTGGGGATTGTTTGGCCACCAGGACTCAATGGGGTCATTGAGTAAATAGATACATGTGAGTAAATAAAGTGTAAACCAGTAACAGTGTTTTCTGTCATTTACCAGAACAAATTATCCTTAGGGGTTTATATTCCCAGGTATTGTTCTCAGTTATCTCAGTTAGGTTTTTTTCTGAACAATGCTTGCTATCCTCAGATAAACACCCATCCTCTCTTAAAATAAAACGTTACTGCATATTTTAATGTCCATATAATTATATAATAGATGTAATATAACCTCTTTTCAAGAATCCTCATTTGCTTCAACATGCAATCTACCCTAGCTATATTTGCAATTACCACTATGAAGTTTAGTGGACATACGTTCAATGGATGCCATAGTCACCAGAACAACTACAGCTTAATGCAGTTGTTCTGTTATCTATAGCCTGTACCTGGAGGCTTTTTAATGTTAACAATGACTTTTCAGAGAAAAGGCAGAGTTTACATTGCTGCCTAGTAACACCTCTAGCGCGCATCACTCAGACAGCACTGACGTTCAGTATCCCCACTCTCTGCATGGAACCGCTAAACGCATTGCTTCAATGCATTTCTATGAGGAGATGCTGATTGGCACAGAGTGGCATTTTGCAGAGCATGTTTGGCTGATATGTCATATTTGATGATCTCAGTCAAGCAGGCGGATTGGGTGGAGCTGGGCACAATGATACCAGTATGGAGCTGGAAATAAATTGAGTAAAAAAAAACTTTTTAATGAGGCATGGGGGGCCACCGAAACAGCTCTATTAGAGCTATGGTGTTTGTATTCCTGAGACGATAGTGTTCCTTTAAATTCAAAAATTCTCGAACTTAGTTATTCTTTTAACTCGCCGATCCTGGCCTTGTGATTTATCTGTGAAAGCTACACATTTCCTGATTTAGGGCATAAGCCCACATGCATGTGAACATATGACCTGATTTGTACAGCAGATGCCAATTGGTCTTTATTCCACTGGCTGCACTACCATACTTCAATATGGAATAGAAAAAACTAAAAAAACAATAAATGTATTTCGAATAATAAGTTCTACACAAATTTGTATTCTACCATTTATTTATTTTACGTCGATCTCTTGATAAAATTTAGAAATTTCAGTTTCAAGCAGTTAATATTCACTGTTTCGTAAATAAACCCTATGTCATAAAGGCTACATTAATCTCCCCACTAGCCCATTATGGAACCCAGCAGGGCTGGCGCTCGGATAGTGCTGGCCCTGCATAGACCGGCTGGGGGTGATGGCCAGTCCAGGCCTGTGAGGAAGGCTACATTGAGATTTCTCTTGTTTTCAAATATGTCCTGGTTCCACAAAATTGCATTGATACAATAGGGTACAATAAAATACACAATATATACAAAATGTAACATAGAACAGGTAGGAAATATATAATCAACCATGACACGTGCATTCTGTTTTGACATATGTAGAGCGGGATCTCTTAAAGGACTTTAGGCTTGGGGAAGATTTGAAAGTGTGCGGGAGGTCGTTCCATAATTGCGGCGTTCTGTAGGAAAAGGAGGATCGGGCTGCTTTCTTTTTTTGGATTGAGGTAGACTAAATCAAGTGCTGGTACTAGATCGGAGGTTATAGGAGGTGCTCAGGTAGGGTGGGAACTTCCGAGAAAAGCTCTTAAACACCAGGCTGGAAAGATGAAGGGTGCGTGTGGATTCCAGCCACAGCCAGTTTAGTTCTTTTATCATGTCTCAATGGTGGGTCCTGTAATTACATTGCAGCACAAATCGGCAGAACGAGTTATACAATGTATTGAGTTTATTAAGGTGGGTTTGCAGTGCAGGTGCATATACTACATCCCCATAATCAATGATTGGCATCAGCATTTGCTGTACAATCTTGGGAATTGTGTAATTTGTGTAATTTAGGTACTGTTCCAAAGATCATTGTGACAGTTTTGTCAGCGTTTAGGAAGAGTTTGTTATCCACTTTTATACCTCTGTGAACTGGTTCCGGAGCACAGCCTCAAGCTTTAATAATGATAATAATATCTAAGTATTTAGCCAGGAAAATACAGCTAGCTTTCTGAGAGTTTGTTAAACATTCTGAGGTGTAGATGTTATTACATAACTCGATGGCAGTTTATTTAATTGACCTCAGAAGGATGTAACAGGATTGACGTCCCATAGAATCCTGGTTTTGAAATAGTGCAGCTGTAGATTTAGTTATTTTATATGTTGTCCGGGGGAATGCTGTACCTGTATGCTTGTTGATATATCCCTGTGCTGAGTTGCACAAGTATGTACTTTCCCCCTCAACGGATTTTGGCTACACTCCCGGTTACTGATTGATAAGATATTTGCTTTAGGATTACATGCAATATAAGCCCCATCCAACACAGTATACAGAGCATCCTGACGGCATCATGGGGTGTATAGCTGTGTGTCTTGCCCTTCTAGCCCTGATTGCAGGCTCCTGTGCCCAACCACTGTGAGTATCTATGTGGTATAGTGAATAACACAGCATTTATAGATACTACATTGGGGGGAAAACTAGAGGGAATATAGTTTTATATTGTACCTGAAACCATTCAGTACTCAGAGGACTGTACAACAATTACTGTGCACATTGTATAGATTGCTGTTTATGGGAGATTAGAAAATGTGATTGGTGTTGTATATAGTATGTTAATGTGCTCAGTGTACATGTTTTTATGTATGGTATTTAAGAGTGCTCAGTGTACAGAATGCTGTAAATGCTAGATCCATGTACAGATTACTGTATGTGGTTAACTTGTGTGCTCAGTGTACAAATTGTGTATATAACAAGTAAGTGTGCTCAGTGTACAGATTGTATATATACCGTGTTTCCTCGAAAATAAACCCTACCCCGAAAATAAGCCCTAGTCGGATTTTCGGGGTGGGCTGCAATATAAGCCCTACCCCGAAAATAAGACCTAGGCATTGTACCTTTGCGGCGAGACTTCCTTCTTCTGCTGTAGGAGGAGCGTCGCGCAACGTGATGACGACATTTTGCAGCGCCGTCAGTCTGCCTTCACGGATCTTCAGCGGAAGGATCCATTTCCGGGCGGTGAGGCTCCCAGTGGTCGGACTCGGCAAGGAATCTTTGAAATGTGAGTACCGCTAGATATTTTATGTCTGGGATTAATTGAATTAATTAAAGGGGGTGGGGGTGGTGAATTAATTAAAGGGTGGGCTGGATTAATTAGAGGGGGGTGAATTAATTAAAGGGTGGGCTGGATTAACTAGAGGGGGGTGAATTAATTAAAGGGGGGTGAATTAATTAAAGGGGACTGGATTAATTAGAGGGGGTGAATTAATTAAAGTGGTGGTGAATTAAAGTGGTGGTGAATTAATTAAAGGGTGGGCTGGATTAATTAGAGGGTGGGTTGGATTAATTAGAGGGGGTGAATTAATTAAAGGGGTGGTGAATTAATTAAAGGGTGGGCTGGATTAATTAGAGGGGGGTGAATTAATTAAAGGGTGGACTGGATTAATTAGAGGGGGTGAATTAATTAAAGGGTGGGCTGGATTAATTAGAGGGGGTGGATTAATTAAAGGGGTGGTGAATTAATTGAAGGGTGGACTGGATTAATTAGAGGGGGTGAATTAATTAAAGGGGTGGTGAATTAATTAAAGGGTGGGCTGGATTAATTAGAGGGGGTGAATTAATTAAAGGGGTGGTGAATTAATTAAAGGGTGGGCTGGATTAATTAGAGGGGGGTGAATTAATTAAAGGGTGGGCTGGATTAATTAGAGGGAGTGAATTAATTAAAGGGGTGGTGAATTAATTAAAGGGTGGGCTGGATTAATTAGAGGGGGGTGAATTAATTAAAGGGTGGGCTGGATTAATTAGAGGGGGTGAATTAATTAAAGGGGTGGTGAATTAATTAAAGGGTGGACTGGATTAATTAGAGTGGGTGAATTAATTAAAGGGTGGGCTGGATTAATTAGAGGGGGTGGATTAATTAGAGGGGGGTGGATTTATTAAAGGGGGGGTGGATTAATTAAAGGGGGGGTTCAATGCACATACCGGTACCGTAAATAAATAAGCCCTACCCTGAAAATAAGCCCTAGTGAGTTTTTTGTGACTAAAATTAATATAAGACCCGGTCTTATTTTCGGAGAAACACGGTAGCAGGTTAGTGTGCTCAGTGTATATATTGTGTATATAGCAGGTCAGTGTGCTCAGTGTAGAGATTGTGTATATAGCAGATCAGTGTGCTCAGTGTACAGATTGTATATATAGCAGGTTAGTGTGCTCAGTGTATATATTGTGTATATAGCAGGTCAGTGTGCTCAGTGTAGAGATTGTGTATATAGCAGATCAGTGTGCTCAGTGTACAGATTGTATATATAGCAGGTCAGTGTGCTCAGTGTACACATTGTGTATATAGCAGGTGAGTGTGCTCAGTGTACAGATTGTGTATATAGCATGTCAGTGTGCTCAGTGTACACATTGTGTATATAGCAGGTGAGTGTGCTCATTGTACATATTGTGTATATATCAGGTCAGTGTGCTCAGTGTACATATTGTGTATATAGCAGGTCAGTGTGCTCAGTGTACAAATTGTGTATATAACAGATCAGAGTGCTCAGTGTACAGATTGTTGTATATAGCAGGTCAGTGTGCTCAGTGTACAGATTGTGTATATAGCAGGTCAGTGTGTTCAGTGTACAGACTGAGTATATAACAGATCAGTGTGCTCAGTGTACAGATTGTTGTATAGAGCATGTCAGTGTGCTCAGTGTACATATTGTGTATATAGCAGGTCAGTGTGCTCAGTGTACATATTGTGTATATAGCAGGTCAGTGTGCTCAGTGTACAGATTATTGTATATGTTAGGTCACTGTGTTCAGTGTACATATTTATTTATATAATATATTAGTATGTAGGGTATAGTTTTCTATATGATAGATTAGTGGGCCTGTATGCCGATTGCTGTATACAGTAGATTGCAATGTATAGTACATTAGTGTGCTCAGTGTACAATTTCTTATATGATAGGTAAGTGTGCTCAGTATACACTTTGCTGTATGCTAAGTTAGTGTGCTTAATGTATGCACAGCTGTACTGTATGTTGCAGAATAATGTACTCAGTGTACATATTTCTGTATGCAGGGCTGGCGCAACTGCTGGGTGAACTAAGCCAGGAGGGGGCTCAGTCTCCGGGTAACCGGCAGGAGGGAAGTGCACAGCACTCCCGGCTTTCAGTCAGATTTCTGAGCCCAACAGATATCTCAGCCCACGTCATGTCTGGTGATGTGGAATCAGCTGTGGCCTGTGCTGCATATGCATGGTCGGGTTCCTAATGGGTCCATAAATGTGATGCAAACAAACATTTGCCGCACCCCCATATGCTCTGCCCACCATGTGACATCACAATGCCCCACCCACATGCAGGGCCGCCATCAGAAATTTTGGGGACCCTGACAAAGCCCAAGGTCTGGGCACCCCTCCCCTTCCCCTTCTCTCCCCCCCGGGCCCGCCCACGCCCTACCTAGTCCGCTGACAATGATGCAGGACTGAATGTGGTGTGTATAGTGGAAGTGAATTAGAATGTGTGTAATGGACGTAGTGTTTGTGCAGAGAATGCAGAGTGTGTGTTTGTGTAGCAGATGCAGTGTGTATAGTGAACGCAGAGTGTGTTTGAGTAGTGGATGTAGTGTGTGTACAGTGATGTGTGTGTTTGTGTAGTGGATGTAGTGTTTGTGTGTACTAGATGAAATGTGTTTAGTGGATGCAGTGTCTGTAGTGGATGTAGTGTGTGTATTAGTGTGTGTATTAGACGTAGTGTCTGTATAAAGAGTGTTTCAATTTGTGGTGGATGTAGTGTGTGTACTGTGAATACAGGATATTTGTGTAGTGGATGCTGTGTGTACAGTTAATGTAGAGTGTGTTAGTGTAGTGAATGCAGAGTGTGTTAGTGTATGCAGTGTGTGTATTGTATTGGTGTATGCAGTGTGTGTATTGTATTGGTGTATGCAGAGTGTGTGTTGTATTAGTGTATGCAGTGTGTGTTGTATTAGTGTAAGCAGTGTGTGTGTTGTGTTAGCAGTGTGTGTGTTGTGTTAGGAGTGTGTGTGTTGTGTTAGTGTATGCAGTGTGTGTGTTGTGTTAGTGTATAGTTGATTTCCAGTTTTTTCACAGCGGTGGGGAATGGCCTGGTCAAATCGAAGGGTAGATGAAGGAGAAAGTGGGAATCCTGAGGTTTAGTGTGGATTTGGCAGTGTTGCACGTGGTTGGTAGGTTCGAGCCCGTCGGTGGCTCCGAACCTGGGGGTGTGGTGGTGTCTTGGTACATCCTACAATGGAACTGGTGGGTAGTGGTGTCTTGGTACACTCCTACAATGGATATGGTGGGTAGTGGTGTCTTGGTACACCCCTACAATTGATATGGTGGGTAGCGGTGTCTCGGTGCACCCCTACAATTTAACCTGGTGGAAATGTGGTCACATTGGGCGGCCAGTTTCTGAATTAACATGTTATTTAGATTGTTATCTATTGTTATTATTGTGGGGTCATTGTTATGTATATGGGGGATGTTAACTTTAATAAGATTTGTTGGCAATGACCCCATTTGTTATTCCTTAATTATTTTATTAATAATTTAATAAAGCTTTGGACTAATTATTTCTAACAGTATAACCTGTGCCCATGTTTTAATGGGGGTTTGGGTAAGTATAGCGCATATGCTGGCAAATCCGACTGTGCACCTGTCATGCATAGGGGAATAGGAGAAGAATCTAGCATAAATAAAACAGACATGACATGAATCGGATTAAACTGACAGGGGAGGGAAGTTGAAAATACTGAGGGAATAGTAGATGAAATTGACATGAATGAGGGGCAATGATATGGAATCTGGAATAAAAATGTTAATGGAAAGGAGTGAGTTTCACAACTAGCCACAGTCAATGCCACAACTAGTCACATCCAATGCCACAACTAGTCACAGCCAATACCACAACTAGCCACAGCCAATGCCACAACTAGTTACAGCCAATGCCACAAACTAGCCACAGCCAATTCCACAACTAGCCACAGTCAATGCCACAAACTAGCCACAGCCAATGCCACAACTAGCCACCACCAATGCCACATACTAGCCACAGCCAATGCCAAAATGGGTAAAGTTGGCATAAACAGAAAGCATAGTAGCAAACCTGGGATGAATAGGAATGTATAGTAATGTATCTAATTTGTGTAGGAGTAGTGGGAGGTAAGTTGGTCTGAACAGGGGAATGTAAATAAATATTGACAGTGACAGTGTGCAACGTTAATGATATATGGGAGGTTAATTTCCCTTAGTGGTCTCTACCTCTTTGTAGCATGGCTACACTGAGTAACCCGCTGTGCGCTTCCCTCACTTGACTCTTGCATCTCCTGGGCCGTGCGCCCTAGGCAACTGCCTAACTCGTCTATAGGATGTGCCGGCCCTGTGCAGACTGGAAGCATGCTCAATGCCACCAATTCACTCCTGGTGAGTAAAGCTAAAGCTTTACACTGACATTCACTAAAGCAAAGGCAGATATGGAACATTTAGGGTTAAAATTAGGGTTAGATTTAGGGAATAATTTTTAATTTAGAGATTAGGTACATCTATGGAAAAAACATTACATTTAAAATTCTGTAAAGGTTAATTTAATCTTCCGACCACCCATGTGCAGCACAGGCCACAGCTGATGCCATGTCAAAGGACATGACATAGGTCAAGATTTCTGACGGGGTTCAGAAATCTAAAAGAAAAACGTTCACAGGACTTAGCATGGCCAAGCTGTGGACAGCAGTAACCGATCTTCTGTATCCTCTACCTGACCTGACAGGAAGTGCTCACAAGGAACAACAAACAGCTTCCTGTCAGACTGGGTAGAGAATACAGAAGATCTTCCTGTCAGAAATCTGACAGAACACCAGATAGAGAATCTTCTGTATCATCTACCCGATCTGACAGGAAGTGCTCACAGGGAACAACAAACAGCTTCCTGTCAGACTGGGTACAGGATACAGAAGATCTTCCTGTCAGAAATCTAACAGAACACCAGATAGAGGATCTTCTGTATCATCTACCCGATCTGACAGGAAGTGCTCACAGGGAACAACAAACAGCTTCCTTTCAGACTGGGTACAGGCTAAATAATCTTCTGTATCCTCTACCCGATCTGACAGGAAGTGCTCACAGGGAACAACAAACAGCTTCCTGTCAAACTGGGTACAGGATACAGAAGATCCTCCTTCGGTCAGAAATCCAACAGAACACTGGTCACACACGTAGCATGGCCAAGCTGCAGATGGCAGTAGAGGATCTTCTGTATCTTCTACCCGGTCTGACGAACAGCTTCTTGTCAGACTGGGTACAGGATACAGAAGATCCTCCACCACGGTCCATGGCTCGGCAATGCAACATGAGGAAAGTGAGTTGGCATGTGGGAGTGGGTGAAAAATCACAAAGGGACCGGAGGCGAGAAGGGACCATAAAGTGATGGGGGAATGAGAGACCATAAAAGGACAGGTGGGTGGACCACAAAGGGACATGGGGGAGACCACAAACGGACAGGCGGGACAAGGTAGCACCTAGAGAGCTGTGGGAGGGAAAAGAGACACACAGTGGGGCTGAGGGGGAGAAATAGATACACAGCAATGCTGGGATGTACAAAGACACACAGAGGAGCTGGGGGGGACAAACAGACACACAGAGGGATGAGGGGGCAACGAGACACACAGAGGGCTGCTTGGACAAACGAGGGGCCAGGGAGGACAAAGAGTCCCACAAAGGTGCTGGGGAGAAGAGTCCCACAAAGGTGCTGGGGGAGAAAAGACAGATAGATGGATTGGGGAAGGAGAAATAGAGACACAAAGAAGTTGGGAGAGAAAGAAACACACAAATGGGCTTGGAGAAGAAAGAGACATAGAAAGTTGGCAATTTATGTTTTAGGTGTCGGGGGGTGCAAGTAGCTGGTTTTGCCTGGTGTGCTAAATAGTCTTACACCAGCCATGTCTGTATAATAATTTAATGTGTGTGCATATTGTTGTATTTAGTAGATTAGCGTGCTCAGTTTACAATTTATGATATGTTAGTGTGTGTTAGTGTACAGATTACTGTACATGGTAAGCCAGCGTGCTTGGTGTGTACGTTAAATCAGTTTATCACTAGAAAATCAACAATCATATGTTCTTTTTTTTTCTTGCCAATAGGGTGCATTTTAATGTGGGATAATATTTGCAAATCATAGACAGTATCACATAAAGATACTGCCTATGTCAAATTCTAAAACTGGAGCAATCAGCAGGAACCAGTTATCCCCATAGAGTTCTTCCAACTTCAAATATAAACCCTTTTTTATTGGATCCAGCCATGCTATTTTTTTTTATTTTTTTTTACAGAAAATTTTATAATTATTATTTATTTATATATTTTGTCACTTGTATTATATTGAGGCATATGTGAGATGCACAGTACCAGCAAGAGTAAGGCTAAACAGTGGTTCACAGGTTTTAAGATGGAATAAGAATGGTTCACTAGTGCTCATCATTGCTAGTGGTTTTCAGTTCTCTCAAAGTGCACCAAGGTGGTTTTGTGCCCATAGGAATAAAATTTGGAAATGCTTCAATTCTGGGCCTTTGATGTTCATTGATGACTGTTTGGAGAACCACTGCCATTCAGCCACCAAAACATTAATATTTTAGAAATTGGAAAAAAACATATAGACCTGCGCCATACTATGTTATACATTTGCAGAATTTTTGGTGTATATGTACAATGATAAAAAGCACACCAAGCTTGTATTGATGAAAATTCTGTTAAATCCACAGATGTTCCCTGATCACTCCAAACGTTTTCCATGTGGGCAGTGAAGAAACAATTGTAATTGACGCACAAGGGCAAAACAAAGCTTTTGAAGCAGACATCTTAATCCAGGATTTCCCTCTGAAGAAAAGAATTTTTAACCAAACCAAATTGTCTCTGAATAACGTCAATGGTTTCCTGGGCACGGCCAATATAAAAGTGGGTTTTTACAGCTTGATATACAAAGGTTCCATCATGGTAATGTGCCATGTTCCCACAGGGAAGGTTAAACAGAAGATGTGGCCAGATACTGGCACTGTTCATATTTTGATGGGACTCTGCTAGTCTGCAAGGTAGTCTGGCGGTCCTCCTCGGAGTAACAAGATATTGTCATGTCAGAACATCATGCAGGGTTATTCACTAAATGTTAATTGCTGGAAATTCTAAATGAATTTGTCTTTTTTTTTATACTTACCATAGGCTCAGGGTGGGGATATGGATGCCAAAGGGGTAGACAAGAAATTGCTTACCCTCCACCATAATAACAAAATCGCTACCTACCCTACTTAACTTAATAATAATAAGTGAGGCTCAATAAATCTATTGCCTGTGAAATAAAAATTAATACTTACTGTCTGAATCTTTTTTCTTCAGACTCAAAAAATGCCAAATAAAAATCAATTTTAACCTGACGTAATTATTAAATATAAAAAAAATAAAAACTGAGGAACAAAATAGTGGACCCTTTGAGGACTCCATGCTGAGTGACATTTCAATGTGGAAAAAACCTTTAAAAAGTCGTTTCCATATTTTCAAATGTGTGTCAGAGCTCTCCGAAAGGCAAGTCCTAACTTTCACAGGACTCATTACTTATTACTTTTTCATTACATGGACAATGGCATGTCCACACCCTGAATTATTACATATCTCGAATCCACCAGCTATGGGTGGGGGATGGGGGAGATGGTGGAATGCCCCCCCCCCCGATTATTAATTAGTAATATAACATAGGTTGTGGATGTCAAAAGCACTGATTTTAAACTGGGCACCTAAAGCACCCAGCAATATAATGCAGGTTCGATCAGGTTCGACAGTTTTCAAACTAGAATTGGCTTTAGTAAATAAGAGGATTGCCATTTCAGAATTTGGTTAGAATTTGGAAGTTTTCACTGAATTTTGTCTATGTGGAGAGAATCCAGCTAGTAGTAAATCAATCCTTTTTGTGTTTTTTTTTTACCATAGAATAAGTTGTGTTGAGTTGAGTTGAATTGTATAATGTATTCCAAAGTAGACGTGTTGGGGAGTTGAATACGTGTTTGTTTTTTTCAATGTGTTGTGATATTGATAGTGTGTCATCCTCTTAGATTTCTGCCGAAGAATTACAGAATGACCCAAAGAATAAGCAGTACGTCTATGTCATTGTGAAGGCTCCAGAGTGTCCTCTCAATAAAGTGGTCCTAGTGTCATTTCAAACTGGATACATCTTCATACAAACAGACAAGCCTCTTTACACACCCGGGTCTTCAGGTATGATAAATAGGAGATATTTAGCAAAGTAATCTGAATGTGACAGTTAAATTATGTAATTATAGAAACATAGAAACATAGAATTGACGGCAGATAAGAACCGTTTGGCCCATCTAGTCTGCCCAATTTTCTAAATACTTTCATTAGTCCCTGGCCTTATAGCTAGGATAGCCTTATGCCTATCCCACGCATGCTTAAACTCCTTCACTGTGTTAACCTCTACCACTTCAGCTGGAAGGCTATTCCATGCATCCACTACCCTCTCAGTAAAGTAATCCTTCCTGATATTATTTTTAAACCTTTGCCCCTCTAATTTAATACTATGTCCTATTGTTGTGGTAGTTTTTCATTATTTTGATTGTATTTACTAAAGTGATATAACAAGTGACTGTTTTCGTAAAAGCATATTCCACGTGTATTTGCACAAATTTCCATTTCATATGTACAGTAGCGAGAAAAATGTCTGAAAAAATGGGCAGAAAAATTCCTAAAACTGTTGTGTCGCCAAAAATTTCACACAGTTTCAAAAATGATTTTTGGAGAGCAAAAAAGCAACGTAGAAAAAAACCCAATATAATAAAAATAAAAAAAAATGTAAAACATTATTTAATAATAAAAAAGAATTGCTCCAAAAATTCACTGAAAATAGGACATAGAGATTTTGGTGACACTTTGCTAAATTTCCTTAATGAAACCTGTACATAGCCTGAAAAGATGTCGTAGTTTAGCCATGAGTACACATCCTAGTAACTGGTTATAGGTCACCTTGTGCATACATGTCTCTCCACCATGATAATATGCTTCGTAAAGACTCTATGCATAATGGGAAACTCTGATCATTTATCATGTCCAGCTATATGAGGCATTGGTACCGGCCATGAGTGGGACGTTCTTTTTTCTTTAGACTGGATTGTTACAACATAATTATTTAGTCATCGTTGCTTAAGTGAGAAAATCTGCTCTTCACAGGGAATATCATGTCTCAATTTTGGAACCCCTGGGACTACATGTGCTTATGCAATACACTTACTAATCCAAAAATTTTAAATACCAAATGGAGTATTCTCCCCAAGTGGCCATTACTTTATCTATGGAAAATATGCAGTTTAAAGGGACGATGTCTTTTACACCCTTCTTAAATTAAGCTATTATAGCACATGGAATCATAAATAACATCAAAATCTGCTGATACTATCTCTTTGAATTTTTATTAGTGCTTTATCGAATTTTCATCATCGGACCGTCACTGCTGCCTGATTCCCGTATTGTTGATGTTGAGATCAGTGTAAGTCCATTAGTTCTGCAAGTTCTGTGTGCTCAATTGGTACTTTAATTCCATGATTATTCAAAGTTTCTGGTTTAGGGTTATACATTAAGTTTTAGGGAGACATACATCAATTATGGAATGACGCAAATGTCAAACCATTCCCTAATTTAACGGCTGATTTTAATTTTAATTTACCACTGTATGAAATATTTAATTACCTGGGGGACATTTGGAAAACACCTCAAGATAAAGAAAAAAATTACTTCAAAATGATTACAAAATATCTTTAACTATAATTAAAGATAAAAAAATACATTCTAAAGCTATGACCGCTATGACCACTCTGATCGTCTCAAACAAAGAATTAACAACTTTAATTAGGTGGGAAAGATAATTAAATATTAAGATACCACGAACTGAGTGGTATAACTCTTTAAATAACACGAGAAAGGCAACCCACTGTTTAAATTTACAGTAAAATCACTACAAATTTATTAAATAAATGCCACTTGGTCCCTTCTAGAATAACTAAGATGTTTACTGTTTTGTAGCTTATAAAAATGGATTGCTAGGGTCATATTAACCACTCAGTCACTATTGCAACTATACATAGAACAGGCTATCAGTAACTATCTTGTTACGTCTGAAGAAAAGGATTCTTTTGGGGAAAATTGGATAAGGAATATGTTAAATTTATGGTCCCCTGATGTGTGTTGAACTAATATCGCCCAGCCAAAATAAGTTATATAGCTGTAGAAACCTCACTGATCTTGCTAAATGACAACCTATAGAATGCATGTTTGTCTTTTTCTTTGTTACTGTCTATATGTAAATTACTATGAGATGATTTGTCTTGTCTGTTTGTACTGTGAAAAAATACATTAGTTCAGAAAATTTGAATAAAGATCATTTTAAAGTTAGGGAGACACCTAGTGGACAATCTGTTTGGTTCTATTTCGTTCTCATTTTCTCGATGGATAAATTACTAGACATGGAATTGCTTCAAACTAAAATCTGAATGGAAAATGAAACAGGCTAAAACATCTGCCCTTGAATAATTGCCCAACTCAACTATGGTTAAACATGGTTTGACTACCTACAATGGGACTCATTGCACCATAACCACTGCAGCACACTTGAAGTGTTGCTTTTATCCCTAGTTCCCATTCGTGTGCATGAATGTTTTCTCATGCTCTGGTTCCATTCTTTTTACAGAATCCAGAAGGTATTGTGGTTTGGAAGGATCCATTCTCTGCTTTGGATAAAAGTGGGATTGTATCAAAGAGTTACACACTTCCGGAGATTGCAAAGTGAGTGAGTTACATTGTTTGTGTGTTAAGATTCCGGTATGGGACCTTTCTGTTCTGTGTCTCTGTAAAATTTAGTTTCATGCATTATTTTAGCATGATGGGGAACTCATAATAAAAGCCACCATTGAAAAAATATTTGTAAAAATTAAAAACCTTTTTTAAGTAAAGCCATGCTAATGAATATTCTATCTATGTTTCATTTGCACCTTAATCAAGATAGTAAATA
Source organism: Pelobates cultripes (assembly GCA_933207985.1). NCBI lineage: Eukaryota > Metazoa > Chordata > Amphibia > Anura > Pelobatidae > Pelobates > Pelobates cultripes. The sequence continues at coordinate 28,646,736 of OW240914.1, forward strand.
TAATTTTTCTTCTGAGAAATAGTGACTAAGAGTGAACTTGTTCATAATTACTTGCAGCATGATGGCCAGTCAACACGTAAACATAGTTTTAATTTGTGAATAATTCTGACTAGTTATGAAATTTACAGTTGTGATAAGTGGAATAGAAAATGGTAATTGCTTGCTGACATCTAGATTTTATTTTATTATTATTATTTGAGTTCCTACCTTCATTTGAGTGATAACATGCATGCAAAGGATAGTATTTACCTAGGTAACAAGGATAGACAGATCCACCATGTTTCCTGGGCATAGATACATGTTACGCGGCCAGTTCAGGACCACTCTGCAGTATGTATAACATAAATTAATACACGAGGAGTGTGACAGAAATTAATTGTGAATTTTATGAACTACTTGGATACTGTGGAAATAGACTAAATCTTCAAAACACTTTGAATTCCACTTCAGAACACTTTGAATTCCTGATAATTCTCCCTTCAGTAAATAATCCTGTGATCATAATATAAAACGCAAATTATTGTCTCTTAACTGGTTCTCTGCCTACTTCTCCCAGCACTTGTCAGTGTTTCTTTCTCTGCCTCTTCTCCGCAAGCCCGCAAGCCATGGTTCTATCCATGGTCGATTACTGCCTTCCTTGGTGAACCCATCAGCTTTTTTGGCCTCCAATGTGGATGACACACACATCTATCTGTCTTCACCTGATCTCTCGCTGTCCCTCTTGATTCAAGTCTCTGACTGCCTCTGTGCTATTTCTAACTAACATTCTGCAGAGCTGTGCATTACGTAAACAAGACAAACAATTAGATCTAACCAAACATGTATGGCATACGGGAACAGGAGGTGAAGAGAGCCAAGGCCAAAATAATTTACAATCTAAAAGATAAAGGATTAGCATGCCCCATCTAATTACACAATTGTTAATTGTTGACCGCAATGCAGGCCTGATAACATTTCAATCTGTTAAACAGAACAGTATTTGTGTTAGGGGAGTAACTGCAGGCATGGCTGGTAGGAAAAACATAGTGGAGAGCTGTTAGATTATTTCTTTCAACAACTACAAGAGACCCACTGTATCTAAAAAAAACATGTGAAGAATCTACAGTGAGGAGATGTCCTACTCTCCGAGGGCTCCTTAATACACAGAGCTAATAGCAAAAAAAATTAAAAACACAAAGAAAAATATGGAAACACAAAACTACAGAGAGAAAACCAGAGAGTAAATTATCTTGCAATTATCTGGGCATATTTATACACAGTACCAGATCTCTCCCAGATATACCCAAATGGATTATTCTGAAAACAGTTTATGTAACTGTTGATTTATCACAAAGTTTAAGTATTTTATTTAAACAAACTAATTTATAACTATGATATCTGCTGTTAATTTTATTTGTGGATCTGGGATGCTCATCCACAACACACATTACTGTTAGTTTTATTTTTGTGGAGCTCTGTGATAAACTGTGGAACATTACTATGAGTTATATTGTTGTTGAGCTGTATGACACAATCTTACACACTGCACATTACCATGAGTATTATTACTGTGGAGCTCTGTGATGCATTTATACTTACCAAACATTACTGCACTTTTTTTTTTAACTCTGTGATACACTCTACTCATAACTGTGCATTTTCTTACCGAAGAACACTGCTATACACTTATAAACATGCTACATTACTATGAGTATTATTGTTGTGAAGCTCTGTGACACTCTTATATAGACAGTTCACAGTCTACATACAGTTGTTGTAGAGCTCTGTGATATACTCATCCACATTGTCTAATGACTATGAGCTGTATTGCTGTGGAGCTCTGTCATACACTAATAAAGACTGTATATTAATGTGAGTTTTATTGCTGTGGAGCTTTGTAACATTGCTGTGAGTGTTATTGCCATGGAGCTCTGTGATATACTCATCCACATTGTATATATATATATATAATGACTATGAACTGTATTTCTGTGGAGCTCTGTCACACACTCATACACACTGTATATTATTGAGAATGTCATGGATGATGTGAGCAAGTCTTAGCCAATTGGCAGACAGAGCTAGGCCACATCCTGCACTCTGCACAATCTACATATTTGTAACATGACTGGAATATTGAGGGCTATTTGTTTCTAGTGATGTCACGAACTGTTTGCCGAATGGTTCGCGAACGGTTCGCCACGAACGGTTCGCCGCGGACTCATCATTGCGTAAACTTTGACCCTGTACCTCACAGTCAGCAGACACATTTCAACCAATCAGCAACAGACCCTCCCTCCCAGACCCTCCCACCTCCTGGACAGCTCACTAAGAATGCAGCTTCACAATGGATGCTGTCCAGGAGGTGGGAGGGTCTGGGACGGAGAGACTGCTGCTGATTGGCTGGAATGTGTCTGCTGACTGTGAGGTACAGGGTCAAAGTTTACTCAATGATGAGTTTGCAGCGAACCGTTCGTGGTGAACCGTTCGCGAACCGTTCGGCGAACAGTTCGGGACATCACTATTTATTTCTGATTATAATTTTCCTTATTATTATTTTGCATTGTTTTTATTATGTCTTATATCCATAATACATTGGAAGTGTGGTGCTCTCCAAGCCGTAGTACATCGATAAGTGTTATTATATATATTTCCTGATCAAACATGGTAGGATAACTACTTAGATCCTCCACTCCCACCCCACTGACAGTAAAGGTTTATTTTCCTAATGGCCACTCAGCAACAAAATGCCCCTTATTTACAAAATAAAAATGAAAATACATGGAATGGGCATCAAGAGGTGGTGGTTTATCTCTTGGGAAATCATTAACGTCATTGAGCCTAAAGGCCATGACTAGCTGTACTTTAGACCACTCAGTGGGTGAAGTGGCCCTTTCATTTTAGCACTACAATGTAAATAAAGCATCAGAGTTTAGTACCAACTGCAATGTTCACATCGAATGGCTAAATACAACAATAGTGTCTTTCTTCCTGTATCAAAATACAGTTGGTATAAAATTACATTATTATATATATATATATATATATATATATATAATATTTTAAAATTATTTTCATTAATTATTATTTTTTATAATATATATATATATATATATATATATATATATAGTTATTATATATATTATATATATGTGTGTAATTTTACTCTAATTGTATTTTTGTATTCAAATATAAATAAATAGTACTACCTAGTTAGACAACCCAACTTGGAGTACCGAAAAATGGGTGAATGGGGTGGCAAAAGGGCATAACCCTATAATAGATACAGAAAGAGAAATAGCAGAGATGGAGGATTGATCGCCTCATACAGAGACCGGGCTGATCACCTCCAAGCCACCCCAAAACAGCGTCTCAAAAATAATAAACAATTTTATTGGGAAAAACCTTATTAAAATCAAAGAAGGAAAACACATCTATCTATAGATAAAATAAATAACTAAAGCTCAATATATACAGAGTATGGCTGATATATATATGTATATATAGTATAGTATGTCAAATACCTATAGGTAAGGTATAGTACATATATAAATACATAAGAACCATAGACTGTGCAATGCAAGCCCGATACAGAATATAGAATATGGCTAAAATATAGATATAATACTATAATAAGTACCTGTGCAAAAAAATAATAAAGAGTAGATACAATAGTAAATATGAAAAACCAAAAATTCTGCACTTAAAAAACTAATCGCTGCAGAGTATGGTTAACCATATCAGAATGTGGCAAAATCATTATGAAGTGAAACAGTGTAAGCCACAATAGTAGCCAAAAACTCTGCTGCTGTACCTACAGGGTTAAGTTTTGAATGGAAATCGAAAGGATAGAAGAGGGCATAAATAAAAGGAGAAAAATAAAGCAGAAAGACCTGAATATAGATCTACATACAGGAAAACTAGGTCTGAGTGCCTAATCCCGATAAACAGCCCACCTATCACTAAATAAGAAAACCAGAGCTGCAAAAACGCTCAGTACCACTAAACCATACTGTAAGGTACAAAGAAAAAACAAAATAAACTTGATTAGCTATATAAAATAGCCCATAGCCCTGAATCATCAAACGAAAAAGAATAACAGAAGAAAGATATTAAGTTCCCATCATATTTAGAGTTAATCACAAGCATACATTGTAAAGAGACAAAAGAGTGGTATTATAAACACTAATAACTAATAAATAAAGTAGAATAAAATAAAATAAAGTAATAGTAATAGGCTGAAAGAAAAAGATATATACATAATTGTATTCATTGTCCAATGATTACATACTAGAATACAGACGACAGAATCCCTATCAATCTATAGTCATTCACATAGTCTATAACTATATTAGATTGGTGCAGGGAAGTGTATATAAGTATATATGTATACATAGAAAAATACATACATGTGTATAAATATATATATATACAGTACATTGTTCAAAAAGGCTTCCTCTGAGAAGCGGATTATATGAAAGGGGCAAAAGAAAAGCCCTCATTAAGACCTAGAGGTTGGAGTGTCTTAAGTTCGTATATCCATCTTGACTCTCTCTGTCTTAATATTTTATCATAATCTCCACGTCTCAAAGTCCTTTTAACCAACTCCAAACCACAAAACCTAAGATTATTGGAATTCCCCTGGTGATGTTCTTTAAGGTGTCTCGATATGGGTGTCTCGAGGCGATTTCTAGGAGATCTCACATGCTCCATAATCCTATCCTTAAAGGCCCTAAAGGTTTTTCCCACATATTTCTGTCCACATGTGCAAGATAATAAATATACAAGGCCCTTCGTATTACAATTGAAGAAGCTTTTGACTTGGAAGGAATCACGTCCCTGACTGTCCTTAATAGTCTTAGAGTCCCTAAGGATAAATTTACAGGCTACGCATCTACCGCACCCATATGTACCAATTGGGGGGGTACCAAGCCAAGTGGCGCGTTGTTGTGGTTTCATGGAGAAATGGCTAGGAACCAGTAAATCACGAATGTTCCGTCCACGTCTGGATGTAATGTTAACATGTGGGCTTAGAGTATCTTTGAGATGCACATCATTGAGCAGGATGGGCCAGAAACGTTCAAGTGATTTCCGAACTTCTGGCCATCCCACATCAAATGTTGCTATCATGCGATCATCTTTTGTCTCTTTACAATGTATGCTTGTGATTAACTCTAAATATGATGGGAACTTAATATCTTTCTTCTGTTATTCTTTTTCGTTTGATGATTCAGGGCTATGGGCTATTTTATATAGCTAATCAAGTTTATTTTGTTTTTTCTTTGTACCTTACAGTATGGTTTAGTGGTACTGAGCGTTTTTGCAGCTCTGGTTTTCTTATTTAGTGATAGGTGGGCTGTTTATCGGGATTAGGCACTCAGACCTAGTTTTCCTGTATGTAGATCTATATTCAGGTCTTTCTGCTTTATTTTTCTCCTTTTATTTATGCCCTCTTCTATCCTTTCGATTTCCATTCAAAACTTAACCCTGTAGGTACAGCAGCAGAGTTTTTGGCTACTATTGTGGCTTACACTGTTTCACTTCATAATGATTTTGCCACATTCTGATATGGTTAACCATACTCTGCAGCGATTAGTTTTTTAAGTGCAGAATTTTTGGTTTTTCATATTTACTATTGTATCTACTCTTTTTTTTGCACAGGTACTTATTATAGTATTATATCTATATTTTAGCCATATTCTATATTCTGTATCGGGCTTGCATTGCACAGTCTATGGTTCTTATGTATTTATATATGTACTATACCTTACCTATAGGTATTTGACATACTATACTATATATACATATATATATCAGCCATACTCTGTATATATTGAGCTTTATTTATTTTATCTATAGATAGATGTGTTTTCCTTCTTTGATTTTAATAAGGTTTTTCCCAATAAAATTGTTTATTATTTTTGAGACGCTGTTTTGTATTCAAATATGTATATATATTAATAAAAAATACACTTAGTATGTTATACATAATATATATATATATACATATTATATTTAGATATAATATATATATATTTGTTAATTTATAAACTTTATTTTATTTTTTGTTTGTAACCTTTTTATAAAAAAACAAACAAGCTTTTTTTTACTTTTTCACCAGCAGAGGGACTGCCTTTCAGTTCAGGCAGTCCCCCTGCTGGCAGCACTGTGGACACCTATTGCGGCCATGTAAACGCCCTTTTAGGGTGCTAAATTGGAGAGGGAGGACTGTCCGGGCTGAGCATAAGGCTATCCTAATTGTAAGATAAGGCCAAGGACTAATGAAAGTATTTAGAAAATTGGGCAGACTAGATGTGCCGAATGGTTCTTATCTGCCGTCACATTCTGTTTCTATCGCTAGCACAGTGATGTCTGTAAATCCTCGCGAATGTAATCCTAACGATGAAGTAGCATTAATCGTCATGGTACACAGAGCAGAAAATAGATTGATATGAGCATCACATTGCTTATAATCTGATATTATTTCTATTCTAGTGTTGGAACTTGGCAGATTTCCTCCAAATTTCAAGATGTACCTCAAGAAATATTTAGAACTGAATTTGAGGTGAAGGAATATGGTAAGTTTCTATTACAATTGGCAAGCACCAGGTAAAGTGATACATTTGCAATTTTTTCACATTTCCAGATGCAGATGTTTCAAACTGGACAGCACCGTAATATGTAATCTAAAAAAATTGTATTGATTTCTTTTGAGGTAGAGAAGTTTAGTACATACATGGATACTTCAGACTGGAGATAATCTATTTTGTATGCATTAGGTCGCTTGAGGTCAGCATCAGAATGACCCTCCCACCCACTCCTCATTTCAACACTTTCTCTTTTCTTTCCATTTACTTTACTTACTTACTCCTTGGTGGGCCCTCTTTATTTACAGGCCTACCGTATCATCGGTCTCGGCACACCACAACCGACTTGCTCCCTTTATACTATCCTACACTTATGCTGGAACCTTACTCCATATATGTCTATACCCCGAACACAAATATATATATATAAAAATATATAGTCACATTTGACATTCCCAAATTGTTGCAAACCCACAACTTTTACAGAATCTGTAGAGAGATCTGTTTACACGAGAAGGTAATTCGGCTAGTTAGGATGCTCAATTACCTAATAACAGAGTTTAGCATACCTCTTAATATTCTGCATCCCAACACATTTTGCAGTACCAGCAATAGCAGTACATAAGGCTTCTGAAATACTTTTCAAAAACTTTCGAAATGATTTCATTACAAAAGCCACCGTTAAAGTCAACGGTAAATTTTGTACATAAATCATATGGAAAGTTTTACAGTAACAGATTACGATCAAGGTTAAATACTTTGTTATTATTATTTTAAGAAAACTTACCCCCGAAATTTTCACTCAATTATTCTCTCTGAAAAAACAAACAAATATTAAATAGTGTCAAAATACCTCAGATAAATACCATATAGTGTCAGTTTTGGTGACCTCTATTAAACTTAGAGGTAAAACACTCCAAATAGTGAAAACGTTACTATTATTATTATTATTATTAATATTGCGATTTATATAGCGCCAACAGATTCCGTAGCACTTTACAATATTATAATAGGGGGTCTGACTAGAAATAGGACAATTACAAGAAAATCTACAGGAACAATAGGTTGAAGAGGACCCTGCTCAAACGAGCTTACAGTCAGTAGGAGGAGGGTTGTAGAACACAATAGAACAGGAAATAGCAATCAAATACGGTGGGAGTGAATCAGAGCTGGAGGAGAGAATAGAGTGCTGCTTTTTAGGAGAGAGCAAGGGACAGGTATGTGAGGTAGAGGTTACTCTGGGAGGCCATAAGCTTTCCAAAAGCGATGTGTTTTAAGGCACTTCTTAAACAAATGAAGACTAGGGGAGAGTATGATGGTGGTAGACAGGCTATTCCATAGGAAGGGAGCCACCCACGAGAAGTACTGCAAGCGGGAGTTGGCCGTATGCGTGCGAGCAGCGGACAGGTTAAGGTCAGGGGCAGAACAGAGAGATCAAGAAGGGGCATACCAATGGATCTGTGAACGATATAAGAGGGGCTAGAATGCTTTCTAGGTATGGGTTAGAAATTTGAATTGACTCCTATAGGATACAGGGAGCCAATGTAAGGACTGACAGAGGGATAAGGTGTGGGAGGACCGACTAGAGAGGAAAATCAGTCTGGCTGCAGCATTCATTACAGGGGGGGTATGTGGGCTATGTTTTTAAGATGGACTCTACAGGACTTGGTAACATGCTGAATTTGAGGTGTAAAGGTGAGGCCAGAATCAAGTATGACACCATGCAAGGATGGACTGATGTGGATATCACTAACTTGAAGGGAGAGGAACGAGGAACGAGGAAGATCAGTATTAGGAGGAGGAAAGACAGGGAGCTCAATTTTAGAGAGATTTAGTTTCAGAAAGCAGGAGGATATACAGTCAGAGATGGAAGGAAGGCAAGCAGTGACATGTTACAGGATGGCAGGGGAGAGGTCCGGGGAGAAGAGATATATCTTGGTGTCATCAGCGTACAGGTGGTAGTGGAATCCAAATAAGGTAATACGTTCGCCAAGAGAGGTAGTATAAAGAGAAAATACAAGGGGACCAAGGACAGAGACTTGGGGGACTCCAACCAAGACAGGAAGAAGGGAGGAGGTATCATTAGAAAAGGAGACACTGAATAAGCGTTGGGAGAGATAAGAGGAAAACCACGAGAGGACAGAGTCACAGAGACCGAGTTTTAAGAAGGAGAGCATGATCAACGGTGTCAAAGGCAGCAGAGAGGTCAAGAAGAATTAGTATGGAGTAGTGGCCTTTGGATTAAACTGCGATTAGGTTGTTAGTAACTTTGAAAAGAGCAGTCTCAGTAGAGTGATGGGGGCTGAAGCCAGATTGAAGAGGGTCAAGGAGAGAGTTGGAATTGAGGAAGTGAGACATATGGGTAAAGACAAGTCTTTCCAGAAGCTTTGAAGAAAAGGGGAGCAGGTAAATGGGACGATAGTTAGAGGGGGAGGAAGTGTCAAGAGATGTTTTTTTCAGGATAGGTACCACAGTGGCATGTTTAAGGTCAGCAGGAACAATGCCAGAAGAGAGAGAGCAGTTGAAGATGTTTGTTAAGGAAGGCACAAGACAAGGGGAGAGAGATCTGATAAGTTGAGTTGGGACAGGATCAAGCAGGCAAGTGGTGGGGCGAGAGGAAAGGAGAAGCGCAGCCGCCTCTTGGTCAGTAGCCGGGGAGAAAGTCTGAAGGGTAGGAAAGGCATGTAGGGAAGGATTCTTTCCTTTGCTGTTCAATCTTGTCGGTAAAGTAGCATGCAAAGCTATCAGCTGTAAGGTTAGTTTGAGGGGTGGCCACAGCAGGCCGAAGAAGAGAGTTAAAGGTGTCAAAGAGACGCATGGGATGGCGGGAACATGAACTAATGAGAGAGGAAAAGTATAATTGTCTGGCAAGGGCAAGGGCTGCGCTGTTTGAACACAATATGAATCTATAATGGAGATAGTATGCCTGGGTGCAAGACTTGCTCTAGGAACATTCAGCACAACGGGAGCATCTTTGCATGTAGCCTGTTGATTTAGTGTGCCACTATTTGGAGAGCGGGGTTTTTGGAAATGGCCAATAAGGGACATGAGAGAGAAGGGATGGATAGCAGTTGTGAATCAATATCAGCTGACAGCTGCTGGAGGTCAATAGAATTAAGGTTCCTCCTGAGTTGAGGGGGGTTAGGCTGAGGTTGTTGGGTGAGGGGGTATTCGAGAGCAAATGATAAGAGGTGGTGATCAGAGAGAGGGAATGGAGTTTTGCAGATATTAGATACTGTACATGCATGAGACAAAATTAGGTTGAGGATATTGCCAGCTATTTGGGTGGTAGAATTAGCTCACATGCGATTGAACATTAAATGTGTGTAAAATTTTACTTCCAAAATATATTACATTTCTAGACATATCAAATACCATAATCCTTTGATGACTAATTAATTTATTTGTACTTTTTAACTGCACTGTAGTTGTGCTAATCCTATATACATTATTAGAAGCAAAAAGGGTACACAAAATAAGAAAGAAGGAAATTGTAATTGGAACATATCGCAAAAATGACTCTGGTCCTTGAGGTGAACAAAAAAATTATAGCATACTTGGTCTTCAAAAAGTCTTCAAAAGGTTAATAAAAGAGAAAAAAGAAAGAAACACTAGATCTAACTGTATTTGCCTCTAGTCAGATTTATTTTCACAGGCAACACAAAATGTCCGGGCTTTGTAGCTGGTACAGGACTGAAGCATTAAATGAAAGTTGAATAAAAGTGCTCACATAGTGGTGAATTTGACTTATATTCCATTATCCTGTATTTGAACATTGGTTGGTAAGTAAACCCTCTCCTACCATAAAGAGCACTTACTAATTAATTCGTATACAAATAGGTTGTCATTCTCAAAAACCAGCAGTCAGTCATTGAGAGCAAAACAATGTGGGACAACATTTTATTTTTAATAATATTCTCCTGTTACTTTGGCCTTTAAATGATCATTATAATTGTCTTTACCTTTCAGTGCTGCCAAGTTTCGAAGTGACACTGCATATGGATCAGAACTTTTTCTATATAGACGACAATGAATTGTCCGTGAATATTATGGCAAAGTGAGACCCTATCTCTCTACATCCTCCATTCAACGTACAACTGGGGACATTCTAAAAAAATGTTCAACATATTTTAATCTTCATTATCCAAACAATAACCTTTGTCATATAATACACTGCTACATTAGTAGATCTAGGTATTTATTTCATGTTTGATGTCACCGGATTTCTCTATCTGATGTCACTCATAACACGTCAATCAGGTAGATAAGAAATAATTAATGAAGACACCACGGGACAAGGGCTGGATTTACGCTACTTGCTATCCAAAGTCCAGTTTCCTCAATGCCCCCCACCCCCACTATATATATAATTATATATATATATACACACACAGTTATATGATTAGTCTGGGGCAAGATTTAATGGTGAATATGACTAGGTGGGTGGTTGAATGATAAGTTGAATAGGACCCATTGACTACGATGCTCCTCTCCTGCCTGCCATCCTGAGACTGTGGGCTCAGTGACCTTATGAGAAATCCAGCCCTGGCTAAAGTAGAGCCATGTCTATATGGGTTCAAGGGCCAACTGTAGATTTGATAAACACAAATTACTGAACATTGCATACACCTGACCTGGCTGCTATGTATTAATAGAGGGTAAAAAATACGAATTGGATATGGGTTATAGCTTTTCTTAGCATAGTACTCAATTGAATTCATTTAAATATGTATCAGAAATGATTCCACCTTGTTAGAATTTGTTTTTTTCAAAAGATGTAGCTTCTGTAAATAAATTATTTGGAAAGTGTTTTTCCAACAGAAATTTATGATGCTGATTCAAACAAATTCAATTGATGTATGATTGTGATCATTTGAAAACCTTATCCAAATGAATTAAGTAGACAATAATCAAATCCCAGTTATGAAACTTGGAAATTATTAAAGAAAATCTTAAAGATATAGAGTTGTAAAAAAATAACTTATGGATAGATTTTATTGATTACAAATTAAAGAAACAAAAATTATGATAGATCCACTAATATCCTAAATGAGAATATTTGGGATTACAATGAAAGGGAAAAAAAATCTACTGGTGATATGAGACCCCACTAACACTCAATGATTTTGAGATATATATTTCTCTGAAGGCTTTTATTAGATCTTCTTTCTCTTTCTCAGGTTCTTGCATGGAAAGCCGGTGGAAGGTTCTGGTCACGCAATCTTCGGGGCTTTGATTGACAATGAAAAGAGGAGTATCCCAGAAAGCTTGACCAAAATAAATGTACGAGATCTATAGAAATGTATTTATATATCTGCACGTACTTCACTTCAAACAGAAGTCGAGTTTCTATGTTTCTAGTCCTTAAATGTCCCCCTTTCTGTTGTTTGGGGGTGGGTGGGGGGGGGCAGGAAAGGAAATCAGTGGAAGTAATATGGATCACCCGTGCCTCAAAAAAGTATCAGGGATGTCTATAACAGAGGTGGAATTATGTGAAAGAGGGTAGGATTCAATGAAAAAAGTGAATGTGTTTGGGTGGGAATGCAGCCAAGCACATCGTGGCATCTGAACACCTGTAGATTCATGCACTGTACTAGAGTCCTGTTAACTAGCTAACAAACAACAAAAGGATCAGTGCTAATTGACAGAAAACTGAACAGGCAGCAACCCAAATAATAATCCCTCACAAACCCGTAAAAAATCAGAGAAAGAACAACAAAAGGAAGAGCTTGTGCCAGAGTAAATACAAATAATAAAAGTGTATATGATAAACAGAGGCTTATACAAACAATATAAAACAATGTAGTAGTCCAAAAAGTATATGTAAAAAGTATCGTTAAGGTAGTAATATATGCAGGCAAGCTGCTGGGTCAAAAGGTAATTGGCACAGTATGCTTGTAGAGTGACCACAAATCCTTTATTAAAATAAAATACAAAGTAATAACATCCAAAACACATTTTACCAATAGGATTTATCACATGGAAGATAAAAAAATACATCTTGGCTATCTGTGGTATATATAGGTATAAAAGTATTTGAATTTTGGAACCAAAATGGCATCATTAATTGATATCCAATCAGAAAACATCATGTTAGTTGGCATGATATATGTATAAAAAAGGGCTTTAAAATAAAAGTGCATAGTATAGGAAACTTCAAAATAAAAAAATGATGCTAAGACAAGTGTGTAGTAAATTGTAGTAGTCAATAATGGGCCGGTCATCTGATGCGCAAGATTTCCGCGTCATCTGTGACCACCTGAATGCATTAAGGGGATTGTAGTATACATAAAATAGCCGCGTTCGTGCGGGCGTTCATGACGTTTTGTATTTGTCTGTGTATATTGTATGTCCCTCCACTAATTGTACAGCGGTGTGGAATTTTTTGGCGCTCTATAAAAACCAGTAATAAATAAAAATTGAAAAAAAACATTGGCGAAATATAGCAGTGTTCGTTTGGACGTTCGTGCAAAAGTCTGCTAAAACCAATAGTGAATGGCAATGTTCGGGAGAAAAATAGAAATCAAGGGAGTGATTGGCAGCCATCTTGACAAATTAAAAGTCTATAGGGAGAGTGAGGCAGACATATTGGGAGGGGAAAATATAACAAATGGGGAAAGTAGAAGCTATTGAAAGAAAAAATAAAAGAATGATAGGAACAATTATGTTAAAAATGTGAAGCATAGAAGTCTAAATAAAAATATACATAGTACACAGGCACAGAAAATAAATACATTGAAACAAAGCAAATATACAAGGGATCAAATGAAATTAAATAATTGTAATTCTACAGTTATTAGGGGCTAATGTCTTAAGGTTGTACAACCACTCCATCTCAGACCTGCCCAAAATATTTTTAATACTACCCCCTCTCCAAGGGGTTGAGCCATCACCTTACCTACATATCCTGCTACCTTAAGTGTTCTTTTTACATTCACTTTTTGGACTACTACATTGTTTTATATTGTATAAGCCTCTGTTTATCCTTGGATAATTTACACTTTTATCATCTGTTAACAAACTGTCAACCCCTTAGCTTTAGGGAAAACTAGTTAGATGCATTAGTGTGCACTTTTTGCAGGAGAGTTGATTGCATTGTTTTTGTACCACTGATGTAAGACCAGTTTGACTTCTCAATGTACTTCAATGCTTTATTCATGAGATTGTAAACTTGTACCTTTATAGTATTATATCTCATTAAAGTGTACTTTGCTGCAAGGTATGCTCATGTTGTCACTCTATAATTGTAATTATAATAATATAAAACTGTAATTCTTCTGACAGGTGGTAAATGGGAAAGGCAGAGTCACACTAGACCGTAATGTTATTATGAGACGATTCCGTGATCTGAACATGCTTCTGGGAAATTCACTCTATGTCAAAGTCACGGTCTTAACCAATCAAGGTATGGGTATGATGAATAGCATTTGGCTAGCTAATTGAGAGAGTTGGCAAAGAGGTTTAAAATTACATCACTTTCCCCTCATACATTTGTTGCTTAAAGACCTCAGGCCACCAAATGTAGAATTCTTAGAATTCCACTTTTGGCCATAGTTGATCCCATAGACAATGGACAATCAGGTTCTTGGGCAACATTCCTACCCTGATTGCAACTTTCTTGAAATCCCTCTATGGTTTTTCTAAAAGTCACATTTATTTACAGTTGCAGGTATTTAGATCCACTCTATTAATTATTGTATATTAATTCCAGACTATCCTTGATGATACAGACAAGGCGATGGTGCAACATATTTCTTTCCTCAGTAGTTTCAGTTAGTGGACAATGGCCTTTTAACAGCTGCCACAATAAACGCCCTAATTCATGCAAGGCAACAGAATGCACATTTACCAATTAGCTCTTTTACCCTCTTTACAAAATACACTGGAGATTATGCAATTTTTCAAACAGTAAATAGATATGGTAGCAGAAATCAAGGAGGCTTCTTATTTATACATTTAGCTTTCAGAACACCTGCATTCTTCAACTCATACTCCTGATTGTAGAGTTTAACAGTTGACCTTTGCCAATTTTATCTCTGCAGGAAGTGACCTGGTGGAAACTGAAAAGTCTGGAATCCCTATTGTGAAGACAGCTTTTAAATTTATTTTTTCCAAGACTTCTAAATACTTCAAGCCTGGTTTGCCTTACATATTTTTGGTAAATATCTCATTTTGTGTGCTAACTTAGTATACTGACACTAAAGATCTTAGACATTATATATTTAAATAAACCATTTCACACATTTTATAGTAACAGTGAGGACCTTATATTCTGTACCCTACGGTACAATCATGGTATAGTTTTATGCTGTGAGCAGTGGTCAGTATTCCGACAGTAGATATGTCACAATGTATTTAATGGGGTTTCTATTCTAGGTATATTAAGTGGTATTATATGATATATAGCCTATTATATATTGTGTGTGAAGCATTCTCTGATTATCATTAAAATGTATGTTTGCAGATGACTTTGCAGAATCCTGATGGATCACCAGCATCAAGTATCAACGTTTGTGTAGTGGATGGACAACAATGTTCAAAAACCTTCACAGATGGGACAGCTCAGTTTGTTCTAAACAATATTCAGAATGTGGCAGAAAAGGAGCTCAAGGTAAGTGAAACCATCCACGTAAGTACAGCATAGCACAGAATGTAAGAGAAGACAGAAAAAAAGACCCAAAGGCTCTGATGAATGTGAGTGATATATATTATAAAAAACTGTTAGAATGTCTTTAAATCGGAAATAATTCCATTCTGCTAGAAAAACGTTTTAAATAATATATCTAAAAAAATTCCCCTTAGACATTAATTGTAACTTCTGTAAATAAATAATTTGCAAAAAAAATTCCTAGCAGAATGGAATAATTTCTGATTCATTAGAATTTTTTCTAGCAGAATTGAATAATTTCTGATGCTTATTCAAACAAATTAAATCGATACCATAGTTTTTACCAGAATACATTTAGCACTTTTGATGAAATGTCACTGTTTAAGAAATTAAAATATTTATGAACATTGTTGAAACAAAAATCACATTCATCAATATATTATGACAGGTATAAAAATGTGGTCAGCTGTCTGTGTTTTTGAATAGATTATAAATTCCCCCTTAAACATCTAAGACACTAAGACCAAGTGAAGCTGCTGATAGTATCGTTCTGAAAAAAGATGTAAAAAACCAACCTTTTGTGTATTAAGTTCAGGTATACATGATGTATATGATTATAGGTCCTGACTAAAGAAGAAAATATTCCAGAGCATCGTCAGGCATCAGGCTCCTTCACCATTCAGGCGTACAAACCACAAAGTGCGTCGGGGAATTATCTTCACATCAATGTTGAGGGATCTCAGGCCAAAGCAGGAACCACTCTGCTCATCAACTTCTACTTTAAGAACCCAAATAATGACATCCAGAATGGCATCCAGCATGTTACTTATCTGGTAAGTAAAACACCTCCAGAGACAAAGGTTGTTCCAGAATACCATGCTCTGGTGCCACTGTAGAGCAAACCTGCTGAAAGGTCTGAAGAAATGTGTCCTTCGCATTTTAGGACAAATTAAATGGCAAAGGTTGGATATTGTGATAATGGTATCTTATTTAAAGCTGTATTTATCTGGGCCTTTTTCACTTTACCAATATCCTAAATGGAAACACTAATTGTAAAAAGTAACTAATGACCATAATGACACAACTGAGATACATAATATTGAGCATCACAGGACAGAGTGATCATAGACACAGGGCTCCTAAAATGACTATTGGAGTTTCATGGGATTCAGGTTTAAGGTACCATGCTAAATCAACGATTAGATAACTATAATGGAGTATTAATTGTTGCTTATGCAAAATATGGATAAAACCACATGGACTTTCGTGATAAAGTAATCTTGTGCAGTTAAACTTAGTTCAAAATGGACTTCATTATCTTGGATGGTTGTCTGGAACTGGGTTTGGAATCTCTGAGGAATGTTGGAAATAGGAAAGAGCAGTGGAATAGGTGTGTATTAACGGTCCTTAGTGTGGTTGGTACATAGTATCTCAAATGATGTGAAGAATAAAAACTAAATCCTAACTTAAACAACAAAGTACATGATATATATCCATTTATGACATATTGGCTGCTGATGTTTACCAGCTTTCCACCACTGTCCTATACATGCCCAGGGCCGATGCAAGGATTTTTGCTGCCCTAGGCAAAATAATTATTTGCCATTCCCCCCCACTCCCCACCAAACCATCCCCCGTGACATTGCAATGCCCCACCCATATGATCTGCCATATGAACTAATGCCAGTGCTGCACACCGTGTGTGTTTACATTAAAATGCCTTCAGGGACAAACTATAGACACCAGAACCACTTTATTAAGCTGCAGTGGTTCTGGGGACTATAGTGTCCCTTTAATGTGAGGTAAAAAGAGCTTAATGTCACTAATAATATACTAAATTGCCTACTTACAATCAGATGAGGATGGTGATGGGCGCTGGCTGCAGTCTGGCTCCACTGGTCTGGTGTAGAACAGGATCTCTGGAGGCTGTTTGTAACTGTGGTCATAAAATTCAATGTTCTGGGATAACGGGAAGCAGCTCCATTTTTTGGGGCCTCTTACACAGCTCAAGGTCTGGGCCCCAGGGCCTGATGGTGAGTATGCCCATAAGGCCCACCCATAAGTCCACCTACATGTTCCACCTATGAGTTCGCTCACAGGGAGTGGAGTGTGTAGGGGATGTGGTATGTGTTACTGTAGAGGATCTAATGTGTGTGCTTATGGAATGTAGTGTATAGGGATGCCAGTTTGGGTAGGTGATGCAGTGTGTTTGTGTGTAGTGTGAGCGGTGTGTTTTTGTGTAAGGGATAGAAAGCAGTGTGTGTTTGTGTATAAGGGATGTATTGTGTGTTTCTTGTTGTGTGTAAGTGATGCATTGTGTGAATCTGCGTTTGTATGCATAAGGGATGCAAAGTGTGTTTCTGTGTATGTAAGGGATGCAGTGTGTGTGTCTGTATGGGGAGCGTTTAGTGTGTGTAAGAGATGACTTGTGTTTCTGTGTGTGTGTAAAAGAAGTAGTGTGTGTTTGCATGTGTATGTAAGGGATGCATTGTGTGTTTCTGTGTATATGTGCAAAGGATGCATTGTCTTTATGTGTAAGGGTTGCATTGCGTGTGTGTGTGTGTTTGTGTGTGTGTATTTGTGTGTGTGTGTGTAATGGATGCATTGTGTGTTTCTTTGTGTGTAAGTGAAGCATGCTGTGTTTCTGTGTGTATAGGGATGCGTTGTGTGTGTGAGTAGTGTGAAAGAGCTCCCTGTCCTGCCCCCTGTCCTATAGAGCTCTCCCTTCCATCCCTTAGAGATCTCCCCTGCCCCTTAGTTGTCTCCCCTCTCCCCCCCCACCTCCCTTAGTGGTCTCCTTTTCTCCCCGACTTAACATCGGTGGTCTCTCGTGTCTCCCCCTTAGTGGTCTCTGCTCTCCTCTGCCCCCCGTTTCCATTAGTGGTCTCTCCCCCCCCCTACCCTCCCCTAGTGGTCTATCCTCCAGCCCTCCTCCCTTAGCGGTCTCTCCTCACCCCCCTCCCCTAGTGGTCTCTCCACCACCCCCTCCCTCCTTTAGTGGTCTCTCCCTCTCCCCGGAGGTTTTGCCTGAATTATGGTTGTAAGAGCATCATGGGAGATGTAGTTCACAAGATATGGAGTGCCAAAGGTTGCCTTACAAGGGTCTAAACTTACCACTATGGAAGGACTCCAGGACTATGTATTCTTTCAGGCTGTAAGAACTAATTAATACTAGCACTGAACCAGATACTGATAACATATATCACATAGTAACTATAATATAATACTGCTAAGTGCAACACTTAAATTCATATAATGGGGGTCATCTTACAGACAGATTCACACTGGCACACATTGTCAATAACGACCAACGTAAATAATCAGTTTAACACAATTTGAACATTACTGCTTAATGTTCCTTTGAACTGTGATTGTAGATCAGACTGTTTTTTAGTGTCCTTGGCTGCCCACGTATATGCCACTGGTGGGTAACTTCAACTGCACTTACCAAATGTATATCACAGAAATTGTAGATTATGCTAGCTTTAGTGTACCTATAATCTTAATTTTATTAATGACAGGAGGCGAGTATTTGCTTAAGTCTCTCTGAAACGAGATAAAAACAGAATCAAACAGGTTGATTATCCAATGAAATGTACTCTGAATAAACATGTAGGAACCCAATGTAGCAACCAAAATTACCTTAATATGTAGATATTCCAACCCTACTTATGAAAAACAGACATAAGAAACAAGTGACCAGTAGCAGAGACAACAAGCAGAGTTGCATACGTACCTGATTAATCCAAACTATTAAAATTCAACAAAGGAGGGATAAGAACGGATGGGAAATACTCGCCTCCTGTCATTAATAAAATTAAGATTATAGGTACACTAAAGCTAGCATAATCTACAATTTTATAACATGACAGGAGGCTTCGTATTTGCTGTTTTAACGCTCAGTCAACAAATCCAACGCTGTTTGTTTCACTGGTACCTATTCCGGGAGATATCAGAGCAATCCTAAATGGACTTTCCAACTGCGATAAATGACAGTAGACGGATCGATGAAGATGCTGTGACGAGAGCAATCTCGCCACATTGCATTGGAGAAGCCTGGTTGCTCGCCTGTTGCCTTTGGATTATGGCCCCATGTTAAAAGACTTATTTTCCCCTGCAGAAAAGGCTTATTTGTGCCTTTCTGCCTGGTGTTCGGTAGATTCAATCTACCGAACTAACACACGAATGACTGGACCACCTGGGAGCTGGAGTGTGTCGGCAATTAGCCTCCCAGAAGCTGCAGTTAACCGCAGCTTAATTGACGAATGCTGGGTGGCCTTTGTTCGGTTGCTGAACACGTGGCGGCAGCCATTTTAAAGTCCCGAACGGCCAGCGGTGTTCAGCGACCAAACTGTGGACACTTATTTGCGCGAACACCGCTGAGCCGTCAGCCTCCTTGCTTCTGCATTCGGTTAGTTAACCGAATGCCTGTTCATTCGGTAGTTTAAACCGTATGAACAGCATTACCCCAGATAGCCATCCCGTGGAGTCTATTCGTATGGAGAACAGACTTTGTGAACACTTTAACTCCACGGCGATTGGACTGTGTGCATAGGATCTGAGCGCTATTCGGTACTTTTGTGCGCTCAAATCCCAGCTATCTGGGGATGGGTTGCAAGTATATATTTTGTGTGATAAATGTAATATTGTTTATTTTATTGTGTTTTAGTGTTTTATTGTAACCATGTGGGAAATTGAGTTTTTCCTCTGTCCTGGGAGATAATTGGATTACTTCCCAATTATCTCCAGGACAGAGGGAAGGAAGTTAGGATGCATTGCGGGGATGTTTTACCTCTGTGTGTCTGTCATTGGTTCATGTCTGTTTTTTGTCACATTCTCCCATTTGGTCCCCTAGGGAGGTGTCCACCAGGTGGGAGACCTGCATAAATACTGGGCAGGTAGCCCTCATTAAACAGACCACTGCTTGACCCACAACACAGAGCTCTGTCTCGTCTTTTGGGGGATTTACTGTATGCTGTTAGAGACTGATTGCCAGGAGTGTAAGCCGCTTGGGTGCTTTTCCTGTTCGTCTGCTAGCAGCTATTCGTGAGGTTCCAGTTCGGGAGTTTGAAGCATTCCCTTGTATGCAGTTCGGGAGTTTGAAGCATTCCCTTGTATGCAGTTCGGGAGTTTGGAGCATTCCCTTGTATGCAGTTCGGGAGTTTGGAGCATTCCCTTGTATTCAGATCGGGAGTTTGGTGTTCTGCAGTAGCTGTGCCTGTATCTCTGGAAGGGGAAGATCGACTAAACGGCGGTTTAAACCCTTTTATGCTGAGGGTGCCATTACAGATGCCAACTGACGAAGCATCCCAAATACGGAAAAAAGCACCATCCGCTGATAGATCCATTGTACGTGGGGTTGCGACCTGTTTCCTATCAGTCGGTCCATGAGCTGCCAAGCTGACCTATTGGCCATTTTCCTGTAGCTGTAAAATGTTGAAGGTCATTTGTGGACTTAGGGCTGCGAGAAGAAACTGCCACCATGTCTCAAATCTTGATGTGTAAGGTAGCTCCTCCGATGCCAGGGTCATCCGGCGATGTGGCCTTGCAGGTAGATCTCCAATCTCAAGGAATGTGCGTAAGTCCACCACCAATTTCGTAATAGAACCGAGTAGAATCTTTCGTTCCCTCCTGGCCTACCCGGTGAGATGTCTCTTCCGAGACTAAATTTATTATGCAGGCAAGAGTGTGGTCAAACTAACCGTATCCTAAGTGATACCAATATTCCAAACGGAATGTGTACTCCTCGGCTGTGGTAGAGAAAGGACTCCAAAAGGACGTCCAATCAGGGTCCCAAACTGAACTTGTGTGGTGGAACAGTGATCGACTACTCTGGGAATAGTGAATCCCAGAAATATTCAAAGGGATGTGAAATGTAAACCGGAGTTGAGATTTCCCTCCAGATATGTCATCGTCTAAGAGTGAAAAGATGTACGGATCCAATGGTGATTGGGACCTGTATAACCATGAAGAGTCCTCACGTGCTGTAGCGAGAGAGTGAAATAATCCAATTACCCATAGTGCGATCCTGGTCCAGCCCGACCTGTCAAAATTTGTGTAGGGGTTCCTGGTCTACACGCCACCTACAAGATAAGGTATAATATAGTGAGACCCCTAGGTCCCTGTATCCCTGACTGTCCGGGCACGTATCTCCCATAGTAGGCCCTAGGTCAAGAGACCCAGAAACGTGAGTTCGATAACCGAAGTCAAGGTCTCCCTATAGAGGGATACCTCCCTTAGCTCATAGTCCCGCGAACACATAGCGTTCTCCAATATGCAGGCAAGGCGTAAAGTCCCTTCGCTCACGACAGGCGACTCCAGAGAGCAGATATAACAAAAAAAAACAAGGGTCTAGTTTCAACCGTCCGAATCATGTGTTGTCCCATTTGAGAATGTCGGCAGCCCTATCTGAGTCTGCTACACATCCTGAGCCATACTCCAGCGGTAGGTTGCGACCCGACTTTGATATCCGTGTAGGAGTTGGGGCACACCGGGTTCCTCCATAGAGTCTCGTAGGTCTTCTTGATGGTAGTTGAAAAGATGGGTTAGCGAGAACCCAAACCAAGACTGCTCGCCCGTGAGGGATATAGAGTATCAATGGAGGGCCCTCCATCTCCGAACCATGTTCTCCAGATATGTGCTCAAAGGAGTAGGGGCAGTCCTGTCATCCTATCCCAAGATTGTAATGACCAGGAAACTCAAGTCAACTGGGGTTTCCGGTCTTTCCATGCAATCCATGGGTAGTCGGCCTTCCCTAGTCTTGTTACCCGAGCAAGACAGTGCCCGTTTGCTCCATGAAGGTCTCAGTATCTCATGTCATCTTGATATGGGAAAAACTGTCTGCGCAGTTTGTTCACAATGGTCCGGATATCTAAAACAGAATGCAATTGTCTGTTTCATATAGCACAGAATGTAATACCTGAGGCTCATCCGTTAGCCATACCGTCTCCAGGAGTGTGTGTAAAATAAGCTGGAGTCTCCCCAGTTATACCTCTGTGAGTATTACTCGCATGTGGTACAGTGGTCCGGATCCAGTAGATCCATTACAGGAGGTGAAATAGAGGGATCCAGTCTAAATATGTATATCCTGCATGATCAGACAACCCTCTATGACGAAATCGGTAGCACGGCCGTTAGGTCTAATTGAATGCAGGAGGGACGCCCCTCTATGCAGTCATCGTTGTCCTGTACAGGTACAAGCCTGTGTGATGAACAAATGGATGGCACCGTAGTGCGTTGAGTGTATGAGAGAGCCGCGCTCTCTAATAATGTGACCGAACTCCGTGAACCGGCTGATCGTCTGAGCGGTCCACACCCGTTAATAACCAAATAGTAAAGTCTACCTCCCTGACCGGTTCTCTCTACGAAAATGTGTCACTCAAAACATGTCCTCCGTTTCCAGCTCGGTTGAGGGAGGGCCGTGCGCTCTAATAACAAATCAGTGTCCGGTTCCGTATATGAGAGGGGTTCGCTCTCTCTGTTCGTGAAAATAAAAATATAATTCTTGGATCGAGGTGATGGATGGCCGCACCCTCTTGTAATCCAAACTAAAGTCCCTTAGAAACTCAGGGTGACCAACTGCAGGGGTACTAATATCAGCATAAGACTGAGATCCTGAGATGGGTCTCTCGCTGACCAAGAGACCTCTCTCTGAATTGCTCACCTGAGGTGGAATCAACTGTCAATAAACCAGACCAATGGCAGATGGAATAGTATACCTCCCTCGGGCCGTGTCCATCCTTAATAGCAGAAAGGGATGGTGTGAAAATGCAATAATGGAAACTACCAACAGAACGCCTGGATCACGTGCGCGTGCGGGGTCCAGGAAGACCGTCGGTAGCCTGAGGAAAGCTGGAGACGTTCTCCGCAATCCACAAGAGCCTGGGAGGTCAGAGGAGGTCAAGTCAGGCCTCTCGACAACCCGAGCAATGGGACAATTGGAAGGTTCGAAAACCAAGAAACGACAAATAATGTAGACAACAGTAAATACATACCTCGGAGAGAAGGAAAATAGCAGGTCAGAAGAACAAGCCAAGTAAACCCAACCTAAACCTGACGTAGGACTGACTACCAATACCTAAGATGGATAGCGGGAAGGCAGCTAAATGGTTAGTTGCTGAAAGCAAGGCAACCGTGCTCCCCTGTTGACGTCTGAGCACTGGTCCCTGCTGTGCGAAATTCTCTTTGGAGATGTGCCGCCGCCGGGTTGGTGTAAACCGTGGTGGCGCGCCCAGGGATCCTCATATAAAAACCTTGCCCCTCAGGGCATGAGGTTTAGGGCCTTCACCCTTCCAATCATATTGAGAAGGCAGCGGCACTTGCCTGGACACCCACCTATGTCCATGTCAATAGTGGGTACTGGCCTTTTTTCAATGATATCCTTCCAGGCCTGCTGCCAAAAGGTGGTTTCAGGCCCAGATAGCTCAGTCCGAACAAAGGGTACAGATAGAGCAGGCCAGTCAGAAGGGCATGGACATAGCAGGCCAATCAAATGGGCACAGACCGAGCAGGCCTATCAATGGGGCACAGACATAGCAGGCCAATCAATGGGCACAGACACAGAAGGCCAATCAATGGGGCACAGACATAGCAGGCCAATCAATGGGGCACAGATATAGCAGGCCAAAGCAGGTCATACCAGTGTAGTGTTCCAACAGTAGCAGGGGTCAATCTTGCATGTGTAGAGCCCCCTATATGTGTAATGAAAACATGGGAACCTAGGGTGAAATAACTCCAATACGTAAAACCCCCTAGGCAGAGTAGTAATGTGCCTTTTATAGGTTATACAGGAAACTGGTAGACCTTGAATACTTGTGGCCAAAAACAAAGATATCATGTTGCAGTAAACTCTGCAGTACAGGGTGTACTGTCTACAGGCTGCGCTCCAGCCCTTGTGTACAATATATATATATATATATATATATATATACTAGCTGGTATCTCCTGGAGCTATCTGTATCTATACAGTGAGCAGGGTGGAGGGGCCCTCACAGACTGCCAGCAAACTAAGGCTGTGGTCTGAATAAAGCCCTGACTCATGGGGGGGATGCCCCTCAATGGACCTCCACCGAGAATGGTACTGACGGGGGAGGGGCCGTGCGCGGGCGCACCCTCCCCCCCAACAGGTCGGACACAGGCGGTCCGTGGACGGAGGCGGCCGTGGTGAAGTGGTCATGTGGAGGACAAGATCCGACCGCCGGCTACTCATGTTCTCTCGCGAGTACCCCTGCGACCTGGCAGAACACGCGGGACCCACGCGGTCCGCGGGTGGAGACGGCTGCGGCACAACAGCCACGTGGGGAAAGAAGATCCGGCCGCCGGTTACTCATGTTCGTCCGTGAGTACCCCGGCAACCGGAAAAAACACAAAGGACCGTCGGAGATGAACTCAGCGGCCCCGGGTCTCGGGGGAAATGGAGGAGGCTAATGCAGCCAGCCTCCTGAAGACCCTGAGCGGCACACAAACCGTCATTAAAATCATGAAGGCCATGTCTTTGTGTGTGGATTTACTTGTGATATCTATAACCTGTCTTACTTCCTATCTTGTTATAAAAAAAAAAAAAGTGCAGTACCTCTTCACTATCTGTGCCAAATGTATAATGTGATATGTAACACTAAACAAGTCACTGTTTATGCCTGTACTTAACTCTGCACTCAAAAATAAAGAATTTAAAAAAAAAATCATAAAGGCGGATAAAATCTAACAAATGGCTATACAGAGAGTGGGAAACACGGACAGTGAGGCAATATCAAGGGGATAGAGGCCAACAATATAGACGAAGAAACAGTGATAGCCTGAAGTTACAGGCATTTAAGAAAATCCCACAAAGACCATAACAATACTGCATATATAATAAAAAATAAAAATAAAATTCCACAAGGATAATAACAATGCTGCATTATAAAAATAAAATCCCACAAGGATAATAACAATGCTGCATTATAAAAATAAAATCCCACAAGGATATAACAATACTGCATTATAAAAATAAAATCCCACAAGGACTATAACAATATTGCATTAAAAGACTAAAATACTGTATATAAGCAATAAAATCCCAAAGCCACCCACTAGAAACAGGAGGCAGTGGTACTCTGACCTGTACTGACTGAGGAGCAGCAAAGAAAGAGGAAATGATGCATGGTGTAGGGAGTTTTATAGTACCTAACATTTTTCTGATTGGTTGTTTTTTCTGTGCTGCTGTGGAGTTCTAGTAAAGAGAGACTTAACCCCTTAAAACCGGAGAACGTACAATTACGCCCTCTAATAGGCGGCTCTAAACGCCGCCGGGCGTAATTGTACGCCCTCCGGTTTTTGTTAACTTACCCGGTCGCCGGCGGTCCCACGCCGGCGATCGCGGTTGGGGGGACTCCCAGGGAGCCCCACGCGGCACGTCCGTCCTCGTCGAAGCCCCCCGGCCATGTGAGAGTGGGGTCCTAGCGAGGACCCCACAATCACATGGCCGGGGATAGCTGGCTTCTGTATTGCCGGCAGGGGGCTGCCTGTAATGACAGGTGGTCCCCCTGCTGGCTGAAAATAAAATAAAAATAAGTTAATGGTGTAAAAAAAATAATTATATATACTTAGATCATATATATATATTATATATATATGATCTAAGTATATATATACACATATACATACACACACATACACCGTCTAGGTGTATTTTACTATTAATATATATATAATTATATATATATATTAATATCAAATTACACGTAGACCGATACTGATTAAATATATATATAATTATTGTTATATATATATTTATATATAATATAAAAAATATTAAAATGTAAATACGTTAAAAAATAAAATTAAAAAATAATTAAAAATAAATAATTAAAAAATATATAGATGTGTGTTATTTCGTTCTAACTGTTTTGTGAAATTAATATATATATATATCAAAATACACGTAGAACGAAATAATATATATATCTATATACCTAAATATATACGTATATATCACTATATATATACCTATATATAAATAAAAATATTTAAAAAAAATTATTTAGATATATACATATATATACACATACGTATATATATATACATATATTAATTCTACATATATATTTATGTAATATTTTTACATAATTAGGTATCTTAATTAATTACAATTAGCAGGACCTGCATGACAACCCATGCCGAAAGTAAAGGGAATTTAATTTGCTAGCACTATATTTAACCCTATAACTTTCCAGACACCATAAAACCTGTACATGGGGGTACTGTTCTACTCGGGAGACTTCGCTGAACACAAATATTAGTGTTTCAAAACAGTAAAATGTATTACAACGATGATATCGCCAGTAAAAGTGACGTTTTTTGCATTTTTCACGCACAAACAGCATTACACGGACAATATTATTGCTGTGATACTTTTTACTGTTTTGAAACACAAATATTTGTGTTCAGCGAAGTCTCCCGAGTACAACAGTACCCCTCATGTACAGGTTTTATGGTGTTTTCAAAAGTTACAGCGTCAAATATAAGGCTTGCATTTCAGTTTTTTCACATTAAAATTCGCCAGATTGGTTATGTTGCCTTCGAGACCCTATGGTAGCCCAAGAATGAAAATTACCCCTATGATGGCATACCATTTACAATAGTAGACAACCCAAGGTATTGCAAACAGGGTATGTCCAGTCTTTTTTAGTAGCCACTTAGTCACAAACACTGGCCAAAATTGGCGTTTTTTTGCATTTTTCACACACAAACAAATACTAACGCTAACTTTGGCCAGTGTTTGTGACCAAATGGCTACTAAAAAAGACTGGACATACCCCATTTGCAATACCTTGGGTTGTCTACTATTGCAAATGGTATGCCATTATGGGTGTAAATTTCATTCCTGGGCTACTATACAGTCTCAAAGGCAACGTAACCAATCTGGCGAATTTCAATTTCAAATGTAACGTGCTATATTTGACCCTGTAACTTCCCAAAACGCCATAAAACCTGTACATAGGGGGTACTGTCTTACACGTGAGACTTTACTGAATATAAATATGTGTATTTTATTGCAGTAAAAGCAAACAGTATTATGACATTGACCGTTAAAATGTCATGTAGAACTAAAAAAATAAAAAATAAAACGTATTTTCTCCCATTTTTTTCATATTAAATTATGTTTCATAGCTAAATATTTGATATTAAATGAAAGCCCTGTTTCCCCTGAATAAAATGATATATAATAAGGGTGGGTGCATTTACTATGAAAGAGGTGTATAACGGTTGGACAGACATGTAGCGCAAATGCCAGGTTTTGTTTACATTTTGTTTTGTTCACAATGTGTACATTTGGCTCCGTCCTTAAGGGGTTAAGCAAATACGAAGCCTCCTGTCATTAATAAAATTCTGATCATATCAATGGATTGAACACAGACTGAAAAATAGCATCATATTGTACTTTTCATGCAGCCATCATTATTCAGCATGATTTACCTTCTCACTGACAACTAACACTGGTTAAGTGCCATATAAATGCCTTTTGCTGTCTGTAGAACTTGTCCACAAACTTGACCTTGACTTCTCTCCATCAGATTTTGAGCCGAGGGAGAATCGTGGAAGTTGCCCGACAAGAACGCTACGCAGGTCAAACCTCAGTTGTAAAGACTCTGTTTGTCAAAGAAAATTTCCTCCCTTCCTTCCGTATTGTGGCATATTATGTTGTTAGCTCATCTAATGAGATTGTGGCCGACTCTGTGTGGGTGGATGTAACAGATTCCTGCATAGGCAAAGTAAGTCATTTATTATAATTATTATTATTTTTATTATTATTAGACATATCCATGAAGAGAAAATTTGGTTAGGCCAAATCGATCTGTCCGAAAAAAAAGAAACATTAGTTCAGGTGGTCCAAAATTAAATCATAGAGTGTTTCAGATTGGACAAATTTAATCCAAGCAAATCATTCACTTTTTGGAGGACTCTAAAGGGAACGAAAATGGGCCAATCAACATATTATAAAATATGAATGTTATGTACATCTCTTGCATTACCCTTATATGTACATTTTCATGATATTTGGTTCACAGACTAACTAAAAAAAAAATAACAATAGAGGAAGAAAGAGGAGAACCAGTAAATAAATCTCTATTAGTATATTATATATGTATTAATTATAAAAGATATAAATACTAGTTTTCTGCTCCCCCTGACTATCAACCATTTTTACCATCAAACATCTCTTTTTGTTTTTGAAAAAAAATGTTAGTCTTTTGTCTGTTTTTTATTTGTTTTGTGATTTGTCCACCAACCAGTTAGGGAATTTGGACAACCTGCCAAACAAAATTCGGACAAATTGCAATTAGTTTTAAATCAAATGCCTAAGTGTAATTATTATTATTATTATTATTATCTTTTTGAATACAGCAAGTTAAATATTCATGTGCCTCCTTATGGATTCATGGTGTTGTTTATTTTTAGCTTTAGTGCTCTGAAATGAGTATCAGGTTTTTTTTTTTAATTCTGCTGGGATTTTGTTACTTGTTCATGCTGATTCACCCAGTATTATTTATACTAATGATCAGTAGACTTAAAGGACCACTATAGTGCCAGGAAAATATACTCGCGCCGTGCTGGATGGAGAGGAAGGGGTTAAACACTCATCTTTCTCCAGCGCCGGGCTCCCTCGGTGCTGGAGACTCTTCTTCTCCTTTCCCCGTCATCGGCTGAATGAGCATGCACGGCAAGAGAGGTGCGCGCCTTCAACCAGTCTCATAGGAAAGCATTCTCAATGCTTTCCTATGGACACTGGCGTCCTCTCACTGTGAAAATAACAGTGAGAAGCGCGGAAGCGCCTCTAGCGGCTGTCAATGAGACAGCCACTAGAGGCTGGATTAACCCATATGTAAACATAGCAGTTTCCCTGAAACTACTATGTTTACAGCAGAAAGGGTTAATCCTAGGTGGACCTGGCACCCAGACCACTTCATTAAGCTGAAGTGGTCTGGGTGCCTATAGTGGTCCTTTAACTTGTCTTCTGTCCCACCGTACATGCATGTTCTTAATAAATGTGGAAAGTATCAGCGACATACGTGATTGCTTTAGATTATGACCATGAGGAAGATCCTCTTTGACTTTGGTGTCAAGGATGGATGGTTATTTTGATTAAATCCACCAATGTGGCAGGAAATAATCAAACAACCAATAAAGGCTGACCCAAAGCATTCACTTTGTCATTTCACTTGTTACTATTATTATTACTATTATTATTATTATTAATAATATTATAATGACATCCTGTTTTGGTTTTTTTGTTTTTTATCAAGGACAACAAACAGGATGCTTCACAGGATGGTCATAGTTTAAAAAAAAATGTGACTAGTTTATTTTCTTCTTTAAGCTGATGGCCATAAAGTGGCCTTCAGCTGTCTTCGTCTGGATCTGGCCTGATAAAGATTCCTGTGAGTCAAAGCTTTTTGCTCCAATAAAGTCTGCAATGCCCAAACCCTTCTGTATTTTTTACACAAAATTTGGGTTTTTGCCACCTCTTGACCATGTTTTTAAATCTGCAAACAAATATATACTAATCAAAATAGCAAGAAAGATTTTTAAAAAGTATGTAATAAACGTTTATAAACTTACTATAAACTTTATCAGATTGCATTTCTGGGCACGCCGCTCAGCCAGGGGAGTTTCCCCAGCTTATCCAGATCCTTTTAAATAGGGCAACATTGTGCAGCAGCAGGAGAGAGAAACCAGACACTTGAGCCTGCTCTGTATTCCTAGGGATAGGATACTGATTGGTTAGATCAGTGTCCCCCCTGGAGTGGGGGTGATAAGGATAAGAAAGAAGTAGTAGTTAAATATGAAAATAATAATTTACCTTTTTCAATCTGTAGAGTGAGGCAACTGTCACATTCAAGGGTAAAGCTTTTGAATTAGACATTTGTCTCAAAATGTTCGTTTAACTTTTGTTTAATACATCTAGAACCTTTTAAGTGTTGCAGATCTTTACAAAGTCTGATGTCACATATGTGTGTAGTATACACCAACAGACAGAGTGACAGACATAATGTCTGCTGGATGAAAATATTTTGATTCTTTGTTAGACACTTCATTGCCTGCTTGATTCAAATGATTTGGATTTATTGAATAGCCTTTCCACATAGATTAGATGTTGCTCATATCAAACATCAGCTGCATGCGCACACTTTACATTAAAATACTACTATAAGAGTAACTTCAGGTGTCAAAAAATTAAACAAAGACTATACTTTGTGCGTTTGGATCTTATATACAATGCTGTACTTTTTTATAACCCCAACAGGTTGAAATTTCCCAGGAAACCAAGAATTTATACAATAAACCCGAACCAGGAACTCCTATTTCTCTGAAAATTACAGGAGACCCAGGAGCAAATATAGGATTGGTAGCTGTGGACAGGGCTGTGTATGTCCTGAACAGCAAAAATAGGCTGTCCCAATCCAAGGTGAGGAACAAAGCAGTAATTATCAAGGCAAAACAAGTCAACGAATAAGGCAATTACTGTTGGGTAATTTTCTTCTGTAGGTATGGAAACAGGTGGACCTGAGTGATCTTGGCTGTAGTCCTGGAGGGGGCAGTGATAATATTGGGGTATTTGCAGATGCTGGACTTTCCATAGATACCACTAAAGGGCTCAAAACATCTGTACGTTCTGGTAGGTAAGATGTGTGTTGTGGGGTGATGATATTTGGTGGATAGAGACCTGTTAGGGGAAGGGGAAATGTGTAATGGGACCTGGTAAGACTGAGAAATAGAGGCAACATGAGGCTAGTTAAAATAAAAGAAGGAATATAATAATAACTTACTATTTTGATTTGAACGTATGTAGCAAGAAACAGTTTAAGTGATAGCAGAGAGAGAACAGAATCTTACTGTAATCTCTTCAGCAGTAGAAATGATCCAGTATTTTGGAAAGTATTTAAGGAGCAATCATTATGATGGTGTGTTGGTATACTGATGTGTATAACAAACTTTATGTCTACAAATAATGTATTTCATAATAAAATTTCTCTGCAGAGTTACGGTGCGTTGAAGCTCAGAGATCACGACGTTCTGCAACCGTTTCTGGACTTAAAGCCCAGTTAGGTATTTCTGTGGGTATGGGAAGGGGCTGAATGCGATATTGTGTCAGATAATAGTAGTTTTGGGGAGGGAATGAGGGATGGTTTGCCCGTTGCCTATTACTATGTGTTAAACATTGTTCTTCTCTCTAGTCTTCGTGTATATTATTTAGTAAATGGTCCAATGTTGGGCTCTAGTACTTTAAAGGCAAACTATAGGCACCAAAACCACTGCATCTCAATGAATTGGCCTTACTGCTATGTCCTTCCATTTTAACCTTGAAGATGAAAACATTGCCATTCTGTACGAAAAGCGATGTATTCATTGCCGGGTTAACCTGCCTCTAGTAGCTGTTATAGTGACAGCCACTAGAGGCGCTTCTGTCGAAAGAGTGTGGTAAAACACCAGTAATTCAATAACATAGTCTCAGAGAGACCATCTGATTGGGCTTTAGCAACATTTCAAAAGCATTGGAATGACTGAGTTCACGATCGGATTATCTCAGCCAAAGGGGGGGAGCTTCTCCAAGGAGACTAGCACTGTAAGAAAGTAAAGGTAAGTAAACTAACTTTTCTAACCCTGGCAGCGGGGGCCTAGTCCCTCAAATGTTGACTAGGACGCTAAAGAACTAGGAGTACATATTTGTGATTTAGACACACTATTTACACTGTAAACTGGATCAGTGTTTATTGGTTTGGATACTAACTCCAATGGTACTTGATTGGCAGTGTTTATATAGTAGACTGCCCTAGTGATCATGGTATTGGGTCATTTCTGCTCTTGTACTTTGGTATCATAAGATAAATAAACTCTTATTAAAACTCATAAAAGACTAAAGCTTAGTGATCACAATAACAAATGTGTTCATATTAATAAAAAGCTAATAAAGTGCAAAAACAAATAGGAATTCCTATCTGTACACTAGAGGGTGCCAGTACATATATAATTAGTATACAATTACCGGTCTTGCAGCTTTAATACATAAAACTCACATAAACAAATATATAAAGGATATAATAAAATCATAAGTAATATATTTATTACACAAAGAAATACTTAAAAACAATAGAAACACTCACAAATCTGAAAAGAGATGTCAAATACTCTGTTGCCCACATTTGGCACTAAAATTTGGATATTTAAGAAGGCAGGAGATGATGAAGCATTCAGAAGCTCTTGAGAAAGTCCTGACAACCACGGGAACGAAACGTGTCTAGCACCAAAGGATTACCCAGAGGAAGATACAAGAATCCTTAGGAGTAGCGACCCATGGCTTCCCAGTATCCAGCTGGACTCCGGTTCATCCTGTGAGATTTGGGACTCTAGACCAAGTGCGGGCAACAGCGTATCTCTTTTCAGATTTGTGCTAATATCTTTCCAAGTGTTTCTATGTTTAATAAGTGTTTTTTTTGTGTAATAAATACATCACCCTATAACTTTACTCTCTCCTTTACAAAATTTCACGTGAGTTTTATGTATTAATGCTGCAAGACCACTAATTATATGCTAATTATATACGGTATGTACTACACTGGTGTCTGATCCCCTCTAGTGTACATATAGGTATTCCTATCTTTTGGCACTTTATTTGGTTTAACTTATTAAAGCTCGAACTGATTGTGCTACCATTAATCAGTATCTATACAATACAAAAAAATAGTGATGATAAGTGAATACAAATAAATAATAGTTTGAATTCATGCTTTAAACAGTGTATAATAGGTAATATAGAATACAGTTTTCTTAAAGGACCAGGTTTTAACCCTTCAGATGTAAACATAGCGGTTTCAGAAAAAACAAGGACCCTAAGGATTATATAGTGTCAGGAAAACGGGTTTGTTTTCCTAACACTATAGTGGACCTTTAAATATATGGTGACCCTTCATCAGGAAGTTGGATCTCCAACTCTCTGGTTATTCTTTTTCGTTACGCCCCTACCCATTGCAGAAACATAGTCTATGTGGTGTAATAGATTATAAATATACAGTTCGAATCAACTGGAATTTTCTACTCCCAATGACTGTGTCTGAAGTTATTGATGGTTTAATACTCATGCATGGTGATTTACAAATGGTGCATAATCTGAAAAGTGGTGCAAAGTAGAGTAAACACCTATGGAATGTTCCTAATGAATTATCTTTGGTTTCTATAGTGATTGTCCAACGTTTAGAACTTCACATCCCACTCTTTTCACAAATTTGCCACATTGCCTTTATTGTATAAACCCCCAGTGAAAGAATATGTTGATGATCGTCTGCGTCAGTGCTGTGTGGATGGGATGGAGGAGAATCCCATGAAATATACCTGTCAGAGACGTGCACAGTATGTGTTGGAGAGTGAAGATTGCATTGCTGAATTCATAAAGTGCTGCAAGCAAATCTATGAGCCAGAAGTACCCAAGAGAGGCACACGGCCAAGATTTTCAAAGAAAGGGTCTGGTAAGAAACAAAGTGCAAAACAGAAAATCAGTCACTGTTAGAGGGGTAAAGAATGAATCAGGAGCTTATATGGTGAACCTCACACTACTAGAATAAAGCAAGAAAAAAAACAATTATACAAAGTAAAAGAAAAACAAGCTCCACAACACATATAAATGAACAAATAGATATCACCTTGTTATATATATTGTTGCGGGCTGCCTGGTACCCCGACTGGGTACCTCCGCCAAACACGCGTCCTAGCGATCGCCGGGACACCATCAGCACTTCAACGTCTTGCCATTGCTTCCCACCCTAGACCAGGATCCTGGGTCCAGCTTCCAGTGGTCAAAGATCTCCTTTCAGGTAGGTATCAACCCCTCTGCCTATTCCCCAGCAGCCTTTCTTCCAGGCAGGTATCATCCCCTCTGCCTATTCTGCTGCAGCTCTGCTTACTGTGATTATAGTTATTGCCTTTTCAAAGGCAATTACAGCTCTCCAGACTAGCTCTCTTGCTTTATCCCAGGGCTAGAGGGATCCTGCAACTGGCCAATAGGTCTGTCACTGGGATCCCTACAAATCCACACTAGACACAAGTTCCAATAGGAACTAACTTATAAAACTTTATTTTAACTCAAGACTAGCCCATATGTTCATTACCCTTAGATTGCTGTGACAACTTCAATAGTCATAGCAGACAACATACAGCAACTTGTTATAACACAATAAAATATAACCAGAAAATATATCTCCTGCCTGCAGAATTGGCAATATGCAAATCTACCTGATGAATATGCTAATTAACAAGCCTTTTTGTCCAGGTAGTCTATATTGCTGTTGCTAGATCCTTGCAACCAACAGGTGGCACTGTACAGGCTCCACAGCCAAATCCACCTAGTTAATTGCAAGCATTAGCAAGACCGGAGATTACACTAACATTTAACCCCAATCAACCACAGGGACAATGTGCCCAGTTTTCTTTTTCCGTATATTATTAAAGTGCTCCCGTATTCTGACATGCTGCCTACGCGTTGTTCGGCCAACGTATTGGGCGCCACAGCCATATTGCAAAAGATAGACCACATGAGAAGAGGAGCGCTGTATAAACTTCTTAATTTTAATATTGCTTTTGAGTACCAGTACCAATAAACGTCTATGTGATACTTTTCTGATGTATGCATGTTGAACAGCGACAACAGATAGAATCCTGCATTTCTGTTTATACCTGATGTTGTCATTCTTTGATTTAGATTTTTTTCTTTCTGAAAGTAGACTCGGAGCCAATTTACTTTTAAGATTGTCTGCTTTTTTATAAATCATAATTGGATGGTCAGGGATGATTTTACCTAAAATGTTGTCTTTTTGGAGGATGTGCCAATGTTTTTTAAGCACCTTAAAGGCATATTCAAATATATTCTGCTTGACTGGATTTCTGGTTTTATTCTTATTCTCTGTAAGGAGTTCTGATCTATTTGAATTTTTGGCTATCATTTAATCTCTTTCCATTTTTTACGGTCAAAGCCCTTATTCATATATTTAGTTTTTATTATCTTTGATTGTATCTTCAAACACTTTCATAGCAGAACAGTGTCTCCTTATTCTTGTTATCTGTCCCTTAGGGACATTCTCCAACCATAAAGGATGATGCAGACTTTTACTGTCGATGGCCCTGTCGTGTTACAGTCAGTGGGTTTGAAGAAGGTTTTTGTGTGTAATTGACCTTAATTCACATATAAAGTTAAGCCAAGGAAGTCAATCTGTGATTTGTGTATGGATGAGGTAAAATGAAGGTTAAAATCATTATGATTGAATTATTTTTTATGTCTCTTTTTCAGTCCATTATCAATAATCCTGTTTTTTTCATCTATTTTCATTTTTCACTTAACCCCACATTTTCAATCACAATCTGTTTCATAGTAAGCAATCCATTCATTGGTTTCTTTTTGAATTCGTATGTTTTGATTTCGTATTTTTTATCAGTAAACCTGAACACACATGGTATGGTTCGGTTACGAATAAATAGTATTTCATATGTGTTTGTAAGAATTTATTTTTTATTTAAAATTGAAAGAAGATGGTATGCATGTGCGATATGATTCGCATGTGCGCATGCGTGAATTCTGACCCGTTCGTTAGACGGATACAGCTGAATGTCAGAAATGACATCAATTCAAAATGAACAGTGTATTCCACGGTGGAACACATTCGGCCACCATCTGATTAGAGGTCTGAAATTTGGAGCCATATATAAACCAAGAAGTCACTACAGTATCCCAGATTCCTGAGGAAGTCCACTGATTGGACGAAACGCATCGGATGCTAATTTGGGACTTTTACTTCTTTTTATGTTATTTGATACCATTTGTTTTGCTGGCAATTGTTCCTGCTCACTCCAGCTTGCTGATTCTGAGGACCACCTCGGGTGGAGATATGCCTAAACAAACTACCTTCTTGTAAGTGCATTTTTAATCATAATTTATAATCATCAAAAACGTTGTTTTTACTATATTACAATATTGGCTTTTTTTCTCTACATCACCTACTGCAAATTAATGCATAGTAAGACAGATTCTTACCCCTTTCTGGGGAGACAAGCCTGCATTCTCCTACGTCTTGTGAGTGCTCTCGCTTCCCCTTCCCCCATATATTTAATGTATTACACTGTATATAGTTTTTTTGTTTTTCTGTATTCTGGCATATATTTATATAATCAGGTGGTATCTATTCGTTCATTTATAAATGTTGTGGAGCTTGTTTTTCTTATACTTTGTGTAAGTGTTTGCTTTGAAATTGATGGCAACACAAAATGACAGTAAAGGACGGAGAAAAATACACATTAATAATTAGATTTATTAGTTATCAATGATTCTACCATAACTGTTTTTATAATGAGTTTATTAATACAGAAATAAGCTTAATTATCCTTAATGTTTGCGTTTAACCCCTTAAGGACACAACTTGTGGAATAAAAGGGAATCATGACGGAATATTTCCGTAATGTGTCCTTTTGAGGTATGCCAACTGGCATCTTGGAACTCAGGTTAGCAAATGAGTAGTTATTTTCCCGATGTCTATGCAAACTTTGCAGAATATTTGGAAAAAATAACTACATGTCAGAATAATGCAGGTTCGCAATATGCAAAACAGTAAATAGAAAAATACATATTACCGAACCTTAGAGTGGCCTGGCTTAAAGCGGCACTGTCATGCCGAATTCTGTTTTTTTTTTAACCCCCCTCCCGCCTCCACTACATCCAATTGACCCACTAGTCACCCCCAAATGCCCCTAAGCCCCCACATTACCTATTTTTAAATCCTTATTTTCTGCCCCGATCTATATTCAGGGCGCAGCCATCTTTGTGTGGGTAGGTGAAGTCCCTGTGGGACACGTCATCAGCCCACACTAGGCAGACTGTGAGATTCCCGCACATGCCCAGTGAAACACCTGGACATGCGAACGGGAATTTCAGCTATTCATTCATTCATCAGACAGGCGAATGAGTGAATAGAAAGATCAGCCGAACAAACAAACACAATGTATCAGTGTATCTGAGTATCAGTGTATGTTTGTTCGTGCAGTTTATTACAAGGAGGGAGCTACCGGCGTGCAGCTCCCTCCTTGTAATATGTAAAGATAGAAGCGGCAGGGAGCAGTGCTCCCCACCACTTCATAAGCCCCCAGGTCCCCCCTCACTCTATGGGGGTCAATATGACCCCCCATAATAGCATAAGGGAGATTAAAATCTCCCCAATGCCCCTACTCGCTATACCGCGAGTAGGGGCATGTCCACTAAACAGTGAGCAGCCTGTGGCTGCTCACTGTAAAAAAACAACAACAACAAAAAAAACAACTATTGGCCCCCACCCCTAAACAGTGAGAATGAGGGGGGGGGCAGTACTCCCCCCACCCCTGGGCGGCGGGTGGGGGCCATAATGAGAATGGGGGGGGGACCTACTGCCCCCCCCCCGGCCCCCACCCCTGGGCGGCGGGTGGGGCCATAATG
>OW240914.1:28694189-28708993 GCA_933207985.1 Pelobates cultripes
GTGATTATTTCTGATGACTTAAAGGTAGGCAGACAATGTAATAGAGCAGCAGGAAATGCTAGCAGAATGCTTGGTTGTATAGGAGAGGTATTAGCAGTAGAAAGAGGGAAGTGCTCATGCCATTGTACAGACCTCACTTGGAGTATTGTACACAGTACTGGAGACCGTATCTTCAGAAGGATATTGATACCTGAGAGAGGGTTCAGAGAAGGGCTACTAAACTGGTTCATGGATTGCGGGATAAAACTTACCAGGAAAGGTTAAAGGATCTTAACATGTATAGCTTGGAGGAAAGACGAGACAGGGGGGATATGATAGAAACATTTAAATATATAAAGGAATCAACACAGTAAAGGAGGAGACTATATTTAAAAGAAGAAAAACTACCACAACAAGAGGACATAGTCTTAAATTAGAGGGGCAAAGGTTTAAAAATAATATCAGGAAGTATTACTTTACTGAGAGGGTAGTGGATGCATGGAATAGCCTTCCAGCTGAAGTGGTAGAGGTTAACACAGTAAAGGAGTTTACGCATGCATGGGATAGGCATAAGGCTATCCTAACTATAAGATAAGGCTAGGGACTAATGAAAGTTTTTAGAAAATTGGGCAGACTAGATGGGCCGAGTGGTTCTTATCTGCCGTCACATTCTATGTTTCTATGTTTCTATGTTTCTATGTAAGGTCTGGACAAGGAAATTGCCACCCACCAGTCACTTGAATTACTTTTTGGTTTTTGGTTGCAGCTTCACACAATTTTCTTTGGATTAGCAGGGTCTCTTCAAACTATCGCTCCTGTAAGTTTTATTGTAATTGTCCTATTTATAGTTAAATCCCCCCCTCATAATATTGTAAAGCGCTACGGGGTCTGTTGGCGCTATATAAATGACAATAATAATAATAATAAAATAGTGGGAAGTGCACTGGGACGAGTGTTAGTAGAGTAGTGCAGGAATACGTCATCAGACAAAAACTGTGCAGCACTGTATGGGCCTCTGCGTGGTGTACTGGCCCACAAACTATGCAGACATAGGTTGAACCAATAGGATATTTTCTGGTGAACTGCATTAACACATGCTACTTTTCACTGGTGGTAATGTCATGAATTGGCAATGACAGAATATGCAACTATTTGCATATTTAGCTCTCCATACTGGTCATACTGATGGAGGATGCAGAGATATTTGTTATCACACCTGTAAAAATCATTTCATGGCATGCTCTGGATGAATAGGACAATTGAGATCTGTGAGTCCTTCACACAAAAAAGCTATTCGTTTATCAATGCCAGGCCATGAGTTGCAAGTCCACCTCTAGAGACAGGTATATTATGATGGGGGAGCAGGCCTAATACATGGCGGGTGTTGCATGGACAAGCAAATGATGAATGATTTGGGAAGGAAAGGGGAGATAAGGACTGGAGTGTCGGTGACAGGAAAAGGGAATAATGTGTGTTCATAATGGTTTTGGAGGGAGTGGAAGGTATTTATCCATAACTAAGGAGGGACATGATCGTAATTTATTGTGAGCACTAAACACAATTGTACGAAGGTAAGATCTATTCCTGAATAGATGACTAAATATGAAACGAGTAAGGCTTTAGAATATGATGTCATATCTTTGATCTATGTAGCAGCCATCACACACACAAACCATAAAGGATCACAGGGTTCAATTACAGCAGAAATCTTTGTGTTTTAATAAATATGAATGTATTTCATAGGTTATTTAAGCCAAGGGTTAAGGCATTACCTGCCATGCAGTGACATTCAGCCCCTCTACAGATTTTCCGAATTTCTCCCTGCTCCTCTGTTGGGTGGTAGAACTTTGTACATCGGTTTTCTGAGGGAAAAGGAGCAAAGGGTATATGAATCAAAGATGTGTTAAAGATGTACCCACCGGAAAAATCCATGTCCCTCACTAAAGTGGACCTATCACCTACACAGCTCGTCAAATGCCTCAATATTCAGTAGACAATTTTCATAATGGCAACTTATGCTTTGATTTTTGTTGTTCAAACTGTGAAATAGTTTGTTTTATATATTTGGAATAATAGGCAAAGGAATAGCTTATGTCCTACATAGCGGAATTTAGCTACACAAGTTAAAAAATTCAATTAGTCTTGTAATAGAGCACATGATTCTGAAATGTGTTTGCAGGATAAAAGAAAATAAAAGAACATTGGTTGGGGGAATGTGGAATGAAGACAAGGCTGTCATCTATAAATAATAGATTTTATAGATAGAATTTAGAACAGAGTATCAACTGTTCATCTCTCATTGCTTAGTTTGTCAGTGATCAGCATGGACCTGGTTTATAGTCAATAATAATGCAAAATAAATAAACAGATCGCAACTGAGAATATGCATTAATGCATGAGGCATTGGCCAGAGAGAAATACCCTTGTCATGTTGGTTGGCCACTGGCGCCAAAAGGCAGCTCTTCTGGTGCCAACTGTTTATTTCCCACACTTTCTTACACAAAGGGAATTTTAGTTGCAAGCATCGAGGCAAGAATCCACGCTGTGAGTAATGTCCAGATTCATTCTATACATTAGATCTGCATGTCTGGTCTTGCAATTAGCATCAACACCTCAATTACCAAGGGAATAGTATTCATAGACGGTGACTGCCGCTGGCTGAAGAATTCCAACCTCGAAATGTTGGTGAATTTTGAACCTGAGGCATTCATGTTCTGATCTGGACACCTGAAAAGTAAATATAGGAACACTCAAGAGAAGATAAATTAACTGTTCAAAGTAGAGTATTTTTAGAGTGTATCTGTCGTGGTATAAACAACATATACTTATATTAGAGGTTACAAATGCTAGCACATGTATAGATTTTAAGTTAATAACTTTTGTCCCCTCCTGCATCTGTCAATCGTCGATGCCGATCTTTCTTCACTGGTAACGCAGAGATCTAAGCCAGGATTGAGTGACGGGGAGAGCAGGAGAACCCTAGAGCAGTATCACAGTGATTGTTCCAGCAAGCATTTCTCACTATTGCAGGTTATATAGGACATTCCAACAGAGCCATGGGAGTAAAAGTAAGTAGTAATATAACAGCTCCTAAACCAAGTAAATATATAATTTATTACTATGACAGATTACATATTTACTGCCTTACGAGCTCATATATTTAAAGTTGAGCCTGACATGGCAGATTCATTTTAAAGCTAGTATAATGTTTCACCTTAAAGTTGGGTTATATTCATTCATACTCATATTATTAGTATTTTATTCATATCTGTTTATTTTATGCTCCTTGTCCACCAAATTAGACAATTTGTTTCTAAATTAGCCATTGAGACATTTTTACTTCAGTTCTTAATTCTCCACAACTATTGCTTTTTTTTCCCCAATGACCCTGCTATAGAAACCAATTAAAACACATCTATTATACACAAAATTTATTGCGATACACTGAACCTATACTGGAACAAATCAAAACTACATAGTATAACACTGTTTGGGAAGTGATGCCACGAAGAAATAATATGCTGCACTCACAGATCTCCCATCATTCATGGATCTTGCTTTCACATTAAAAATAAAGTACAAAAAGAGCATCCTCTATTCCGTGTAAAAAGGTATTTCTTTGCACTTAACTTATATATATAAAAAATAAAATAAAAATCACAGCACATCACATGTAACTTCACCCAATCTCCTGAATAAATGATAT
This sequence comes from Pelobates cultripes, assembly GCA_933207985.1. Classification (NCBI taxonomy): domain Eukaryota; kingdom Metazoa; phylum Chordata; class Amphibia; order Anura; family Pelobatidae; genus Pelobates; species Pelobates cultripes. The sequence goes on from OW240914.1 coordinate 28,697,875, forward strand.
GGCCAAACCCTACGCGTTTCATCTCTCAGACTTCTTTAGAGTCTTCCACTGAATCGATTTTCACATTGGTACAAACAATGAAACCGATCAGGATCAGGGGAGTGATAATAAACAGAGATTATCACAGAGATTCATAGGTTAAACCACTTTCACCAAAGTGTTAATATAGAGGGGGGTCCTATGTACTTTGTGAGTATTGTGTCTCAAGTACAACAGGGTATAACATGAATTTGTTTGTTTTTATATATATTTTCTTTTAAAACAAATTCTATACTAATTTTAATATTTATATGAAATAGAGAATGTTGTGCACCATCCTTTTTATACTTTATTTTTAGTGTGACAGCAAGATCCATGTTGATATGGAATTTCTACAAGAAGATTTGAGATTTACTTACATGCCTGTCCCGCTGAGAGGTTTGTGAGGACAATATATTATTCCTTCATGGCTTTACTGCCCAGACAATGTTATACTATGACGTTTTACTTTTGTTCCTCTATAGGTTTAATGTATCTCAAGAGATTTTGTGTATAGCATTCGGTGTATCAGGAGGGGGGGGAAGTCAATCTGTAATTGTGCTAAGTATCCATATTCCATCAACTTTTTCGGTGTTAAGAGCTGTGGTGTGTGTATATAAAACACATCCGTGACTGCCAAAGGGTCAGTTGGGAACATACTGTCCTCATTAGAAAACAGGTAACTTAACATTCAAGAAAAAACAGGTAACTTAACATTCTTTTAATATTTAAGTTTGTCGTAGGCATTTCTAAATAGTCATAAATTAGCACAAAGTAAAAATAAAAGATCTCACAAATCCTGTGTCAACAGGCATTGATTTAATTAGAGCCGATTATATTTATTGGCTTCTGATATATATTGCTGTCTAGTCACTAATAATATACACGGGGACCTTACAGTAGGGGCTGAAATTAAAATAAAAAAGTTTGGGCATATCATTGTCTACCCCTCTGCCCCCACCCGATGCACATTTATTGACTGTTTTATTTCGCGCATTTATCAGGTTTAATATTTGCTTGGATTTTGGCTCTCATTAAATTAATTCCATAATCCAATCCATAATTAGCAACTGGTTTCTGCTGATAATATTGAATTAAGGCCTTGAAAATAACAGTCATGTTTTTTCTTTTCCTCATTATTATTTTTGTTTCTAATCAAAACGATGAAAAAAACACAAAGATGTTTTCAAGTTTTCCTTAAATAATTTTTTATTCCATAATGGAATTCCTAGTTACATAGCTATGCAGGCTGTCAAAAAGACTTGTGTCCATCAAGTTCACATCTCTCCTGGATCAATATAACTGTTAATGTTGTTTAGACTTGCTTTTTTTTCCTTAAATAGTCTGTCTTACTAAAAAATAACCTAGTTTATTTGAAAGATGTGTATTGAATTTGACATCAAATCCTCTTTAGGCAGTGAACTCATTTTACCTTCACACATCCTTTAGTATGCTTAATGGGTAGGTCACCCATGAGCCATTTGCATCGGCAGTGTATGCTACTGTCTTGTACTGGTTCAAGACATTATGTGTAAGTGGCAGTGTGTATCTGTGTGTCTGCCAATGTATGTACAGGGAGTGCAGAATTATTAGGCAAGTTGTATTTTTGAGGATTAATTTTATTATTGAACAACAACCATGTTCTCAATGAACCCAAAAAACTCATTAATATCAAAGCTGAATATTTTTGGAAGTAGTTTTTAGTTTGTTTTTAGTTATAGCTATGTTAGGGGGATATCTGTGTGTGCAGGTGACTATTACTGTGCATAATTATTAGGCAACTTAACAAAAAACAAATATATACCCATTTCAATTATTTATTATTACCAGTGAAACCAATATAACATCTCAACATTCACAAATATACATTTCTGACATTCAAAAACAAAACAAAAACAAATCAGTGACCAATATAGCCACCTTTCTTTGCAAGGACACTCAAAAGCCTGCCATCCATGGATTCTGTCAGTGTTTTGATCTGTTCACCATCAACATTGCGTGCAGCAGCAACCACAGCCTCCCAGACACTGTTCAGAGAGGTGTACTGTTTTCCCTCCTTGTAAATCTCACATTTGATGATGGACCACAGGTTCTCAATGGGGTTCAGATCAGGTGAACAAGGAGGCCATGTCATTAGATTTTCTTCTTTTATACCCTTTCTTGCCAACCACGCTGTGGAGTACTTGGACGCGTGTGATGGAGCATTGTCCTGCATGAAAATCATGTTTTTCTTGAAGGATGCAGACTTCTTCCTGTACCACTGCTTGAAGAAGGTGTCTTCCAGGAACTGGCAGTAGGACTGGGAGTTGAGCTTGACTCCATCCTCAACCCGAAAAGGCCCCACAAGCTCATCTTTGATGATACCAGCCCAAACCAGTACTCCACCTCCACCTTGCTGGCGTCTGAGTCGGACTGGAGCTCTCTGCCCTTTACCAATCCAGCCACGGGCCCATCCATCTGGCCCATCAAGACTCACTCTCATTTCATCAGTCCATAAAACCTTAGAAAAATCAGTCTTGAGATATTTCTTGGCCCAGTCTTGACGTTTCAGCTTGTGTGTCTTGTTCAGTGGTGGTCGTCTTTCAGCCTTTCTTACCTTGGCCATGTCTCTGAGTATTGCACACCTTGTGCTTTTGGGCACTCCAGTGATGTTGCAGCTCTGAAATATGGCCAAACTGGTGGCAAGTGGCATCGTGGCAGCTGCACGCTTGACTTTTCTCAGTTCATGGGCAGTTATTTTGCGCCTTGGTTTTTCCACATGCTTCTTGCGACCCTGTTGACTATTTTGAATGAAACACTTGATTGTTCGATGATCACGCTTCAGAAGCTTTGCAATTTTAAGAGTGCTGCATCCCTCTGCAAGATATCTCACTATTTTTGACTTTTCTGAGCCTGTCAAGTCCTTCTTTTGACCCATTTTGCCAAAGGAAAGGAAGTTGCCTAATAATTATGCACACCTGATATAGGGTGTTGATGTCATTAGACCACACCCCTTCTCATTACAGAGATGTACATCACCTAATATGCTTAATTGGTAGTAGGCTTTCGAGCCTATACAGCTTGGAGTAAGACAACATGCATAAAGAGGATGATGTGGTCAAAATACTCATTTGCCTAATAATTCTGCACTCCCTGTATAGTGTTTTGGCATTTATAAGGTGCTTATGTGTGTTTTTATATCCATATGTACCTGCATACGGATACTCACCTTATCTAAATAAATAATGAGAGACCCTCGATCCGACAGTTCTGTGTCCATCTCAAACTTTGAGATATATCTGTCAACCCTGTTGGTCAACTGCAGAGAAAATGAAACAAAGACACAACAAATGATCAGTTGTATGTGGTTCACCTAGTTGAAATTGGTGACATTGCTTCACCCACCAAATTCTTACATGTGTCCCCTTTACCTTTACATCCACATCTAAGACATCACATACCCTTCCACCAGCCATTGCCTTTCAATCCCCCAACACATACCATACTTACTCAGTCATGGTAAAAAGTGACCAACCTTTTTGAGATCTTCCATGTCTGGTTTAAATCCAGTGAGCAACGATAAGTCCACAATAGTCATCGTAGAATCTATGATTCCAAGGAACCTGCAGAGAGAAGACAATTTAAAAAGTAACACGTAAAAAATGCTGCATACATAAAATTCAAACAAACAGGTCCGATGAAGAGTTAAAAACAAAACAGATCACATAGCGGCAAATGCATGTATTTTATAAAATCCAAACACACAGAGTAGCCACACATATGTACATTAACATGTGAGGTCCTTACTTCATACAGATATTGATGTACATGGATCTCAGGGCTCCTTCTGGCTTTGTTGCTGTATTACAAGTAAATAAAAAATACATGCATGTGTGAATCTACGTCAAAGAGTCTTTAGCATTCTGGTTATTATATGCCAAAACCTGTCTCATTGTTAGTTATGTATTTATAATTTATTTACCATTTGGTGCATCCTCAAGGGTTACAGTGAACTCAAAGTTCTTGCAAGGAACAGCTCCCTCGGCCATTGGAGCATAATACACAGACATTACCTGGAAATGATGAGACATAATGGTAAACAGGTTACCTATTGGCCAAAGCTTTATTCTAGGGTATTTAGTGCTGCAGTTGGAGATATATAGAGTTGCATTTAAGGTGCATGGAATGTTGATGCTGGAGGAGTATAGTACAGAGTATGAAGACGTCAAATTAATTTATATTATTGGAGGTGAACAGATCTCTGTCTCGTGCGTTTAGAGATATTTTTTGAGTTCTTTAGAGTTATGTAGGTGGGTACATGGACCTCAGTTGCTGTAGGTGTATTGTGCTGTCACGTTGTATGGAGTGCTATTATTGGAGGTGTTCAGGGCTTTTTTGACGCTGCGTGGAGTTATATTGACGGAGGTGTATAGTGCTCTATTGGAGGTGTGTGTTTCTGTTATTAGAGGTATACGGGGTGCTATTGATGGAGGTTAGATTTGAGAAGTATGGAATATTGCTGCTTGTGGTTCAAAGGGCACTGTTGAAAGTGCACAGAATGCTGTTGCTTAAGATTTATGGGTCTGTTTTAAAAGTGTGTTAGTGATACTGTTGGTCCTGTATGAGTCTGTACTGGAAGCCGATGGAGTTATATTGTTGGAGGTATGTGTGGTCTGTTTTGGGAGTTATTTAGAGTAATATTTTTTGAGGTGCATGATCTCTGTTGGAGTCATTCAGAGTTATTTGAAGTGACGTTTTATGTGTATGGGTTTGTGTAGGCGATGTATGGGGTGATATTGTTACTCGAGGTGTGTTCCTGATATTGTTGAAGGTGTATGGGGCTGTGTTACTATTTAATAATATTTTGCAGATGTGGATCTTCATTGGAGTTATTTGGAATGATGTTGTATGCGAATGGTTCTATGTTGAATGTTAATGGAGTGATACTTTTATTGTAGGATGTTTGTGTATTGTTGGATATATATGTGTGTATGGAGCTATTTTGGAGAGGCATGTAGTGCTTTCTGCTATATTTAAATAATGCTCCCTGGATATGAATCTGTTTTTTAAAACATTTTCATTTTATTCACCTTATGCAATGTTACTCACCGTGAGAGTGCCCTGTCCTCTTCCTTTCGCCAAAACATTAATCTTGCCTGTCATCGACATCTAATAAAATGAACAGCATGCAAAATGTCAACATGTCCTTCTAGGTTTATGAATAAAACATCCAGAAAAGACACAAAAGATGTTGTAAGTGCAAAACTGTAACCAAGCAGAATTTCAGACTTGTGGGTTAAAAACACTGACCATCTCACTGCGCTGGAGCATAGCATTCTTCGTATCGACCCTCAAATTTACAGGAACCCTTCTCCCAGGCAGAGTGAGTGTCACATCCATTTCTATGTCATTCATTAGGGGGGTGTGAGCCTGGTATTCTGATAGGGCTTGAAACACCATTATTGTGGCCTGGAGGAAATGAAGGGTCACAGTTTGGGTCACACTCACTCTCAAGAGACAATTTAACACATTCATTGGTGTCAATGGAATAGAAGCACCAATTCTACCTGTGTGGAACCGTATCCTCCACCATAAAACCTCTGTTCTGTCAGCCAACGAGCAACCGGAGCAGCCAGATGATAGAGGCCAAGCTTGAGAATGGCAAGCAAGCCATATGATGTGGCTTCAATAGAATAGAGATCAGAAGATGTTTCAGCCCAGTGTGTGGAATCTAAAATGACAAAGAGAAGATTTATGCCACAGTTCACTAGAAGTAATAGAGAATTACATGCAACTCTTTTCCTCATTGCAATATATTGAGCAATATATTTAAGGATATCCTGAAAGGAGGTTCGAGCAGGTGTCTCAGACGGACCTCCACCTTTGATTCCTCAAATCATGAAAATAATGTAAGACGTAAGACGACCACAAGGGACATGGCACTTTTTATTCCCTGTGATCTTTGTCAAAAAGGTCAATTCATTGCCCAGTCACTGGTGGTGACTCTAAGAAATGACAGCTAACCTACTTATATTTGAAGAGGCACGAGTGTTACTTATGAGAGTCACAATGCAACACTGGAGGTAAGAGCTACACGTTAGCAATTTAAATAAATAAGTGGATGGGGAGCACTGGTGTATGAGGTTTCCAAAATATAATATTTCTGCTAGACACTCGTTTACTTACCATCTGAAACTTTAATTAGCTGGACGTGGTCCGGGAGCTTTCCGACAAGAGCGAGAGCATAGGACACAATGCACACGGTATATGGCTTTTTCAGGGTCTTTATCCTACCCTCTAAATACTCTGCACTTTTAGTCACACTGTTAGCCAGGGTCTGTGGGGTTAAAAATAGGGATCATATTAATGTCTATCATCAATCATCAATGTAATTTTTTGGAAGGATATTTTACATGAGTAAGATGTCATAATTATGTGCCCACAGTAACTACAGCTGCGGTGCCGAGTTGGGGGGAGTGAAAAAATAGTTTTGACAATATTTTGTTAACTGTCATTCAAAACACAGACCTTCTTGTGAGTAAAGTATATAAATCTCAATTCTTTTTAGATATATAAATACATACTTTCCAAGACATTCAATCGTTTATTGAATTCACCTTATACTTGCCCTCAAAGAACTTTTATATGGCGGAAATATTATTTATAGGTAGATGCTGGAGAAAAGCAATCTATGTTTCTCCTCATAATGTGTAAATGGGCATATAAGACGATGTGTAGTTAATGTACCACTAAATTTTAATACGAAAATTCCATATTTTTTAGTTGAAACAATATATATCTTTAAAATATACTTTTAAAAAATTGTTCTCCGAAAATTTGGTCTTGTACTGATAGCAAAAGTGCACATTAGATAGGTGAAGTGGGAAAATGTTCGGTTCTTCCAAATTTATTCATATCGGATTTCTGAAGAAATTTCTGTTTGCAAATTTGGAACCAAATATGGCCAGGGAAGGCCTAACATAATGGAGTAAAGCTTACTATAATATCCTTTTAACAAAAAAACTTTCTCAAACTGTGAGTGATTCGAAGTTGTTATTAAGTGGCAGTAGCTACTATCTACATGCCCTTCAACCCAAAATCCACATTTCAGATCAAAGGAAACAGTTCACCTATTGTGATATTTGGTTTATTTGGAATTTGGACAAATTTGTTATGGATTTCGGAACTTGGGAAGGACACCAAATTGTCCAAAAATTGACTGAATTGCAATTAAGACTGAACTGAATCTACGTCTACGAGTTTAGTGCACACTTTTCACAGTGTACCCAATAAACTAAATATTGTTTACTGTGTTGTGTCCTCTTCCTGCTATTAATGTTCAGGGATGCACATTTACAAATTTTTAAAAGTGCCCATTTTACACATATTCAGGTTTCCCCTTAATAGAGATTTACATTGACATAGAAGTGTTAATTCAATTTAACAAACACAAATACATGCAAAACTCACACTGACTTCCGAGTTACAGATTTTTTGTGCCTCCGAAATGCCAATCAGGACAAATGCCGTGAGAGAAGCATCGGGATCAGTTCTGCCAGATCCTCCCTGCAGAGAGAAAACATGCTCATTCATCGAAAAGACATGTTCACTTAGAGAACTGCTACATCCACGTAAACAAGATAACATACCATTCACATTCAGAATTTGTAACCATAGCACTGAATATCACAACTTGTAGAATGTCTTATAACATGATAGGACATATTTATTAATACATCCTCATGTCCACTGTCTTGTACCTATTCCTTTAATCCTGGTAAAGAACTCACTTTCTAACTGGTTACAATTAGTGCCAGAACTGTTAACTCTGTTCCTCAAACTTGGTTCCTTAATCTGATTCCTGAATTGTCCCATAAATGGACATTTCTATGTAGTAGAACACATGGATGGACTTAGACCTGACATTTTTGCATATACCCAAAGGACCTCAAAGGACATTATATTGTCTTCTAACCCAACTGATTCTGGGGTTTCCCCAAGAATACATCATAAAGTGTCTATTTTCACATGGATATTGTATCTATCATCCCTCACCTTTTTCCACTTAAAAACATCCCATACTCTGATTTTTCACTTGCCACATACAGCTCTTCCAGTAACTTACCACCATCTCACCATGGATGACCGGTGCGTCCTCTTTGAAAGCTCCGTTAGGTAGTTGTTTCTCCTCAATTAGCCACCGTACAGCCCCACATAGGACACTTTTTTCAATATGTACCAATTCAAATGCCATAGAAAAAATCTTAACTACATATGCTGTGAGCCTGCAAGGGAGTGTCGTAAAAAAAAGTGCAGAAAAGAAAATAACTGTATTTAGAATATTTTTGACTAGGAGATATTTTTTGAAACTCCAGGTCTTTCAGTGCAACTCTACTTTTATCTTTCACTATGTGCTTGTATCCAGATAAATAGTATTATACATTTAAACATATCTTTTTCTCAATTAAAAGTTTCGATTCACAAATAATTTCACATATTGTTGCGTGTGGATTCTTAAACTCCTTTTTTCTATATTTTGTATTGTTAACCTTTAGTAGTGTGGGTTAACTAGAGTCCAGCACCTTATACATTTATGCCTACTTGGGAGTGTGACTTAGTGTATAATAACCAAGTCTTAATCTACCTCCCATATTTCCTGACCATATTAAAAAATATAGGCATAATATCTACAGGAAATGCAGAGTGTATTTCAAACTAAGTTTGACATGTGCCGAATCTGAGCATAAGTGAATCTCTTTAAAACATTTAAACATAAACATGCTCTGCAGTCTCTCATTGTAAATTACAGGAAATCACAATGAAGAAAAGCTATAAAACGGGACATCAGACTGAATAATGTACAAAATGAAACTCAGAGTAATCCTCCCAAACATTGCTCACCAGGTGCTGGCTGGTCTGTTAGTAAAGGCAGAATAAGAGTTGTCATCTTTTCGATATACCAACTGCTGAACATATCCTGACAAGACAGATGGGCAAAAATGGGAAACGTGTGTTAGTTACATGTGTTCGTAACTGATAGCAATATGTTGTCCAGGTGCATTTCAGCTACATTCTAGAATACTTATCAGATAACACAAAATGAAATGCCACATCATTCTATATAGAGTAATGCTAATATTGTCCGAAAGTCATAATCTAGCTTGCCTTTTACAGTGTTTGCAATATTCCCACGTTCTTCACGTATGCTCACCCTGGTTAATGGTTTTAATGGCTTCTTCTCTACGATTTAGTCCAACTTTCTCCCATTGGCCAGTGATATCAAGGTATCGGGTGGCGATCACACTGGGGGTCATTGTCATCATATTCTGCTCTCCACATCCAGCAGGCACCATGATTAGGTGGTTTAGATTGGAACCATCAATGGAATTGCCCAATGTTTCCCCCAGAAGGTCACCTGGAAATTGAAGACACATCATGAGAGATATGTAGACATGTAATAAAAGACAAGGAAGATAATATGTTCCACAACTGATAAGAAATGTTAGTAAAAGTGGGAGTGTATTATCTAGGAATTTTGTTGCTCATAACATGAAAACCATTTCAACAAATTAAATTTTTTTTCATGATTACACACATTTTTGAATTTTACTTTAACCAATCTAAAACAACTATTCAGGCAATAACATTTTTTTTCATGACATTTATGCATTCCAATTAGATATCTGGAGTGCTCCTTTAAAAAGCTAACTAACACTCACATATAAAGTTCGTAATAATTATATCTACCATTGCATTTTACTCATTCATTGGTATAACCCTTTTCGATCACTGATCTCGGTCAGTGACCTTCTCCTGTGGAAAAGGACTCTCTGGAGAAGTTGTTGTAAGCAACTTGACCTTTTAAGATCTTGGGTTGTTTGTGAGAGACAAAGGGTCACCTGGGTAATAACCCCATTGACTTTTAAATGACTACAACCTAAATGACAAATCACAAAAGACTATGAGCCAGTAAGATAAAATGACTTTAAAAAGTGACATCTAACTGATCTAAACATTTATTAAGGGTAGCCTTGAAAACTGGAAATATCATTATTACAGACATCACAGACCATTGGTGCCAAGCTGTCTATCCAGAGCAGAACCCTAAATCAGCATGTCTAGGCGTGGACATCTTCTATACAATTTATGCATGAATGCCACAAGACTAAGCCAGCTCTCACTAAGGATTTACAACCTGTATTGCAGGCAAGGTTGCTGAAACTGATGTTCTTGGTTCTAATCCCTCTGAATTAGCCTGGGTAGCTATTTTGGAAGCATGTCAAGTGATCATTCTTACCTTTCACACTGACAAATGTCATAGGTTCACTGTTGGGAACAATATCGTTCTGAGGGACAGGGTCAATGGTCAGTATCTGAACTCCTGAAGTTGCAAGAGAAGAATCTCATTAGCACAGTATAGAGAGATCACTCAAATGCACTTTATAGATGGATGACATAAATAAGGTAAATTACAGTGTACAGTAGTAGAACAGAGATCACTGTTTATGTAAGTTCAGAGATGATACTGATCGTATGATATTTATTATTACTATTCTAAGACTGCACTAAGTAAAAGAAAATACACAGTACTGGCACTAACATATGACTCTATCGAAGTACTTACACACTTGTAATAATATCTCCTTATGGCGATAGACCTTTATAAATCTCTCCTCACTCCTGTTAATCACACAGCTGTGTACCTTTCTCCTGTCTGTCACATGGCTGGGAACCAGCTCTTACCTGTGAGCTATCGACCTCTATTCTGAGACTCACCTTTCTCTGATACTCACTCCTGGCTTCACAATGTAGCAATTTAGCAGAAGGGTTAGGGAGCTGGTTAAGTTGGGAACTAGCAGAACGGAAAAGTGCAAGCAGGTATTTGTGAGGGCTATTTGGACTGTGGAGTAGCGTTAAATGATAGAAATCACTTAAGACTTGGTAATATTGTGAGAGATTGGGAATAGGACAAAACTTAAATTAGGGAGATCTACTAGAGAAATGTGTTGGGTAACAAGTCTGGAACAATTAAGATCAGACATACAGGCCAAAGAACCAGAGAGGCATAGCCCAACACCCAAAACAGTCCACCAGTGGTCTATTCTAGGGGAATGTTTCAGCA
>OW240914.1:28709093-28747868 GCA_933207985.1 Pelobates cultripes
AGGCTGAAAAAACGGTTGAAAAAGACTAAGTCCCATCGCCAATGGGACTTAGTCTCTGCAGCTGAAATAATTTCCCATTTACTGAACCAAGTGGGAAATAGCCAGGCAGGCACAAAGGGTTTGCACCAGGTCTGGGGACACAGGGGACACCGTCTTAAAGGGGCCGTGTCCCCAACAAGTCTGGGGACACGGCCTTAAAGGGGCAGTGTCCCAATCTTCCTGATGTCCCAAAAAAGGTGTTTAAAGGGCCAGCACCAGTCACATAAAGAGTCCATAAGCCCCAATATGCCCACCGACAGTCTTAAAGGGCCATACACACCAAATAAAAGTGCATACATTTTCACAATCTCCCAGGGGCCATAGTCATGCGGGAGGAGGCTGGCAAAGAGGCTTCTCCACAACCCAGGGAAACAGGGCAATTTGCCATTTAAAGGGCCCGTTACAAATAGCAGTTTGTAACAAGGTGTCAATCCATATCTGCCAAGTGACCCGATGTAGGGGGAACAGTCCCTATTCTGCTCTGTGTCAGTGTGTATCATGGTCTCTGAGGACAGGTGTCAATCCATATTTGCCAAGTGACCCTATGTAGGGGGACCAGTCTCTATTCTGCTCTGTGTCCGTGTGCATCAGGGGCTCTGAGGACAGGTGTCAATCCATATGTCAAGGTGTCAACATGTCATATGTCAGGTGTCAATCCATATTGATTGTGATTTAGGAATGTTAGGTGATTTCTGCCCTTTATGGATTAAAACCAGACTCTGTATCAACTGTGTAATTTTCCATGGGAGTTTTGCCATGGATCCCCCTCCGGCATGCCACAGTCCAGGTGTTAGTCCCCTTGAAACAACTTTTCCATCCCTATTGTGGCCAGAAAGAGTCCCTGTGTGTTTTAAAATTCGCCTGCCCATTGAAGTCAATGGCGTTTCGGGCGGTTCGCCGGTTCGCGAACATTTGCGGAAGTTCGCGTTCGCCGTTCGCGAACTGAAAATTTCGGGTTCGCGACATCACTACTGGTGGACTGTTTTGGGTGTTGAGCTATGCCTCTCTGGTTCTTTGGCCTGTATGTCTGATCTTAATTGTTCCAGACTTGTTACCCAACACATTTCTCTAGTAGATCTCCCTAATTTAAGTTTTGTCCTATTCCCAATCTCTCACAATATTACCAAGTCTTAAGTGATTTCTATCATTTAACGCTACTCCACAGTCCAAATAGCCCTCACAAATACCTGCTTGCACTTTTCCGTTCTGCTAGTTCCCAACTTAACCAGCTCCCTAACCCTTCTGCTAAATTGCTACATTGTGAAGCCAGGAGTGAGTATCAGAGAAAGGTGAGTCTCAGAATAGAGGTCGATAGCTCACAGGTAAGAGCTGGTTCCCAGCCATGTGACCAACAGGAGAAAGTTACACAGCTGTGTGATTAACAGGAGTGAGGAGAGATTTATAAAGGTTTATCGCCATAAGGAGATATTATTACAAGTGTGTAAGTACTTCGATAGAGTCATATGTTAGTGCCAGTACTGTGTATTTTCTTTTACTTAGTGCAGTCTTAGAATAGTAATAATAAATATCATACGATCAGTATCATCTCTGAACTTACATAAACAGTGATCTCTGTTCTACTACTGTACACTGTAATTTACCTTATTTATGTCATCCATCTATAAAGTGCATTTGAGTGATCTCTCTATACTGTGCTAATGAGATTCTTCTCTTGCAACTTCAGGAGTTCAGATACTGACCATTGACCCTGTCCCTCAGAACGATATTGTTCCCAACAGTGAACCTATGACATTTGTCAGTGTGAAAGGTAAGAATGATCACTTGACATGCTTCCAAAATAGCTACCCAGGCTAATTCAGAGGGATTAGAACCAAGAACATCAGTTTCAGCAACCTTGCCTGCAATACAGGTTGTAAATCCTTAGTGAGAGCTGGCTTAGTCTTGTGGCATTCATGCATAAATTGTATAGAAGATGTCCACGCCTAGACATGCTGATTTAGGGTTCTGCTCTGGATAGACAGCTTGGCACCAATGGTCTGTGATGTCTGTAATAATGATATTTCCAGTTTCCAAGGCTACCCTTAATAAATGTTTAGATCAGTTAGATGTCACTTTTTAAAGTCATTTTATCTTACTGGCTCATAGTCTTTTTTGATTTGTCATTTAGGTTGTAGTCATTTAAAAGTCAATGGGGTTATTACCCAGGTGACCCTTTGTCTCTCACAAACAACCCAAGATCTTAAAAGGTCAAGTTGCTTACAACAACTTCTCCAGAGAGTCCTTTTCCACAGGAGAAGGTCACTGACCGAGATCAGTGATCGAAAAGGGTTATACCAATGAATTAGTAAAATGCAATGGTAGATATAATTATTACGAACTTTATATGTGAGTGTTAGTTAGCTTTTTAAAGGAGCACTCCAGATATCTAATTGGAATGCATAAATGTCATGAAAAAAAATGTTATTGCCTGAATAGTTGTTTTAGATTGGTTAAAGTAAAATTCAAAAATGTGTGTAATCATGAAAAAAAATGTAATTTGTTGAAATGGTTTTCATGTTATGAGCAACAAAATTCCTAGATAATACACTCCCACTTTTACTAACATTTCTTATCAGTTGTGGAACATATTATCTTCCTTGTCTTTTGTTACATGTCTACATATCTCTCATGATGTGTCTTCAATTTCCAGGTGACCTTCTGGGGGAAACATTGGGCAATTCCATTGATGGTTCCAATCTAAACCACCTAATCATGGTGCCTGCTGGATGTGGAGAGCAGAATATGATGACAATGACCCCCAGTGTGATCGCCACCCGATACCTTGATATCACTGGCCAATGGGAGAAAGTTGGACTAAACCGTAGAGAAGAAGCCATTAAAACCATTAACCAGGGTGAGCATACTTGAAGATCGTGGGAATATTGCAAACACTGTAAAAGGCAAACTAGATTATGACTTTCGGACAATATTAGCATTACTCTATATAGAATGATTTGGCATTTCATTTTGTGTTATCTGATAAGTATTCTAGAATGTAGCTGAAATGCACCTGGACAACATATTGCTATCAGTTACGAACACATGTAACTAACACACGTTTCCCATTTTTGCCCATCTGTCTTGTCAGGATATGTTCAGCAGTTGGTATATCGAAAAGATGACAACTCTTATTCTGCCTTTACTAACAGACCAGCCAGCACCTGGTGAGCAATGTTTGGGAGGATTACTCTGAGTTTCATTTTGTACATTATTCAGTCTGATGTCCCGTTTTATAGCTTTTCTTCATTGTGATTTCTTGTAATTTACAATGAGAGACTGCACAGCATGTTTATGTTTAAATGTTTTAAAGAGATTCACATATGCTCAGATTCGGCACATGTCAAACTTAGTTTGAAATACACTCTGCATTTCCTGTAGATATTATGCCTATATTTTTAATATGGTCAGGAAATATGGGAGGTAGATTAAGACTTGGTTATTATACACTAAGTCACACTCCCAAGTAGGCATGAATGTATAAGGTGCTGGACTCTCGTTAACCCACACTACTAAAGGTTAACAATATAAAATATAGAAAAAAGGAGTTTAAGAATCCACACGCAACAATATGTGAAATTATTTGTGAATCGAAACTTTTAATTGAGAAAAAGATATGTTTAAATGTATAATACTATTTATCTGGATACAATCACATAGTGAAAGATAAAAGTAGAGTTGCACTGGAAGACCTGGAGTTTCAAAAAATATCTCCTAGTCAAAAATATTCTAAATACAGTTATTTTCTTTTCTGCACTTTTTTTTTACGACACTCCTTTGCAGGCTCACAGCATATGTAGTTAAGATTTTTTCTATGGCATTTGAATTGGTACATATTGAAAAAAGTGTCCTATGTGGGGCTGTACGGTGGCTAATTGAGGAGAAACAACTACCTAACGGAGCTTTCAAAGAGGACGCACCGGTCATCCATGGTGAGATGGTGGTAAGTTACTGGAAGAGCTTTATGTGGCAAGTGAAAAATCAGAGTATGGGATGTTTTTAAGTTACAAGGTGGAGAGTGAGTGGTATGATAGATACAATATCCATGTGAAAATAGACACTTTATGATGTATTCTTGGGGAAACCCCAGAATCAGTTGGGTTAGAAGACAATATAATGTCCTTTGAGGTCCTTTGGGTATATGCAAAAATGTCAGGTCTAAGTCCATCCATGTGTTCTACTACACAGAAATGTCCATTTATGGGACAATTCAGGAATCAGATTAAGGAACCAGGTTTGAGGAACAGAGTTAACAGTTCTGGCACTAATTGTAACCAGTTAGAAAGTGAGTTCTTTACCAGGATTAAAGGAATAGGTACAAGACAGTGGACATGAGGATGTATTAATAAATATGTCCTATCATGTTATAAGACATTCTACAAGTTGTGATATTCAGTGCTATGGTTACAAATTCTGAATGTGAATGGTATGTTATCTTGTTTACGTGGATGTAGCAGTTCTCTAAGTGAACATGTCTTTTCGATGAATGAGCATGTTTTCTCTCTGCAGGGAGGATCTGGCAGAACTGATCCAGATGCTTCTCTCACGGCATTTGTCCTGATTGGCATTTCGGAGGCACAAAAAATCTGTAACTCGGAAGTCAGTGTGAGTTTTGCATGTATTTGTGTTTGTTAAATTGAATTAACACTTCTATGTCAATGTAAATCTCTATTTGGGGGAAACCTGAATATGTGTAAAATGGGCACTTTTAAAAATTTGTAAATGTGCATCCCTGAACATTAATAGCAGGAAGAGGACACAACACAGTAAACAATATTTAGTTTATTGGGTACACTGTGAAAAGTGTGCACTAAACTCGTAGACGTAGATTAAGTTCAGTCTTAATTGCAATTCAGTCAATTTTTGGACAATTTGGTGTCCTTCCCAAGTTCCGAAATCCATAACAAATTTGTCCAAATTCCAAATAAACCAAATATCACAATAGGTGAACTGTTTCCTTTGATCTGAAATGTGGATTTTGGGTTGAAGGGCATGTAGATAGTAACTACTGCCACTTAATAACAACTTCGAATCACTCACAGTTTGAGAAAGTTTTTTTGTTAAAAGGATATTATAGGAAGCTTTACTCCATTATTTTAGGCCTTCCCTGGCAATATTTGGTTCCAAATTTGCAAACAGAAATTTCTTCAGAAATCCGATATGAATAAATTTGGAAGAACCGAACATTTTCCCACTTCACCTATCTAATGTGCACTTTTGCTATCAGTACAAGACCAAATTTTCGGAGAACAATTTTTTAAAAGTATATTTTAAAGATATATATTGTTTCAACTAAAAAATATGGAATTTTCGTATTAAAATTTAGTGGTACATTACCTACACATCGTCTTATATGCCCATTTATACATTATGAGGAGAAACATAGATTGCTTTTCTCCAGCATCTACCTATAAATAATATTTCCGCCATATAAAAGTTCTTTGAGGGCAAGTATAAGGTGAATTCAATAAACTATTGAATGTCTTGGAAAGTATGTATTTATATATCTAAAAAGAAATGAGATTTACTCACAAGAAGGTCTGTGTTTTGAATGACAGTTAACAAAATATTGTCAAAACTATTTTTTCACTCCCCCCAACTCGGCACCGCAGCTGTAGTTACTGTGGGCACATAATTATGACATCTTACTCATGTAAAATATCCTTCCAAAAAATTACATTGATGATTGATGATAGACATTAATATGATCCCTATTTTTAACCCCACAGACCCTGGCTAACAGTGTGACTAAAAGTGCAGAGTATTTAGAGGGTAGGATAAAGACCCTGAAAAAGCCATATACCGTGTGCATTGTGTCCTATGCTCTCGCTCTTGTCGGAAAGCTCCCGGACCACGTCCAGCTAATTAAAGTTTCAGATGGTAAGTAAACGAGTGTCTAGCAGAAATATTATATTTTGGAAACCTCATACACCAGTGCTCCCCATCCACTTATTTATTTAAATTGCTAACGTGTAGCTCTTACCTCCAGTGTTGCATTGTGACTCTCATAAGTAACACTCGTGCCTCTTCAAATATAAGTAGGTTAGCTGTCATTTCTTAGAGTCACCACCAGTGACTGGGCAATGAATTGACCTTTTTGACAAAGATCACAGGGAATAAAAAGTGCCATGTCCCTTGTGGTCGTCTTACGTCTTACATTATTTTCATGATTTGAGGAATCAAAGGTGGAGGTCCGTCTGAGACACCTGCTCGAACCTCCTTTCAGGATATCCTTAAATATATTGCTCAATATATTGCAATGAGGAAAAGAGTTGCATGTAATTCTCTATTACTTCTAGTGAACTGTGGCATAAATCTTCTCTTTGTCATTTTAGATTCCACACACTGGGCTGAAACATCTTCTGATCTCTATTCTATTGAAGCCACATCATATGGCTTGCTTGCCATTCTCAAGCTTGGCCTCTATCACCTGGCTGCTCCGGTTGCTCGTTGGCTGACAGAACAGAGGTTTTATGGTGGAGGATACGGTTCCACACAGGTAGAATTGGTGCTTCTATTCCATTGACACCAATGAATGTGTTAAATTGTCTCTTGAGAGTGAGTGTGACCCAAACTGTGACCCTTCATTTCCTCCAGGCCACAATAATGGTGTTTCAAGCCCTATCAGAATACCAGGCTCACACCCCCCTAATGAATGACATAGAAATGGATGTGACACTCACTCTGCCTGGGAGAAGGGTTCCTGTAAATTTGAGGGTCGATACGAAGAATGCTATGCTCCAGCGCAGTGAGATGGTCAGTGTTTTTAACCCACAAGTCTGAAATTCTGCTTGGTTACAGTTTTGCACTTACAACATCTTTTGTGTCTTTTCTGGATGTTTTATTCATAAACCTAGAAGGACATGTTGACATTTTGCATGCTGTTCATTTTATTAGATGTCGATGACAGGCAAGATTAATGTTTTGGCGAAAGGAAGAGGACAGGGCACTCTCACGGTGAGTAACATTGCATTACAATCATCTTACTGGTATCTTTCAATGCTCTGTATTATTTTAAAGGACTTTCAGAGCATCCTGAACTGGACCAAGTGGTGGAATTCCACTATATATCTCCAACATTCCACCCATCAAGCAACTTCAGAGTTAAATATAATTTAATAATTAACAGATTATTGTGTAATAAAATATTCCCATGCAGAATGTGAATATCATGTTACCTTTCTAATAACCTTCTGCAGACTATGGCTGGTCCATGCAGAAATTTGCTGAGCAGTCATGTCAAGTAATAGTTTCACCTTTGCAGATAATTCTAATCATCGTTGTCATTTGCATTTAGGTGAATAAAATGAAAATGTTTTAAAAAACAGATTCATATCCAGGGAGCATTATTTAAATATAGCAGAAAGCACTACATGCCTCTCCAAAATAGCTCCATACACACATATATATCCAACAATACACAAACATCCTACAATAAAAGTATCACTCCATTAACATTCAACATAGAACCATTCGCATACAACATCATTCCAAATAACTCCAATGAAGATCCACATCTGCAAAATATTATTAAATAGTAACACAGCCCCATACACCTTCAACAATATCAGGAACACACCTCGAGTAACAATATCACCCCATACATCGCCTACACAAACCCATACACATAAAACGTCACTTCAAATAACTCTGAATGACTCCAACAGAGATCATGCACCTCAAAAAATATTACTCTAAATAACTCCCAAAACAGACCACACATACCTCCAACAATATAACTCCATCGGCTTCCAGTACAGACTCATACAGGACCAACAGTATCACTAACACACTTTTAAAACAGACCCATAAATCTTAAGCAACCGCATTCTGTGCACTTTCAACAGTGCCCTTTGAACCACAAGCAGCAATATTCCATACTTCTCAAATCTAACCTCCATCAATAGCACCCCGTATACCTCTAATAACAGAAACACACACCTCCAATAGAGCACTATACACCTCCGTCAATATAACTCCACGCAGCGTCAAAAAAGCCCTGAACACCTCCAATAATAGCACTCCATAAAATGTGACAGCACAATACACCTACAGCAACTGAGGTCCATGTACCCACCTACATAACTCCAAAGAACTCAGAAAATATCACTCAACGTACATGAGACAGAGATCTGTTCACCTCCAATAATATAAATTAATTTGACGTCTTCATACTCTGTACTATACTCCTCCAGCATCAACATTCCATGCACCTTAAATGCAACTCTATATATCTCCAACTGCAGCACTACATACCCTAGAATAAAGCTTTGGCCAATAGGTAACCTGTTTACCATTATGTCTCATCATTTCCAGGTAATGTCTGTGTATTATGCTCCAATGGCCGAGGGAGCTGTTCCTTGCAAGAACTTTGAGTTCACTGTAACCCTTGAGGATGCACCAAATGGTAAATAAATTATAAATACATAACTAACAATGAGACAGGTTTTGGCATATAATAACCAGAATGCTAAAGACTCTTTGACGTAGATTCACACAAGCATGTATTTTTTATTTACTTGTAATACAGCAACAAAGCCAGAAGGAGCCCTGAGATCCATGTACATCAATATCTGTATGAAGTAAGGACCTCACGTGTTAATGTACATATGTGTGGCTACTCTGTGTGTTTGGATTTTATAAAATACATGCATTTGCCGCTATGTGATCTGTTTTGTTTTTAACTCTTCATCGGACCTGTTTGTTTGAATTTTATGTATGCAGCATTTTTTACGTGTTACTTTTTAAATTGTCTTCTCTCTGCAGGTTCCTTGGAATCATAGATTCCACGATGACTATTGTGGACTTATCGTTGCTCACTGGATTTAAACCAGACATGGAAGATCTCAAAAAGGTTGGTCACTTTTTACCATGACTGAGTAAGTATGGTATGTGTTGGGGGATTGAAAGGCAATGGCTGGTGGAAGGGTATGTGATGTCTTAGATGTGGATGTAAAGGTAAAGGGGACACATGTAAGAATTTGGTGGGTGAAGCAATGTCACCAATTTCAACTAGGTGAACCACATACAACTGATCATTTGTTGTGTCTTTGTTTCATTTTCTCTGCAGTTGACCAACAGGGTTGACAGATATATCTCAAAGTTTGAGATGGACACAGAACTGTCGGATCGAGGGTCTCTCATTATTTATTTAGATAAGGTGAGTATCCGTATGCAGGTACATATGGATATAAAAACACACATAAGCACCTTATAAATGCCAAAACACTATATACACATTGGCAGACACTCAGATACACACTGCCACTTACACATAATGTCTTGAACCAGTACAAGACAGTATCATACACTGCCAATGCAAATGGCTCATGGGTGACCTACCCATTAAGCATACTAAAGGATGTGTGAAGGTAAAATGAGTTCACCGCCTAAAGAGGATTTGATGTCAAATTCAATACACATCTTTCAAATAAACTAGGTTATTTTTTAGTAAGACAGACTATTTAAGGAAAAAAAAGCAAATCTAAACAACATTAACAGTTATATTGATCCAGGAGAGATGTGAACTTGATGGACACAAGTCTTTTTGACAGCCTGCATAGCTATGTAACTAGGAATTCCATTATGGAATAAAAAATTATTTAAGGAAAACTTGAAAACATCTTTGTGTTTTTTCATCGTTTTGATTAGAAACAAAAATAATAATGAGGAAAAGAAAAAACATGACTGTTATTTTCAAGGCCTTAATTCAATATTATCAGCAGAAACCAGTTGCTAATTATGGATTGGATTATGGAATTAATTTAATGAGAGCCAAAATCCAAGCAAATATTAAACCTGATAAATGCGCTAAATAAAACAGTCAATAAATGTGCATCGGGTGGGGGCAGAGGGGTAGACAATGATATGCCCAAACTTTTTTATTTTAATTTCAGCCCCTACTGTAAGGTCCCTGTGTATATTATTAGTGACTGGACAGCAATGTATATCAGAAGCCAATAAATATAATCGGCTCTAATTAAATCAATGCCTGTTGACACAGGATTTGTGAGATCTTTTATTTTTACTTTGTGCTAATTTATGACTATTTAGAAATGCCTACGACAAACTTAAATATTAAAAGAATGTTAAGTTACCTGTTTTTTCTTGAATGTTAAGTTACCTGTTTTCTAATGAGGACAGTATGTTCCAAACTGACCCTTTGGCAGTCACGGATGTGTTTTATATACACACACCACAGCCCTTAACATCGAAAAAGATGATGGAATATGGATACTTAGCACAATTACAGATTGACTTCCCCCCCCTCCTGATACACCGAATGCTATACACAAAATCTCTTGAGATACATTAAACCTATAGAGGAACAAAAGTAAAACGTCATAGTATAACATTGTCTGGGCAGTAAAGCCATGAAGGAATAATATATTGTCCTCACAAACCTCTCAGCGGGACAGGCATGTAAGTAAATCTCAAATCTTCTTGTAGAAATTCCATATCAGCATGGATCTTGCTGTCACACTAAAAATAAATTATAAAAAGGATGGTGCACAACATTCTCTATTTCATATAAATATTAAAATTAGTATAGAATTTGTTTTAAAAGAAAATATATATAAAAACAAACAAATTCATGTTATACCCTGTTGTACTTGAGACACAATACACACAAAGTACATAGGACCCCCCTCTATATTAACACTTTGGTGAAAGTGGTTTAACCTATGAATCTCTGTGATAATCTCTGTTTATTATCACTCCCCTGATCCTGATCGGTTTCATTGTTTGTACCAATGTGAAAATCGATTCAGTGGAAGACTCTAAAGAAGTCTGAGAGATGAAACGCGTAGGGTTTGGCCATATCATTTATTCAGGAGATTGGGTGAAGTTACATGTGATGTGCTGTGATTTTTATTTTATTTTTTATATATATAAGTTAAGTGCAAAGAAATACCTTTTTACACGGAATAGAGGATGCTCTTTTTATACTTTATTTTTAATGTGAGAGCAAGATCCATGAATCCTGAGAGATCTGTGAGTGCAGCATATTATTTCTTTGTGGCATCACTTCCCAAACAGTGTTATACTATGTAGTTTTGATTTGTTCCAGTATAGGTTCAGTGTATCTCAATAAATTTTGTGTATAATAGATATGTTTTAATTGGTTTCTATAGCAGGGTCATTGGAAAAAAAAAAAAGCAATAGTTGTGGAGAATTAAGAACTGAAGTAAAAATGTCTCAATGGCTAATTTAGAAACAAATTGTCTAATTTGGTGGACAAGGAGCATAAAATAAACAGATATGAATAAAATACTAATAATATGAGTATGAATGAATATAACCCAACTTTAAGGTGAAACATTATACTAGCTTTAAAATGAATCTGCCATGTCAGGCTGAACTTTAAATATATGAGCTCGTAAGGCAGTAAATATGTAATCTGTCATAGTAATAAATTATATATTTACTTGGCTCAGGAGCTGTTATATTACTACTTACTTTTACTCCCATGGCTCTGTTGGAATGTCCCATATAACCTGCAATAGTGGGAAATGCTTGCTGGAACAATCACTGTGATACTGCCCTAGGGTTCTCCTGCTCTCCCCTGTCACTCAATCCTGGCTTAGATCTCTGCGTTACCAGTGAAGAAAGATCAGCATCGACGATTGACAGATGCAGGAGGGGACAAAAGTTATTAACTTAAAATCTATACATGTGCTAGCATTTGTAACCTTTAATATAAGTGTATGTTGTTTATACCACGACAGATACACTATAAACATACTCTTCTTTGAACAGTTCATTTATCTTCTCTTGAGTCTTCCTATATTTACTTTTCAGGTGTCCAGATCGGAACATGAATGCCTCAGGTTCAAGATTCACCAACATTTCGAGGTTGGAATTCTTCAGCCAGCAGCAGTCACCGTCTATGAATACTATTCCCTTGGTAATTGACGTGTTGATGCTAATTGCAAGACCAGACATGCAGATCTAATGTATAGAATCTGGACATTACTCACAGCGTGGATTCTTGCCTCGGTGCTTACAACTAAAATTCCCTTTGTGTAAGAAAGTGTGGGAAATAAACAGTTGGCACCAGAAGAGCTGCCTTTTGGCGCCAGTGGCCAACCAACATGACAAGGGTATTTCTCTCTGGCCAATGCCTCATGCATTAATGCATATTCTCCATTGCGATCTGTTTATTTATTTTGCAGTATTATTGACTATAAACCAGGTCCATGCTGATCACTGACAAACTAAGCAATGAGAGATGAACAGTTGATGCTCTGTTCTAAATTCTATCTATAAAATCTATTATTTATAGATGACAGCCTTGTCGTCATTCCACATTCCCCCAACCAATGTTCTTTTATTTTCTTTTATCCTGCAAACACATTTCAGAATCATGTGCTCTATTACAAGACTAATTGAATTTTATAACTTGTGTAGCTAAATTCCGCTATGTAGGACATAAGCTATTCCTTTGCCTATTGTTCCAAATATATAAAACAAACTATTTCACAGTTTGAACAACAAAAATAAAAGCATAAGTTGCCATTATGAAAATTGTCTACGGAATATTGAGGCATTTGACGAGCTGTGTAGGTGATAGGTCCACTTTAGTGAGGGACATGGATTTTTCCCGGTGGGTACAGCAAATCAAGGCTTATTTTGCACTCGATAAACATATTCCTGTGTCTGTAGTTTACTTTGTTGTGATGCATTGTTTACATTTAGAACCTTCAACAGACCAAGAGGTTCTGGAGCTGTTGAAATGTTTCAACCAGAGACACATCTTTAACACATCTCTGATTCATATACCCTTTGCTCGTTTTCCCTCAGAAAACCGATGTACAAAGTTCTACCACCCAACAGAGGAGCAGGGAGAAATTCGGAAAATCTGTAGAGGGGCTGAATGTCACTGCATGGCAGGTAATGCCTTAACCCTTGGCTTAAATAACCTATGAAATACATTCGTATTTATTAAAACAAAAAGATTTCTGCTGTAATTGAACGCTGTGATCCTTTACGGTTTCTGTGTGTGATGGCTGCTACATAGATCAAAGATATGACATCATATTCTAAAGCCTTACCCGTTTCATATTTAGTCATCTATTCAGGAATAGATCTTACCTTCGTACAATTGTGTTTAGTGCTCACAATAAATTACGATCATGTCCCTCCTTAGTTATGGATAAATACCTTCCACTCCCTCCAAAACCATTATGAACACACATTATTCCCTTTTCCTGTCATCGACACTCCTTATCTCCCCTTTCCTTCCCAAATCATTCATCATTTGCTTGTCCATGCAACACCCGCCATGTATTAGGCCTGCTCCACCATCATAATATACCTGTCTCTAGAGGTGGACTTGCAACTCATGGCCTGGCATTGATAAACGAATAGCTTTTTTGTGTGCATGACTCACAGATCTCCATTGTCCTATTCATCCAGAGCATGCCATGAAATGATTTTTACAGGTGTGATAACAAATATCTCTGCATCCTCCATCAGTATGACCAGTATGGAGAGCTAAATATGCAAATAGTTGCATATTCTGTCATTGCCAATTCATGACATTGCCACCAGTGAAAAGTAGCATGTGTTAATGCAGTTCACCAGAAAATATCCTATTGGTTCAATCTATGTCTGCATAGTTTGTGGGCCAGTACACCACGCAGAGGCCCATACAGTGCTGCACAGTTTTTGTCTGATGACGTATTCCTGCACTACTCTACTAACACTCGTCCCAGTGCACTTCCCACTATTTTATTATTATTATTATTGTCATTTATATAGCGCCAACAGACCCCGTAGCACTTTACAATATTATGAGGGGGGGGATTTAACTATAAATAGGACAATTACAATAAAACTTACAGGAGCGATAGTTTGAAGAGACCCTGCTAATCCAAAGAAAATTGTGTGAAGCTGCAACCAAAAACCAAAAAGTAATTCAAGTGACTGGTGGGTGGCAATTTCCTTGTCCAGACCTTTCTGCCCCTACTACTCCTACTCCCTCAGTTTTGTACCCATTTTTCTCTCATCCTCTCTGCCAGCCATCATATTTACCAATGATCGTGTTGCTGTCCTTTTTATGTCAACGTGTCCATCTCTCCATGACCAATCTTACTGTTAGAAGGTCCAGGAAGTAGGCCATGTATACACCTACACAGGCCATTACATTTAAATGATATGCAGTGAGAGCCAATGTGTACCATCCCTAGAGATGATGTGTTGATCCTGCGGTGCAATAAGGCATGACAGATGGGATACTATTTATTTTTTTAATTTGACCTTTTTTATTGACATTTTCATCAATGTAACAGGAGGAAGGGTAGGGTACAGAAGGAAAGAGGGAGGGTGGAGGGGGAAGTATACATAATTTCCAGTGGTAGTGTATTTATAATTATAGTTGGATTTACATTTGTGGTGTACATTATTTGTTACACATTTGTGCATACATACAAGGTGGCAGTTAAATCTTACTTTAGCCCTGGTATAACATATCCCATGCTCCCGGTCTCTATAAGCACCCTCTGTGATGTGCTCTGGCCTACAAGTCCTATTTACCCAAGCGTCACCCAGTCGTCAGAGACCCACCTGATCTCCAGGTGCTCCAAAGTGGGATACTATTTTGATGGAAGGCTGATGTCTTGATATTTTGAGTGGGGGCAGCTTTCTTAATGCGAGGGGGTGAGATAATGTATTCTAGATAAGGAATTGGATTTAACAGTGTTTCATTGGTGAGTAAAGCTGTGTAGGATTTTTTCCAAGTGAGTATTAAAAGGACTGCCAATGTACCACTCGGGTATATCAATTTTTTATTTTATTTAAATTTATATATTTAGTGTATGACAGTATGATGTGTGTGTGTTGTTTTAAAGCGGCACTGTCATGCCGAATCCTGGGTTGTTTTTTTTTAAGCCCCCTCCGGCCACCCTAGTCACCCCCAAATGCCCCTAAGCCCCCCACATTACCTATTTTTTATTCCTTATTTTCTGCCCCGATCTATATTCAGGGCGCCGCCATGTTTGTGTGGGTAGGTGAAGTCCCTCAGGGACACGTCATCAGCCCACACTAGGCAGACACTGAGATTCCCGCACATGCCCAGTGAAACACCTGGACATGCGAACGGGAATTTCATCTATTCATTCATTCATCAGTCAGACGAATGAGTGAATAGAAATATCAGCCGAACAAACAAACACAATGTATCAGTGTTAATTTGTTCGTGCAGGTTATTACAAAGAGGGAGCTACCAGCACGCAGCTCCCTCCTTGTAATATGTAACTATAGAAGCGGCAGGGAGCAGTGCTCCCCACCACTTCATAAGCCCCCCAGGCCCCTCCTCACTCTATGGGGGTCAACATGACCCCCATAATAGCACAAGGGAGATTAAAATCTCCCAAATGCCCCTACTCGCTATACCGTGAGTAGGGGCATGTCTGGTAAACAGTGAGCAGCTTATGGCTGCTCACTGTAAAAAAAAACAAAAAAAAAAACTATTGGCCCCCACCCCTAAATGACGGGTGGGGGCCCTAAAGTAAAATAAGCGGGGAGACCTAAAGTCGCCCCCCCGGCCCCCACCCCTGCGCGGTGGGTAGGGGTCATAATGATAATGGGGGGGGACCTATTGCCCCCCCCGGCCCCCACCCCTGGGCAGCAGGTGGGGGCCATAATGATAATGAGGGGGGGCCTAATGTCCACCCCCCCTCCAGCCCCCACACCTGGGCGCCGGGTGGGGGCCATAAAGACAATGAGGGGGGGACCTACTGTCCACCCCCCCTCCGGCCCCCACCCCTGGGCGGCGGGTGGGGGCCAAATGATAATGAGGGGGGGGACCTACTGTCCACCCCCCCCTCTGGCCCCCACCCGATGGGTAGGGGCCCTAAAGTAAAATAAGGGGGGAGACCTTATTTTGGGGGCCAGAGGGGGGGTGGGGGCGGACATTAGGTCCCCCCCCTCATTATCATTATGACCCCCACCCACCGTGCAGGGGTGGGGGCCGGGGGGGACTTTAGGTCTCCCCTCTTATTTTACTTTAGGGCCCCCACCCGTCGTTTAGGGGTGGGGGCCACAGGCTGCTCACTGCTTACTAGACATGCCCCTACTCGCGTATAGCGAGTAGGGGCATATTATTTACTAATACTAAGTAATTTTTACTTAGTATTAGTAAATTCGGCTGAAAGACCCATTTAGGTCTTTCAGCCTTTTAGTAGATAGCTCCCTGATACCGTGGGAATTAGGGAGTTATCTACTAAGCGGCTGCAAGATGCAGCCACAGCATGAATAGGATCGGAGTTTCATTCATTCGAATGAAATTCCGATCCGAATAAAGTGCCGAATTGCGTTCTAAAAGAAACGAACATACTGTTCTCATTCAGTTAGAATGCAATTCGGCAGTTTTGTGTAAAGTGACAGGAAGCATCGCGGGAACACAGAGGAAAGGTAAGGATCATAGGAAAATTGCTCCTCCGCTGGTCAGAGCTGGTCAAGCGGAGGAATCCTCCCTACTTTGTCTTATGATTTTAAAGATAAATAAAGAAGACAGGAAGAAAAGAATAACAGATCCTGAGAGAGGGGGAGAAGAGGAAGAGATTGAGGAAAGGTAAGTTCGGCATGACAGTGCCGCTTTAAATTGTTTTTGGAGAACATTAAAATGCACACTTAGAGATTGGTTTTAGACTGTATACTGGCTGTAGGTGTACAATTATGTCAATAAAGCACTTTAAAAACTCTTCTACTGCAAGACTACAAGGGTCTGGTTTTATTGACTCGGGTCAATGTCTTGAAGGGGACATACACAATTAAAACACTGAAAAACACACATAACACGTGTCAGCATTTTTCATGTGATGATGTGTTTTCTTTTAAAACCATCATAGATTTAGCAATTAATATCACAAACCAGCTCAGTCCTGGCACAGTCAAGGCACACCTTGCATTGGAGGAGGAGACATAGAAACAATGTTTCTCTTCCTCCATTTTCTATGCTCTCTCTATGTTGACTGACAGGTAGCCATGATGGAGGTGCCCAGCTCTTGGATAGTTAAATTCAGCTGTGTGAACATCCAAGATAGATGTAGACATAAGTAAATATGACATTAAGGATTCTGTGAAAGGACTGTTACCATTTTCGCCAATAAAAACCATGACTAACAGTGAAATGTTCCGACTATAGAACGATGCAATTTAAAGAACGTCCACACAGAGAAACTAGATCATAAAGCTCGAATGGAAGCTGCTTGCATGGCCGGAGTGGATTACGGTAAGATAACTGTGGAAACTCCCGAGAATAAGGTTGGCCACATTTTTCAATGCTTTCCCTGCCTAAGAGGATTTGTATTAGATATGTAACAAACAAAAGAAGTGGTCCTTAGTTTCACCATTCCGTTCATATTTCTGAATGTCAGTGGCTTCTATGGTCCAAAGCACACCCTTTTGTTACACGCTCGTAAAAATCTTAGTGGCATTACTCCCTCAAATTCTTCCCTTAGGTGTTCCCTTTAATCAGGGATCATATCCCACCAACACCACTGGGGGCACTTCCCTATTGTTTGATTGTGGAAACTAAATTTGTGAATCATTCACCTCGCCCTCAGCAACAGCTGTAATGAAATACCTGGTTTTCTCTACTGTTAGAGGGGAGACAAAATAAGCTGCACATATCCCAGTCCCTCCCACCCCCCCAAAAAAACACCTTGACCTCAGCTGATATAAAAAGCTGATCTGGCCCTTGGGGAATGACTGAATGTGATTTTATCAATTTATTTTCCATTTCACAGTATATGAGACCAATCTGGAGAAAACAGACACAACGGGAGCCTATGACATCTACACAATGATCATAACCACCGTCATCAAACTAGGTAATTATCTGGTTTGCCGTGAAAATATTATTGCCAAAAGGTGGATAAAATGTTTGCGTCATGCTAATATCACATGGTATCACAGATAAACAGTCACAGTTATTTTATTTTTCTAATGTCACAAGCAAATTAACTCCCGTAGAGACGACCTTGGTGGTTAATATATAGATTTCCTTCCGGCATTTGAATGCTACATACATAAAAAATAAGTAAGAAAATGGGATACCTAGTGATGTCCTTGCGTAGTGTACGGTATATAAGAAAATTCAAGAACTATATGATTCTTTTTAAAGAGATAGATTGAGTAACTTACAGTGTGTTATGGGGGACTTAGTGTTGGGAGTTAAGGTTAACCTTCAATCCTAACACTAAGGTTCGTTAATCCTGGTCCAGGTATAGACTTTTAAATAGCGATCAGGGCTCCTGAAAAAAAAAAAACTTAAATAAAGCAACATAAAACTAGTGAACATACCGTAGATGTGATCTATGTCTATGTGAATATGTAAACAAGTCAAATATATAAAAAATCTCCAATTGCATTCAGTGGAATTAGCCAAGTCCTCATTCCATCTAAACACATTCTGTAAACAAAATCTGTAGAGAAGTATAAGTAAAACCTACACTAGAGTGGAGCGCTAAAATATATGTGCAAAATAGGGTAACCTTACCCCACGTAACCTTGTTAGAATCTTTGACTTGTGGTTCATATAAAAGATAAAAAATACAATATAGTGCAGATGGTATATATGATAGGATAGGATAAGTGGTGGTGAAGTAAAACACTCACATTTAAAGGAGCCTATATATAAATACTGGCTCTGTAACCAGGCTTTTATGATTTTAGGGCAGCTTTACACCTCTTATGCGCTGTAAAAAAAAGTATTATGGTAGTTGTACAAAAGATGGGGATCTACCTTTTTTTACATCCTTACGATAGGTGGACCGAATAAATAAATAAATTGGTCAGTAAAGTTCGGTAGTTTAAAACCGAACAAACTACTGAACGGAATCCATAGTTCTACCCTGGAACACAGTGTAAATTGGGCTTAACAAGCTCCCAGATGGAATCTGGTTCGTGCGGTTGTTCGGTTCCCGAACAACATAGTCCCAAATCACTCAAACAGAGTAGTTTGCAAGGTATTTTGTATGGCCCATAATCCTGGGGCAGGAGGCTGGCTATCAGGCTCCTCCAGGAGCTTGTGGCAAATGACCAGACCACAGGGCATTTGTCAAAGGGACTGAACCAAAAAATGTTTCTTTTACCACTTTACACAGCTTAGCATCTGATTGAGTTAACAAACAAACATATACAAGGATACAGATTGAAATCTAACTTGAAACATATGTTGTAATATACAAAGGATACGCTCTTGAATTATGCAAAGCGTTTTTTGGACAGCTGTTACAAAATATTTTGCCTATATAATTTTTTTTTAAACTGTATGCAGGACCTAAATGAGGCTTAAAATCACCTGGGAACTCTTTGTCCCTGACTGCCCTGTCCAGGCTGGCCATCCTAATTCTATTGATCCATTCTTTTATTGGCCACAGAATTCCTGTGTCCCTTGCATCCTCGTGTTTGTCATGCAGTGTGGCAGCTATAGAGACTGTGCTTATCTCTGCACGGGTTTCTTGAAATTGGTTTCTGACCTCTATAACTCTCAAGTTATGACCAACAAGCAGCAGTAGGTCACTGGAGGAAGGACACTGCAGCCAGCTAGCCATCTAATAACCATGGAGCTTATCTGATTAATATGGCTGTTATGAAGCAAAGAAGTATTACTTGATATTCCCAGATGTCCCATGACTACTCGGGCCCAGCAGGCACTAGCCCAGTTAAGACAAAGTCCAACCCGGCATTGCTGTAAGGAACAATCTGTAGGGTTTGCATTCCCTACGAAGAAATCTATTGCTGTCCAATAAATGATACTAGTGGATCTAGCAGACCTACTGGAAAAGTTTTGTGCTTCTAGTTCATGTTTATTTTTATTTTATCTTTATTGTATACATTGTATAAGAGGCCTCTGCCTTACTGAGTTACTGAACAAGTATTGATCTATAAATCCCAAACAAACCAACTGAAAACGTAGAAGGTTGAGAGAATGAAAATGGTGAAGAACCCTGTAAACATTCCACACATTGGTGAAGAACCCTGTAAACATTCCACACATTGGCGAATAACCCTGTAAACATTCCACACATTGGTGAATAACCCTGTAAACATTCCACACATTGGTGAATAACCCTGTAAACATTCCACACATTGGCGAATAACCCTGTAAACATTCCACACATTGGTGAATAACCCTGTAAACATTCCACACATTGGCGAATACCCCTGTAAACATTCCACACATTGGTGAAGAACCCTGTAAACATTCTACACATTGGCGAATAACCCTGTAAACATTCCACACATTGGTGAATAACCTTGTAAACATTCAGGTTATTCACATTGGTGAATAACCTGATAGTGAATATTGAACCTGCCCATGTGTAGGGAAAAACCTGCTAATTTCCATGACAGATCGATGGATGAAATGAGCCGAATCACTCTTCCGTATGGTCTGAACCCCAAATAGATTGTCCCTTTAGATTATCATCCACGAGCCTGAGATTTTCAGCGTTTTACGTGAACCCGATTCAACTGTAACAAAACGAGCAAAAGTAGTAAGTTTTGAGTCTAATTCTGCTTAATTCCAGTCTTTCCACCCATTGCTATATTCAGATCCCAGACACCCACAAATCCTTTTTATTTCCCACAGGCACAGATGAATTAAAAGAAGGTAGCAAGAGAGACTTTTTCAGTCATCGGGGCTGCAGAGACTCCTTGAAATTGAACCAAGGTCGTACCTACATTCTATGGGGGCGCAGTGAGGATATATGGGAAATGAAAAACCAGTGAGTATTGTCGAGATATTGTATAATTATTACATCATTGCTACCCTGTCTTAAATGTAGTACTTTGCATACAGTGTTAATATCATCAGAAAACACCATATCACATCCTCCTAATACACAGACACTGGGACACATCCCTCTCACCTCCTCCTAATACACAGACACCGGGACACATCCCTCTCACCTCCTAATACACAGACACCGGGACACATCCCTCTCACCTCCTAATACACAGACACCGGGACACATCCCTCTCACCTCCTCCTAATACACAGACACCGGGACACATCCCTCTCACCTCCTTCTAATACACAGACACCGGGATACATCCCTCTCACCTCCTCCTAATACACAGACACCGGGATACATCCCTCTCACCTCCTCCTAATACACAGACACCGGGACACATCCCTCTCACCTCCTCCTAATACACAGACACCGAGACACATCCCTCTCACCTCCTCCTATTACACAGACACCGAGACACATCCCTCTCACCTCCTCCAATTACACAGACACCGGGACACATCCCTCTCACCTCCTCTTATTACACAGACACCGGGACACATCCCTCTCACCTCCTCCTAATACAGCCACTAGACACCGGGACACATCCTCTCACCTCATCTCCAATGAGTTAGAAGATGGGAGGAATAACACAGTTCAGGTGTAAAGAAATGAAGTAAGAGGGATATTGAAGTTATACTACTTGTATGTATAGATGTGTGTGTGTGTGTCTATGTGTGTTATTAGTGTTTATGTATGTCTGTTAGTATATATCTACAGGTGTCCATGCTTATGGATATCTATGGATGTATGCAATTGTGGGTCTATGTGTGCAAGATATATGTGTCTGTGTTTATGTATGTAAGCTATGTGTGTCTGTGTGTCTATGTGTGCAAGCTATGTGTGTCTGTGTGTTTATGTATGTAAGCTAGTTTGCATATGTGTACACGTGTGTGCCCTTCTATGTGTTCTATTGTGCATCTTTGTATTTATACTAGTGCTTCTGTGTACTGGTTTGTGTCTACATACATGTGTATGTGTGTTCTAGTGTGTGTATTTGTGTAAGTGTGTTATGCTCATATATGGCGAATTATGCATTGTCTGTGTAACTTGCGAGGAGGGCATGCTACTGGTTTTAAAGTGTGTGATCATATATTTATGCAATGTTTGTAAGAGGCAAGTCATGTTAGCATGAATGGGAGACAACAAAAATATAAAGGCCAAAAATTAAAGGACCACTATAGTTCCAGGAAAAAATACTCGTTTTCCTGGCACTATAGTGCCCTGAGGGTGCCCCCACCCTCAGGGACCATCTCCCGCCCGGCTCTGGAAAGGGGAAAGGGGTTAAAACTTACCTTTTTCCAGCGCTGGGCGGAGAGCTCTCTGCCTCCTCTCCTCCTCCGTTACGCCCCGCCGGCTGAATGCGCACGCGCACGCGCGGCAAGAGCTGCGCGCGCATTCAGCCGGTCTCATAGGAAAGCATTTACAATGCTTTCCTATGGACGCTGGCGTGCTCTCACTGTGAAAATCACAGTGAGAAGCACGCAAGCGCCTCTAGTGGCTGTCAATGAGACAGCCACTAGAGGGAATAGGGGGAAGGCTTAACCCATTAATAAACATTTATTAAAAAATGGGTTAACCCTAGCTGGACCAGGCACCCAGACCACTTCATTAAGCTGAAATGGTCTGGGTGCCTAGAGTGGTCCTTTAATGGCTAGGAGAGTTATTTTTGTAAAAATTAAATCTATCCACATGTGCAAAATAGGTTCATGGGAAAAGGAGGGCGTTTCAGAAAAACAAAATGACCAAAAAGTAAAAAAGATAAATGTTCTTAAAGCGTATAATACTACTGCAAATAAAAAACAATATCCGCCTTTGTGGCATACACATTCTTAATTTAATGTGACCAGCTCTTGTTAAATTTTATCCTGCTGTACTCCCTCTGCAGTCTTTGTGATTGCTCTCAGGTAGTGATTAACACTCACCTCATATCACTGTTCCGCTAAGTATTTTGCTGAAGAGGGTGAGGGGGGGGTTTAGTTGCACTTACATCACATTATTTCACATGTGCAAATTTACACAAATATTTTCTAGCCATAACATTTTTCATTTAATGAGCTGAAGAACTGGAATCAACAGCTAATGAAAATCCACACATTTCTTGCCTTTTTTTTTTATTTTAAGTTTTTTACAAAAGGCAACCCAAATGCATTTTGTAGACTAATGTTTGAATGTGCCAAAGTCCAAATGTCATACAAATCACAGAAATTTGGGTCATTATGAAATGATATCGCATCTGAACTGATCCTATAAATGCAGGGAGCAATTTGCTCTTCCAGCTGTGGCCTAGGATGTTTTGCCAGCGCATATTTGGAGCTTTCTTTTTATGTGGTCACAGTTGAGGCAAGCATAGAAATGGTGTTTAACCCTTCAGTTACCAATCACTTTCGTGGTCCCTAATTCTTAAAGTTAAACTTTAACAGGATTACTTACTAAATTGCAAATTCAAAGTGAATTTTCATTTTAAAGGGTCACAGACCAACAGAACAACTTTATCTTGCTGAAAAGCTTAATGTCTGAAGAATGTGCACTCTTTTTTTTTTTTTTTTTTTCATTTTGCAAACAGTGCAGATTTCAATAGAAATAGACACTTTTATAAATTAGCCTGGTTACACCCCTTTGGCTTTCAAGCAGACCACAAGTAATGTTACTTCCTGGTTTTGTTAGCTCAATGCAGCTGACCTCAAGAGGCAGCAAATGCCCAGAGCACCTGACTTAGAAACACTTCTCATTAAGCTGCATTGGACAGCCACAGAAAGTATGGGAGGGGTTAAGCTTGTAAGGGCAGCAGACAAGAGAACTTGCAAGGTGATTTTAGATATATCCCCGATGAAAAAATGAATCATTAAATGCAGGCAAGTTTTTATTTGGGGTATAACTGCTAATCAGTGATTTTTTTATTTATTTTGTATTTGAGCAGTGAAGTGTCCCTTTATTAGCCAAACTGGAAAAATAGCCAAATTGGAAAAATGCTATGCTTTAAATTCAGCTATATTGGCCTAAAATTTTAAACACTTTGAAATCACTTTGATTCTTATTTTAGTAAATAACTCTGCAAATCTACCCACTACACTAACCTCGTATCTTAACATTAATATCTTTAAAGGGACACTATGGTCACCAGAAAAACTACAGGGTAATTTAGTTGTTCAGGTATCTAAAACTTGTCCATGCATTCTTTTTAATGTAAACACCTCTAGTGGTAGTCACTCAGATGACCACTAGAGGTGCTTCCTGGGCCTGTGCTGCACAATGTGCAGCACTAGTGTTCAGTGTTTCCAATCTCTGCATGGAGACACTGAATGCTCCTCATAGAGATGCATTGATTCAATGCATCTCTATGAGGAGATGCTGTTTGGCGCAGCAAGTAATTTTGCAGCACAGGCACAATAGCCACCCAATGCTTTCCTATTGGGAAGCATTGGATCAGCTGAGAGCATCAAGTTTAATGATCTCAGCCACAGAGGTGGAGCGCAGCAGGGCCAGGTTCAGCTATACCGTAGTGGTGCTGGAAAAAAGATTAATAAAAACTAATTTTATAATTAAAGAGTGTTTTGAAAACTATAGTGTTCCTTTAAACTGTAGCCCTGACCATCAATATTTAATATCTCTAAACCTAACCTTAAATCCTAAATGCTACATAAACCTTCACCCTAATGCCTCCTAACCCGTAATTACGTACTATTTCCCACAGTCAGCACATCATTGCTGCACTCCAACATTGGTATGGTTTTATACCCCAACACTGGAATCTTCACATCTCCTTTATTTATCTAATAAAGAAAAATAACAAACACCAGAAACATTGTTTGCTCGCAAATGGGACTTTCTCGTGAGGCCTGACAAGTGTGGACAAGCTAGGTGTGAATAAGATGGTTAGAAGTGACACATGAAAAGGAAGAATGTACCTGTTTGAGCGAATACATGCAGGAACACAAGTGTATCTGTATCTATATAACCAGTGTATCAATCTTCTTTAGGAAATCCTATGTAATCAATGGGGGGACTTGGATTGAGGAAATACCAACGAATGAAGAATGTGCAAAGTCAAAATCGAACCACTGTGAAGAAATCTTCAAGTTCAGTGACACGTTGGTCCTGACTGGTTGCACGACCTAATTGCTGCTATGTTAAATCGGATGTTGGTCATTCTACAGCTTGGATCATGCATTAAATCCCACAGTCCCATAGTGATCTATAACTTCAGGGCATGGGCAAACCTGCCCAATGAGGTTTAAAGTATGGAACATGAAACATTGTATGTATCGATCATACTTGTATATAACTTTATATTTTAGAATAACGTGATTAACACAGAATAAATGGGGAGCGGTGATTGTACAGGTAAAGTGCTCTCTGTTGTATTGTGGAAATGGATGACATTCTTTTAAGAACCTGATGTTGTCTTTAATCCAGACTTAATCCAGATCAAACCACTTGTGCTTTATTTTTACTCTATAAATAAACTCTTAGTTTACCAAGGTCTTATTTTATTCCTATCGGTCTCTATGGCTAGTCAATTCGTATTTTAATGCAATGGTATCTTGCTGTATTATATGGTGAGCCTTAAGCAATTCAGTGCAAGTGAGAAATCTTCTCTCTGATTGCTTTCAAGTTACAATTGCGCATGTCATATAACTGTTCTGCTAAGTATCTTGCCGAAGCGGTTGAGAGTGGTTAGTTACACCTACATTACTTCATTGCCTCGTCAAATCAGATACTTCACAGTAAGGAGAAATAACAACATGTGAAATTATCCCTGAAAAAGGTTCCCAACTAGTTCGTTCCACCACAGTCCGAGCTGACTAAGCTACGATATATATTTTTGTTAAAGTAAGTTTTTTTTAATTTAGGGAGTCTTTTGTGAGAACCACTCTTTCACAAAATACAAAATGTTTAGATAGATATACATAGATATACAGTGGAACCTCAGTTCTGGAACGCTCCCCTACTCAAACTATTCTTTTTTTTTTTTGCAAATCTTTTTATTGTAGAAAAGGCAGTAAGAAAATGAGGCTCGTAGGCCTCCATGGGAATCATTGTGGAAAGATGTAGCACAAAGCATTTTTCATTCGATTTTAGGATACAATTTAACAGATTCTGAAACAGTGTTTAGTTAGAATGTTATTGTACAGGCCTGGTAAAATTGCTTTGTATATAGGTATGACTTGAGGGCATATTTACAGTGGTCACTCTCAATCTGTAACTGGGCATGTATACACAAATTTAGTTCCATGCTCGGTGCGTGTCCTCCTGCATGTGTATTTATCGCTTCCTTCCACCAAGTATGGAGCTTATTCCCCCCTCCGCCCCCGATCAGGGTCGGGTTTAACGAAGAGGGGTAAAAGTTGTTTGAAAAGGAAAGAAAATGTGAGGGTCCATAGGTTCAGGAGAGGCTTCCCCTGGTCTCCACGTCGCCAGATCCAAGCGAGGTGTGAGCCATTTGTTGGTACGAAGTGTTGGGGAGTTAATCGGTTCTGGTAGTGCTTTGTGTGGTGTGTACCCTGGTGGGTGCAGGTTAATCTGTGTCCGTATAACCGTCGGTCACTATGAAAATGTCTGGACGTTGACCTAATGAGCTTTCTTGGACCTAATGAGCTTTCTTGGACCTTGCTCTCCAGGGACCGGTTCATAGAATTGAATGAGGAATTTTCTGGTCGCCCATCTGTGCGTTGTATCCCATAGTCCATTTTGAGGGGCATGTGGTGAGTAGTATGTGTTAGTAGGTCATGTGTAAGGTGCGAGGGATTGCGAATTAGTGTGCCGTCGGTCATCCAATGTTTGCGTGTGGGTGCGCGGTGCGATGCATGGTCTGTCGAGTGGTTGTGTTTTTCTATGGGTGGTCTCACCTGCAGAGGAGAGGTGTCCTAAGGGAGGTGTATGGTCAGTAAAGTGGAAAATTGAGTCCGGGGTCTGCCACCTGGCTCCCCACCCCCGAGGCGCACGGCGGGAGTCCGCTATCTACCCGCTTGGTATGAGAACCAGAGTCGCCATGTCTCCATGTGCCTGGCTGAGCATCCTGTCAGGGATGCCTGTAGCGCCTCCGCCACCTGTATGTCTCTGACCCTGTGGAGCCATTCCTCTTTTGTGGGGATCTCTGATCTCTTCCATTAGACTGGAATGAGGGATTTGGCTGCATTCAATAAGTGGCGTAGAATTGATCTCTTATATCCAGAGATGGAATGTGATGTGATATGCAGCAGAGCCAATTCTCTTGACCATTCTGTGTCATCTCCCAGAATTGCCCCAATTTCTGAGTGGATCTGATCCCAATACGGGGTGATGGCTCAGCATGCCCACCACAGATGTAGCAGGGTACCCCTCTCTTCTTGACATATCCAGCATGTTGGGGAAGTCGTCGGGAATATCTTCTGCAGCACTACCGGTGTCCTATACCACATGGATATCAATTTATAGTTGACCTCTTGATAGTAAGAACTAGAGGAGCTTTTATGTTGCCAGAGTAGGGCCGTTCTCCATTGTGTTGGTGTGAGTGGTCTGTCCAGTTGCCGTTCCCACATTCTTTGGAAGTTATTATTATCCAAGGTGGCCCCCACTAGCAGATGCTGATAGAGCGTGGATGCTGCTTTATCGAGTGTGGCGCCTCGGTAGCATAAGTCTTCGAACCACGTAAGGTCTCTGTGTAGTAGATTTCTGTGAGGGAGAGAATCGTAGTAATGTGTCAGCTGTAGATATCGGAGGGTCATTAAGGGCTTCTTCGGTCTTTCTGCCAGCAGTGAGTCAAAGGATTGTATGGTTCCCCCTTCCAGGATTGTGCAGAATGGGACATATCACCTCTCCCCCGGAAAAGCCCAGGCTCCAGATGGGAGGCCCCCTCCAATATTGGGGTTGTGGGTGACTGGGAGCAAGGGACTAGGGATTGGGGAGATATGCGCCACTCTCCTAGTCGATTCCCAGGTCTTCAACGTCTGTGCCACCTGATTCCCATCCTCCTCCTTCCCGCAGCATCCCGTCCCCCCTGCCATACATCAGCCTTGAGTTTGGCCCTTGATTCTCCTCTGTCCAGGGTTACCCATTGTTTCGGGTCTTCGGCTGCGTGCCTCCCTCCGTGATGGTGTTAATTGCTTTCGTCAGCCAGGGTAGGAGTATTGTGGAAAAGTCCGTCCGGACCCGGTGCTTTACCTATCTTTGTATTCTTCAGGGCTGCCGCTATCTCCTCCGTGCTGATCGGTTCATCCACTACGGTCGTCGTGTCCAGGTTCACCCGTTTGTGTACATTATCGTGTAGGAAGTTCTGGATGAGTGTGGGGATGGTATGCCCAGGCGTTGTCCCATTTCGAGCGGGGAGATTGTATAGGGTGTGGTAATATCGACGGAATTCGCTCGCAATATCTTCTGGGAACAAGGACGTGGCCCCCGAGGAGAGGCTGATTTTATTTACCCTTGTACGCGGAGTGTCACCTTTCAGGAGGCGGGCCAGGAATTTGCTGCCTATGTTTGCACGAGTATAAAAGAAATTCTTTGAATATTGTAAGGTGCGATGGTATCTTCGCGTGATAAGGTCCCTAAGCCGGCATCAGGTGTCAGTCAATTCCTTTTGTGTGTCAGCGTGTTGGGTCCATTTGTGTTGGATTTTCAGCCTCGAGATGTCCCCGTATATTTCAACCATCTCCTGCATGGTCGCCTTCCTCTTGCGAGAGGCTATTCTTATAAGCGTGCCTCGGATGACAATTTTATGCGCTTCCCAGATAGTTATTGGCGGCGAGTTTACCACATTGTTTTCCCAAAAATATAGATCCAAGGCTTGTGTGACTGTTCCAGCCACCGCGGGGTCCTGGAGCATTCAGTCGCCAGGTCCAGCGGGCTGGTTTTAACAACGGAGAATCCAGTTCCACCATCACCGGGCCGTGGTCCGACCAAGTGGCGGGGCCTATGGCAGCCACACGGAGGCGCGACAGGCCCTACTGTTGGAGCAGTATTTAGTCAATCCGTGAGTATCGGCTATGGAGTGCCGAATAGTGGATGTAATCCCTGGTGTCCGGGTGGAGCGCTCTCCAGCAATCAGTCCCAGCTCACTCATCGATTTGCGAATTGAATGAATGCTAGAGTGGGGTAGGCAACTACGTCCCATTGATGCATCCATTAGGGGGTCTAGTGGGGTATTAAAGTCACCTCCCATAATGAGTGCTCCTTCCGAGAATCCCATCTTATTCAAAGTTCTCCGGAGAAATTGCGCCTGATTTGTGTTGGGCACATAGATTGAAACCACTGTGTAGAGTTTGTCAGCAATGGTGCCTTTCAGGAAGATAAATCTCCCCTGTGTGTCGGTCATCCTGTCCAGCTCTTTGAATTCCAGGTCAGCTGAGAGGATTATGGCAACGCCTGCTTTACGTGCTGTATTGTGGTTGCTGAATGAGTTGTTGGGGTAGTACCGATTCCGTAGTTTTGGTGCGGAGCCTTCTAGGAATTGAGTTTCCTGAAGCATGGCCAATTATAAATTTTTCTTCCGTAGATCCCGCAGTAGGTGGGTGCGACGTTCAGGGACGTTCAGACCTCGACAGTTAATGGTCATAATGTTCAAAGGAGCGCTGTGATATGACGCAGCCATCCTGGTTGCTTGTCCAAGGCACGCGGAGAACCCGGGTCAGTTCCCCCGATCCCCCCTCCATGGCTAGAAGTAGTGTTCCGTCAAACTCCCATCCCCCGGTGCAGACGACTAGGTGCTAGTGCCCGGTGCAGGAGCGGAGGGCCAGGCGGAGCGGCCTCAGCAGGGAGGTGGAGTTACTGTCATATGGGCTGTCGTGTACAGATACGTCCCACCTCCCCCCCTTAGTCCCACAGGGTGCATTGGGTCAAGGGACCCCTACTGTTACCGCCACAATAGGTAGTGGGTGCGATCAGTGTGATGAGGGAGTGAAGTACGACTGTAGTGTAAATTAGTGTCAGTGCCAGGGGAAGTTTACCAGGAAAATTTAAGGAGTAGTGGGTATTAGAACAAAACTCGGTATAAGAACCAAATCACACAGGATTAATCTTGTTGGTACCACTTTGGAACCTCGTTGGTACGACGCATCCATTCGGTCAGCGAAACAGAGCTCCATTCTGTTAGCAAACAGAGCTAACAGGTAAACTGAAGTTACATTTTAATTTCATTTACATTGTGTTAATTGTTTTTCTGTGTGGTTTTATGCATTTAAGATTTTATTAAACTGTAAAATTTGTGTTAAAATGATGTACTTTTGAGTGTCTGGAACAGATTGATTTAATTTACATTAATTCTTATGGAAAATTTTGATTCGGCTTTAGAACAAATCTGTTCTCATACAGCCTTCATGAACGGATTAAGTTTGAGTTCCGAGGTTCCACTGTAATATCGAACTGGCATTACATAATGCAAATAGAAGTCTAAGTCAACATTCTAATTTCTAAAAACCATACCACACAAGTGTTCTCCATATGCAGCATATACAGTGTTACAATTAAAGGCTTAGTCCGGGCACCTAGAATACTTCAGTGACTTAAAATGGTCATGGTGCCTGGAGTCTTTATGGGCGGCGTTTTGTTATGAAAAGCTGCGCGTCCAAAAAAAGATTAACTCCTCAAGAAACCACATGAAACAATTAACCAGTATCGTTATATAAAAGGAGGGTGAAAGCAGAGGGAGGCGGAGAACAGATTATGCAAAATGTGAGATAAATGTTGCAGTGGGTTGCGGCCTGTTACATCTTCAGATTAGTGCCAAGCTGTGTATATCAGGAAAAAAATTTTTGTTGAATTTCAAAGGAGGAACCTACAGTGGAAACTAAAGTGGACACATGTTCATAGAAATGATTTAGCCATTGTTGTATTATTTTTTTTATTTGATTCTATGTTTCATTGGTTGGCATGATAGATAAAAGACCGACAGTGAGCCCGTCCATTTCATCAAAACATTTGTTTTTCCACACAATACCTTCCCAATCAATAAACTTCAGTTTCCATTGAAACGTGGGTCATACGCTTCGTCATCTTTTCCAGTCTATATAAAGTCAGCTTGGCTTGAAA
The DNA here is from genome assembly GCA_933207985.1 of Pelobates cultripes. Classification (NCBI taxonomy): domain Eukaryota; kingdom Metazoa; phylum Chordata; class Amphibia; order Anura; family Pelobatidae; genus Pelobates; species Pelobates cultripes. The sequence goes on from OW240914.1 coordinate 28,739,939, forward strand.
CTCCATTTCAAATTTCAGTTCCCTTTCTTCATTTAATTTCCTTTTTTTGTTGTTCACTCCCAAATCCAATGCTATAACACATCTAGTTCTCTGCAAGTTACAACGCAGTTAAATAAATATTTTTGCAAATCGGGCAATAATAACACTTCACACTCATATGCATTCTTTATATTATTTTTCTTGGTTGGCTCCTATTTGGATTTTTGCCAGTCCGTACATAAATCTTCCCTTATAATACAGTCTAATATATTGTGTATGGTAATAAATACTGTTATGTTCTGAGTAGCTGAACACAAAAATATTTAAACTATTATGGGCTCACTCAAGTAATGTAAACAATCAGCAAATTGTGACCAAGCATGCGCAAGCCGCACTGGCCACTGGTGCAAGACTCAGGAGAGATGAGATCACATTGTTTCTGTTGAAGACCCCTTGTTGGGAATGTTGGGATTTGTGACAATAAAGCACGTCAGTCTCACCTCCTCATCAAATCTTGGCTGATGTTCGGGGAACCACTGTAATCACCTCTGAGATCCTACTCCATTGATAGGAACATTATGATGAAGGTACTCAGTCTGAGTATAGGAGCTCCATCACACAAATCAATATATATAAAAACCTATATACTCTAATCTGACATTTAAAGCCAGTTACAGTACACATAAAAGATATACAGGAAGTTTACCCCTGGAACACTAAGGAAGGGGGAACAAGACTGCTGGCCAAGATTGTGGGCTGGGTCAAGAAGGTTACATTTGTAGCAAAGTTGGGGTTCTTAAGGAAAGGGAGAGGGAGGGGACTTACCAGTCAGCAGGATCAGTTGAGGTCTCCTGACTGTTTTCCCACCCTCCCACCCTGTTTCTGGTGTTGTGGCTTGTGTCTTGTTTTGTTTTTGTGTTGTCACAGCTTGGCGGGTTTTTCCCTGGACAGTGCAGATGGAAAAGGCACTTTGAGGAGACGGCAGCCTGCACTGAGCTGATGGCTAGTAACCAGCTGTTGAGACTCATTGAACACAATTTGGGAGAACTGTCTGTTGGGAAGCCACCCAACAGCTGACAGAGTTGGACAGCATTTTAAAACAGATTATGTTAAATAAAGCTGTGGCTGTTTTCCATCCCCCAACACACAGGAACCAGAAAACCCACAAACGGTGGACCCGAAAGACATAATACCGAGCCTTAGAATGGCAGGACTTAATGTACCTAATATAGCGAGAAACAAGGTCAAGAATAAATCAAGGTCAGGAATAGAGAAATACACAGAGGGAGTAAGAAGAAGAAGAGTGGGGAGTAAGAAGAAGAAGAGGGGGTTAAGAAGAAGGGGGGTAAGAAGAAGAGGGGGGTAAGAAGAAAAAGGAGGAGTAAGAAGAAGAAGGGGGAGTAAGAAGAAGAAGGGGGAGTAAGAAGAAGGGGGGGTAAGAAGAAGAAGGGGGTAAGAAGAAGAAGAGGGGGTAAGAAGAAGGAGGAGTAAGAAGAAGTAGGAGGGGGGGGTAAGAAGAAGAAGGGGGGAGTAAGAAGAAGAAGAGGGGGTAAGAAGAAGAAGAGGGGGTAAGAAGAAGGGGGAGCAATAAGAAGAAGTGGGAGAAAGAAGAAGGGGGGAGTAAGAAGAACAAGGGGGAAGTAACACAGGGAGGAGGGGGTAAGAAGAACACAGGGGAGGTGAGGAGAACACATGGAGGGGGGAGTGAGAAGAACACAGGGAGGGTGGAGGCGGGAATGAGAAGAGCATGGGGAGGGTGGGTGAGTGTGAGAAGAGACCGCTAGGGGAGGGTGGGGGAGAGGAGAAACCACTAAGGGGCAGGGGAGAGCTCTAAGGGACAGCTCTATAGGACAGGGGGCAAGACAGGGAGCTCTTTCACACTACGCGCACACACACACACACACACACACAATGCATCCCTATACAGTCCGGCCCTGCATATACTCCATACAAAAACATGCATACATTCACTCACATATACTCCATACAAAAACATGCATACATTCAAAAACACAAACACTGCTTAGTGCTAAATACATTAAAACATTTTTTAGTTGGTTTTATATTTAAAGTTGAGGGGGGGGAGCAAGGGGGAGGTGCCAAAAATAGGACCCGCCCCGGGTGCCAAATGCTCTAGGTACGCCCCTGCATTAAAGGGACACTATAGCTTAATTAAGTGGTTCTGGTGTCTATAGCCGGTCCCTGCAGGCTTTTTAATGTAAACACACACTGTGTGCAGCACTGGCGTTAGTTCATATGGCAGATCATATGGGTGGGGCATTGTGATGTCACATGGGGGGGTGGCGCCAAATTTTTCTTTTGTCTAGGGCGGCAAAAATCCTTGCACCGGCTCTGATCCTGGGCAGGTGCACCAGTCTACTGGTGACCCACAGGAGAGGAGTGCACTGATTGCACTGCACTCTCCTCCTGCCCAGACCCGTCTTTACCGCAGTGAAAGTGCCCTCTGCCCCTAATTTACAGTGGCTCACACTCACAGCAAGCAGTGCCTGGAGGCCTTTGCAGAGACGGGAACAAAGAGGTTCTGCGGCAGCTGGCCATCCTGCAACCATTACATTAAACAGCTGTTCCCCATGCAACCACAGGTGGCGCTCTGCTGGGAGAATGTGATTACTCTTCACTTCCTCCCAGCCTACAGAGCAGCGCATGGGAGAGAGAGAGGAGGAGGCATGATTTAATCTTACAACAAATCCACTAAGCAAATCTTTATAAATTTGGGGGGCATCAGCTCTGTTTCCACAGTTTATTGGTGTTTACTCTGATGTCTGTATTAATATTGAGGGATTTCTAAGTAGTAACATCAGTGTGTGTCAGCACGGCCAGCCGTTGGGGTGTGCACGCTGTGCGGTCACGCAGAATGCCATGACAACAGAGGCGCCCGGGGGCCAACACAGCTCACAAGTTGGGTACACTAGCATATTCAATTTAAACGATTCGCTGGTGGTCCACTGCTGCACACCAGCAGTAGGTGCAGTCAGATCATATCCTCTCGCTCGTGGTTCCGGCGCTCAGTTAGTGAGTCAGAGCACAGGCTCAGAGATTCTCAGCCTGCGCTCTGACAACATAGAAAGTAAGAGCCGTGAAGGAGCGGGTATGGCAAAGAGCTACTGATTAGCATAACATCAATATCCGTAATAAAACCAGGAAAAGGTGGGTATGGATGGTGAACTGATTTGGTGGTGCAATGTGCCACTTGACTGGATTTGCCCCCCAGGCCTAAGGCTGCCATCCCTCCCCTGGGTCAGGATACCAGAAATCACGAGTTAAATACAAAGCCGAGGTCAGGATACCAGAAATCACAAGTCAAATACGAAGCCGAGGTCAGGATACCAGAAATCACAAGTCAAATACGAAGCCAAGGTCAGGATACCAGAAATCACAAGTCAAATACGAAGCTGAGGTCAAACACAGGAAATCACAATGGAATCCCTTGGAGCCTACCTGTGTTCTGATTGGTCCATGTCATCATTGTGACTCAAAATAGATAAGGATCACAATGATAACATGGTCACTTTAAGAACGGAGTGACGGCACGCTTACACTCTATATATTTATGTAATCCGTGTGGATTGGCCTGTGATGAATCCATGTGGACCGCGCTGCAGGAGGAGGGCTGCACGGCTTGAGGGAGATGAGTACATGCCACACATGGTAAGCAGAACATCCTCTCGATGACATTAAGAACTAATGGGACTGTGATATTCCAGCAAAGTGAATAATTGGCCTTAATTTAATATATATGGATATATGGATTGTAGTTTACATAGAATTCTGTTGCAGCTGTTCATGTTGCAGCCAAAGTCGATATTCATCAGGGAACATTTTGAAAACATTCTGTTGTGCAATTTTTGATCCTCAATGTCTGTAGTTTGGATTGTAGTATGGATAATATTGGCGTATAGATAATGGCATTGTTTTTCATTTCATGTCGAACTTCCATTGTGCCAGTCATGAAGCCCAAATTGAGAGTACAGTGAAATAATTCTGTGTATGTCAACGTTTTTTTTATATTTATATCTCCTCTGTATAATTATAAAGCCCCATGAAATATGCTGGCACTATGTAAACGCTACTAATAATATAATAATAATAACAACTCTATTTTGGTCTAGACCTTCCTCTTTCAATATGTGTCTAAGAAATGGTTCCCCTTTTCCATCACATGTAATGGGACATTCCCTGTATTTTTTTCGGCTTATTTTTTTTCTCTCTGTGCATTTTTTTAAAATGTTGCATCATGGCAAAGGTTAAAGTGCAGAGAGTACAGTTCCCCCGTCCGCTTCTGAGAGTGCCGACAGAGGTATTTGAGATAAAACCATACCCCATGGCTACCTTAGCTTGATAAACAGTTCCACTAAGCTGACATACAGAGGTATATGGGATAAGACCATACCCCATGGCTACCTTAGCTTGATGAACAGTTCCACTAAGCTGACAGACAGAGGTATATGGGATAAGACCATACCCCATGGCTACCTTAGCTTGATGAACAGTTCCATTAAGCTGACGGACAGAGGTATATGGGATAAGACCATACCCCATGGCTATCTCAGCTTGATGAACAGTTCCACTAAGCTGACGGACAGAGGTACATGGGATAAGACCATACCCCATGGCTACCTCAGCTTGATGAACAGTTCCACTAAGCTGACGGACAGAAGTATATGGGATAACACCACACAGGCACAGAGATGTGTACACAGGAAGACACAGACAGGCACACACAGATACAGACAGGAACAGACAGACACATACAGATACAGACACATTTACACAGGTAAACATAGAAACAAACACACACAGATACAGACGGGTACACACAACTGTTTCAGGACTGGAATCCACAAGCTTCCTATAAGAGGAGCAGACAGCAGTCCACTGGCCCAGATTTTAATTCTGTAGTTCCTTATCACATCTGTTTGGCTGCTGTGCTATATTACCCAGTCTCCAGTGAGTTTCAGCTTGGACCGGACACAGCACAGTAATAGAGCCAATCCCCTCTGTCAATGCCTGGGAGGAAGAGACAGAAAGAAAGCAAGAGAGAGATTTATACAAGAAATGTTTAAACAATGGGACATTTATTTAATCACATGTATTCAAAAGGCAGGGACACAAAAACATAGCACATTTTGGCCAAATGTGTAGGATTTTACAGCAAAACAAGCCAAGCTCTGCAAGTCACACACTACTGAATTCAGTATTCAAATCCCCTTTAGAGTTCCTCAAGCCGTATCGCCAACAAAGTTCCTTGAAACAGGCTCATATCTGGGAATCCGTCCATATAAACAAAGTAATCCGGAACAGATTAGTTAAAACATACTCCAAAAAATAAAATAAAAGATGATTATGTTTTGTCTAGTATCTCGATTGAGCTATCCAATGAGAAAGTCGTTATTTATGTCCTTCATTGTAAATGACTACAGAATGGCCAGCCATACTTCCAAAGTACCCTATTGGCAGTCCCTATTTTAGACCTAATTCCCAGCAATACAACCTAAATCCCAGCTGTAGAAGCTCAGAAAATGTGGAATGTATGATTATCATAGAGCTCACAGTCATAACACGTCTATATGTGCAGTGTTGTATGAGTGTGTCACAGATCTTGACAGCAATAAAACCCACAGAATGTCATACACCATCATTTCAAATGGACAAAGAGGGACAGTTTATTTACATGGCTGATTTCTAAACGCATGTAGGTTAAAGATACTTTGCGCTGTGTATTATTGCGTGGGGCTCTTTTATACATTCAGACACAAGTACAATGTGGAGCTCCTAGAAAGAGGGACATTAGGACCGAAAAGGGAGCGAGGGCTTTGTCTAATAAATAGGGACACTTGGGGAGTATGGAATGTGCTGTGTGTATGAGTGTATCACAGAGCTCCATAACTCCACAGCAATAAAACTCACAGTAATGTGCAGTAGGTTTAGTTTTGAAAATTTTACTGGGCAAAACCTGAATTGACCATTTATTTATTTATTTATTTATTTGGACCAATCCAATGTTTGCGCCGTGAACAAGTCTAGTACCTAGTGTCTTGAGGCCATGACAAAAACAATCCAAATACAGGCACATAGCTAGGATCTGTTTTAGGGTAGGGGGTGAGAAAAAAAAACGAGATGTCGGGAATATGGCGCAACACCAGCTACATCTATATCATAAAATGACACAGAGGTTGGAAATGTGTGTGGGAATTTAGGTCATAGACAACTTTCATAGGTAATAGTGAGCATTTTAAAGAATAAAATTTGTATGTTTTTATAAAATGTTATTAATCAGTTGGAACTTGACAATGTAAACAACGTGTTGCTGGTTGTGTAAGAAAGTCAAAAACTTTTTAGCAGATTTATTTTGGAACAAGCTTAATAAAAGCAATATTTTAATAATTTAGATCAAGCCGTCTAGAGGAATTCTCACCTTTTTTTAGTGTTAAGGCAGTTGCAACAGTGTACTAAAATATTTTTAGCCTATCTGCATGAAAACAGAATCATATATACTTGGTAATAAAAAAGATAAAACAAAACAACTGACTTCAAAATACTCAACCTAAAAAAGGCAAGCGTTCAGTTGTAAAGAGACACAGAAACAATGCTACTCAAGGTGGAGAGCTGAAATTTGATTATAAAAAAAAAAAAAGAGAGAGTATAAAAATATATTTCCGTGCTAACTGTTGAATACACACTTAAATAAAATTAAAAGTTATCTAATGGAATTTTGAATTGGATTTAAAATTGTTTAATTGATTTAAAAAAACCCTATAAATTAGAATTTAATTCAGAATATCATTATATTTAAAGTGAGCCAATAATGCCTACAAAAACCTAGTAAACGAAAATAAATCAGTAACAATTTGGAAATGATCATTTCACTCGTACTATAGTAAGCAGTCTAAAACATACAAAGTGTAGGATTTCGACAAAGTGACATCTAGCGAGAAAATATAAAATGGAATACAACCTTCAGTAATAGAGGCAATCTGTAGTGCCTAAAAAGATAAACTGTACATAGTGTAATACGTAATATTTAGGTAAAGAACACGCAAGTTTAGAGGGAGAAAACTCACTAGAGCCAGGCAATGTTTCAGCTAATCACCCCTTAAAGGGGAACGTGTAGATACAGGTTCTTCAGTCTTGAGCGTAGGTCTTCATAGGCATGAAATAAACATAAGAGAAATATAGTGCCGATAGAATGTACAAAATAATTATTAAAATTGCCCTTATGGGATAACCAGTAATATGGGCATATCTCCACTTCCAGTGGATCAAAACAGGAATCGTGAGCTGTATGTGATCCCAAGGATAAAGGAGAGTATCCCAAAAGAAAAGCCAAAATAAAATAAAAGAGACAAGTAAAAAAAATCCCAATCTCAATCCAACGCATTTCGTACTCAGGACTTCTTGAAGGATTTCTGACTGCTCTTGTGTGATCTCCCAATATATATGATAGTGTTGATTGAAGAATTCTGTTCATCTGTGTTCCTCATGTATGGGGAATTTCATTTCACAATGAAATGCTATCCGGGTCTCTCGTTGTGTACGTTACGTCATATTCATGCACATAGGCCACATGCATGTCACGTTGAAACGCAAATCTCTTTCAAGATAACATACTTGCAATTGGATAATCGGCAACAAGGCAGGATACTTTAACGGATATTAATACATGATATAGATAGGAATCATCACCACGACATTAAACTCTCTAATAAAGCTTACATAAAGGAAAATACAGACCAAAAGTAGTGGGAAAAGATTTATAAAAAAATTATTAAATAAAAGAAAATTATCTTTAAACAATATAAGATCGGTATAAAAAGGAGGGTGAAAAATCTAAATATAGTTAGCAGTCTGCATAGTTTAACAGGGCACTCAATGTCTGTATCATTTAACAGCTTGCAGTTGTTATGGTGAAACAACTTTTGGGTTGTATACT
>OW240914.1:28747968-28849544 GCA_933207985.1 Pelobates cultripes
ACAGATGAGGATTGCAAAGATAATGAAAATTTACGAATCTTGATGAGATATAAAGTCCAATTTAGTATCATGGATGGGTTACTGGTCAGAACTTCTAAACATGGTATACAACAATGGGTAGTCCCAACTGTATACAGAGGGTTAATGCTCCAACACGCACATGATGCACCTACATCTAGGCATCGTGGTGATAAGATCACATATGAGATATTGCGTGATTATGCATATTGGCCACACATGTTAAGGGATGTTAAGACATACTGTCAGGGATGCTTGATTTGTCCACAATATCAACCCCATGGTCCAACCCATCGTGCACCACTTCAGAAGAGGTGGGTGTCATTACCCTGGTCTGATATTCAAATTGACTTTATAGGTCCTGTAACAAGATCTTCAAGAGGTAACAAATACATGTTAACCGTTACATGTATGTACACAAAGTGGATAGAATGTTTGCCTTGTAAAGAGAACACGAGTACCGTGTGCGCCACTTTGTTGATTAACCATGTCTTTTCCAGGTTCGGTCTGCCTCAAAGAATGGAGTCAGACAGAGGTAGTCATTTTACCAGCGAAGTAATGGCTAAGATGTGGAACATTCTAGGTGTTAAACGAAAGCTACATATTGCATACCGCGCTGCGTCTAGCGGGGGGGTAGAGCGATATAACCAGTCTATTGTTAATATTCTAAAGAAGTATGTTAAGGAGTCTGGTAAAGACTGGGACATTAAATTGCCCCTAGTTTTAATGGCGATTAGAGCTACACCTAGCACTGCTACCAAATTGTTACCTTTTGAATTGATGACAGGAAGAAAGATGGTTTTACCACAGCATTTACTATATCGTACTTCAGATCATAACTTGATCAATGCTGCCACTACACATCAGTATATCGAAGATTTGCGCAAGCATTTACAGCATGCGTTTGCTTTTGCCCAAAAGAATCTAGAAAAAGCAGCGACAGGGGTGAAGACCTATTACGATCTAAAAACCACGAAAAAGGAATATGAAATCACAGATCAAGTCTATCTGTATAACTTTGCGTGAAATCAAGTCAAGGAAAAGAAATTTTTACCTTCTTGGAAAGGGCCATATGTCATTATTGACAAAATTTCCCCTGTAGCGTATAAGATAAAAATTCCTAAGGATGGTGATTTTATTGAAAAGTGGGTTCACATTAACCAGTTGCGTGCTTGTCATCCTAAATCTCAATTAAGGATTATAGGTGTGGATTCAGATGCAGAAGGATGAACGACTAACCTGGATGAATGCTTGATTCACGTGGTATAGTATGATGTGAAATGTTGTGATGTGCCATGATCTCATGTACGTTCATGTCATTAACCATTTCCTTGCCATCCAATAACTACATTTTATAAGCAGGTTACTAGCTTGTTTAGCTGCTATAGGCAAATTGCTGAAGAGTCAGTAATAAATGTAGTGAGGGATGAAGTTATAAAAATAGAATTAGACAGAATACATATGTTGATGAATCGTAATAATGTGTTGTCCTAGGCCAAGTGATGTCACACTGTTATAAGTTTGTATGCTTAACAAACCTTGAATCATTAGTAGATAAGTCTGAAACGAGTTCCTGATCCGTGACTGTCGAAGGATGTCCAAGAAGGATGTGGCGTGTTTCTGGATCGTACTGCTCCTGTGCCAAGAGCTACGGACCGACCCGATCGCAGAGATGGGACCATCCTCCGGCATCCTGATTCAAGAGACACCAGGGTTCATCTTAACAGAGAAGAGGATCCTGACCAGACGTGTGTTCATCAGCTTGGACCCCAAGATTTCCATCGAGAAGGCATACAACATTTCATCGATGCAGCTTCCTGAGTTACAGACTTGGTACCAGATGCACCTCCAAAGAGCACAGGACCGTGTGCAAAACATCTTGGAGCAAGCCCGGAAACCATTTGTATCCAGTTCTATTCCGATGAGCAACCGACCCAAAAGGTTCCTCACCGCTATAATTGTTGCATTAGTTTGTGCCACTGTCGGTGCAGTTGTCGCAACTGGAATGTCTGCAGCCAACTCTATTACTGTCCAAAAGCTGGATATGGAAATCTATGCGCTAAAGCAACACATTAACGATATTCATCAGGTGATACAACAGCAAAGAACACTTCTCCAAGACGTGTTAACTATTGTGGAAGACACAGTTGTTACAACAAATTTGCATTCAGAGTTAATTGCCAAATCCACTGAGTTGCACCAAAGTCATGACTTATTCAAGCGTGAACTTTTATTTCTGCATGACCCAATACTGTTCCACACACTTGCTTTTCTTGACGAAGTGCAAACTGGAATGATCGAATTGGCAGGGGGACGCATACCTCTGTATTTTGTATCCAAGGATATTGTTCATGCGATGCTTGCCAATGTGGATGGAGAGACAATTGAGCCTATGCAATTAAATCTGGCCTTCGAGATGGGGAGCGCTATACCTCTCTTAATTGATCCGGAACGTATGGAGATTTGCTTTTTATTGGCCATACCATATGTAACTCCCAAAAACATTTTTCAAATGAAAACAATCTACAATGTCGGTACATGGAAGGAAAATATCCACGTAAAAGTCCAAACCCCAGATGTTTTGGCTTTTCAACCATGGGTACCAGATTGGTATTCTATACCCATTTTGAATGACTGTGAGAAATTCAAAGACAATAATTTCCAATGTGATGGAAAACCTTTTGTGTACGATTCTACCAATGCTTTGTGTGGGATCGAGTACCTTAAACATGGCTCTGAAACATGTCAAGTAACTATGTCAAAAACCGACAGTAATGCGTTAGTACATGCTATCTTAGTAAAAGATAAATGGTTGGTAAGCACGTGTCTTAAAAACATAAGTGTTTTTCGCAGGGACCAGGTGACTAATAAAGTAATTGCCTTACCAGCACCTGTCTCACTGATCAAGGTACTCCACGACTCTCGTATCACCATCGGTGACGTTACGCTATACCCAGTGTACACTGACGTCATCGAAAGTGCTATTGAGATGGTGGATCCCTTCCAGAATCTAGATATCCCTCTAGATCCTAATCTAAAATTCTTGCTGGACCACAAGCCCAACCACACTATCCAAATGTCAATCAGAAAAGATAACATTTCTGTGGATACATTTAAATACTCTGAGCTAGATACTGACCTTATTTCTCGTGTTGACTGGTTCATCCATGTTAAGATTGTTATTGGGTGTGCTATGATAATAATGATATTATGGTTGATTGTACTAAGTGTAAAGTTCAAAACTTTTACAGGTACAAATATATACAAAAATGTTCATTCCACGCACGGGCGTATGTTAGAAATGATGTGATTGCACAATATGTCTAGTAACTTCCATAGTGCTTATTCATAAGCTAAATTAATTTTGGCTATGAAATGCACTAAAGGGGGGTTATGTCAGGGTATTTATACCGGCAGACATTTTGTGCTATGATAGAAACTAAAAGTGTATATTCTGAGTCACTCTGAACAGACCAGACTCCATTTTGTTATTTCAAGTTAACAAAGAAGACACTAGATTTCTTTCTGTAAGACTGGCCTCTTTGCCAGAGCTAAGGAATGTATAGCATAGTATAAACAAGTGATAAGAAGAATATAATCAAATCTAACCCAGACAATTGTGACAGAGAAGATTAAATAATTTAATATTTAACTGTCTATACATATAAGGTACCATTGTATGGAAAAGGGTAAACTTAGTTCATGATCTGTCATATCAGAAATTATAGCAGATTTGCAGACACATAGTCTGGACGAAATTTAAGAACCCCTTTGATCTTTGAAGGATACGTAAGTTATAGCCACTATCTAGATAGGCCAAAATGACGTCAAAATAGCCACCAGGAAAAGTTAACTCTTTCCTGGATAGGTATGTTTAGTGGGACAAGACTGCCCTCTACAGACCAAATAGCTAATTTGCGATCTGGAAGATAACCACACCTCTAGTGCTTCTATTGGGTTATCAACTGATGACGTACAGAGAGTCTGGCCCTTTAAAAGTTAAGACAAAGGGAAGAGAGATATACGAGAGAGGGAGGCAAGATATGCAAGAGATGCAAAGGAGAGGAGAGAGGAATTGGAAGTTTGGGAACTCCAACTCGGACAACATCTGAGACTAACACTCTACTCCTAAAACTCTAACATTTAGAATTTACTGACTTTCTAACCAACACCTCCATGCAGAGAGACATCCAAATAAGTTCCTGAGACTACCAATCGGATGAAATATCTACTCAACTGGTAATTATACTGGTTTCATTTAATTAAATTAAATTAATTAAAATGTATTAATAGCATTATATATGACTGGATAAAGCACGGTCAGATTTCCATATTAAAAAATCTTAGTTAACTAAGAATATATAGTTATAAATATTCCATTCTGCAGGTGGAATTAAGAATAATTGTATATGGATGTGATATTATCACGTGTTAGCATACCGCTGTTTTTATCCAGGTGTATTGATTTGCTCTAAATTAAGATAGATATCTTTTAGACAAATTAAAAATCTGCTTATATAATATGGTAAATTCTCTTATTGGATGATTTTAAGAAATGACTAGTGAACTGGTTTAAATGTTATTTTATTTAAAAATTACATAAGAATAGATCTTAACTACCTAGGAGATCTAGCCAGCATTGAAAGGGTTATTCTAACTGTCTGCTAAATTTTACGACCTTACGCTGCACTCTGAGGAATTCTGTTCTTCCCTGTGAAAAGTTTCACTTTCAGTCTGTGAAAGCTAGTCATAAATCGTAGAAGTCTTGACAGAAAATGCCGTTTAGCCATTGAAACGTAATACCCATTTCTTTGTATTGCATATAATTTTGTACTGAATATTCATTGATTATTGTTATGCATGTTACATATAATATTATTATTATTAATTTGTCATATAAATAAAATCTATTTTTATACATTGTGATTATTTATATGAAATACTTTCCACTTAACACGATAAACGTTCTTTGGGATCTGAGAATTGAATTAGTGGGCAATTCTCAACTGTTACTATTATTATCCCATAAATATCCCCACAGTCCTAGAAAATAAATTATAAACTCATAGTGTGACACTGTAATCAAATATGAAGAAACAAAAGATCTGAGTGAAACCACTCACATATTACTGAGCTAATAAACCTAGCTCAGGGGTAAAAGCGACCTTTCCCCTTCTTTAGTAGACTTCTTTCCCACGCAGTAGCTAGGGCTCAAGCAGAGAGAATATACGTTATGTAGTTAAGGACTACACTCCTATATAGCAGGAACCAATAGCCCAATATAATCAAATCAAATATTTATTGTAAAAAATTTTAAATGTAAATTTAAAATTCCAATGGCCAATTAGAATCTGTAAAAAATACAATACATATACATAAAAAAGGGCATAAAGGTGGTATATAAAAAGTCCCCAGGACGCGTTTCGCCAACTTTATATCAGCTTCCTCAGCTGGGTGTAAAGTGTAATACCTTCTTTCTCCTGATCGGAGACCTGCTATATACGTGGTCCATGTGCAGCAGAGATCAATCCACACAAACAGTTGGACAATTAACATGAGCCTTGACGTTGAAACGCAAGAAATTCAACATAAAAATGGTCCTCGGTTGGTGAATCATACTGATGGAGATGGCAGGATATGAACATTACAAAAATGTGCGAAATTTCTTTGTGGAGAATTTCTTTATAATTGGCTTGAAGTCAATGTTCTTCAGGATGTCATTTTCCATACATGAGTGAAAACCAGTCCAAATGCTGCTGCCCCATTGTGCTGCAAAGCTGTTTTCCCCCATTCTTTATTTTTCTCAGAATAAGGATAACACACATATTGTACACCGTGATACAGACATTTAGTAATGAGACACAGTGGTTTACACTTTGAGATGTTTGGGAAATGGAGGGGGTGGTTGGATCAGAGTGATACACAGTACATCATTGCATCTGGTGGTATATAACATTATTTGTTTGAGCATGGAGTAAGAATGACACCGTGTCAGGTCCTTTAGCAGGCATAAAGCTGGGTTTTGTTTTTTTTAAATCGGTTTCAGTCTTGAAAATTAATAAAAAGAAAGTTTTAATAAAATAAAGTTTTCATTAAGAGTGTTTCATAGTTATGAATAAATTTCCTGGAATAATATATTAAAATGTTAGGAAGCCCTTGGACCTCGTCGGAGCAAAGACCTCCAGCATCGTTTGGAGCGGCTGGCTACACCATTGCAACAAGCGAACCCCATCGTCTAGGCTGCGGGCCCTGAGATCGGGCATTGGCTAGAGGATTACCCAACACCGGCAACCCGAACCCAACGCCTGCTACGGACTACACTGGGACACTTATGGACCCTACCTTCAACGCGTTTATCTCTAATCGCAGATGGCAGGGGACTTTATTCATGGTGAAAAAAAAAACTAAGTGTTCTCTGATTTATATATGTTGCATATATTGTTTTTTCCGTTCTGCTCTACATCTGACTCATAGCCGTAAATACATACTGTGTGCAAAGCCAGCCCCACTGCCGCTCACTGACCCCCAGGCCCACTCTCCTATTAACGCTGGGAACCAGCATTTTAATTTAACTTGGAGTTCAACCATGTTCATGCCGGGAGCCATGGTGGGGGGCGGCGTTTGGGATGCCACTAGGGACCAAGCTTCAGGCAGAGCCTTACTGGGTATAGCCTCAACAGTCGCCAGAAATAGCTCACGTACCCTCAGGTCCACTAAACTACAGCCCATAATGGCAAGGAGGGCTCCAGCTATTAGTTAGCATGATACCTGTATATATAGGTAGACACATCAGCCTGCTATGAAGATGTTTGACTCAGCATGTTATTAACCTATGTCAGTCCCGTCTAGTTCTCTCTTGTAAATACATCTGTTGCAGAGATGGGAACAAAGAGGTTCTGCGGCAGCTGGCCGTCCTGCAAGCATTACATTAAACAGCTGTTCCCCATGCAGCCACAGGTGGCTCTGCGCTGGGAGAATGTGATTACTCTTCACTTCCTCCCAGCCTACAGAGCAGCGCATGGGAGAGAGGAGGAGGCATGATTTAATCTTACAACAAATCCACTAAGCAAATCTTTATAAATTTGGGGGGATCAGCTCTGTTTCCACAGTTTATTGGTGTTTACTCTGATGTCTGTATTAATACTGAGGGATTTCTAAGTAGTAACATCAGTGTGTGTCAGCAGGGCCAGCTGTTGGGGTCTGCACGCTGTGAGGTCACGCAGGGTGCCTTGACAACAGAGGCGCCCAGTGGCCAACACAGCTCACAAGTTGGGTACAACAGCATATTCAATTTAAACGATTCGCTGGTGGTCCACTGGTACGCACCTGCGGTAGATGAAGTCAAATCATATCCTCTCCCTCGTGGTTCTGGCGCTCAGTTAGAGAGTCAGAGTACAGGCTCAGAGATTCTCAGCTTGCGCTCTGACAACATTGAAAGTCAGAGCCGTGAAGGAGCAGGTCTGGCAAAAAGCTACTGATTAGCATAACATCAATATCCATTATAAAACCAGGAAAAGGTGGGCATGGATGGTGAACTGATTTTGTGGTGCATTGGGCCACTTGACTGGATTTGCCCCCCAGGCCTAAGGCTGCCAGCCCTCCCCTGGGTCAGGATACCAGAAATCATGAGTCAAATACGAAGCCGAAGGTCAGGATACCAGAAATCACGAGTCAAATACGAAGCCGAAGGTCAGGATACCAGAAATCACGAGTCAAATACGAAGCCAAGGTCAGGATACCAGAAATCACAAGTCAAATACGAAGCTGATTGGTCCATGTCATGATTGTGACTCAAATAGATAAGGATCGCAATGATAACGTGGTCACTTTAAGAACGGGGTGACGGCACGCCTACACTCTATACAGTTGCAAGAAAAAGTATGTGAACCCTTTGGAATGATATGGATATCTGCACAAATTGGTCATAAAATGTGATCTGATCATCATCTAAGTCACAACAATAGACAATCACAGTCTGCTTATCATTCCAAAGGGTTCACATACTTTTTCTTGCAACTGTATATTGATGTCATCCGTGTGGATTGGCCTGTGATGAATCCATGTGGACCGCGCGGCAGGAGGAGGGCTGCACGGCTTGAGGGAGGTGAGTACATGCCACACATGGTAAGCAGAACATCCTCTCGATGACATTAAGAACTAGTGGGACTGTGATATTCCAGCAAAGTGAATAATTGGTCTTAATTTAATATATATGGATTGTAGTTTACATAGAATTCTGTTGCAGCTGTTCATGTTGCAGCCAAAGTCGATATTCATCAGGGAACATTTTGAAAACATTCTGTTGTGCAATTTTTGATCCTCAATGCCTACTGTAGTATGGATAATATTGGCGTATAGATAATGGCATTGTTTTTCATTTCATGTCAAACTTCCATTGTGCCAGTCATGAAGCCCAAATTGAGAGTACAGTGAAATAATTCTGTGTATGTCAACGTTTTTTTTATATTTATATCTCCTCTGTATAATTATAAAGCCCCATGAAATATGCTGGCACTATGTAAACGCTACTAATAATATAATAATAATAACAACTCTATTTTGGTCTAGACCTTCCTCTTTCAATATGTGTCTAAGAAATGGTTCCCCTTTTCCATCACATGTAATGGGACATTCCCTGTATTTTTTTTGGCTTATTTTCTTTCTCTCTGTGCATTTTTTAAAAATGTTGCATCATGGCAAAGGTTAAAGTGCAGAGAGTACAGTTTCCCCGTCCGCTTCTGAGAGGTATTTGAGATAAGACCATACCCCATGGCTATTTGAGATAAGACCATACCCCATGGCTACCTTAGCTTGATAAACAGTTCCACTAAGCTGACATACAGAGGTATATGGGATAAGACCATACCCCATGGCTACCTTAGCTTGATGAACAGTTCCACTAAGCTGACGGACAGAGGTATATGGGATAAGACCATACCCCATGGCTACCTTAGCTTGATGAACAGTTCCACTAAGCTGACGGACAGAGGTATATGGG
This sequence comes from Pelobates cultripes, assembly GCA_933207985.1. Lineage (NCBI taxonomy): Eukaryota > Metazoa > Chordata > Amphibia > Anura > Pelobatidae > Pelobates > Pelobates cultripes. The sequence continues at coordinate 28,756,985 of OW240914.1, forward strand.
ATAAGACCATACCCCATGGCTACCTTAGCTTGATGAACAGTTCCACTAAGCTGACGGACAGAGGTATATGGGATAAGACCATACCCCATGGCTACCTTAGCTTGATGAACAGTTCCATTAAGCTGACGGACAGAGGTATATGGGATAAGACCATACCCCATGGCTATCTCAGCTTGATGAACAGTTCCACTAAGCTGATGGACAGAGGTATATGGGATAAGACCATACCCCATGGCTACCTCAGCTTGATGAACAGTTCCACTAAGCTGACGGACAGAAGTATATGGGATAACACCACACAGGCACAGAGATGTGTACACAGGAAGACACAGACAGGCACACACAGATACAGACAGGAACAGACAGACACATACAGATACAGACACATTTACACAGGTAAACATAGAAACAAACACACACAGATACAGACGGGTACACACAACTGTTTCAGGACTGGAATCCACAAGCTTCCTATAAGAGGAGCAGACAGCAGTCCACTGGCCCAGATTTTAATTCTGTAGTTCCTTATCACATCTGTTTGGCTGCTGTGCTATATTACCCAGTCTCCAGTGAGTTTCAGCTTGGACCGGACACAGCACAGTAATAGAGCCGATCCCCTCTGTCAATGCCTGGGAGGAAGAGACAGAAAGAAGAGAGATTTATACAAGAAATGTTTAAACAATGGGAAATTTATTTAATCACATGTATTCAAAAGGCAGGGACACAAAAACATAGCACATTTTGGCCAAATGTGTAGGATGTTACAGCAAAACAAGCCAAGCTCTGCAAGTCACACACTACTGAATTCAGTATTCAAATCCCCTTTAGAGTTCCTCAAGCCGTATCGCCAACAAGTTCCTTGAAACAGGCTCATATCTGGGAATCCGTCCATATAAACAAAGTAATCCGGAACAGATTAGTTAAAACATACTCCAAAAAATAAAATAAAAGATGATTATGTTTTGTCTAGTATCTCGATTGAGCTATCCAATGAGAAAGTCGTTATTTATGTCCTTCATTGTAAATGATTACAGAATGGCCAGCCATACTTCCAAAGTACCCTATTGGCAGTCCCTATTTTAGACCTAATTCCCAGCAATACAACCTAAATCCCAGCTGTAGAAGCTCAGAAAATGTGGAATGTATGATTATCATAGAGCTCACAGTCATAACACATCTATATGTGCAGTGTTGTATGAGTGTGTCACAGATCTTGACAGCTATAAAACCCACAGAATGTCATACACCATCATTTCAAATGGACAAAGAGGGACAGTTTATTTACATGGCTGATTTCTAAACGCATGTAGGTTAAAGATACTTTGCGCTGTGTATTATTGCGTGGGGCTCTTTTATACATTCAGACACAAGTACAATGTGGAGCTCCTAGAAAGAGGGACATTAGGACCGAAAAGGGAGCGAGGGCTTTGTCTAATAAATAGGGACACTTGGGGAGTATGGAATGTGCTGTGTGTATGAGTGTATCACAGAGCTCCATAACTCCACAGCAATAAAAATCTCACAGTAATGTGCAGTAGGTTTAGTTTTGAAAATTTTACTGGGCAAAACCTGAATTGACCATTTATTTATTTATTTATTTATTTGGACCAATCCAATGTTTGCGCCGTGAACAAGTCTAGTACCTAGTGTCTTGAGGCCATGACAAAAACAATCCAAATACAGGCACATAGCTAGGATCTGTTTTAGGGTAGGGGGTGAGAAAAAAAAACGAGATGTCGGGAATATGGCGCAACACCAGCTACATCTATATCATAAAATGACACAGAGGTTGGAAATGTGTGTGGGAATTTAGGTCATAGACAACTTTCATAGGTAATAGTGAGCATTTTAAAGAATAAAATTTGTATGTTTTTATAAAATGTTATTAATCAGTTGGAACTTGACAATGTAAACAATGTGTTGCTGGTTGTGTAAGAAAGTCAAAAACTTTTTAGCAGATTTATTTTGGAACAAGCTTAATAAAAGCAATATTTTAATAATTTAGATCAAGCCGTCTAGAGGAATTCTCACCTTTTTTTAGTGTTAAGGCAGTTGCAACAGTGTACTAAAATATTTTTAGCCTATCTGCATGAAAACAGAATCATATATACTTGGTAATAAAAAAGATAAAACAAAACAACTGACTTCAAAATACTCAACCTAAAAAAGGCAAGCGTTCAGTTGTAAAGAGACACAGAAACAATGCTACTCAAGGTGGAGAGCTGAAATTTGATTATAAAAAAAAAAAAAGAGAGAGTATAAAAATATATTTCCGTGCTAACTGTTGAATACACACTTAAATAAAATTAAAAGTTATCTAATGGAATTTTGAATTGGATTTAAAATTGTTTAATTGATTTAAAAAAACCCTATAAATTAGAATTTAATTCAGAATATCATTATATTTAAAGTGAGCCAATAATGCCTACAAAAACCTAGTAAACGAAAATAAATCAGTAACAATTTGGAAATGATCATTTCACTCGTACTATAGTAAGCAGTCTAAAACATACAAAGTGTAGGATTTCGACAAAGTGACATCTAGCGAGAAAATATAAAATGGAATACAACCTTCAGTAATAGAGGCAATCTGTAGTGCCTAAAAAGATAAACTGTACATAGTGTAATACGTAATATTTAGGTAAAGAACACGCAAGTTTAGAGGGAGAAAACTCACTAGAGCCAGGCAATGTTTCAGCTAATCACCCCTTAAAGGGGAACGTGTAGATACAGGTTCTTCAGTCTTGAGCGTAGGTCTTCATAGGCATGAAATAAACATAAGAGAAATATAGTGCCGATACAATGTACAAAATAATTATTAAAATTGCCCTTATGGGATAACCAGTAATATGGGCATATCTCCACTTCCAGTGGATCAAAACAGGAATCGTGAGCTGTATGTGATCCCAAGGATAAAAGAGAGTATCCCAAAAGAAAAGCCAAAATAAAATAAAAGAGACAATAAAAACAAGTTAAAAAAAATCCCAATCTCAATCCAACGCATTTCGTACTCAGGACATCTTGAAGGATATCTGACTGCTCTTGTGTGTTCTCCCAATATATATGATAGTGTTGATTGAAGAATTCTGTTCATCTGTGTTCCTCATGTATGGCACGCATTTCACAATGAAATGCTATCCGGGTCTCTCGTTGTGTCCATTACGTCATATTCATGCACATAGGCCATATGCATGTCACGTTGAAACGCAAATCTCTTTCAAGATAACATACTTGCAATTGGATAATCGGCAACAAGGCAGGATACTTTAACGGATATTAATACATGATATAGATAGGAATCATCACCACGACATTAAACTCTCTAATAAAGCTTACATAAAGGAAAATACAGACCAAAAGTAGTGGGAAAAGATTTATAAAAAAATTATTAAATAAAAGAAAATTATCTTTAAACAATATAAGATTGGTATAAAAAGGAGGGTGAAAAATCTAAATATAGTAAGCAGTCTGCATAGTTTAACAGGGCACTCAATGTCTATCATTTAACAGCTTGCAGTTGTTATGGTGAAACAACTTTTGAGTTGTATACTTTTTTCTGTACTGGAAGGAAGTTTCATAAGGGAATCCGTGGGAGGGAGGGGAGGAAAAAAATGCCTCTTTATGTAGCCTTTCAAATGACATGATATAAAGATTTAAAAAATGATTTGGCAGTATGTAGAATTATATAAGAGTGTATATTCTATATTGCACTCCAAAAAGAATAGGTAAAACAGTGCTCATATTCCAACATAGGGTATTTAGCTTTATTTACTGATCAGTATTCATATGATCTTTTGCAATCATCCACTTTCGGAAGTGCATTGATCTCTCATTGGCTGAGCTACACTATATACCTTCTTATAAGGAAGTACATTTGTGAAAAAGGAAGGTATGGCTAAGTGGGTGGAGTTTTGCTGCAGAAAGTTATTAAACATTTTTCTTTTATTAAAGGAACACTATAGGGTCAGGAACACAAACATGTATTCCTGACCCTATAGTGCAAAACCCACCATTTAGGTGGTTTACTCCCTTAAAAGCATGAAAAACTCTCCTTATTTCCAGCGCCATGCGGGTCTGCCGGCACTTGCCCCATCCCCTTGGTGACATCATCAGAATTGCCGATTTTTAGCAAATCCAATGCTTTCCAAAAAAATCCCAAGGGAATAAGCAGTCTCAATCCAACGCATGTCGTACTCAGGACATCTTGAAGAATATCTGACTGCTCTTGTGTGTTCTCCCAATATATATGATAGTGTTGATTGAAGAATTCTGTTCATCTGATAAAGCATTGGATTGGCTAAAATCAGCAAGGGGGCGGGCCCAAATGCCGTTTTGACCAATCAGCACCTCCTCAAAGAGATGCATTGAATCAATGCATCTCTAGGAGGAAAATTCAGCGTCCCCATGCAGAGCATGGAAGCCATTCGAGGAGGCCATCTTCAGGAAGCCCTTGAAGTGGCCATCTAAGGAGTGGCCACTTGGACGTGTCCCCAAGGGCAATGTAAACACTGCATTTTCTCTGAAAAGACAGTGTTTGTCAGGCCCGGACTGGCCATCGGGCATACCGGGCAAATGCCCGGTGGGCCGCGATGGCCGTGGGGCCGAGGCCGGCAGGGAGATCACAGGATCTCCCCGACCGGCCCCTGCAGGGCCAGCGCTATCCGAGCGCCGGCCCTGCTGTGTGCCTCCATGGGCCGGTGGGGAGATCACAGATCTCCCTCACCAGCCCACAGGCACTGTCACAGGCGGCCGCCGGCTGGGTGAGGGAGGGAGGAGAAGACCGGCGGAGCTCTAGCTAGCAGCTCCGCCCGGTCCTCTCGCGGGATTCTGAGCGTTGCCGCGGTTACCGCAGCAACGCTCAGATCTCGCGAGAGTGAACTCTAACCCGCAGGTTAGAGTTCACTCTCACCACTGGACCACCAGGGAAGACAGCATGGTCCCCCTCCTCCATGGATACCCGGCTCCCCACACCCACGCAGAACGGATCTCCCCCCTCCCAGGCTAAAGGTAAGAAGGGAGGGGGGGACATAACTTTTTTTTTAAAATTATTAATAATTATTAATTATAATAACATTATAATTATTAATAAAATAAAAAATATATATTTAAAATAATTTCCCTAACAGCCCCCCAGACACACACAGCCCCCCCAGACACACACAGCACCCCACAGACACACACATCACCCCCCAGACACACACACATCACAGCCCCCAGACACACACAGCAACCCCACAGACACACACACACAGCCCCCAGACACACACACACAGCCCCAGACACACACACCCACAGACACACACACAGCACCCCACAGACACACACAGCCCCCAGACAAACACAGCCCCCCCGACACACACAGCACCCAGACACACACAGCACCCCACAGACACACACAGCGCACCCCCAGACGCACACAACACCCTCAGACAGACAGCACCCTCACTCCTACACATATACAGCACATATATATTATATAAAATAACCCTCAGTGAGTTAACAGACAAATAAAATTAGAAACCCGGAATGTGACGGCAGATAAAAACACCCTCACACACAGCACCCCTCTTACACAAACACGCTGCGCACCTCACACATACAATACGTCCAAATATATTTTATATATATATACAAAAATCAAAACTGAAGATGCACTCGCAGGACTTGGTTAAAGTTAAAAAAAGGGACTTTTAATTATTTCACATGGAAGTCCCTTCCATGTCCCTTTTTTTCACTTTAACCAAGTCCTGTGAGTGCATCCTCAGTTTTGATTTTTGTATATATAATATATTTCTGTATATTTTCTGCCGTATATTTCTGACATTTGGCATATAGCACCCAGGCTATTAGTTCTTTCTTATTACTTAAAGGAGAGTGCCAATCCTGTTTTTTTGCTATATATATATATGTATATATATATATATATATATACACACACACACTACAGCACCCCTCACACTGCACCACTACACACATTACGCTCCAGATACACGCTAGATCCCTTACCCTATATGCACTCTTAATCCTCTACACACACACAATCTTCTATACACACTCTGGGTCCTTTACACACTAGATCTCTTACACACACACTGCACCACCTACACACACACTACATTCCTTGTAAGCAAACACATACAACATTCTCTAAACACACCCTCTCTACACACAGTAGTGTGTGTGTGTATAAGTGACACATACTACGTCACCTATACACAAACACTACTGCCCGTATGCACACACTCGCTACATCCCCTATAACACTATGCCCCTATACACGCACTCTCTACAGCCCCTAGCCACACATATTACACCACAAAATTGACCTATTTACACAATACAACACCACACTCTACACACAGGCAATCCCACAAGCATGCGCCAAACACATGCACCATACACTTTCCTGGCCCTTTTGTCCTCTGGTATCCCACTTGTGGAGACACCAGAGACAATTTAAAAGCAAACACAGCGCAAGCATGTTATTACATTTGCTTGCACTGCGCAGAACAAATACAGGGCCTTTTTCTAATGCTAGAGCTCTTCAGCGGGGCTCTGCGCATTGAACCAACATGCTCACTTTCTCTGGCCCTCCCCCTTTTTTGGGGGCCGCTCTAATTGAAAAATGCCCGGGCCTAATTTTTTTCCCAGTCCGGCCCTGGTGTTTGTAGTAAAATGCCTGAAGGCAATGATTATACTCAGAAAAACTACATTAAGCTTTAGTTGTTCCAGTGACTAGAGTGTCCCTTTAAGCAAAACTAAAAGATTTGAACAGGGAGGGAAATGCAGCATCAGTAAGAGGTCAAAACTTATCAAATGCACAGATGTGATTATGTCCTGAGTGTTTCCCTTAAAGATTAATTGACTTTGTCAAACACTCGATTAAAAAAAAAAAAGGATCAGTTTACTAATGCAAACAAATCTCCTGGAAATCACACCAGAAAATAACATTTATTGATTTACAGATAATAAACAAGAAATACAAAATTACAGATATACAACTCAAAGGGAGCAATTTATTTATTTATATTTTTGATAATTCTTTTTTTTTTTTATTCTTTGTAAGTGTATAGATTATTACAAGTTTCAATACTGCCAGAGAATGTTACAGTAGTCGACAATTGGTGACATTTTGGTATCAGCTTCAAGATACGTTGCACAGATACGTAAGCATAGACAGGCATAACAGAATAAAATAACAATCAGGTTTTGCTTGAGATCATATTATTATAGTTAGTCATATATTGCGCAATTTTAAATGCTGGGTTACTCATGGGTTAACTTTAAGGTAACAGTAAACATAAGATACAAACCAGTAAACATAGGGTAAACAAAAAACAAAAAAGGTGTAGTGCTACATACAGATACAGAGTCGTCCAAAGTGTGAATATCTGTCACTCCAAAAAATAGAGACCACAATTGTGAAATAGTGTCCTAGAAAAGAAATGATAAACTCATAGTGTGACACTGTAATCAAATATGAAGAAACAAAAGATCTGAATGAAACCACTCACATATTACTGAGCTAATAAACCTAGCTCAGGGGTAAAAGCGACCTTTCCCCTTCTTTAGTAGACTTCTTTCCCACGCAGTAGCTAGGGCTCAAGCAGAGAGAATATACGTTATGTAGTTAAGGACTACACTCCTATATAGCAGGAACCAATAGCCCAATATAATCAAATCAAATATTTATTGTAAAAAATTTTAAATGTAAATTTAAAATTCCAATGGCCAATTAGAATCTGTAAAAAATACAATACATATACATAAAAAAGGGCATAAAGGTGGTATATAAAAAGTCCCCAGGACGCGTTTCGCCAACTTTATATCAGCTTCCTCAGCTGGGTGTAAAGTGTAATACCTTCTTTCTCCTGATCGGAGACCTGCTATATACGTGGTCCATGTGCAGCAGAGATCAATCCACACAAACAGTTGGACAATTAACATGAGCCTTGACGTTGAAACGCAAGAAATTCAACATAAAAATGGTCCTCGGTTGGTGAATCATACTGATGGAGATGGCAGGATATGAACATTACAAAAATGTGCGAAATTTCTTTGTGGAGAATTTCTTTATAATTGGCTTGAAGTCAATGTTCTTCAGGATGTCATTTTCCATACATGAGTGAAAACCAGTCCAAATGCTGCTGCCCCATTGTGCTGCAAAGCTGTTTTCCCCCATTCTTTATTTTTCTCAGAATAAGGATAACACACATATTGTACACCGTGATACAGACATTTAGTAATGAGACACAGTGGTTTACACTTTGAGATGTTTGGGAAATGGAGGGGGTGGTTGGATCAGAGTGATACACAGTACATCATTGCATCTGGTGGTATATAACATTATTTGTTTGAGCATGGAGTAAGAATGACACCGTGTCAGGTCCTTTAGCAGGCATAAAGCTGGGTTTTGTTTTTTTTAAATCGGTTTCAGTCTTGAAAATTAATAAAAAGAAAGTTTTAATAAAATAAAGTTTTCATTAAGAGTGTTTCATAGTTATGAATAAATTTCCTGGAATAATATATTAAAATGTTAGGAAGCCCTTGGACCTCGTCGGAGCAAAGACCTCCAGCATCGTTTGGAGCGGCTGGCTACACCATTGCAACAAGCGAACCCCATCGTCTAGGCTGCGGGCCCTGAGATCGGGCATTGGCTAGAGGATTACCCAACACCGGCAACCCGAACCCAACGCCTGCTACGGACTACACTGGGACACTTATGGACCCTACCTTCAACGCGTTTATCTCTAATCGCAGATGGCAGGGGACTTTATTCATGGTGAAAAAAAAAACTAAGTGTTCTCTGATTTATATATGTTGCATATATTGTTTTTTCCGTTCTGCTCTACATCTGACTCATAGCCGTAAATACATACTGTGTGCAAAGCCAGCCCCACTGCCGCTCACTGACCCCCAGGCCCACTCTCCTATTAACGCTGGGAACCAGCATTTTAATTTAACTTGGAGTTCAACCATGTTCATGCCGGGAGCCATGGTGGGGGGCGGCGTTTGGGATGCCACTAGGGACCAAGCTTCAGGCAGAGCCTTACTGGGTATAGCCTCAACAGTCGCCAGAAATAGCTCACGTACCCTCAGGTCCACTAAACTACAGCCCATAATGGCAAGGAGGGCTCCAGCTATTAGTTAGCATGATACCTGTATATATAGGTAGACACATCAGCCTGCTATGAAGATGTTTGACTCAGCATGTTATTAACCTATGTCAGTCCCGTCTAGTTCTCTCTTGTAAATACATCTGTTGCTAATGCCACTCGCAATGTCTAATCTACAGATTTACTCTAACGTATGTAAAAATGTGCGATTAATCTTAATGCACAAACTGTTAAACCTGAATTTAAGCTCGAGGACTGCTGTTGGGGCACCACAAGCCTGCATGTTTTCTTTCAAAGCACAATAAAAATAAAGAATAAAAAAAAAAAAAAATTAAGGAAGCCTGTGGGGGTCCTATTCTCTTGGGACCCCCAGGGCACTTGCACAGCATGCCCATGCATTAAGACGGCTCTGCCACACATACACAAAAAAAAAACCAAACACAGACACACACAGTCACACTCCACACACACAGCCTCATCAAAAAAAGCAAGACCACAAGCAGCCTCCCATACACGCAAGACACTGACAGTAGTTGCTGCCACAGACATACACCCCCAGTCACAGAGATGTAGAGGCTCCCATACACAGAGGTAGACATGCTTACAGACACACATACATACAGATACATATTCCTGGCACACTCCCAAATACACATACATACAGTTATGTACTCACAGACCCACATGAATACAAGGATACCTCATTCGAAACACACAGGGTTATTAACTAAAGTGAGAATTTAAAAAGAATTCAAAGTGTAATTCAAATTTAACCCCTTAAGACCACAGCCAAATGTACAAGTTGTGATCAAAACAAAATAATACGGGTAAGTACAAAAGATCGCAGGGAGTTCTATGCAGCCCTGCGGCGTTTAGAACCATCTAAATAAGGACGGCATAGAACGCCCTGCGGTCTTAAGGGGTTAAGGACAGAGTAGCCAAGCTGAAAGCATTTAGTGAAGAACCCTGTGGGACAGCCTGAGCACATACACAAATACAAAATGCTTGACTTGCTCCAGTAATAACACAATGCCAGATACTCATTGTCTGAGTACACATGTGATAAAGAATATGTGGGAGGGAAATGTTACAGGAAATGTAACATTTGTTTCAGAAAAGTTATTTGTTTACTACACTGTTTTCTTATCTGTAACTTCTATTGGGTAAATACATTTTTTAAATTTTTCCTATCCAATTTTTTTTTGTTTGTTTCCTCTAAATAACGCTATTTAACTTACTGAAATAAAAATAAAAAATTATACATTACTTTCCAGTGCTCCCAAAATGCCGATTCTGGTGCAAATAGCTCAGTATTGAAGGGGTTAATGAAACAGTGAACAGCTTAATGTATGTTAATAGTATTTGCATTTATAGTTTGCTAACATCTGGTTAATATTTTTTCATGTACTTAAAAGGAATAACAGGAAATAAGAAACAAGCTATTCCAAGCATTTGCCTTAAACAAGAAGATATCAAGAACTTCGCTTGAACGAGATTACAATCTAAAGCTGTGGTTACCAACCTTTTTTTCCCCCTCGAGTGCCCCTTGACAGGCCATTTCTAGACATATGCAATTTGTGTCGTTTCGAATGTACATTCTGTTAAGACACCTCCAGTGTCTTTAGGCAAAACCGCAGTTTAGTCGACCTTCCCCGTCTGCAGTAACAGTAACTCCGTTCGCCTAACCTGTAGTACACAAACCAAATGCAGGGGAAGCAGCAATCTCCCGACCGGGATCCGTGAACGGCTCCAAACTCCCGAACGGCAATACACGAACTGCTGCTAGCCGCCGAACAACAATATCCACCAAGTGGCTTTCGTTTCCATCCAGCAGTCTCTAAACGTGAAGAAGAAATCCCCCCAATAACGAGACAGAAGCTCTGCATTGAGGGTCAAACAGGATCTGGCTTTACTGTGGACTACCTGCCCGTATTTATGCAGGTCTCCCACTTGGTGGACACTCCCCTAGGGGACCAAATGGGAAACTTAAATGACAAACAGATATGGGGACATTCCAGACACACAGTCACAGATTTTACCCACAGTGCATTATGATTCCCTCCCCTCTGCCCTGGAGATAATTACCGAGTAACTCAATTATCTCCAGGACTAAGCCAGTCGCCATTTTAAATATAACATCACAAAAGACATAAAAATACATAACTTTCAAATACCCGAACGTTTCCCATTCGTATCACATATCCCCAGATAGCCTGGATCTGAGTGCATATTATTAGCGAATAGCGCTCAGATCCCACACACATAGTTCAATCGCCATGGAGTCAAAGTTCTTACAGTCTTTAGGTATACGAATGACTCCATGGGAAGGCTATCTGGGTTAAGTCTTTTTGTGTGCTCCAAACCTCCCGAACGGCCGGTATTCATATGCTTTCATGGAGACAGCCAGGCGTTCCCTTGTTTCAGCGGTGTTCGGCAGAAAAAGTGTCCGTTTTTAGTTCCATAGAAATAGAGCCAAACACCGCTGGGCTTTCGCGTGGTTTAAAATGGCCGCTGCCTCGTGGTCGACATACGAACGACGACCACCCTGAATTTGGTTTAATTGAGAAGTGTCTGCGGTTAACCACAACGTTCTAATTGGGATCAATAGGTTAACCAGCAGCACACTCCTCTCCTGGGTGGCCGTCCGTTCGGCAGGTTTGTTCGGGAAAAAAGTCATTCGAATGGTTGGGCTATAGAAAACAGCCATTCATACGAACGGGATACAAACAGACGAATGCAACTAAAGCAGGCAGATGGTTCTGTCACACATTCGTATGAATTTCATGCCATTCGGACACTTATGAATGTCCGAAGTGCCAAGGTTCCGAAAACCCAAAGTGACGAAGTGATTCGGATTTCTGAAAAGTGGCAAAACAAGAGAGAGTGAGGGAAAAAATTACGTGAATGATTACAGGAATATTGACCAATAAGCTAATTCTTTTTGAGCAATGTAACGCTTGCTTGTCCAATCCGGTTTCACTATTCCCTGTCCAATGAAATAAGCAAATTTTTGTGATTGATGTTAGTGGACAGTCAATGAATGGTGATTTTGTCACTGACACTTGGCCAATGGAGGCACACAGAGTCATTGAGGTGGGATAGTATGTAAATCAGGCTGTCAGGGTGTTGGCTTGCATTCATGTGTCCAGACTAGTTGTGATATCATAATAGACAGATAAATTACACTACATTTATTGTACTTTACTTGTTGCAAACTTGGTGAGCCACATTGCTTTTAAGTGTGTGTTCCAGAAGGAAAGAGGGAGAGTTTTGATTTTTTTCTTCTGCATTTTGTTTCTTTTTTTGAAGATGGGGGGAGCGAGAGAGTGTGTGGCTGTGCAAGCCAGGGAGTGTGATTGCCAGGGTCTCTCTGCTGCACTGTGACTTTGCTACCGTGTGTTAATATGTTTTTTTTGTTTTCTGCGATTTAATTTAAATAAAAAATACCAAATTTTTGTTCACGTATCCCTGGATTGTGCCCCAATGGTACGTGTACTACGGGTTGGGACCTCTGATCTAGAGGACATGAGGTATTAATACACAAAATGGTGGATAAGATCAGATGACTGAAAGGGAAAGCAGAAGAGTTGGAAAGTAGCACAGTGAAGTAGACTGTGGAGCCACTAATTAAGGCTTAGATTAAATAAGCTTTCCAAATAATTCAATTCTGTTAGAAAAATATTCTAACAAAAATCCCCAAAGTCTTTCTCAGTGACCTCTATAAATAAATCTGGGACGTTTTTCTAGCAGTATTGAATCATGTGGGTAGTTTACTAAATCCAGGCTAGGAGAGAGAAAGAGACAGATTTTAGGACTGTCTGACATAACAAAAAGTAGTCTGTGCAGTAATCTCCAGAAAACCAGAACACGCAAAACTCAGAGCAAGAGATTTAAATCACTGGAAGCTAACCAAATGGCAGTGGGGATTGATGGCATAAAAGAGAGAGGCCCTGAAGAGCAAATAAGCAAACCACTCTCACTATAGAAAAAAAAAAAAAAAAATTTTATTGTTCATTGAATATGATTGTACAGGCAAATCCCGGACAGATCCATTCATTTGAGCAAATATTAAAAAGGCATTTGATTAGTTTATAGCAGCTATTTATATATATTCACAAGGCTGATATCCTTCTTTGTCATTAGCCTGCTAGAGCCTGCAGCAGCCTCCTGTGTGAATAATGTTTAATTATCAAATCAGGACAAAAAAAAAACTTCTAAATTAAACACCCTCAACTGTAAAAATTAAACTTTTTTTTTTTTTTTTAATGCTGGATGTTTAAGTCAGGGTTGGTATGACTTATTTAACTCCTAAATGGCAGAGAATGGAACAATGATACTACAGGGGCATGATCTATACAACTAAACTTTTTCATTAAAGGTACACTATAGGCACCAAGACGAATTAATCTCATTGAAGTGGTCTGTGTGCACCTGTCCCCCTCAGTCCTGCAATGTGAAATATTGCAGTTTTCGAGAAACTGCCATGTTTACATTGCAGTACTAATACTGCCTATAGTGACCGTCTACGAGACAGCCATTATAGACGCTTCCTGGTGTTTCACAGAGTTTGACTCCCTGAAATGACACTGGACGTTCTCACGCTCAGCATGAGGACATCCACTGTCAGAGAAAACACGTGTGCATTTGGTCCCCCTGTTGGATAACAGAGGAGGAGGTGGAGCATGACCCAGTGAAGAGGGACCTTCGTGCGGGAATTGGGTAAGTGAATAAGGCGAGGCGTGAGGGAGGGGAGGGTCTTTCTCTAACACAATAGTAAAAGGAACACTATAGTCACCTAAATTACTTTAGCTAAATAAAGCAGTTTTAGTGTATAGATCATTCCCCTGCAATTTCACTGCTCAATTCACAGTCATTTAGGAGTTAAATCACTTTGTTTCTGTTTATGCAGCCCTAGCCACACCTCCCCTGGCTATGATTGACAGAGCCTACATGAAAAAACAGACTTTCAAACAGATGTAATTTAGCTTAAATAATTGTATCTCAATCTCTAAATTGAACTTTAATCACATACAGGAGGCTCTTGCAGGGTCTAGCAAGCTATTAACATAGCAGGGGATAAGAAAATCTTAATTAAACAGAACTTGCAATAAAGAAAGCCTAAATAGGGCTCTCTTTACAGGAAGTGTTTATGGAAGGCTGTGCAAGTCACATGCAGGGAGGTGTGACTAGGGTTCATAAACAAAGGGATTTAACTCCTAAATGGCAGAGGATTGAGCAGTGAGGCTGCAGGGGCATGTTCTATACACCAAAACTGCTTCATTAAGCTAAAAGTTGTTCAGGTGACGATAGTGTCCCTTTAAGATAAACTTTTTTGTTAAATAGAGTATCCATTTAAATGGTATTCTGGTTACTCGAACTGTATATAAAGCCTGATCAGTATATGAAGCTTGGAAGCTCTGCCCAGAAAGAAAAAAAATTGTGGGAAATTAGGAAAAGGGCAGTAGACAAAATGTCTAGGACTAGGACTAAAGCTTTGTAAGTCCAAAATACTTAATAGACGCCAGGGATATTTTGATGCCTCTGCAGCTTCTGGATGGCCTACTCCTGTCTTGGCTGGATATATATTGAACCTGTGAGCCAGCCATATGCCACCTCCCACAACGTTTGCTTTGCGACTTCTCTGTTGATGATGACAATCTTACCCATGCACTGATGAACGGGAAAAATGCAAATATAACAAACAATACAAGAATTGCTTCGTTTGTTTACTGATCCCAATTACTAAAGCATCCTTGGGAAGTTGCTATATAACCCCAACTCTCTTTGATATGAAAGTTTTGCTGTGAATGTTTTTTTTTTTTTTTTTTTTAAACAATAGATCAGATCAGATTTCATTTAACAATAATAAGGATTGTTCTTGTTTAACAATAATAAGGGGGGTGTTTGCTCTGGGAGTGAATGTATATAATGTATGTGTGTTCTGTAAACTGCATATCAAGATTCCATCAATAGAAGAATGAATAATGTGCTTTCCATTCAGACTGAATAATGTGAGAAAATTCACACCTAAAATTAAAATAAAAAAGAGTAAATAACACACCTGCTGTTTGGAATTCACTTAAGTCTTCTTTCTTTCCTTCCTGCGAAGATATGAGAGTTTTAGAATGACAGAACCATTTTTATTTTAATATGTTGCAGATTTGTCTCACAACATAAGTTGTGTCATATAACAAGTCTAGTGCTCCCAGTCACCTGACAGTGTTTCTGCCACTATTTTCAGGAGGATTGGGACAAAGACATGGCAGCCGTTTGAGCAGAGAAAGCTAGGCTTGAGTCCTGCACGGTGGTAGGTCTGTAGGAGCGTACAGCTCCAAATTTAGTTTGGGGCAGATGAAACTGGCGCTGAACACTTATACCATGAAATAAACCCAAGTATTCAGACAATCCATTAGAAGCTTGCTGAAGTGCTTTATGGGTGAGGAGTATCTGAGTTTAACCTTCTTCCGTTAGATCCCCTCAAGTAGAGCGTGCCTGCCTTCCCCTCCATTGCAGGCCTCAGACCAGTTATTCAGCTCCAGACCTGCCTACGTGTTCAGGAGCCATCGCGCGTGCAAGTGGGCACCAAGTCACAGGCTTCTCAAAGAGAAGCCTCTGATTCGTTATTTCCCTGTGAAGAGACTGAAAATGTTATCTGGGAAAAAAGGAGACGGCTTGCTAAGACTGCAGTTCATAAGATCTGCAGCCTTTGCAAGCACTTTTAAGATATACCCCCAATGAATACATGCATGACATTTTTATTCATTACCATTTACCATTAACTGAGGAAATTACATGATTCATGGATATTCCCCTTCTACCCTACTTGATCAACAGTAGTAACACTTAATTTTCATGGAATTCCATTTTAATGATAATTGCGTTATTATTGGTGGTACATCACGAGCCACTACAACAAGAATCCTAAAAAGAATACTCCAACCACCATGACTATATCAGGGATTTGAAGTGGTCATGGTGCCTGGTGAATGTATGTGCAGCATTTATATGAAATACTGCACAAACCAAGTTTAATGCTTTGGCTGGTGGCTATGGCTCCACTCCGGAAGCATCATTAGAAGTCATTAGCCAGACCAAAACAAGAGTTCCAGACTGGCCTATGTCAATTCTGTGCAATATTGTTTGGACAGTGTGCTTGTCAATGGCTGGGAGCAGTCAGGTGACACTCTCAGACAATGAATGGTGACTATTGACCTACCTTGTTTCTCCACCTCTGCAAAAGCTGGAAGTACATCACCCAGAAGGGTGGCAGGGCCCCAGGTAAGAGGTAAATTACTCAATGGAACTGGGCCAGGATATTATTGGCATCATGACCACCACAACCACTCTAGTTGTTAGGATTCTATAAATAACCTTTTAAGAATGTCATACAACAAGTAGCGCATATAACAAACCCCTGATCACTCCTATTGGGAAACTCTTAAGGTGTCAAACCCATAAAATATTATTCTTAGGCTTCAAGATGTGGTCGGAAATTGGGGTGATCTGTCCACCAATCAAGAAAATGTAGTTTTGCTGTTCTGTCTATAGGGAGCAAGAGAATACTGAGAACGGACAACAGCTCAATTGGCTTGCCCTTTGGTGGGTCCCCGCTCAGATCTCAAGCTGCTGAATTCTCATATTACTCGTTTTGCATATTAACCCAATACTATTTAAACTCATCTATCTATTGCAAAACAAAAACAGAGAGCATATAAACGAGTGACAAGCCAAGATATGTTATTACTTAAATAAACAGCATGAATCAGTCGAGACATTTCCTTCCATCCCGAGTTCCCAGCCATAAACCTTCACATCCGTAGCACTGTTTATATCGAGTAATACATGCACTCATAATTCATCATAAATAAATCTAAAAAAAAACAAAAACATTTTATGTAAACTACACGAAGACACGCAAAGGTCAAATAGCAAACTGCATTAAAACACATTGATACATTCATAGAACAACTGAGCAATTATTGAATTCCTACATTTAACAGTAAATAGACATTTTATATTACATTAATAAAAAACAGTTGAATTGAGAAATGTCACCTGTTGCATTGCCAGTAAACAAACATGCCACAAAAACACACACACACACACAAAAAGCACCGATGGGGATAATCTAAGCTTTTAAATACGTGCTTGATCCATAATTGCAGTTTATTACATATGGCAGCTTATTAAAGAGGATTTAGAAAGATGATCTGAGGTTTACAGTGAATTTGGGATTTCCAAGCATATTAGTTAGGACTTTTTTGTTCATTTTAGTGGTCGGATCAGGCAGTGCAGAATGCATGTCTTTTAGCAGTGAATTAAAAAAATAAAATAAAAAAAATGTAATTTGACTCTAGAAGGCAAGACGTAGACAGATGGAGAGTCGGATAGACTACAAAGTGTTTCACTGAGAATACATAGAAATATACACTACCGGGAAATAGTACCCCTGAGGGTTACTGGAGATATAGTAAATCATGTGATCAAAATCTCCAGAACCCTGAAATGGCATTACTGTCCACTAATACGTGTATTGCCATAATGTATCCTCTATTTCAATATTTCTAGGCCCAGTGTTGGGGTATTACAGATAGAGTTAGTGCCCGGCTAGGAGTAACAAGCGTGTTATATAAGTGCAGCAGTTAATGGGAAGTGTTTACTATTAGGGCAGTATGGGGACATACATGACCCATTGCTGGCCGAGATTAGAAGGCGTTACAGCTAAGCAATCTTAAACAGTTTTTTTTGTTTTGTTTTGTTTTTTTAACTATAACAATTTTTGAAGATTGTGTTTTTCCATTACCCTTGCTGTATAGTCAGGCCATCTTTAATATTGATTGGACCCTGGGCAAGCATTTGTTTAGGCCCCCTGGGCCCCGTCCTCCCACTCCCTGGAATGCAACCACGCCCTTCACCCCAATACACACACACACAAAAAAAAAAAACACATATGTCATAGGCTTATATCAGTGCTCCTCAACCTTTTCTCACCTAAGGCACACAAAAGTTTTTTCCAGAATTCAACAGCACCACAAGCAAAAATGTATGGCCACATGGTCACCATGCACCAGCACACTTGCCAAAAGCTCACACTGCACCACCCACCACTTGCAAAAGAGTCACTGTCCCCACAGTGCTTGCCACAGTGTCACACCGCCCCCACAGCAGTTATAACTCATGACAATTTCCACATTGCTCCAGAGCACTTGGCACAGTGGCAATTTAAAAATACACAAAACTTGCCTGTTGCCAGTGTCACTCTGCCCCACAGAACATGTCACAGACAGTTTGCCCATTAAAAAATATTCCACAGTCAGTTTGTCCATTAAGCCAAGTGCCTCTAAAATAATATCACGGTCAGTGTGCCCATTAATATATACCACAGTAAGTTCGGCAATTAAGAAATATCAATGTCATTGTACCCACTACTAAATATCACACTAATGCACAGAGGCACACACATTGACAAATACAGACATGCAGTCACAATTTGTATTGGGGTGTGTGTATTTCTGGGTATGTCTGGCATTGTCTGCCTGAATAGGTGCCTGAGATTGTGTGTCTGACAGTGAGTATTCTGGTGTTTGAATGTATGTCTTTGTGACCATGTGTATGCTTGTGTCTGGGGCATTATGTGTGTGGGCTGCTTGCAATGTGTTGTGTGACTGTGTGGGCTGCCTGTGGCCTTTGTGCATTGTGTATATGACAAAGCAATGTTTTATGTCTGTGTGTGTATGAAAACGGTCTTCAGGGGATGACATTGACAGGGTGGGTAAAGGGGTAACTGTGACAAGATGAGTGTGACAGGGCCAGATGGGTGAATCATACAGATTTGGGCAGTGAGTGTAACATAGTTGGGGGGTGAGTGTGATATGGTTGGAGAAGGAAGTGTAACAGGGCATGTGAGGTAACTGATATGATTGGGGGAGTTAATGTGAGTGGCAGGTTGAAGGGGGGTGACAGTGTGTGTGTAGGCTGTGACATAGTGAGTGTGTGAGGTGACAGTTTTGGGGGGATGAGAAACACAGACACAGTTGAATATGACACACATGCATATACACAGATAACACACATACAGATAAACAGACAAACACATTGACATACATGCAGATACACACAATAACACACTCACAGATACGTACACATGCAGTTAAACAGACACATACAGATACAGACGCAAAGATACACACATTGACATACATGCAAATACAAAGACACACACAGATACACTAAATGACACATTTAGATACACAGAATGACACTTCTACAGATACAAACACTGACACATATACACAGGGGCAGACACTGACACAAATGCAGATTCACAGACACACACACAGATACACATACATAGTCAGAGACACACACACAGACACACATACAGACACACATGCAAAAGGTACACTTTTTAGCCACCTTCCTGTTTCCTATCTTTTGGGTGAAGGAGGGTAGCTTCCCGGAGTTCCAGTGGCTGGCTGAGGCTGTTGGGAGTCAGAGTTCCCAGCTCTCCCACGCTGTCCCCTTCTCTCCATCTCCTCCAGTGTGATTCTCTGTGATAACTGGGAGAAAGTGACTGGCTGTCGCATCCTCACAGCACTGGCTGACATTATCACAGGGGCCCAGTCGTGCATAAAGTGATACAGTGTTAACTGGGCCCCTGAAAACACATTGCCATCTGGTGGCCTAAGTGCCTGGGCCACCCGATGGTCCCCCTCACTGCATTAAAAAAAAATGTTGCAGGCTCGAGGAGCAGTTGCTTTGGGCCCAAGAGGAATAATGGGCTCAGGGCAGCTGCCCTTTTGCCTGGCCTTGAAGACGGCCCTGTGTATAGCCCCTTAAGGACACATGAAGGAAATATTCCGTCATGATTCCCTTTTATTCCAGAAGTTATGTCCTTAAGGGGATAGTGATGTCTTGGTGTTACTTATTGATATTACACTTAAAAAAAAAAAAAAAAATCAATGTGTACGACAGAGTTTATGCAAGGCATATCATATTAACCTCTAAGTTGTAATTATTATATACACAGTATCGCTCAAAAGTGAGTACACCCCTCACATTTTTGTAAATATGTTATTGTATCTTTTCATGTGACAATACTTAAGAAATGACACTCTGCTACAATGTAAAGTAGTAAGTGTCCAGTCTGTATAACAGTGTAAACTTGCTGCATTGTAGCATAGTGTAACAGTCACCTGGGGACTTATGTAACAGTTTACCATGCGTTGGAGTCCAGTTGCAGGAGATGGCACAGGAAGGAGGCAAAAACCAGAAGCGCAGTACAGATTAAGGGGAAATCCAAAGGCAGGGTCAGACGAGAAGCAGAAGTCAGGGCTGGCAGTGCCGTATCGTAGTCGGTAAAGCAGGCAGAGGTCAGAGTCCAGGAAATCAGTCAGTAACGAAGCAAAGATCTGGCAGGAAACACCAAACAGGCAAAATGACCAGATCGTAGGTTTCAGGCAAGGCTGTTTTTTATAGCCTGCTAATTGGAACAGGGCTGCAGGTGGATCAGTGCTGCTTAATCCAGGCAAGGGGATTGTGACAAGACCAATCTCGCCACATTGCATTGGAGAAGCAGGGTTGCTCGCCTGTTGCCTTGGGATTATGGCCCCATGTTAAAAGGCTTGATTTTCCCCTGCAAAGACAAGAAAGCTGGGTCATTTGGTGCTTGCCCTGTTTGGGCAGTGATACCCCAGATAGCTATGCCATGGAGCCCATTCGTATAATGAAAGACTATAGGAAAGACTTTGGCTCCATGGCAATTGAACTGTATGTGTGTGCTCTGAGTGCCATTCAGTAATAATGTGCGCTTAGACCTAAGCTATCTACCTAAGCTATCTGGGCATATGTTGCATGTCTGTATTTTATGTCATAAATGTAACCTTGTGTATTTTATTGTATTTTACTGTCTTTTTGCTGCCATGTGTTCAATGGAGTTTTGCCACTGTCTTTGGAGATAATTGGATTACTTCCCAATTATCTCCAGGATAGAAGACTCTGTGGAACTGGTTTTGGAATGAAAAGCCATGCTTCCTGTGGTCACAAAGGACTACAATCTATCTTTTGAACCACTGGACCAATTTGTATGATTTTGACGTATGTTTGTATTTGGAGTATGCGGATTCTGAAAATGTATGTGAATGTGATGCATACTTTTCAAGTTTTGAATAATGTGGAAAAATTGTATTTCTCTGCTTGTTCTAAATTACATTACCCATTGTGTAAGGTAATTGAATCACATGCAGAGGGGAGGAATTTGTGTGGGAGTGTCTGAGTGTATTGTATGTGTTTATTGGTTGTGTTCCAAAACCCTGTGGGTGGTACTAATGTGTAAGAATGTGTACATAAGCACAATAAACCCACAGCTCTGTCTGTTCACTGCTTGACCCTCAACACAGAGCTTTGTCTCGTTCTTGGGGGGATTTACTGTATGCTGTTAGAGACTGATTGCCAGGAGTGTAAGCTGCTTGGGTGCTTTTCCTGTTCAGCTGCTAGCAGCTATTCGTGAGGTTCCAGTTCGGGAATTTGGAGCGCTACTTGGTATCCTGTTTGGGAGTTTGGTGTTCTGCAGTAGCTGTGCCTGCAACTCTGGAAAGGGGGACGATCACCTAAACGGTTTTTACCCCTTGTGAGCAAAACGGTCCGTTACAGGAATCAGGAAGCAGAAAAATGCAAACAGATACTGAAGCCTGCAGGGCTCGGGCTGTGCCATGACACAGAGTGTAATTTATTCAGTGTTGTTACATGAAATGATATAACAAAATATTTACAAAAATGTGAGGGGTGTTTACAGTATGTGAGATACTGTATATCTGAACTCATATTTTACAGGTTTTAAAAAAAAAATCTTTATTTCAATTTGTCAAGGTGATAAGACATCAATGTGAACATAAAAACAATAAACCAATCAAAATACTTGAGAATACAATAACGGTACAGGGTGTGTGTGAAACTGACGATCTGTACTATAGTCTCTATGGTGCTAGAGAGGAAGTATGTTGTCGTCTTTTCTTGCCTCACTTCCTCTCGCTCTCTCTCATTATGCAACCATTTTGCATTTAAATGTAACAAAGTTGTTTTTTTTTGTTCTATTAAAATCAGTCTGTTCCTGTTTAAGCAAACCACTGACTAAGGGTTCTTACCTTTATCTGTGTGACCCTGTGAGTTGGCCACAAAAGAAAGTAACAATGGGTGGTAGAGAGAATAATGTACATATTGCTCCAGCTGGAAAACATATGTTCTTAGGGTTTTGAAGTCGTAAAGCCTTGAAAGTCTTTCTATCATTCTTGTTTTCCAAATAATGTCATCCCTGCTCTACTTGGCTAGGCTTAGATTCATTCTTCCTGGATACAGAAATGGCATTTTTTTTTTTTTTATATAAACAAATGCCTTCAAATTCCATTGAGATGTCAAGTCAACATGGTTGGACCATGATTTTCAAGTCATTAGATTAAGTAGGCCTGGAGTAGGCAACCTTTGGCAGATGTGTGGATGTGGATTAAATCTCCCAAAAATATATATATATATTATTATTATTATTATTATTATTATTATTGCCATTTATATAGCGCCAACAGATTCCGTAGCGCTTTACAATATTTTGAGAGGGGGGATGTAACAATAAATAGGACAATTACAAGAAAATTTACAGGAACAATAGGTTGAAGAGGACCCTGCTCAAACGAGCTTACAGACTATAGGAGGTAGGGTATTAGAAACATTAGGACAGGAAATATCAAGTAGGAGTGAAGCAGAGCTAGAGGAGAGAGCAAAGCACTGTCCCATAGGAGAGAGCAGGAGACAGGTATGTAAGGTAGAGATTACTTTGGGAGGCCATAAGCTTTCCTGAAGAGATGGGTTTTAAGGCCCTTCTTAAATGATTGAAGACTAGGGGAGAGTCTGATGGCAGTAGGGAAGCTATTCCATAGGAGAGGAGCCGCCCGCGAGAGGTCCTGCAAGCGCGAGTTGGCCGTACGGGTGCGAGCAGCGGTCAGGAGGTGGTCACGGGCAGAGCGGAGGGGCATATCTATGGATTAGTGAAGAGATATAAGTGGGGCTAGAATTGTATAGTGCTTTAAATGTATGGGTTAGCACTTTGAATTGACTCCTATAGCATACAGGGAGCCAATGTAAGGACTGGCAGAGGGGTGAGGTGTGAGAGGACCGACTAGAGAGGAAAATCAGTCTAGCTGCAGCATTCATTACAGACTGTAGCGGGGCAATACGGCTTTTGGGGAGACCAATCAGGAGAGGGTTACAGTAATCCATGCAGGAAATTACTAGAGCATGGACAAGCTCCGTGGTAGCATCTTGTGTAAGAGAGGGGCGGATGCGGGTTATGTTTTTGAGTTGGAACCTACAGGACTTGGCAACAAACTGGATGTGAGACTCAAAGGTGAGGCCAGAGTCAAGTATGACGCCAAGACAGCGTGCTTGCAGGGATGGACTTATGTGGATATCACTGACTTGAAGCGAGAGCGAGAGAGGAGGATCAGTATTAGGAGGTGGAAAGACAAGGAGTTCAGTTTTAGAGAGGTTAAGTTTCAGAAAGCGTGAGGACATCCAGTCAGAGATGGAAGAAAGGCAAGCAGTGACACGTTGCAGGACGGCAGGGGAGAGGTCTGGGGAGGAGAGGTATATCTGAGTGTCATCAGCATACAGGTGGTAGTGGAATCCAAAAGAGGCAATAAGTTTACCAAGAGAGGCAGTATAAAGAGAAAATAGAAGGGGACCAAGGACAGACCCTTGGGGAACTCCAACTGAGACAGGACGAGGGGAGGAGGTGTCCTTGGAAAAGGAGACACTGAATGAGCATTGGGAGAGATAGGAGGAAAACCAAGAGAGGACAGAGTCACAGAGACGGAACGATTGAAGAGTTTGAAGGAGGAGAGCATGATCAACGGTGTCTAAGGCAGCAGAGAAGTCAAGGAGAATTAATATGGAGTAGTGACCTTTGGATTTAGCGGAGATTAGGTCATTAGTCACTTTGATAAGAGCAGTCTCAGTAGAGTGAAGAGGGAGGAAGCCAGACTGAAGAGGGTCAAGGAGAGAGTTGGAATTAAGGAAGCGGGACACACGGGTAAAGACAAGTCTTTCCAAAAGCTTTGATGAGAAAGGGAGCAGGGATATGGGACGATAGTTAGAAGGGGAGGATGGGTCAAGAGATGTTTTTTCAGGATAGGTATTACAGTGGCATGTTTAAGGTCAGCAGGAACAGTGCCAGAAGAGAGAGAGCAGTTAAAGATGTGTGTTAGGGTAGGCACAAGACAAGGGGAGAGAGATCTGATGAGGTGAGATGGGACAGGATCGAGCGGGCAAGTGGTGGGGCGAGAGGAATGGAGAAGCGCAGCCACCTCTTGTTCAGTAGCTGGGTAGAAAGTCTGGAGGGTAGGGAAAGCATGATTTACATGTGGTTGAGAAAGAGAACAGCAAGGAGGGGAGAATTGTTTCCTTAGCTGTTCAATCTTGTCGGTAAAGTAGCATGCAAAGCTATCAGCTGTAAGGTTAGTTTGGGGGGTGGCCACAGCAGGGCGGAGAAGAGAATTAAAGGTGTCAAAGAGACGCCTGGGATTGCGGGAGCATGAACTAATGAGAGAGGAAAAGTATGACTGTTTGGCGAGGGCAAGGGCTGCGCTGTATGAAAGCAACATGAATCTATAATGGAGAAAGTCTGCCTGGGTGCGGGACTTCCTCCAGGAGCGTTCAGCACAACAGGAGCAACTCTGCAGATAGCGTGTTGATTTATTATGCCAAGGTTGGGGACGTGTCCTCCTCGAGGTGCATGTTTTGAGAGGGGCTGCAGCGTTCAAGGCAGATGTGAGGGTAGTGTTATATGTGGAGATGGCCAGTGAGGGACAGGAGAGGGAAGGGATGGATAGCAGTTGTGAATCAATGTCAGCTGACAGCTGCTGGAGGTCAATAGAGTTAAGGTCCCTCCTGAGCTGAGGGGGGTTAGGCTGAGATTGTTGGGTGAGGAGGTAATTGAGAGCAAATGATAAGAGGTGGTGATCAGAGAGTGGAAATGGGGTGTTGCAGATATTAGATATTTTACATGAATAAGAGAAAATAAGGTCGAGGGTATTGCCAGCTACATGAGTGGGAGAATTAGCCCACTGCAAAAGTCCAAGGGAGGAAGTGATTGAAAGTAGTTTAGAGGCTGCTGGGGTTAAAGGTGGGTTAATGGGAATATTGAAGTCTCCAAGAATTAGGGATGGGATGTTGGAAGAGAGTAAGTAGGGTAGCCAGGCAGCAAAGTGGTCAAGGAAGAGGAGAGGGGAACCAGGGGGACGATAGATTACGGCAATGTTGGCAGAGAAGGGTTTGAAAAGGCGAATTGAATGAATTTCAAATGATGGGAAAGAGAGGGAAGGGGGGGTGGACAGGGTTTTAAAGGAGCAGTGGGGTGAGAGAAGAAAACCTACACCACCACCTTTAATCTCTGCTTGCCTTGGATTGTGGGTAAAGTGAAGACCACCAAAGGACAGTGAGGCAAGTGTAGCAGTATCAGAGGGAGAGAGCCATGTTACTGTTAGTGCAAGTATGTTTAGGGAGTGTGAGATAAATAGGTCATGGATGGAAGTAGATTTAAAGGTGCTGCACACAGAGCATGCATTCCAGAGGGCAGCTTTAAAAAAGGAATTATAGTGAGAATTACATGGAATTGGTATTAGGTTGTTGTGGTTTCTGGTGTTTGTACCAGGTGGCTGAGTGGTGGAGGGACCAGGGTTTGGAGAGACATCACCTGCTGCTAGGAGTAGTAGGATGGAAAGGAAGAGAAGGTGGGAGTAAGATTTAAATGTTGGGGATGAGAGCTTGTATTTAGGGTATTTAGGAGGGGTTTGTGGAGAAAGGCTGGATAAATATGAATAAAGTGCGTGTGATGAATACAGAGATAAGGGGAGCCGAGAGGGAGCAATGAAGATGGTGTTAGCAGGAACAGGTAAGTAAAATGATAGAGAAATTTAATGATGAGGGAAGTGAGAGAGAAAGTGAAAAATAGAAGTGAGAACATTAGTAGGAGAGTAGGTGCTGTATTTTTAAGAGCTGTGGTTAGGAGGGTTAAGCGTTAAAGAGGTATTGTGTGAGTATAGCTATTTTGGGTGTGGAGGGCTTGGTGGACAGAGGCTAACATAATTGGTTTAACAGGAAAGGTAGGTAATTTGAGCTATCTATAAATGTAGTGATTACAATGGGTAGGGTGAGTGGGAAGCGATCATCCAATAAATGCTACCTCTGCTTATGGCAAGTCCTGCAGGGTTGTGTGCTGGGAGTCCTGGGTGTAGCTGTTTCAATATTGTATGGGGCCCAGGCTCTGCTTATGGCAAGTCCTGCAGGGTTGTGTGCTGGGAGTCCTGGGTGTAGCTGTTTCAATATTATATGGGGCCCAGGCTCTGCTTATGGCAAGTCCTGCAGGGTTGTGTGCTGGGAGTCCTGGGTGTAGCTGTTTCAATATTGTATGGGGCCCAGGCTTTGCTTATGGCAAGTCCTGCAGGGTTGTGTGCTGGGAGTCCTGCGTGTAGCTGTTTCAATATTGTATGGGGCCCAGGCTCTGCTTATGGCAAGTCCTGCAGGGTTGTGTGCTGGGAGTCCTGGGTGTAGCTGTTTCAATATTGTATGGGGCCCAGGCTCTGCTTATGGCAAGTCCTGCAGGGTTGTGTGCTGGGAGTCCTGGGTGTAGCTTTTCACACACACACAATACAAAATACACAAGATCCAGCGCACTCACCTATCCACTAAACAGCAACTTCAATGTTGACAGATTTTATTTGTTTTTTTAAAAACACCTAATCTAGGCAAAAATAATGGGGTTTTAGTTACATTATATGATCATACATTGCATAAGCCTGCCACAACGTCAATGTACCCCATCTTTAGCAGGTCCTACTCTAACAGCCTAATGTCTGCTCTTATGAGATTAACCCACTTGCTTGGGGAAAAAATTCTACCTGAGGCTTTCTGCAGTACAAAGTTAAAAAGGGAAGAGGCACCATTGATAGGGAGGGGTACAAAACCAAGGAGTTGGCTAGACTCCCAAATATATTTATAAATATTTGTGTACGGCACATTTCGAGGACGTAAGGAACAATAATAAAGAAGCAATAGTACTAAGAGCAAAGTCAGTTGACGTGTGCCGAAACTGACGTGAGGTTAGACCTGTAAAAAAGGGCCCACCTAGGTGAGATGAGAATAGAGGGTGCGGTGGGAGGGTCACTTCCGAGATAGTCAACGACAGGTAAGCAGGGGCTCACTGGGTTTAAGTAGGGTTCCATGTACCTCCCACAATTACAATTTGATCGTATGGGCTGTTGCTGAGCTTATGGCGCAGGAAGGTGTTTTGAGACCCGAAAATGCCTTAGAAACTGTTCCGTGTGTAACTGACCCCAGTCGGTGTTTGTATAGTACTCTCTGCGAGCCTGAACTGAGATGGGTGCTGGTAACTGACAGAACGTCTCCTTGTATAGAAGCATTAGACATGCTAAGGAAGTGCGCCAGATGACTTGGTTAGTAAGGTACCGTATAGATCTGCAATGACCCAGCTTACTAGAGTAGTGCCTACAGGCGAAATTGTATTAACTAGCTTATGTTGGTGACAGGTAACACCCTGACTACTTGCCAAGTGGCTTTGAGAGGCTCTACCTATGATTTGGCTCGTGGGGCCTTTGTGCCACTGAAGTGGGTGATGGGGTGTTGGCCTCTCGGTGACATGTAAAAGATTGTAAAATCGATTGGCCATGACGGGTGAGGCCCTTGCTATGACTTGATGCAAGGATATAACTATGCATTGGGCCAATTGGGCTCGAACCTCTGAACGGAAGGCTGATTGTTTGCCTTGACTTATAGGCGAGGAGGCCTACGGGACCATACCTAAATTGGCGAGAGCTTAAATCTTGTCCTAACCCCATCTGGTCTTATTTCATTAATATACCTGCTGATTGTCCTGTATAACGTATACTGTAGTGGAAAGAACGATCCGTATCCTGCTAACAGGTTTGAGTTTTTGGTGTTTAGCGGTCTTGTAAAAATTGTGTAAAGTGTATAATTGCGCACAACACCCTACCTACTGACTGACACCATAACTACCGACATTACATTGACGACACCAAAACTACTGTGCGACATAATTGTAACACCATAACCATTACCAATTGATATTGCAACTATAACACCATGATTATCTAACTGTACAATAATTACTAACCGTACCATAACTACTGACGGCAGAGACGAATTGTTGAATGATATGCGATTGGTTGGTTTACGTTTGGTTATTGTGTAGATAATTGAATGAAATGAAACATAGTTGCATTGATAATTGTATGGTCTTTGGAGGTTTTGATTTTGTTTTATATGTGGGCGACGTCGTAATGTTGTGCAACGTATGAGGATCCTGTGCGGCTTATCCTGGTAGGGTGATAACTTGAAACTAATGAGACTTATTTATTTATACTACATGTTACCAGAAGGAAATACATGAAATTTAGGTAGGAATTTCCGAGCCCTACCTCTTTAAGTAATGTGGTGTATTTAACCCATAAGGCCCCTTAGCAATCAGTAACAGTAATTGTACGATCTTTAACAGGAGGGAAAAACATACTTAATTGTCATCTTATTTATATACAGCCTAGTGTTATGAGGAACATGAGATGCCGGAGACAGGAGTAGAGCATAATATAAACCTAATAACACACATATATCACAATAAAATGCTTTAGCTATGGTTTAAGGAAAAATACACAGTGAAAGTATGACATTAATTGCCATAAGACATCCTGATTAGGATATTGCCAGGGCCGGACTGGGGATACAAAGCAGCCCTGGAAAAAAAAAATTGTGCCAGCCCCATAAGTGTAATATTGTGTAATATGTAAGGCTATGTCTTGCCAGGACAGATGATTGAGTAATATATATATATATATATATATATACATATATATATATATATTGCTTTTTCTAATATAAAATATTGGTCCTTTCAGGGTAAAACGTTCAATTATACAGTAAGCATACGCACATGCAGACACAGGCAATTTCACTGACATTTCAGTGACACACACAAGCTCATTGATACACAGCCTCATAGACAAACAATCTTACTGATATACATCAGCTCATTGACATAAAAACACAAGCTCACTCACTAGCAGGCACACGCATGCAAGCAAGCTCACTCACTAGCAGACGCACACACACAGCTTAATGTGGTGGTACTGGTGTCTATAGCATGTCCCTACAGGCTTTTCAACGTAAACACTGACTTTTCAGACAAAAGGCAGTGTTTACATTGCTTCAAAGTGACACTGCTAGTGACAGTCACTCAGACGGTCACTAGAGGTGCTTCCTGTGTTAGTGCCCTCCCGCCCTCGCGCGCTGCTGAATGAGACTGGCGCCGGAATATGACGCCATATTCCGGCGCCGGTCTCATTCAGCTGCGTGCTGGGGAGCAGAGCCAGCGCAGCTCGCGCAGCTCCCTCAGCGGCCGCCAGGACAAGTCCGCCAGCGGCCGCCAAAAGACCTCCCCAGCGGCCAGGGGAGGGCTGGCAGCCTTAGGCCTGGGGGGCAAAACCAGTCAAGTAGACTGGTGCACCTACCCAGGATCAGAGCCGGTGCAAGGATTTTTGCCGCCCTAGACAAAATAAAAATTTGCTGCCCCCACATGTCACATCACAATGCCCCACCCATATGATCTGCCATATGAACTAACGCCAGTGCTGCACACAGTGTGTGTTTACATTAAAAAGCCTGCAGGGACCAGCTATAGACACCAGAACCACTTCATTAAGCTATAGTGTCCCTTTAATGTGAGGTAAATTATAGATTAGTGTCACTAATAATATACTAGATTGCCTACTTACAAGCAGATGAGGATGATGATAGGCTGCAGTTTGGCTCCACTGGTCTGGTGTAGAACAGGATCTCTGGAGGCTGGTCACAAAATTCAATGTTCTGGGAGAATTGGAAGCAGCTCAATTTTTTGGGGCCCCTTACACAGCTCAAGGTCTGGGCCCCAGGGCCTGACGGTGAGTATGCCATAAGGCAAGTGGTGTGGGTTGCATGTGTGTGTGTGTGTGTAATGGATGCATTGTGTGTTTCTCTGTGTGTAAGGGAAGCATGTTGTGTTTCTGTGTATGTATAGGGGATGCATTGTGTGTGTGTGCGCGCGTAGTGTGAAAGAGCTCCCTGTCTTGGCCCCTGTCCTATAGAGCTGCCCCTTCTTCTTATTCCCTCCCCTCTTCTTATTCCCCTCCTCCCCTCTTTTTGCCCCTTCTTCTTATTCCCCCCCTCCCCTCTTCTTATTCTCCCCTCATCTTATTCCCCCCTCCCCTCTTTTTATTCCTCCCTCCTTCTTATTCCCCCCTCCTCTTCTTATTCCCCCTCCTCTTCTTATTCCCCCTCCGTCTTATTCCTCCCCTCTTTTTTATTCCCTCCCCTCATCTTATTCCCTCCCTCTTCTTATCCCTCCTCCCCTCTTCTTGTTCCCCCCTCTTCTTCATTCCCCTCCCTCTTCTTTATTCCCCCTCCTCTTCTTATTCCCCCTCCCTCTTTCTCCCTCTTTCCCCTTCCCTCATTCTCTCTCATTCCTCTTTTTCCTCCTCTCCATGCCCCTCCTCCCTTTCTAGCTTTTGGCCGGCCGGATGATTAAGGTGCACACTGAGTGTGCACTTCCTGTCAGTCCGGCCGGTTACAGGAAACAGAAACTCTGCGCGGAACAGGAGTTTCTGTTTCCTGTCACCGGCCGGACTGACAGGAAGTGCACACTCAGTGTGCCCCTTCCTATCACTCCGGCCGGCCACCGCGGACCGGAGTGCAGCTCGGCCACGCTACAGGGGAGGTAAAGGGCCGGCCCCAGGTGCCGACGGCCCACCGGGAAATTTCCCGGTATCCCGGTGGGCCAGTCCGGCCCTGGATATTGCTGTTCGTTTTATTTAAGACATAAATACCATGAAACGGATGACTTAAAGAAAGACTAGGTAATTTAAACGAAATGCAACATGCAATGCTGTTTCAATTGGAAAAAAAAATGGTTTCACAATGCTGTATAAACGGAATGAACTTGAACTGCTAGGTATGAGGCAGTTTATGCAAATAAACGAAAGTTTGTGCGAAAGTGTGACTGTGTATACTAATGGAAAAACATAAGCGTTTTATGCGAACGGATAATGCATACGAAAGTTTAACCGAAACGCCAGTTAGCAATGCACAAGACAGAATCGAAGCATATTCTTACCCTGATTAGCATACTTATATATTTATAAAACACATTAGCAATGCTTTGAGGAGCAATACTTTAATAAAATTATACCTTAACTGCTGTCAGCACATACTGATTTCGTGTATTTTAGAGAGTAGAATAACAAGGACATTTTTAAAGAGTGACATAATAAATGCTTTGACATTGAAAGCGGTTTAAATTGAATGAAAAGCTTTACCAGCGCTGTATCAACCCGAGTTTAACTTCTACTGCAACGCCAGCAAGTTAAAATAAAATAGAGAAAATTTATAACAAACTTACCGTAATTTTCTTTTCCTGGCTATTTCTCATGGCAGCATCACTTATGGGTAGCTCCTCCCTTAGCAGTCACAGGACAGGAATTAATTTGATTAATTAATTAGACTGATAGGTATAAAGAGTCCCTCCTCCGCTTACACCTCAGTCCAATTATAAAGCTGAAAAAAAAAAATCAAGAGTGGGCAGGAACCCTGATGCTGCCGTGAGAAATAGCCAGGAAAAGAAAATTACGGTAAGTTTGTTATAAATTTTCTCTATTCCTGGCTAATCATGGCAGCATCACTTATGGGTAATACCCAAGCTCACGGAATTATAGGGTGGGAACAATAAACTGAGAAACAGACTCTTATGCTGCAAAGAAATTTAATATCAGTGAGATAAAGAAACTGTAGACAGGACACTCTTCCCAAAGGAGGTGGAAGGAGAGTCCACATCCAGTTTGTAGTGTTTCAAGAACGTCATCGGGGAAGACCAGGTGGCTGCCCTGCAAATATCATCGTATGGAACCTCTGCCCAATTAGCCCATGAAGTTGACAAAGCCCTAGTAGAATGAGTTCTTATCTTCATTGGAGGAGATCGACCTATCGAGATATATGCTTTCCCGATTACCAGTGAAATCCAACGTTTCAGTGTAGATAAAGAAGCCGCTTCACCTTTCCTGGCTCCCGACGGCAAAACAAAGAGTTGGTCAGTTTTCCGGGAAAGACTCAGAACACTTAAGGTACACAGACAGTTCATGACATCCAAACGTTGCCAACTAACCTCCTCTTGTGAAGAAGGATTGGGGTAGAACAATGGAAGAACCACTTCTTGAGAGAGATGAAACTGAGAGACCACTTTAGGAAGAAACTCAGGTTTTGGCTTCAGGCACACCCTATCATGATAGAATTGTAGACAAGAAGATAAGGTAGAAAATGCTTTAATCTCCGAAATCCTTCTTGCGGAAGTAATTGCCACCAAAAACAAAGTTTTATACTTCAGGAGGGTAGCATCCAAACCCTCAAGAGGAACGAACAGATCCTCCGTTAGGTAACTGAGCACCAGAGGAAGGTCCCAAGGAGGGGTAGTAGATCTGGAAGGAGGTCTCAACCTGAAAGCCGCCTTGAAGAACCTGGAGATCAAAGGATCCGAAGTCCATGATATGTTGCACAAAGCTGAAAGCGCCGAAGACTGAACCTTGAGAGTGCTGAGGCTAAGGCCCATATCCAGAACCTCTTGCAGGAACTCCAAGATCTCCGTATTGTGAGGATGCAGGAAGTCAACATTCTTGGCTGAAGCCCATTCCCGGAACACATCCCAGATCCTATGGTAGCATGAGGAAGTAGATTGCAAAAGAGTCTCTCAGAAGAGTATTGACCACTGCTTCTGAGAGACCTGGTAGTTGAAGTCTTTCTTTTTCAAGATCCATACCCCCAATTTGAGGCGTTCCGGATGAGGATGGAATATCGGGCCCTGCGTTAGTAGATCCTCCATGACAGGAAGAGGCCAAGACTGTTCTTGGCTCATCACAGACAATAGGGGGAACCACTGCCTCCGAGGTCAAATCGGAATTCTCCACCTGATGATTCTGGGAGGACACCATCAGGTCGATCTGGGGCATGCCCCACCGAGGGCAATCCATGCAAATACTGCTGGGTGAAGTTTCCATTCTCCTGGAAAAATTTCCTTTCTGCTGAGAAAGTCCGCAGTCACATTCTCCGAACCTAGAAGATAGATCGCCTTCAGACCCTGTAGATTGGTCATGGCGATTGTCATCAAGGGAGCCAGCTCCTTCAAGAGCAATCTGCTTCTCGTGCCACCTTGGTTGTTCACATATGAAGCCACCGCTCGGTTGTCTGTTTTGATCAGCACCCAAGAATTTAAGATCCGCGGTAGGAACACCACGATGGCCTTGGTAACAGCTCTCAGTTCTCTTAGATTTGAGTGTAGCTGATTCTCCTCTCGGGTCCACTTCCCTTGAGTCCATGCGGTATTGAAGTGGGCACCCCAACCAAAAGAACTGGCATCTGTTGTAATAACCTTCCAAGGAGGTTCTTCCAACAGGAAGCCTGTTGCCAAATTCTTCTTGTTCTTCCACCAGGTCAACCCTTTCCTCACGGGCAAGGGTAAAGAGATCCTTTGCTCCCAATCTGTTCCCACTCTGTCAAACTGGAGAAGGAAGCAATTCTGGACCGGACGAAGCTTCCACTGGGCCCATTTTACCAACCCTATAGTTGATGTCAAAGAACCCAGGAGACTCATAACTTCCATTGCAGAGGCAGTCTCGAGACTTTGTAGCTTCCCTACTTTGCCTCTGATTTTTGTGACCCTTTCCGGAGACAGGAACACATGAGCAGATACGGTGTTTATCACTGCTCCGAGGAATACGATCGTCTCAGAAGGAATCAGGGAGCTTTTCTCCACGTTCAGAAGCCAACCGTGGTCTTGAAGAATATTCATTGCCCCCAACGTGTGATGAGCTACTATCCTGTGAGATGGACCTAGGTTAAGGATGTAGTCCAAGTAATGGAAGATCTCGATACCTTTCTCCCTTATGAAGGCTATTAAAGTGACAAGAACTTTCACGAACGTTCTTGGCGTCAACCTGAGGCCAAACGGTAGACCCCGGAACTGAAAATGCCTTCCTAGCGCCCAGAACCTGAGAAACTTCATATGATCTTGGTTTACAGGGATTTGGTAGTAGGCGTCCCTCAAGTCTATGGAGGTCATCCAGTCTCCTCTTTTGACACTCCTCAAGATGGACCGTAAAGATTCCATTTTGAATGTTCTTGCGTCGAGCATGGAGTTTACACCCTTCAAGTTCAGGATGAGACACCACTTTCCCTGGGGTTTTGGGGCCAAGAACACTGTGGAGTAAACCCCAAGGAGTCGTTCCTGTCTTGGAACTTCTTCCACCACTTTTTGGTCCTTCCACAGTCCTCGAACGGGCCTGAAGACCTTCAGAAGTTCTTCCCAGAGGTTCTGGCTCTTCTTCCTCTGGAAGCTTTATTGGAAGAAGAGTGTGAGAAGGATTTCCATGAGGAATTTCTGGAATACTAATCTTCCTGGTTTATAGTTTCTGCTGTCCTGAAAGGTCCGAACCTTGAAGTGCTTATTCTTCCAAGAGGAGGGAAAGCTCTTTCTGCTTACTTGAGGCAAAAATGCTTTTTTCCTCTCAGCAGCTTTTTGAATGGCATCCTCTAGGACCTTGCCAAATAGGAGAGCCGCCTGGAATGGAAGGCCACACAAGGACGCCTTAGAGGCATAGTCTGCTCCCCATGAATTAAGCCACAAGGCCCTTCTAGAAGCCACAAACAGGGCCATACTCTTGGCAATCATGCGAGTGATGTCTACGGAGGCTTCTGAACAGAATTCCGTGGCCAGGCTAAAGTCTTTGAGGCTCTCCAAAAGATCTCCCTACGGACACCCCGATCAATGTCCTCCTCCAAATTTGTGAGCCACACTCTTAAGGCCCGGGTGTCACGTATTAATCCGCTTGTAGAAATGTGGTTAATGACATTTACTGTCCACACAGGAAAAGTTGTGCCGAGCAGCAACCTAATCCACAGAAGGTATAATGCTGAGCAGTAATTGTGCAAATGAAACCTGGTGTCATGTATTCATCCGCTTATAGAAAAGTGGTTAATGGCATTTACTGTCCACACAGGAAAAGTTGTGCCGAGCAGCAACCTAATCCACAGAAAGGTTAATGCTGAGCAGCAATTATGCAAATGAAGCCTGGTAACTGACTTTGGGGTCAAAGGCCGGTTACAGCCTATCAGAACTATAGGAGGGGTATTTAGGCCCAGTTCTCAGCCTGCTCAGTGCCCTGTCGTGGTTTCCCTTGTGGTTGTCCGAGAGCGCGTTCCTGTTTATAGTTTTCTACCTGGTTTTTGACTTTGGCTTTGTTTATTGACTTCTCTATATTCTGGTATCCTGACTCCTGGCTTTCCTCATCGCTGTGTCCCTTTCTGTGTTCCCTGACCTCGGCTAGTATTTTTGACTATTCTTTGTACGTTAAATCCGGCCATTCTAAGGACCGGTAATACGTTACTTATTTGTCATCCATGCTGTACAGTTCTACGTGCTGGATCAAACAGTAATCCTGACACCGGGAGAGAGTGGTCAGTGCCACTGTCGGATGAAGGGCGGAGCCCAGGGCTAAGTAGGCTTTAATCAAATCACCATCCGTTCACCTTTCCATAGGCTCTCTGAGATATGCCATGGAGTCAATAGGAAGCATAGTTTTCTTTGCCATATGGATCACAGCAGCGTCAATCTTAGGAACTGAATCCCATAGGCAGCAGTCCACGGCAGAGAAAGGATAAATCCTCGTGAATTTATTTTTCAAGGTGGATTTCCTTTCTGGCTTATTCCATTCTTGAAGGATTATGTCCCTGATCGAGGAATGCACCCGGAAGGTAGGTCTATTCAGTTTTAGGTCCTCAAAGAACCTGTCAGCCTCTCTCAATACAGACCTTTCTTCCGTGAGACTAAGAGTGTCTCTGAGAAGGGTAATAAGTCTATCAATAGATTTCGAGCCGAGAGACCTGGAGGTATATTCAACTTCCTCCTCACCATCATCTGAGACCTCCCATACATCAGGGTCTTCTCCAGAGCTGGAAGACTGAGGTTCCGCTCTGCGTCTCTTACTCGGACCACGAGACACCGTGGTAGACTTAAAACCCTCAGCAATAGCTTGGGAAATCAGGAGCTTAAGGTCGTCTTGAGGGGGCATCTGCTGCTTCCAATAAGCATTCCCTGCAAAGGTTCCTTCCATGTGGAGCAGGTGACGAACAATTAATGCATTTGTTGGACTTTTCCCTTGATTTCCTTGCTGGAGAATCCAGATGCTTGCTGGGGCTGAAATAAAGCCATATATAAACATATATTACATGCTTAGTTTGGCACTCTTTTAACAACCCCCCCACAAAAAAAAATAAAAAACAAAAACTAACAACAAGAAATTCAGAAGAACTAGTAATCATACCTTACAATGACAGAAAAAACCTCCAGGCAGCCAAGAATAACAGCAAAGAATGAACTGCAGAGCAACCAGGACTGAAATTGCCTTAACAGCTGATGCAGTGCACAGGCAGAGTGTCTGTATCATTCAGTTTAAATAGAGCCGGGGAACGTCCAGTCCGCAAATGCTCGCGGCCTAAAATTACATCACTTCCGGTTCACCGGCCCGGCCGCGATGTCACTTCCACCTGCTGGAACGCACACCGCGTTCCAGCCAACCACGCTGGCCATACCAGGAACCCACAGGCAACAACCCCGGGCACCCCTGCTGCAGCAGAGAGGGACTGACCCCCATGAAAGTCAAGGCAGCAGTCCAAAGTAAGCAAACAGGATCCTCCCACAGGAGGACCCCCATTGTAAGCATTCCAAACACTGCCACCAATGCCGGTGGGGGGGGGATTTTTAGACCCCAGTTGCTAGGGGCAAGACAAACAGCAAGGGGAATTTTTAAGGAGGACCAACCCCATATTCACAGATTACCTGTAGCCGTGTTTCCCTCAGAACACCAAATCCCATGCAGCAGTTCAGTACTTACACTGAACCTGACCCAGTTACTCCTGCTCATGCAGGCTGTTTACTGGGTCCTTCAAATGAAGAGAGGCTTAACTACATTTGGAACGAACCCACGACAAACGCAGGAAGGTGGCCATAAAATTAAACGTAAAAAGTCCTGTAGAACTTGCTAAGGACAGAAAAAAGACTGAGGTGTAAGGGGAGGAGGGACTCTTTATACCTATCAGTCTAATTAATTAATCTAATTAATTCATGTCCTGTGACTGCTAAGGGAGGAGCTACCCATAAGTGATGCTGCCATGATTAGCCTAACTAACATTAGGCAGGCTCAGACTCTGAGTTCCAGGCTGCCAAATTCACATCTGCTGAGAGTGCAACAAGACTTTGGCAGAAACGTGCAGGTTTGTCCCTATGGGCAGCGCCACACATACAGATGATTTGTTCCATGACCTCTTCTAAAAGCATAAGTTGTAGTCATTCCGTAAGGTTGGTAAAGGAAGGGTTAAAAAGGTGAGTTTACTTACCTTTTCCCCCTTAGCAGCACCAATCACTTCAGGGAAGCTCCGCCTCTTTGGGTGAGGTCATCGAAATCGATTATCTCAGCCAATCCAATGCTTTCCCATAGGAATCATTATTATGCTAGTATACATGCGTAGCAAGATACAGCAGTGTGCCATTCAAGTGGTCTCTCTGAGATAATGGGGTTTTACGCAACAACTTTCCAGAATGTGGACAGCCAGTAGAGCACGGATAGGCACATATCAGCACTCAAAATGTTGTGGAGTACATCTCCTATCATGCTCTTACAGTCATAATGCTGGCAAAGCATCGGTGGAGATATTGTCTTCAACATCTGGAGTGAAAAAGGTTGCCTTCGACTGCACTAGAGGCAGGTTAAACCTGCAATGAGACAATGACGTTCCTGCAGAGATGAAGTGGTCTGGGTGCCTATAGAGTCACTAGATGGATTTTAAGGTGGCTAAATCTAAACATATTCAGGATGGGTGGTTACGTAGTGACTTTATTGATGTATACAGAATGTTTTTCAGTCAGCAGGCCAAAGACAAAATGAAAGAGGAAGAAACTACAGTAATTAATATTCATTGAAAAAATATCTACATTGTCACAAAGAAACAGGCACAAGTTTCATGTAATAAATCAGTTAAAGGGACACTATAGTCACCAGAACAACTACAGCTTATTGTAGTTGTTCTGGTGAGTATAATAGTTCCCTTCAGGCTTTTCTCATGCAAACACAGGGAAAAGGCAGTGTTTACACTGCCTCTAGGGACACCTCCAAGTGGCAACTCCTTAGATGGGCACTTTTGGTGCTTTCTGGGTCAGTGCTGCCGAAAAAGCTCTGCATGGAGACGCTGAATTTTCCTCATAGAGATGTATTGATTCAATGCAACTCTATGAGGAGGTCCTGAATGGCCAAAAACGGCATTTAGCCCCGTCCCCGGGCTCTTTTTAGCCAATCCAATACTTTCCCTAAAAAATTAGCCATTTTGATGATGTCACAAAGGGGGCAGAGTAAGTACCGGCGGACCCACACGGCGCTGGAAATAATGTAAGTTTTATACTTTTCTAGGGAGGCAAGCCACCTAAATGGTGGGTTAAACACTGTAGGGTCAGGAATACATGTTGTGTTCCTGACCCTATAGTGTTCCTTTAAGTTATGACAATGATGTCATCTTAAAAATTATAGTTGAAACCTGCCCAAATATGATTAGGAAATGAACATTTTTTTTTTGTTCCTCATGTTTTATTTAGGCAATTTTCTAATTTCATTTACCATTCACTTCCAAAGCCTAAAAGAAGAAGTTCATTTGACTGCAGAAATTTAAAGCTGAACTTTCATCTCCCAGATTTTTTATAACCAAATAGTTAAAGGAACACTATAGGGTCAGGAACACAAGTTTATTTCTGAACACTTGGTGTTAAAACCACCATCTAACCCCCTGGGCCTCTCCCCCCCAATATTGTAAAATCTTATTTTTATTCAAGTCTGCTGTTGCTGGCTCTGCCTGCTTGGCTGACATCATCAGAAGTGTTGAACAAAAGCCAATCACAATGCTTTCCCATAGGATTGGCTGAGACTGTCAAGAAGGCAGATCAGGGGCAGAGCCATCACAAGCCAAACAAAGCTCTGGCCAATCAACATCTACTCATAGAGATGTATTGAATCAATGAATCTCTATGAGGAAAGTTCAGTGTCTCTATCCAGAGGGTGGAGACACTGAATGGCAGTGTTGCCCAGAAATCACCTCTAACAGCCATCTGAGGAGTGGCCAATGGAGGTATCCCTAGGCTGTAATGTAAATACTGCATTTTCTCTGAAAAGACAGTGTTTACAGCAAAAAAACCTGAATGGAATGATTATACTCACCGGCACAAATGCAATACGTTCTAGTGACTATAGTGTCCCTTTAATGAAAAGTTTACTATTGGATGTACTATTAAAAAAAAAAAAAAAAATCTGAATACATTTATTTTAATTTATAGTCAACCTCTTTAATTCACTGCACACAGCCCTGCAGATAAAATACCAAAAGTATGTGCCCTTGTATGGAATTTCTCTGTAGATGTCTAAGTATGCATGGGCACACCCAAGCTGCCATAGGGCAATATCAATTCCCACAATGCAGAAGTTCAGTGGAGGTAAGTACATTTTATTACTTACAAATGACACTTACTAGAGTGAGAGAATGAAGAACTGTCACTTCTAAGGAGCAGGTTTTGTGTTTTATTTAATACAAGGCTTCCAAGGCTGAAAAAAAACGATGAGTACCATGAATTTAAGTGAGAACATCTTAAAATCAAAAATTTACTTGGGAACTAAGTAAGAGCAAAACCTATCTCCCCTGGTTGAATATTTTTATAATATAAAATAATGTATGCTAGCTAGGTAGAAATCAAAGCTTATGAATATTATGCCAATATAATATTTTTAATGCCCAAACACTGGTTATTTATTAATTTATTTTATTGTTTAAGTAAAGGCAACGCTACTTGTTCTAACATATTATGCTGTTGCAGTTTGCTGGAGGTCTTGCTGGCCTTCGTGGATACACAGCTAACAGATAGCCTCAAACACTAATGACAAAACTCATTTTGAAAAGAAAAACTAACCAATATTATAAATATATATATATATATATATATATATAAAAATATCTGGAAAAAGTCAGTGAGAGGACTGAAAAGTCGACTGAACTGTTTGTATTATAGATTAATGAAAGAATCACTTCACATGGAAAGAAAGTCCAGTGAGTGCACTCTTTTTATCTTTATCTTTCGG
Organism: Pelobates cultripes; assembly: GCA_933207985.1. Taxonomy (NCBI): domain Eukaryota; kingdom Metazoa; phylum Chordata; class Amphibia; order Anura; family Pelobatidae; genus Pelobates; species Pelobates cultripes. Next base: position 28,797,426 of record OW240914.1, read on the forward strand.
CTGGAAATTTTTGCACCGTGGCAAATTTAATCTGTGGAGTACGATACGTTTTGGGTATATTACATATATGACCTGTGCCTGCACCATTACAAGTGAAAAGGAAATGGGAATCCTGTGGCATGAGGTACACGAAGGCAAAGGCATAACTAGAAACCACAGGGGCCCCGGTGTGAAAATTGCCCTGGGCCCCCATTCGGGAGCCTGACAATGGCCTGTCAAAGTGGTTCAGCAGAATCTGGAACTATTAAAACAGCAGACATCCATTCCCCCAGTAACCAGACAAAACATAGTTCTAGGAATCAACTGGTTTATTTCCAGCCACACGTGGCTGGAAATAAACCAGACCCCTACATGAGGTCTCCAATACAATAATACAGGGAATTAATTCCCAGGATCCTTTGTGCCTGAGAGATAATTACGTGAGAAAAAACTATAATTTAATTATCTCTCAGGTACAAAAAATCTATACAAAATGTACAGTACCCCAGAAGTATCCCCATCATTAGTAGGAACCACACAAAAGTATCCCTGGATAGTCCTGATCTGAGTGTACATATTCAAATATCACTCAGGTCAGTTTGGTGAAACTGGAATGCCACCGGGGTAAAGATTTGTCTGTCCGGGCACAAGGCACTAGCCCAAAACAGTTCCAGGGAAATATGTGTCCAGGCCAGTCTCTGTTCCAGGGTTCCTGTGCAAACACCATGCACGGGATTCTCTTAATTTCAGGGTACAAACGCTTCCCCTGTTCGGTAGTTCCCATCTCTCATATGTCATAGTTGGTTGGGAAGTAGAATGGGCAGCGGTCTAATCTTTAATGGGGTTCATGCGAGTGCCTAGCCAAAAAGAGTTCCAGACACTCGACAACCAAGTGAAACTGTGCACGTACGGGAGACAAAATGGCCTCCACTCCTTTGTCGACCATGTGTGTTCGGTTATACGAAATGGCGGCCACCCAGGGGAAGCATTCATTAATCACTTCCTTTGCAGTTTCGCAATTAAGTTGCTGGTGTGAACGTTCTAATTGGGTACAGGGGTGGTCCTCGTTCGGGAGACGAATGGATGGTGTTTGTATCCCCTAACTCCCAAACGGAAAAAGATGACACAATTGAAATTGGGTAGAATAGATGAAATTGGTGGTAGGTTCCACCACAGCGTGGAACTCTGAGCCAGAGGGGAGAATAGTCAAGGCCTGGTCAAACTTCCTCTAATGATTTCTCGGGCTAGACATCACCGATCCAGTTACTTTTTGGACAGTTTGACCCTCATGATCAGCTTTCCGGGGACTTTCACTGTTTGGGTATACTTTGCGAGGAAATGTTTTTGGGTCTGCTGTTGTAAGGTCACTGGTATCTGGTAATTATCTGGTTGAGTTATGTCCAAGACACCAAGGTGCCAGGGTGGGTAATGTATTGTGTGCTGTGATGACCTCCTGTTGGGAATTATTATTATTATTTTATTATTTATATAGCGCCATCAGATTCCATAGCACTGTACAATGGATAGATGCCTATTAACTGGCCTGATACCAAATAAAGTTGTTCCTTTTTTTTGGCTGAAGTTTGAAAACACTACTATAATCAATCTAAATCTCCTGCATCAGGAAAGGGAACACTTGACGGAGATACTCAAGCTGAGTATAGGAACTCTGCCACGCTTTTTGTCCCATATAAACGGTCTACCAGCGACAGAAAGGCATCCGAGTATACAAAAGGCAGGAAATGTAGCTGCTAGTGGTGGTACTTTATCACAAAGAAATAAAGTACAGGTCAACCATTAGTATAGTAGGATGCAGTTTGGGTTAGATGTTTCTACATGATACAGATGTTTCATTCTCAACAGTATGGTGTTGTTCATGACATTAATATGAATCATTATGTTTTTACATCCCTGTGGTAGCTTGACATGCCAAGAATGCAAAATAGGGGAACAACAAGGACAAATCTAGAAAATCCATCACTTGTTAGGGGCTTGTAATACTAGTTCCTAAGAGCATGTTCTCAAATGTTATTCTAGTTATCTGTAAATGGCGTCAGTCTCCCATGGTCCTTTGCTATTACATTATAGTCAATTATATCTTGCATATGTCACTAACTCTTTTTTCGCAGTCTTTGTTGTAGCTTTGCGTTTTTTTTTTTTGTTTTCTGTTTTCTATTCCATCCTATCAGTCTTTTTTGTGTCATTCCTTTCTTTTTCCTTCCTCATTTACTTTGCGTCACGACAAGGTGACCCCAACACACAGAATGCAATCCTAAATAGAGAAAACATATTACCGGACATTAGAATGGCCGGGTTTAACGTGGACAGTGAGAGAATAGTCAAGTAATAGCTAAACTCTAGAAAAACCAGACTTCAGGATAACGATAAGGAATAGCCAAGTCAGGAAACTAGAAAACAGGATAAACAAAAAAACTTGCCGAGTCAGGATAGCAGAACAGTCCAAATGCAAGCCAAGTCAGAAATACAAGAGAACACTATCAGTACCTCAATAGCACTAGAGTGAACAACATGTGAACCACAATAGGGCACTGAACCAAAGCAAAAGGTACTCTATTTATAGGGGAGTATCTTTTGCTTAACAACCACGCCGCCAAAACATAAGGGACTATGTCTGACATGCTATGCCGACATGGGGAATAGTCGGCAACTGGAGATCCCCCACACTAGCGCGTGGGATTAAAGTAAGGTATTGTGACACTTTGTACTTTCGTATATACAGGTGATACTCGAAAAATTAGAATACCGTGCAAAAGTTAATTTATTTCAGTTATGCAACGTAAAAAGGGAAACTAATATATAAGATAGACGCATTACATGCAAAGTAAGATAGTTCAAGACGTGATTTGTCATAAGTGCGATGATTATGGCTTACAGCTCATGAAAACCCCAAATCCACAATCTCAGTAAATTAGAATATTACATGAAATCAATAAAACAAGGAGTGTACATAGAACAATATCGGACCTCTGAAAAGTATAAGCATGCATATGGACTCAGTACTTGGTTTGGGCCCCTTTTGCAGCAATTACTACCTCAATGCGGCGTGGCATGGAAGCTATCAGCCTGTGGCACTGCTGAGGTGTTATGGAAGACCAGGATGCTTTAATAGCGGCCTTCAGCTCTTCTGCATTGTTCGGTCTCATGTCTCATCTTTCTCTTGGCAATGCCCCATATATTCTCTATGGGGTTCAGGTCAGATGAGTTTTCTGGCCAAACAAGCACAGTAATCCCACGGTCATTGAACCAGGCTTTGGTGCTTTTGGCAGTGTGGGCAGGTGCCAAGTCCTGCTGGAAAATTAAGTCCGAATCCCCATAAAGCTTTTCTGCGGAAGCAAGCATGAAGTGCTCCAAAATCTCCTGGTAGACGACTACGTTGACCCTGGACTTAATAAAGCACAGTGGACCAACATCAGCAGATGACATGGTCCCCAAATCAACACAGACTGTGGATTTGGGGTTTTCATGAGCTGTAAGCCATAATCATCGCACTTATGACAAATCACGGCTTGAATTATCTTGCTTTGCATGTAATGCGTCTATCTCATATATTAGTTTCCCCTTTTACGTTGCATGGCTGAAATAAATTAACTTTGCATGATATTCACATTATATATATATATATTTTTTTTTTTTTTATTCTTTGTTTTGTTTTATTTTTTATCGTGCCTTCTACTCTTGCCTTTTTATATATTCTGTTTACCTTTGTTCTTAACAAGGAAAGTAATAGAATTAATATAGGCAAAAGTGGAGCAAGCATTCAAGCTAATACAAGACACTTCAGAGTTTTGATTACATGCAACATATAAGAATCATTAGGAAATCAAAGTGTGTAATACAAACAGGAAAAAAAAAAAAAGGACTTCGGGGATAAAGAGTAGGTGACTGCATAACTTTAGGTAAAAGCAATATATAAAAAAAGAAAGAAATGTGGAGAAGATTCGGGTCTTAAAAGACTACAGTCTAATTGTAGGAGGACCAGCTGCAGATCACAAAACACATGTGGTGCCTCAGATAGTGTCCTGAGGCCATTATCCTATCTCTATGGGATAGAATCAATTGGAAGTAGAACCCCAATCGTTAATGGGCTCTCTGCACGTGCAGCTAAGAGGTTTATCCCCCCCTCCCCCCCGTTCTTAAACATTGTTTACATAAACAACAAATCTGCAGATTTAGCTTCTTTAACCCCTTAAGGACCGGACTGTTTTTGCGATGTTGTACATTTGCGACTAGGCCTCTTTTTACACTTTTGTGGTCTTTGTGTTTAGCTGTAATTTTCCGCTCTCTCGTTTACTGTTCCCATACAAATTATATATTGGGGTTTTTTCAGGACAAAAGGGGCTTTCTTTACATACCATTATTTATATACGCTTAAATGTAATTTAATTTAAAAAAAAAAAAAGAAAAAAAATATGATGAAAAATTGAAAAAAATACATGTTTTTTCTACTTTTACTTGAAAAATCTTTTACTCATCTACAAAAGCGAATGAAAAAAACTGCTAAATAGATTCAAAATGTTGTCCTGAGTTTAAAAATACCCCGTGTTTACATGCATTTTTGCTTTTTTTTTTTGCAAGTTATAGGGCTATAGGTACCAGTAGGATACTGCGGTTTCAAAACATACATTTTAAAATGTATCAATAGTGACATTGTAACACTATTATCTGTCATAAATCTCTGAATAACATTCCACATGTACATATTTTTTTTTAAAGTAGACAACCCAGGGTATTCAATATGGGGTATGTCCAGTCTTTTTTAGTAGCCACTTAGTCAAAAACACTGGCCACGCACGTAGAATTTAAATATATATGCATATTTATATATTTGAAGTCTATGTGTATATTTATATAATTATTTATGTAATTTTGGATATGGACATATGTATATTGTGTATTATTTTTATTTATTTATATATACATAGATATATTATATATATATTTCATTCTAAGTGTATATTGATATAAATATATATATATTACTATCAAAATACAGTTAGAATAAAATTTCATATAGATATAATTTAAAAAAAATATTTTTAATTTTATTTATTTATTTATTATTTGTATTTTATAATATATATATATATATCCAATATATATAGTTATTATAAATATTATATATATACACACACATGTGTGTAATTTAATTATAAGTGTATTTTTATATTCATATATGTGCATATTAATATAAAAATACACTTAGTATGACGTTATATGATATATAGACATATATTATATCTATATTTATATAATATATGTCTATATATCATATTTATATACACATATATAATTATTATTTTTTTATTAACATTAACCTCTATTTTTTTGCAGGCAGTCCCCCTGCAGGCAGACACATGGACACCTATTGTGATCATGTGATCGCTCTGTTGAGTGATCACATGGCCCCAGGGGTCCTAATCCACCATGGGGAGACAGTCTGGGCTGCAGGCAGTCTCCCCACAACAGGAGCAACGCCGATCGCCTCCTGGGGAACAACGGCAATCGGGTAAATACATTGGACCGTTGGACAGTTCAGGACCGCCACCGGTCGGCAATGGAAAGGGGTTAAACATAGGACATGTTTTGATGTTTTTTTGACTGGGTCACAAAATTGTCCCCCAAAACAAGGACAGAAGGTGCCTGTAGCAAGTGTGTTAAAAAATTATAAGCTTAGAGTCATGTCTACAAATGCTCGCAGTTTAGGGAATAAGATCCATGAACTTGTGGCAATTATGGCAACTGATAATGTAGATTTAGTCGCTGTTACTGAGACATGGTATAATGAGAAAAATGACTGGGACATAGCAATACCAGGGTACTCTGTATATAGAAAAGATAGGGAAGAAAAGAAAGGGGGAGGGGTGGCCCTGTATGAGGTGAACATAGAGTCCGTTTGGGTTACGTTAGAATTTGGTAATCACACAGTAACTTGTGTAGGTGTGATTTATAGGCCCCCAGGACAAATTGAAGAGTTAGATAATCTACTAGTTGAGGAAATAGCTAAAATGACAATGAAGGGAGAAGTTATCATCATGGGTGACTTTAATCTTCCTGATGTAAATTGGAAAACAAAATTAGCTACTTGTACCAGGAGCACACATATTCTAAACTCCCTACTGGGATTGTCTCTAAAACAAGTTGTTGAGGAGCCAACTCGTAAAGATGCCATACTAGATTTAGTGTTAACAAATGGAGATTTAGTATCAGATATTACTGTAGGTGAAACAAAAGTTTTAGACTTTAGAAAAACAGACTTTTCTAAAATTAGAATATGTGTAGAGGAGTCATTATCAGACTGGAGCAATTTAAATGGAGTCCAAGAGAAATGGGATTGTTTACAAGTTGCACTATTGAAGGCAACAGAAAATTGCATTAGGCTTGTCAGTAAAAGCAAGAAATTCAAGAAACCACTGTGGTACTCCGCAGATGTGGCCAAAATAGTTCAAAAAACAAAAAGTTAACATTTAGTAATTATAAAAAAAAACAGAGTGAGGAAGACAAAATGATCTATAAGATTAGACAGAAAGAGGCTAAACAAGTTATAAGAGCTTCCAAATCACACACAGAAGAGAAAATAGCACAGTCAGTAAAAAAGGGGGACAAAACTTTTTTTTAGATACATAAATGAGAAAAGAAAAGTAAAACAAGGATTAGTTAGATTAAAAACAAAAGAAGGAAGGTATGTAGAAGAGGATAAAGATCTAGCTGACTGGTTCAATTAATATTTTTGTTCTGTATTTACAGATGAAAATGAAGGAAAGGGACCTCAGTTAAGAAAAAGGAAAAATGAGTCATTTATTACACGTGAGTTTACAGAGGTAGAGGTTCTATTTCAACTGTCAAAAGTAAAGACAAATAAGTCAATGGGACCTGATGGAATACACCCAAAGCTATTAAAAGAGCTTAGTAGTGTACTAGCAAAACCATTAACAGATTTGTTTAACCAATCATTGTTATAGGTTGTATAGGGAGAGGTATTAGCAGTAGAAAGAGGGAAGTGCTCATGCCATTGTACAGAACACTGGTGAGACCTCACTTGGAGTATTGTACACAGTACTGGAGACCGTATCTTCAGAAGGATATTGATACCTTAGAGAGGGTTCAGAGAAGGTCTACTAAACTGGTTCATGGATTGCGGGATAAAACTTACCAGGAAAGGTTAAAGGATCTTAACATGTATAGCTTGGAGGAAAGACGAGACAGGGGGGATATGATAGAAACATTTAAATATATAAAGGGAATCAACACAGTAAAGGAGGAGACTATATTTAAAAGAAGAAAAACTACCACAACAAGAGGACATAGTCTTAAATTAGAGGGACAAAGGTTTAAAAATAATATCAGGAAGTATTACTTTACTGAGAGGGTAGTGGATGCATGGAATAGCCTTCCAGCTGAAGTGGTAGAGGTTAACACAGTAAAGGAGTTTAAGCATGCGTGGGATAGGCATAAGGCTATCCTAACTATAAGATAAGGCCAGGGACTAATTAAAGTATTTAGAAAATTGGGCAGACTAGATGGGCCGAATGGTTCTTATCTGCCGTCACATTCTATGTTTCTCTGTTTCTATGTTTCTATCTTCCAATCCGGTCAGAGTTCCACACATGCAGCTGGTTTGTCCCATTCTTGGAAACATGGTTCCTAGATCTATAGGGAGAGGAGTCCTGGGTAACCCAGATGCCTCCTCACCTCCCCAACATCCTCCCCAAAGAGTGCTGTGACTGGTGGTCAAGGGACCGAGCAACACCAGATCAAAGATTCACCATTTTGTAGTACAGTTCTGATACAGCCATTGTGACTCGAGATATTCCAGATGAGTCCAGGTGATACAACAATCCCCCCAGTTAACCCAGCTCCATATGGTGGGTAGAATAAGCCCAAGGAACTCTCAATACCTCCTCTGCACCGTGACAATAATCCCCTGTGTAATTTTCAAGGTTTTAGGACAAGATTAATAGGACCTTTGGGGAGGAGGCTGGACTCACAACCCTTCCATGAACCCATGGAACAGAGGCAGCCATTACAATTGATATTTTGCAGAAACAATTAACCTGCCTGTAGTAACTCTCAATATGAGAGCTGTAGCGGACTCTCCTCCGCTGGTTACTCCAAAAAAATACCCTTGGACAAGTAAAGTACTCCAAGGGGACAGCCAAACACAGTAGAATAATCCAGGAATCTTCCACCTCCTCCCCAGCAACTGGACGACACTCAGCTCTGAGGGTATAATTTATTTTAATGGAGCCACACACAACCTTTTATGTCAATCCCCATGCAAGGGGTTTCCTGATACACATTCCAGGGGCATTCCCCACTGGACCTGAGAGTAGACCGAGATAAAATACACAACATAATTATATTAACTCTTAGGTCCATGACATATACAGTAATAACACCCCAAAACATATAGTTGGCAACAAAATACCACCTCAAGTCTTATATCTCCAGATTGCCTGGATCTGAGTGCCCAACATATTCAAAAAGCGCTCAGATCATACAAAAGCAACCGAAACATTACTGGGGTATAGTTTAAACCAACAGCACACAAGGCGCTAGCCCAAAAGAGTTCCATGAAATCAGGCTGTGCGGTCGGTCTCCTTCGGTGGTGTAAAACATACTAAAAATAACGAATGAACTGTTCATGTGTACGCTCATCCTATGTATCTTGTTCAGGAGTGTGCTCCCCCCAAACGCCACTTTGTTCATATGAAATCTGCCGAACAGAACCTGAGGTGGAGGTCCCAGCGGTGTTCGCACCGTCAAGTATCTGATTTTAGTTCCACTCACTCGACAACCACACACCGCTGTCTCTGTTTGTGGCTAAAGATGGCCGCTGCCATGTGTTCGCACATACGAACGGCGGCCACCCAGCTTAAAATTTTAGTGTTATTGTGGTTTATGGAGGTGTGAAGAGAGGTTACTGGGGTTAGCAAGTGGCACACTCCAAATATGGATGGTCTGGTGTTCGGTGATTGGTTTGGTTGTCGAACAGAATACTATAAAGATGAGAGGTGAATGCAATTTACCGAACAACCATGCGAACATGGTGAAGAGCTGGATAAATTAGGGACAGGGGGATTTGTCCCACACACGCAATATAATTACAAACATATGAAATAACAAGGGGAAAGATACGGACAGCCCAAAGAAAGAATAAAGTGTAATGTCCAAAAGTTCATTCTGCTACAAGAGCGACTAGAGGCACTTCATGAAATAGAAGAGTACAGTGCCCTTTAAAGATGTAGTCATCTTAACAATTCACCTATTTGTACATGTAATATATGCTTCCATTCGTTTAATCCCTGGATCTGATAAATTCCAGCCTATCCCTCTATCCGAGTTTTTAATATATGTATATATTTTTTTCTCTTATACTGAACTATATCTCCTCTTTCGTTCTCTTTTATAGGATATAACAGAGATCTCTTCTCCCTGCTCCATGATGGGTCCCCCTGGTAGTCACAACTGCCACAGAGGTCCGACAAGATTCACCTGCTCCCTGCCACTAGACAACCTAGCTTAGACTGGCAATGCCCTTTGGGACTCGAATATGACATGTCCTGAAGGACTGGTTGGGGCACAAACAGATGTAACTGGCAGTGGTAAACCAAACGTTGCAAATCACATGAGTTGTATTGGCTAATATGGCTACACTGTGCATAATATCAAAACCTTTTATTTTTTGCCCAACTTAACATTTTCTTTTTTTGGTTGGGGGGATCTCAAGAGACATAGGCTGTGAAACGCACAATTGTGAGATGTGGGCAATAAATGGGGATTTTCCCACTGGGGATTGGAGTAACTGGGAATTTTTATAGTCTATTCATCTTGCAGTCCATATACAGGCTGCTCCGTTATAAGAAACGAAGGTTTTTTTCACTTCTTGTCATCTGTAATTCAGATCCCAGCCCCTCCTACTTCCTTAATGTGTTGGTCATGCATGTTAATCCGAGTTAGTCATATGCTTGGAAACTCCAGAACAAAAGTGAAACTAATATCTAACAATTACCAAGCAAGTCGGGAGCTGTACAAACTCAGACCTAGAACAGATACAGAGAGAGAGGATACAGACAGTGGGGGGAGAAATTCACTAACAGGAAAAAAACCGCAGACAGATACACTGTATACAGTCACAGATACACTGTATACCCAGGAAAAGGAGACAACGACAGATACCACATACAAGGAAATACAAGGCAATAACTACAGACAGTGCAAATGTAATATGTCTACTGAAGAAGGAGTGTACACATGTACACAATTTTAACAAAAGGATATTAAAGCAAGCTACGATTGCTATGGGGATATTGTTACAAGGACTGCTGTTCGTGGTTCTTTTAATCTTGTTATCATCTACCCCAGGTAAGTTCTTTTTTGATTGACAATGATTGATAGGGAGCTAAGATGGAGACCCCAAGCTACTGAGTAAAGAGGAGGGGGTTTCTATATTTAATTCGATTTTTCACATCTTACAAATACATACTTGTTAAATATAGGGATAAGTAAACATTGTATAAATAAAATCAGCAGCAGTTCCCATATAAGACCCCACGTTGTAGATCTGAAATATGGTCAGTGATTAATCTGGTACACTCCTACTACACCAATCTTCCTGGTATTACAGAGGCTGTCTCTATATGATTATAGCCTTTAATGGAAATTGGCACTTAAATGGTTAATTTCACGTATGCACAAGCTAATAATAACAGTCCATTTAACCTTTAAACATATCATAACAGATTTTCCATTTAGAATATTAAGTCTAAGTTACGATAGAATAAAAGAGTTCTCACACCAGGAAGCACTGACGCACCCTTAATTTTATTAACCCTTTCATAGATTGTTGTGAATATTCTGTGTGTAATATTGTCACTATGTTTATATATTGCTTGGTTCTGTATACATACACACATTATTAATAATTCCAGTACTTAAAAATGGTCAATTTTACTCCTGGTTTTCAGAACCTGTTACCCCTAAAATATGTGTAAATTCACTTTCTATATATTTAATCTACACATGGCAATGTGCTTTCCTCTCCACATTCGATATGGTGTCTACAAAATAAATGCAAATAAATCCCCTCCGTTCCCAAGTTATACGCACAACACCCCAAAATTCTTGACGTGACTGTGAATTCTGGCAGTTGTATAGCTTACAGTGCAGAACGTCAATAACAAATATATATATACATATATGATTGGATCTATATATGTGAGATCAGTTTGGCTAGCGCAACGTACAGGTTATATTATTATTATATAGTAACACCAAGCCTTATGTATCATGACAGGTGCAGGTTTCATAAATATTGGCTAGATCTCAGTTCACGGGCCAGGCTCTCTTCCTTTTGTATTGGTCTGTGTGTATTCTACTGCTTTTTTGTTTTGGTTTTCCCCCCAATTGTACAGCGCATAATAAATGCTGGTAATAATAATACTAATATTATTGTGCAGGTTGTAAGCCCTATATTTGCGTTTGTGCACCCAGGCAGTTTTAAACCATTTCTTACTGTGATGCTATTAATGTTTAATGCCATTGATTAGGTTTTTGATTAGGCCAAAAATGCAGAGCTAGAAAACTTCTCAAGTTAGCTACTTTTTCCAATTCGGCTAATTTGGCCTAAAAGTAGAAATTCATTTGTTATTTTCCAAAAATGTATAGTTTGATGAATAACCCCGCAACAATTTTTATGAACAGTATCTGACAGGTAGAATATATCGCACTGCCGATTGAGAGGCTTATTCACGTTTACTGTTCACTAGTGATAGTGAATAGGGATCACTATTCACTAAAGTGAGAATTTTTGAGAATTCAAAGTGATTTCAATGTGAAGTTGAAATTTAAAGTCAAAATAGCTTAATTGGAAAAATCTCTCATCGATGTTTCTGGTTTGACCATTCTGGTCTTAAATTTAAAATGTACTTTTCATTTACTTTGAATTCCTGAGATTTCTCACTTTGTTGAACAGCTCTGTGAACTTTCCCAAATTAAGTTGTGACCAAGTCTCAGTTGGAGATTTATTCCTGATAAGCTATTTTTGCTCTAGTTTTGCCATTTGGATTTAATTTGTGGAAATTCAGAGTTTAGCGAATAACCCTGAGAAAAAGAGAGAGAAAACAAGACTTATAGAAAAAAAATTTAAAATTCAGAATGACTGATAAAGAGAGAGAGAGTGTTAGAGTGTTAGAGAGGGTTCCAAAAACCGTCTTGCACCAGGGTTATCCCTACATTATTTCAGCCACCAAACTAATTATCTTATTTCGACACAGGCATCTTATTTATCAGTTCCTCTTCCCCCTCACATGCTGTCATTGACCTTCCTTCCTCATTGATTGTAAGCTGGTTTGGGAAAATCCTTTGTTGTCTTGTCTCTGTTAAAGGAACACTATAGTGTTAGAATTACAGAACTATATTGCTTACACTATAATGTCCCTTCCTCACCGCAGCAAATGTAAGGGCTCAATAATTCTTTTTTAACTCCGCTTATTCCAGTATCATGGTCCCTTGGGGCTGGCTCCCTCTCAGCCTCTTCCAATGTCAACGCAGGGGGAGGGGGACCGAACATGCATGCGTGGCCAGTGCTGCACGAGCGTTAGGCCCTTTCCATAAAAAAAAAGCATTGACTCACTTGGATTCAGATGCTGGACATACTCACGCTTTAAGGGGACAGAGACATTGCACCCCACTTAAATTACATCATGCTCCTCAACTGTCCCACTTTTAGAGAGGCATTTATGATTTTGGGGTGCCGGCCAGCTTTATTTCCCTGTTGTCCAGGAAGTGATGAGCTCATTAGACACACTCATGCTGTGCAACGAGCACTAGAACCATGCAGAAGAGCACTCCCTACATTGCCCCTTTTTTTGGCTTCGGCCGCTCTCTTTTTGGATGAAACCGCCATCTCCAGAGCAAACCTGCCCATGGAGGGCGTCACTAGTGACATCTCACATCGCTGGTGATGCCCACACAAAAAAAAATGTCACCCACCTTTTTCTATTTAGAGACTTGACATGGTGGGAGATAAGATGAGGTGGTCAGGGTGCCTACAGTGTCCCTTTAATATTTTGTATATCAACTACTTGTTGTCAATTATCCTCATTTTATGATTGTAAAGCCGTGTGGATAATAATAATAATTGCAGTAAGGAGAGACAGACAATGACAGTGATGAGTTTAGAAAAGGTATGATCAAAATGATCTGGATATTTTTTCCTTTCTTCCCCCACTATAATTTGAATCTACATATGATTTTCTTCCAATTGACAACCATGTATTTATCTTTAGTATCTAACTAAGTTAATTTACCTCTAGGGGCTCCATACTCCTGAGTACCTTAATTGCAACTTTGTTCCTGTATATGTCAGTCCCTTACAAGGTGGAATCTCTCCTTACAATATCTAAGTAGACTTGGCTAATGTTTTATTTATTCTATAATAAGTGGATACTGTGTCTATTCATTCCAGTAGTTGAGATAAAATCCCTATGGGGATATATATGATTAAAGCACCACTCTAGGCACCCAGACCACTTCAGCTTAATGAAGTGGTCTGGGTGTCAGGTCCAGCTAGGGTTAACCCATTTTTTCATAAACATAGCAGTTTCAGAGAAACTGCTATGTTTATGAATGGGTTAAGCCTTCCCCTATTTCCTCTAGCAGCTGTCTCATTGACAGCCGCTAGAGGCGCTTGCGTGCTTCTCACTGTGATTTTCACAGTGAGAGCACGCCAGCGTCCATAGGAAAGCTCTTGCCGTGCGTGCGCATTCAGCCGACGGGGAGGAGAGCTCTCCGCCCAGCGCTGGAAAAAGGTAAGTTTAAACCCCTTTCCCCCTTTCAGAGCCGGGCGGGAGGGGGTCCCTGAGGGTGGGGGCACCCTCAGGGCACTATAGTGCCAGGAAAACGAGTATGCTTTCCTGGCACTATAGTGGTCCTTTAATACTGAACTAATTGGTTTCACTATTCAATCACTGGGTAATTTAGCATTTGCACTCATTACACTCTTAACAAAAAGACTAAACATTTTGGACTCTCCATTCAGATACCCTTTAATGCGATCAAAAACTTTCCATAAATACTTTGGGTTCAGCCCTGATTTTTGGGACAATTCTCTGTTATAGTGACCCCTCTCCTCCCTCCTTTTTTCGATTTATGAGCTTGGCCCAAAACAGTAACAGTCTTGGCAAGTTTGATAAAACTCCAGTTTGGCATGTGGGGGATGGGTGTAAAGGGCTGTGAAAAGAGACAAAATAACATAAAATTACTGCCTGCATTGAGTCTTTTAAAACAGGGTTATTCAAAAAACTGAGAATTGTTGGGAATTCAAAATTAAATGGACATTCCAGATCCCTAAAATCTAGCTAGTTGAAGTGCTTTATGTGTGAAAAGTTTGTTCTCTTAATTTATTCCCCCTTTTCACAAAAAGTGCAATAGAAATTGGCACTTTTATAAATTAACCTTGATACACCCAACTGGCTGTCAATCAGACAACCAATCCGGTTACTTCCTGTTTTTTTAGCACAGTGGAGCTAAACTGAAGAAGCAGGCACTTGCCCAGAGCACCTGCCTTGCAAAGACTTCTCATTGAGCTGCATTGGAAAGTCTGTGATTGGACAGACACAAAAAGTCTGGACGGGGTTAGAAGGGGAGGGCGTGCAAAGGCTGCAGACAAGAGATCTACAGCTTTTACAAGCTGTTTTTAGATGTTTTTATTGGAGGTATTTCTATAAATTCAGTAATTTTTATTGATTTTTGTGTTTGAGCATAGAGTGTCCCTTTAAACGCAAAGTATCTGAACTAAAGCAAAGCTGACATGGGGAATTTTGGGAATTTTATCAGTTCAGCCATTTTGGCCTTAGATGTGAAATTCACTTACCATTACTGACAATCCTCACTTTAGTGAATATCCCAGTCTTAGCACACCTGTATTAACCAAACACTGCTAAATATTTGTTTAATAAAGCATGCCCGTAATAACTGCAAAATGTTAAATATTTGTTTTAAATTTCATAAATGTGCTGAATGTAAATGATTAACTATTTACAATTTATATAAGTTTTAAATATATAACCTTTAAAAATATGTAGTATTGTTCAAGCTTTGCAGAATCTACTTGTAAATTAGAAATCTCAATGTATACTTCTTGTTCAAGGTACGTTCTAAGCATCAGAACATGATTCAGGTGTCTAGATCCTTCCCTGCAAGCTCAGCAAACACTGTCTTTTCTGAGAAATGCAGTGTTTACATTGGTTCCTATGATCCACCTCTAGCGTTGTCACACAGCCTGCCACTAGAGGCCCTTCCTGGTGCAGTCCAGCAATTAATGTACATTCTAATTGTGACGGTACTAATCGGTATCACTGTCAAGCATTCCCTTCTTCCCATAAAATAAAATCTCCAAGTAATCCACAGAGTAATAAATCGCTGGTATCACCAAATAATCCACACATGTGCCAAAGCTTAATGCTGGAACAAGACTGACATTTAATGACACACACTCTGCATTTATGCAATTCTCCCGTGCAAGAGAGACGCCCACAGACAATTATGAATTACCCAATCACACACTGGTTCCATCCCACACATCTCCTCCCCTTAGCCTAAGAGGTAACCCAATTAGCCGTACAGTTTAAAACATACTTTTTACCCAACTTTCATAACTCTAAAACGATACATCCAATATTAATAAAAGTCACATATTTATCAGCACATTTCAAATACAAACTTACACAAAAATCATTCGAATCCGTTCAGCTGTTCGGGAGATATATATAAGTCACCTTTGACAAACCGCAAGCACAGTTGGGCTGTGCGGTCGGTCAATTTCACACAGAAAAATGTCTAAGTCCCATTTGAATGCACGACCGAGGCTGTTCGTGCAAATAGGCCAGTCTAACAGTGTGTTCGAATTGTCCAGCCGAAGCGTCGAAGTTCCTGAGAAGGTAAGGGTCAGCGGTGTTCGTGCAAATGCGTAGCCGATTTTAGTTCCATAGATTCAGTGGCACGCACCGCTGACCGCATTCGACTAAATTAAAATGGCCGCCGCCACGTGTTCGGTTTTCGAATGGCGGACACTTCGACTACTTCGGCACTTCGACTGCATCCGAAGTGCCAATTTAAAAGTACAAATCCTTTCTCTGGGAGTTAAAGGGCCAGCAGCAGCACAACAAAAATCCATTATGCCCAAATCTTGTATTCAAAGGGCCAAACCTCCCAGGGACCATAATCACATGACAAGAGGCTGGCAAGCAGTCCTCTCCAAGCATAAGTGGCGAAGTTAATTTCGCCACACTAATTAATTTTATTCATGTATGGTAAAATCTACTTCAGTCAGACAGGGTTGTTCACTAAAATGCTGGGGATTTACTGTGAACTAAAAGGGAATTTTTTCAGTTTAGCTATATTGTCCTAAAATTTGAAATTCATTTCTTGACAATTCACACTTTGATATTCATTTAAAGGGACCTGCCAAGCACCATAAAAACTTCATCAAAATTAAGTTACCATGACAGGAGGTCCCTGATGTTGGCTTACCTTTTAGGAGTTAAACCATTCACTAATGGTTTAATCCTAAAGTCTCCTCTCAAACACCAGATTGCTGCGCCCTCTTCCCCCCCATTCACTGAAATATGAAGCCAATGACTGACGCAGACAGGGGTGCTGCTAATTTAGTTTAGGCTGGTCAGCTAATGCATTCAGTCAATCAGTGGCTCCCCATTCATAAAATGGCTGGAATAACAGATATTTTTCTGAAGTCGTTCTGGCAGTCGTAGGCTTCCATTTTTAAGCTTTTAAGCAAGCGGAGGTTGGAGAGGTCAAAGCAATTATCCCTGGAGAGGAGACTTTGGCATTTATGAACCCTTAAAAGTACGCCAATACCAAGAACTTACTTGCACCATAACAACTTCATGAAGTTGTTATGGTGCCTTTAGTGTTCCTTTAAGAACACTTGAAAAACCCTGAATTATTAGGAAATCAGGTCCCAATATATCTGCGTTGGTATTAGCTACATTTATTTCTATCTATAGTGAGTTATTTTCTTCTGTCAGACGGCTATATAAAAGTTCTTAGACCCCGCCATTGTCTTCACCGTGTGCACTAACGCAAATAAATAAAATGAAGGAATGTCAGTGTTTTGGTTCCTTTTATTAATGCTGATCTTCTGGAACTCTATAGGAATACCTGCCAGTAACGTGTTTAAACTCTAATAAACGCCTGCAGTTTGTTTGTTTTTAATACAGCTTTGTGCAAGTAAAATATTCTGATCTTGCCTAAACAACTTACTTAATTAGATAAATAATAATTAAAAGACAAAAAAAATCCCAGCAATGCCCCACCTCTTAACCACATCTCCAGTCGCTCCCTATAAAACCTGCCTGGTCGTATCCAATATTCGCTTCACATTATCTGTGAATATTTTTCGAGTGCTAAATACGGAGGTTTGACGGCCTCATTTATTTAACTACACACAGGCTGAGAGCAAAGCCTGCCTCTTGTCCTCAGAGATCAAATAGCTAAAAATAAAAGTAGCAGACTGTAGTTTTTTTCTAATATACTCGATGCTTAGCGCATGCTGGACTTGGGATCAGCACACTCAGGCAGTTAGGTTATAAACAGATTGTAAAGCTGTTGTTGATCAGAGTTCAAGGGATTCTGATCTAGAATGCATACCTCCCAAGTGCCTTTTATCGAAAAGACAGTCCTTATTTTGTGTCCACGTTATGGTGTCCCTCTTATGGAGGTACTCGGAATATTTGAGGTTGACGAGAGAATAACTGAAAGAAAATCATAACAAAGGCACGTAGCTCCAGAATAAACGTGTTTCTATATTTAATTTTTTTTTTTCAAACATCACAAAAATGTAAAATAAAGGAGATCATTTAACATGAAATTACAAATACCGTGAACTTATTATTATTATTATTACCGGCACTTATAAAGTGACAACATATTCCACAGAACTGTACAATTGATAAAGAAAAATTAAACAACCCAATTGTGACGAAGTGCCCTTCGCCACTTGGTCCTGGAGAGGCCTACTTGCCAGTCTCCTCCCCTGTGACTATGACTCTTTCATGTATCTGGCTTTAAAGCCCCTAGTATACCTTCAGACAGACTATTTATGTAGGCTGCTTTATTTATCTTATGTTTTAGTCACCCTGTACCCATTATAGGTGCAGGGTGTGTGTAATGTAATTGTTTATAGTGTGTGTGTATGTACTGTGTAATGTATTGCCTGCTCTCTTGTATTGCTGAGGTTTGCTACAACTAGGTGGGTTTGGCTATGGAGCTTGTCTAGTGCCCTCTGTTGTTTAGCAACAGCAATATGCACTACCTGAATTGCAAGACTGGTTCATTTGCATATTCGGGTAGATTTGCATATTGCTAATTCTGCAGGCAGGTGAGATATTTACTGTTAAATATTGTCTCCCCCCCACCCGTTTAAAAATGTTCCATTGTGTTGTGATAAGTCACTGTGTGTTGCTTGTTATGGTTTGACTGTTTGTGATTTTATGAGGTTTCACAACAATGTTATTGTGGTGACCCTATTGGCTGGTCCCAAGGGAATAAAGGTTTTGACAGATCTTCTTGACCCTCAATACGTAGCCTTGTCTCGTTATTGGAGGGAACTGCTATATCACACTGGGGATTGCTATGCTCTGCATACTCCCCTGAGCTTTTAATCACTTAGCTCTTTTAAGAGCTGTTCCTGTTACGCTCTCCTGGGGGAGAGGTCTTCCCCACACGGTCCTGGAGGACAGAAGCTGATCCAAGGTGGAAGGAAGACGGCGAGACTCCAGTTAAGCTACGGCGGTTGTGGAGTCTGCGGTGGTTGTGGTGTCGGCTGCAGTGTTTGGAGTCCTCAGGAAGCGCTAGGAGCATCCATCAACGGAGGGTACTCGGTCGGAGTACAGGGAGCTCTGTTACACCAATATAATATACGCAGAACAATACAAAAAGTAAAAAATGTTCGTTATACCAATAAATTTAGAAAATGTATTGAAAGGAGTTGGACTAAAAATATTTACAGATGCTTTCTAAATTACAATTTCAATTACATCAATTATTATTTGTATTATTTTATTATTTATATAGCACCATCCGAAGAAATTAAGCCACTAAAAAATATCCTATAGGTTCTCGGACAGTGCCCACACCACACTAATATTCAATTTTTGACTAATGTAATGCTTGAAAAAAAATGGGCGATTGAAGACCTTTCCCCAATTTTACTGTTTTTTTCTAACACATTCAGTTCTCTTGTTAATTCTTGCGAATTTATATTTAAAGAATAAAAGTGCCCTTTTTCCCCCGAGCTGGGTATGGATACAGTAATAAATTAGAAATGATCTAAATATATTAAATAAATTAGAAATAACAATGGTTCTTATCTGCCGTCACATTCTATGTTTCTATGTTTCTATCTGCGGAATCTGCTCTTGGCACATTCCATTCTCTGGTTTATGGCCTGGTTTCAAACACATTCCATAAAGTAACAAATCCATCTCTCTAAACAGTGAACTAGGATGCAAGTAGAACTGGAAAGGTTAGGCTGGATAGGCAAGTTGACATTATAACCAAGTTAATAAGGGACACTGTAGGCACCAAGACCACTTCAGCTCATTGAAGTGGTCTGGGTGCCAACTCCCATCACCCTTGACCCTGCAGTGGTAATTATTGCTGTTTTTATAAACTGCAAGAATTACCTCTGAGGGTTAGCTCCTCATCTAGTGGCTGACTATCAGACAGTCACTAGAGCGACTTCCGGATTTGAAACAGACATTTGATCCGTTATCTAACACTGGATGTCCTTACACTCTGCATGAGGACCTCCAGCGTCAGATTTTCCGCATTAGATAATGCTTTTCCTATGGGGAGATGCTAATGCGAGCACGGCCATTGCCGCGCATGCGCATTAGGTCTCTTCCACCGGCGGACGTCGGCAGGGGAGGAGCGTATGCAGAGCTGAGCCAACACCGAGGGACATCGCTGCTGGACCCAGGTAAGTGACTGAAGGGGCCGCAGGAGGGGGCTTTGACAGAGGGGAAATCTATAGTGCCACGAAAATGAGTTTGTTTTCCTGGCACTACAGTTTCCCTTTAAATCTAGGCTGCCAGCGATTTTCGATCTATACATGCAGGGCCAGATTAAAGGACCACTATAGTGCCAGGAAAACATACTCGTTTCCCTGGCACTATAGTGCCCTGAGGGTGCCCCCACCCTCAGGGTCCCCCTCCCGCCCAGCTCTGGAAAGGGGAAAGGGGTAAAAACTTACCTTTTTTCAGCGCTGGGCTGGGAGCTCTCTGCCTCCGATCCTCCTCCGTTCCTCCCCGTCGGCTGAATTTGCACGCGCGGCCAGAGCTGCACGCGCATTTAGCCGGTCACATAGGAAAGCATTCATAATGCTTTCCTATGGACACTGGCGTGCTCTCACTGTGAAAATCACAGTGAGAAGCACGCAAGCGCCTCTAGCAGCTGTCAATGAGACAGCCGCTAGAGAAAATAGGGGAAGGCTTAACCCATTCATAAACATAGCAGTTTCTTTGAAACTGCTATGTTTATGAAAAAATGGGTTAACCCTAGCTGGACCTGGCACCCAGACCACTTCATTAAGCTGAAGTGGTCTGGGTACCTAGAGTGGTCCTTTAAGAGTCCCCTAGCACTCACATGTCCACTTGTCTCCTTACCTTCTTACTGGCAGGCAGGTTCCTGGTATATAGTCTGGGACAGAGAAAAGCTGTATGTAGTGAGTGTAGAAGAAAGGGAACATGCCACAGTGTTAGAGAGAGTAAAGCAGCAAGAGCATTTGCATTGTGCACAAAGTCAGCTTTACCTTAAAGGATCACTATAGGGTCAGGAACACAAACATGTATTCCTGATCCTATGGTGTTAACATCACTATCTAGCCCCCATGATCCCCTCATGCCTCCAAAATATAGCAAATCTTACTGTATTCAAGCCTGAAGCTGTAACTCTGCATGCGGTTTGCCTCAGAAAAACAAGCAGTCTGCTGACATCATCAGAAGTGGTAGCCTAATCCAATCACAATGCTTCCCCATAGGATTGGCTGAGACTGACAAAGAGGAAGATCAGGGGCAGAGCCAGCACAATTCAAACAAAGCCCTGGCCAATCAGCATCTCCTCATAGAGATCATTTGAATCAATGAATCTCTATGAGGAAAGTTCAGTGTCTGCATGCAGAGGGAGGAGACACTGAATGTTTGGATGCATTTTAGGCAGCCATCTAAGGAGTGGCCAGTAAAGTTATCACTAGGCTGTAATGTAAACACTGCATTTTCTCTAAAAAGACAGCGTGTACTGCAAAAAGCCTGAAGGTAATGATTCTACTCACCAGAACAAATTCAATAAGCTGTAGTTGTTCTGGTGACTATAGTATCCCTTTAACTAATTTCATCGTCAGCCAGTCCACACAAGTTTTGTTACCACCATACATCCTTCATAAGTTTCCATACTTAAAGGACCACTCTAGGCACCCAGACCACTTCAGCTTAATGAAGTGGTCTGGGTGCCAGGTCCCTCTAGGATTAATCCATTCTCTTATAAACATAGCAGTTTCAGAGAAACTGCTATGTTTATAAATGGGTTAATCCATCCACCAAATCCTCTAGCAGCTGTCTCATTGACAGCCGCTAGAGGCACTTGCGTTATTCTCACTGTGAAAATCACAGTGAGAACACGCAAGCATCCATAGGAAAGCATTATGAATGCTTTCCTATGAGACCGGCTGAATGCGCGCGCAGCTCTTGCCGAGCATGCGCATTCAGCCGAAGGGGAGGATTTGATTCTGTTGAATAATAGATGGATTACTCCTAGTGTGCCCCTAAGTATCCCAGTGTCCCCTTGTGTCTGTGTCCCCTATGTATCACAATGTCTGTGTCCCATGTCTCCCAGTGTCCCCTTGTGTCCCCATGTCAACCAGTGTCTCCCTGTCACTTGGACACTAGGGGACACTTAGAGACATGGGAACACTGAGACATTGGGACAGTAGGGTACACTGGGAGACACGGGGACACTGAAACACTTGGGGACATTGGGAGACATGGGGACATATACACTAGGGACACAGTGTCTCAGTGTCCACATGTCTCCCAGCATTCCCAAGTTTTCCCAGTGTCCCCAGGTCTCTCGGAGTGTCCAAGTCTCCCTGCAGCCTCCCATCCCTCACTTACCTGAGCTGTAGGCTGTCTCTGCAGGCTGGGAGCTGCTGGCTGGACTATCTGTGTTGTGTAGCTGCTCAAGGATCACTGAGTAGAGAAAGGCAGAGATATGTTGTACCTTCCTATCCCCGCCTCTCTCCACACACAGTGACCCCCTACTGGCTGGCACCGGTATTGCAGAGTAATTTCCATTTATACTAAGAAATATACCGTCATTTGTATTGCCGGTTTTACTGCAATACCGGCAACGGCCAGGCAGTCTCAAATACCATAAAATACCAGCCAGGTGGCAACCCTAAGAGTAGTGTGTATTTAAAAAAAAAAAAATTAAAAATTTTTTTTTTTTTTACATCAATGAGGCTATTCCATCAGCCCCTATGTTAATCCGGCCCTATATGCATGTAGCACAAGGTTATGTCCCAGCCGTTAATGCTGTACTCCATTAATTACTATGCGGCTGTTGCAAGGAAATTTGAAATAATTCTCTTCTGGTCACTGACTAGGAAACTAGTAATATTAATCAAATACTTGGAGCCCATCCCCTTTCCCTCATTTGTTCTCTGGTTTATCCCACTGTGCCATTTACAAGGGATATTTTTCCAGCTGCATAGCATCACAGAATTTATTTAGAACTCCCATTACAAGGAAAAACAACTCTAGGTACAAATAACCATCCATGTTTTAAAGGGACAGTAACATCTGTGTTAAAGAGGATTTGTCCTATTTGTGTAAATTGCTTTCTGAGGAAAAATGCACAAAGGTGACATATCCCCCAAAAAATTAATGTTGGCGGCAAGTTAGCCAAATGTGTTTTAAGGGATTTATAGCCCAGATGAAGTCATGGTAACTGCACTTGGTGATTTAACTATTTAAATGTTTCTAGTGTTTAACGTGTGGGTGTCTTTATCCCACAGCAATAAAGAAATAGTTCAAATTAGCCCCATCTCTTCTCCACATTCACCTTGTTGTTTTTTAAAATAAATGAATATAACATGTTGAAAAATTAACATGAAATATATATCTCAACTCCCAACTCTACACAGCTTCACTCCCTTGGGTCTAGTTTTCCATAACTTCTTAAAATACTCAACATGTGATTAAAATCATATAGGGAGTGTGCCCTAGCCATCAATCTGTTTTTGGTGACATCGGAAGAATTCAGAATCACAAATCAAAACAAACATTTGGTTCTAAAATCACTTGGCTTGTAGTTGAGCAAAAGTTTTTAAGCAGTTTTAAATCAATGAATATTTAAAAAAAATTAAAAAAAACACTGCTAATCTAGAGTTGTATTGAGATTTGAAAACTTTTTTTTCCTCCATCTAGATTCATAATGCTATTTTGAAATGTTTTTACCAGCTAGTCTTGAAATTCTGGTTTATGACTAAGATGATATATAGGAAAATGTCGCAATGACAAAATAACCCCTTCTCCTAATTAATGCCATTTATATCATGGTGATATAAATTGTTGGATTACCTGGAACCATGGTAGTCTGATATGAAGGCACAGTGCACCACTTGACGAAAATCTTGTCTTTTGGTGCTAAAGTATTGTCCAATAAAACCATGTACGTTTTTTTTTTTTTTTTTATATGAATGGGGAGCTACTGATTCGGCTTAGAGTGTCGGCTGACCGCTGTAACCAATCATTGGCACCCTTTCTCGGCAAAACCCTGCACTTCCTGAAACTCTATTTTAGGAGCCGGATGCCGCCTAAAGGAATGGCAGATGCAGTACTGGAGGCAGGCTTTGGGGTTAAACCGTTCTCAAATGGTAGGGATTCCTGGAATTATAACAACTTCATTTAGATGTTATGGTAACTGGAGTGCTCCTTTAATCTGACTATACAAATTAAAATTGACAAGCCTTGTTGCAAGTAGTGATAATTGCTTAGTCATGACAAAACATTTTTAATATACCGTATATACTCGAGTATAAATCGACCTGAATATAAGCCGAGGCACCTAATTTTGCCACAAAAAATTGGGAAAACTTATTGACTCGAGTATAAGCCTAAGGTGGGAAATGCAGCAGCTACTGGTAAATTTCTAAATAAAATTAGATCCCAATAATATTACATGAATTGAATATTTATTTACAGTGTGTGTATATAATGAATGCAGTGTGTGTGTGTGTTTGTGTAGTGTTTGTATATAATGAATGCAGTGTGTGTGTGTATGGAGACAGTGTGTGTGTATGAATGCAGTGTGTATATAATGAATGCAGTGTGTTTGTGTGTAGTGTGTGTACATAATGAATGCAGAATGTGTGTGTTTGTATGAATGCAGTGTATATAATGCTGTGTGTTCGTGTATGAATGCAGTGTGTATATAATGAATACAGTGTGTGTGTATATAATGCAGAGTGTGTGTGTATTTGTGTAGTCTGTGTAAACTGGGTGAGGGGGAAGGGCATTTTTATTTAATATTTTTTATTTCAATTGTAACGGATCGCCTGGCACCCCGACTGGGTACCTCCGTTGAAGGATGCTCCTAGCGCTTCCTGAGGACTCCAAGCACTCTGGCAGACACCACAATCACCGAACCGGAGAAACAAATAAATTCTCCCAAGCATATGAATGCTGTAGACAGTTGAATAGGAACCATACGAATAGGTTTACTCTCCTAGCAGTCAAACTGGAACAGCATACAATGAATCCTTCCCCCAATAATGAGACGACACTTCACTTTGAGGGTTAAAACAGGAACTCCCTGTACTGTCACATACAGTCTCTTTTATTCCCAATCCACAAACATAGTACAGCCCACAGGGCGTTACAAAACAGCCAATCAATCCATACAATACACCCAGACACTCCCACACAAAATCCTCCCCTCTGGCTGTGATATGATTACTGAACACAATGGGTAATCTAATTATCACAGCCAGAGAAATACAGTTTCATAAAACACATCACAGGGACCCCAAAACATGCAATAACCCCATAAAAAGTATATCCTTGGAACTGGGGGATCTGGGTGAACCACATATCCAAAATTCACCCAGATCCGTTCAGTACTTTGGAAAATACAGTTTAATGCAGATTCTGCAGAACATATACAGGCTAAATAAAAAACAGTCACTGTATAATGTGTCCCCTGCTGTATAGTCCAAAACCACCGCACGATGTCTCTGTGCAACAAATACTGGCGAGATGGCACCGTGTTGAAAAGTCCACACAGTGTCTGTGAGTTAAAATGGCCGCCATCCATTGTTCTCACCATGTGCTTCTGATACAGGAAATGGTGGCCACCCAGTAACTCCACAGTATGTCCCCAGATGGTTCTTAAAAGGGCCAGCAGCAGCACAACACAAATCCATTATGCCCAAATCATGTCTTTAAAGGGCAATACATCCCAGGGGCCATAGTCACATGGCAGGAGGCTGGCAACCAGGCTTCTCCAGTGCATAGTGGCGAGGTTGGTTCCGCCACATCAATATTATAAAATGTAATTGTTTAATTTTTTTTGTCCCCCCCCCCCCTCCCTGCTTGTTTCCTGGCCTGGGAAGGGGGGTGTATATGATTCCCTGGTGGTCCAGTGGTGTGTACTGTGCAGGGGCCGGCAGCAAGCTGTTACTTACCTTTGTAGCAGATCTGGTCAGCTCCCTTCACCTCTGTTCCCTTCGGCACACAGTGTAAGCCTCGCGGTTTGCGTGCCGCTCGGAGCATTGCCACGGCTCTGACAGCCGCAGGTCTCACGAGATTTACACTGTGAGCGGAAGGGAACGGAGGTGAAGGGAGCTGACCAGAGCTGCTACAAAGGTAAGTAACATCTTGCTGCCGGCCCCCAACAGGACTGCTGGGCTTGTAATGAGCCCGGCAGTCCTGGTCTGTATTATGGCAATGTAAATTCCCATAATACAGACACTGACTCGAGTATAAGCTGAGGGGGGCTTTTTCAGCACAAAAAACCTCTGCTTATACTCGAGGATATATGGTATTCTTGTAACACGGGAGTTGGGAGGTGTTTACTTATGTATTTGTGGCTGTTGTGCTTCTAATCAGGTCAGAGATGAGACTGAAACTAGGGTTAATTTCAGGGTCTTTATTTTTTATCTTAAACAGGATTTGTCTTAAAAATAATAAAAGCAGGATTTTTAGGAATAGAAAATATAGAAAAGGGAAAAATAGAAGAGTTAATGTAGTTAAAGGTAAGTATTGTGTACTAAGAAATTTAGATAAGCCCTAGATGGGAGTAAACTGGTAGAAGGTAGAAACAGAACCTATGAGATTATAGGTATTAATAATAAGGAGAACCTATAAAGGGGGATTATAGGTATTAATAATAAGGAGAACCTATAAAGGGGGATTATAGGTATTAATAATAAGGGAGAACCTATAAAGGGGGATTATAGGTATTAATAATAAGGGAGAACCTATAAAGGGGGATTATAGGTATTAATAATAAGGGAGAACCTATAAAGGGGGATTATAGGTATTAATAATAAGGAGAACCTATAAAGGGGGATTATAGGTAATAATAACAAGGAGAACCTATAAAGGGGGATTATAGGTAATAATAATAAGGAGAACCTATAAAGGGGGATTATAGGTATTAATAAGAAAGAGAACCTATTAAAGGGAGTTTATGGGTAGTAATAATAAGGAAAACATATAATAGAAGTTATAGAAGGTAACAGGAGATTCACCAAAATAAAAGGTTTAGGTAATATGCCACAGGCAGGATTTTTAGTAACAGGATAACAGAATAGATATTACAAGAAATAAATAAAACAAAACCTGTAGCTGAGAATTAAATGTTACAGGAAAAACAAAATACAACAAATAGTGCTAAACTAGAGTTATAAAGGATAAAGTAATGCAGGTAAGTGAGACATTTAGGGGATTTGCCTCTTTTGGTTTACAGGTTGTATAGCAGGATTTGGATATAAGAGTTAGAGTCCTGTAGGATAATTATAATCTTCACGGCTGTTTGGAATCTCCACTTTGCTTAAGTAGTTTTCCATAAATGCAGTGACAATTCAATATTGAATTCATTGTTTTAAAGAGGGTGTGTTTGTTTGTTTTTTTTAAATCAGCATTTCATGGAAAATGCAAGTTCATTTCTGGATTTTGTTTTGGACTAAAATATCCTCAAGCAGCAGTTTATCAGTCTCCAGTCCCAAAATTTCTAGTTTTTAGCCTTAACCCCTTAAGGACGGAGCCAAATGTACACATTGTGAACAAAACAAAATGTAAACAAAACCTGGCATTTGCGCTACATGTCTGTCCAACCGTAATACACCTCTTTCATAGTAAATGCACCCACCCTTATTATATATCATTTTATTCAGGGAAACAGGGCTTTCATTTAATATCAAATATTTAGCTATGAAACATAATTTAATATGAAAAAAATGGGAGAAAATACGATTTTTTTGATTTTTTTAGTTCTAAATTGCATTTTAAAGGTCAGTGTCATAATACTGTTTGATTTTACTGCAATAAAATACACATATTTGTATTTAGTAAAGTCTCACGTGTAAGACAGTACCCCCTATGTACAGGTTTTATGGCGTTTTGGGAAGTTACAGGGTCAAATATAGCACGTTACATTTGAAATTGAAATTCGCCAGATTGGTTACGTTGCCTTTGAGACTGTATAGTAGCCGGGGAATGAAATTTACACCCATAATGGCATACCATTTGCAATAGTAGACAACCCAAGGTATTGCAAATGGGGTATGTCCAGTCTTTTTTAGTAGCCATTTGGTCACAAACACTGGCCAAAGTTAGCGTTAGTATTTGTTTGTGTGTGAAAAATGCAAAAAAAACGCCAATTTTGGCCAGTGTTTGTGACTAAGTGGCTACTAAAAAAGACTGGACATACCCCGTTTGCAATACCTTGGGTTGTCTACTATTGCAAATGGTATGCCATCATAGGGATAATTTTCATTCTTGGGCAACCATAGGGTCTCAAAGACACTGTAACCAATCTGGCGAATTTTAATGTGAAAAAAATGAAACGCAAGCCTTATATTTGATGCTGTAACTTTTGAAAACACCATAAAACCTGTACATGAGGGGTACTGTTGTACTCGGGAGACTTCGCTGAACACAAATATTTGTGTTTCAAAACAGTAAAAGTATCACAGCAATAATATTGTCCGTGTAATGCTGTTTGTGCGTGAAAAATGCAAAAAACTTCACTTTTACTGGCGATATCATCGTTGTAATACATTTTACTGTTTTGAAACACTAATATTTGTGTTCAGCGAAGTCTCCCGAGTAGAACAGTACCCCCCATGTACAGGTTTTATGGTGTCTTGGAAAGTTATAGGGTTAAATATAGTGCTAGCAAATTAAATTCTCTTTACTTTCGGCATGGGTTGTCAGGCAGGTCCTGCTAATTGTAATTAATTAAGATACCTAATTATGTAAAAATATTACCTAAATATATATGTAGAATTAATATATGTATATATATACGTATGTGTATATATATGTATATATCTATATAATTTTTTTTAAATATTTTTATTTATATATAGGTATATATATAGTGATATATACGTATATATTTATGTATATAGATATATATATTATTTCGTTCTACGTGTATTTTGATATATATATATATATATTAATTTCACAAAACAGTTAGAACGAAATAACACACATCTATATATTTTTTAATTATTTATTTTTAATTATTTTTTTAATTTTATTTTTTAACGTATTTACATTTTTATTTTTTTTATATTATATATAAATATATATATAACAATAATTATATATATATTTAATCAGTATCAGTCTACGTGTAATTTGATATTAATATATATATATAATTATATATATATTAATAGTAAAATACACCTAGACGGTGTATGTGTGTGTATGTATATGTGTATATATATACTTAGATCATATATATATAATATATATATATGATCTAAGTATATATAATAATTTTTTTTTACACCATTAACTTATTTTACTTTTATTTTCAGCCAGCAGGGGGACCACCTGTCATTACAGGCAGCCCCCCTGCCGGCAATACAGAAGCCAGCTATACCCGGCCATGTGATTGTGGGGTCCTCGCTAGGACCCCACTCTCACATGGCCGGGGGGCTTCAACGAGGACGGATGTGCCGCGTGGGACCGCCGGCGACCGGGTAAGTTAACAAAAACCGGAGGGCGTACAATTACGCCCGGTGGCGTTTAGAGCCGCCTATTAGAGGGCGTAATTGTACGTCCTCCGGTTTTAAGGGGTTAAAGGGAGACTATGGTCACCAAAACAGTGTTAGTTTAATGAAGAAGTCTTGGTGTATAGATAATGCTCCAGCAGTCTCACTGCTCAATTCTCTGCCATTTAGGAGTTAAATCATGTTTGTTTCTGTTTATGCAGCCGTAGCCACACCTGTGTGACTCACACAGCCTGCATGGAAACAAAATGGTTTCATTTTCAATCAGATATAACTTGTTTTTTAAAGTCTTTATCTCCTGTTCTGTAAATTGAATTTTAATCATACACAGGGGCTTCTTCAGGGTATCGCAAGCTATTAGGCAGGAGGTAAGAAATTCTAAATTAAACAGAATATGCAATAAAGGAAGTGTAAACATTAGATGACTCTTTACAGGAAGTGTTTATGGAAGGTTGTGTAAGTCACATGCAGGGAGGTGTGACTAGGACTACATAAACAAAGTGATTTAACTCTTAAATGGCAGAGAATTGAGCAGCAAAACTGCAGGGGCATGTTTTATACATAAAACCAAAATGAACCTCTGTGTGAGAAACAGAAAGTTGTTTTTTACATCTGCAGGTTCTCATGAACAATAAGTTTACATTGAATTCTGAAACAAGATCAACCATCACAGAGAGAGGGTCTACTATAAATTCCAGCATGGAAACAGCCTCTTCTTTAGCTAAAGGGAAACTCCACTGCAAAAATAAATATCACAATTTATAAGATATACCATCAGCGAGAACATGCATGCATTTAGCCCCTTAAGGACACGATTCCCTTTTATTCCAGACGTTATGTCCTTAAGGGTTGAATTATACATTTTCATTGGTGACATCTAAGAACAACTTGCAAACATTTGGCAGCAAATTTCAATTTAGTTTTAGTCAAAGTCTTTTGACTAAAAAGCTATTTTAGTTTTCATTGTGTTTTAGCCATCTGAATTGTTTTAGTTTGTCTACTAAATCTCCAGTAGATTTTAGTCAACACAACTAAAATCTAATGGGTTTAGTTAAAGCCTCTACCTTTCTCTTCTGACCCTTCCCCCCAGCCCCACTGTGTCTCTTTGTGTTCCCCTAACCCCTCTGGAAGTCTCTCTACAAAGCTCTGGTCTGTCTCCTTTGCCATTTCAACAGTCCCTCTGTGTCTCTTTGTGTCCCCTCATCCCATCTATGTTTCTCCTCCCCAAGCCATTGTCTGTCACTTTTGGCCTTTCCCCAGGCCCTTTGTGGTTCTTTGCCTCTCCTTTAGCCCCTATGTGTGTCTCTTTCTACCCCATTTGTGTGCCTCTTTCCCCCAGCACCTTATCTCTTTCTACCCCAGCACCTTATCTCTTTCGCTTTGTGTGTCCACCAGCCCCTCCATGCATATCCTCTCGCCACGTGTCTCATTACCACAGCCACCCTTTTGTCTCAATTCCTCCTCCAGACCCTCCATTTGTCTCATTCCCCCCCAAGTCCCTCCATGTGCTCACCCCCCCAGTCCCACCATGTGTCTCATTTCCCCAGCACCTTCATGTGTCTCATTCTCCCCAGCCCCTTCATGTGTCTCATTCCCCCAGCCCCTTCATGTGTCTCATTCCCCCAGCCACCTCATGTGTCACATTACCCTAGCCCCACTCCATGTGGAAGCACGAAAATTCCCTCAGCCTCTCATGTGTCTCATTTTCTCTCCTCCCTCCCTCCCCTATGTGTGTTACCCCCCAAGAAAAATAGTGGAAGCACGAAAATTCCATCTAAGGGGACAGACTTTTCCCTAGATTCCTGACAGGGCCAAAGTTAGTTTATTTTTTATTTTACTTTGCATTATTTTGTTATTTCTATTTATTTTAAAATCTCTGTATTTATTGCATATTAAGTAGATGCTTGCATTATCCCACAAAGAAGGCTCTGCTTCCTTTATATGCAATTCTGCAATGGCAATAGGCGATTATCAGTCAAATCAACTTGATTATATTGGGGTTTCTTCAATAACTAATAAAAAGGACATTCACCACAGTTACCGGAAAAGCAAACATTTTTAAAATGGCTGTTTTTCCAGTAAACCACTTTGGTCTAAAATATTAAAATTCACTTTGTATTTCTGGCAATTCACATTTTACTGGATAACCTTGGGTGGGTTGTGGTGAACCACCCACTGCCCGTTCTCACCCCTCCTATCCGTCTAGTTTCCACGGAATTACTCAACTACTCAACTACTCCTGCATTTATTGTTTTGTGTCTTGGATGTATTGTACCTTTTTCTTCTTACTTGCAACAGTTGTATCCATGGACAGCGCTGTAGAATGTGTTGGCGGTTTATATCAAGTATAATAATAAAAAATAAAAATAACCAATTTGCAAAATTTAGGCTGAAATCATAGAGTTTAAAGATATTCTCTCCATCTTGGCCAAAATTCGGATTTGTTTTTTTGTTCGTCTCAAATATGTTGCATTAAAATGTGACAGACATTTGTAAACTCACCATAATTCACTATTTAGTTAAAAAAAAATTTTTTTAAAAATCCCTTCGAAGAGAAGCTAAATAAAGCCAATAAACTGATATAGATGTGTTTTTCTAATGACACCATCATAATGGAATTTATAGTCATATGATCTGTACTTTCACTTATTTTCATTTTACAGATAGCAATAGAAACTATAGATGAAAGGTATTTACAGCTCAAAGATTAACCTGTGAGGGATAGTCAGCACAGAATTTCACATTCCTACAGTCAGAATGGGGCATGTTCACTAAACAGCAAATCGTGGAGAATCTGAAACTAGTTTTCAAAAAAATAGACAAAAAAAAAAAAAACGGATTGGGAAAAATTTGCCATCACATATTTACTCACAACTTTGTTAATTTAGCCTTAAATTTTGCTAATCTCCCCTCACCGTTTGTTCGATGTTTAGGGAGACTGTGCAAAAAAGTCCATAAATTAGAAAAAATTTGATTTCTCATATACAACACCAACATGCACATCAGAGAAGTGGAGTAACATGGGCAGTTTTATTCCTAAACCGGTACTTGTCAGGAACTGGCATGGGAATTATAATTCATTTTTAGTCCAAATAACCATATTGGAATAATATTGAAAAAATTCTTCAATCACATATGTTTCCATCTCAGATTTTTTTTTTTGTTTAAATATTGGAATTTGCTTTAAATTAATGAAAATTCATGATTACGTGAATAACCCTACCATAGTTTAGTTATCCACTTAATTCCAAGTTAAATCTTTAAAATTTAGGCTAAAATATTTTTATTTGGAAGAATTCTCAATTTCAGCTATAGTTACAGCTTGGCTATCTTGGACTCACTGGGTTATTCACTCAAGTTAGAATTCAAGGGGAATTTTAAATTCAAGGTCAAAATAGCCGAAACTAGAGAAATTCTCTAAGTAACTTGTGCTTTCCATTCAGCTACTGTGACTTTAAATCTAATATTCCCTTTGATTTCTCTTTAGCAAACAACCCTGTATGTATGTATAATTGGTATTTAATTTGCTAAAATTTAGACGTTAGTTAATAATAATAATGAAGGCTACATATTTAACACATATACATAGCAAATAGTTCATCGTTTACATTCATCACATTAATGTTAATTTAAAAACTGCCATTAATACACATATGCTTTATAGGACAAATATTGAACTATAAGAAGAAACACACACCTACACCCTATGTTCGGTTAATACAGCTGTGATTAATCAAGATGTCGCTTCCATCTCAAAAGCATAGCGCGCATTCGCCCCTATTTAACCCCGGATGCGGCTAAGGTGCTAGTCCATGCTCTAGTTCTCTCTCACCTTGACTACTGCAATACCCTTCTCAGTGGTCTTACGTGTTCCCAGATTGCAACACTGCAATCTATAATGAATGTGGCGGCGAGGCTCATTTTCCTGTCCGCTCGCACCTCCCACACCTCCCCCTCTGTCAGTTAGATATAGGGCTCAATTTAAAATTCTGGTGCTTGCTTACAAGTCCCTACATTATGCTGCTCCAACCTACCTATCCTCCCTAATACACAAGTATGTCCCGTCGAGGCTCCTACGCTCTGCCAAAGACCTACGTATAGCCTCTGTGCGTACGCCCACCTATAACACTCGCCTCCAAGATTTCTCCAGGGCTGCACCTTCCCTTCTCCGTATGACTTTCACCCAGTCTCCACTCATTCAAAAAAATCATTAAAAAAAACTCACTTCTTCAAGAAAGCATATCAATTAAACTATTAGCAGGTTTTTATTCCCCACCCCCTATGACTAGTGATGTCCCGAACGGTTCGCCACGAATGGTTCGCCACAGACTCATCATTGAGTAAACTTTGACCCTGTACCTCACAGTCAGCAGACACATTCCAGCCAATCAGCAGCAGACCCTCCCTCACAGACCCTCCCACCTCCTGGACAGCTCACTATTGTGCAGCTTCATTCTTAAAATGGATGCTGTCCAGGAGGTGGGAGGGTCTGGGAGGGAGGGTCTGCTGCTGATTGGCTGGAATGTGTCTGCTGACTGTGAGGTACAGGGTCAAAGTTTACTCAATGATGAGTCCGCGGTGAACCGTTCGTGGCGAACCGTTCGGCGAACCGTTCGGGACATCACTACCTATGACTCCTCTCCTGCAACACTTCGAGTCAAGACTACATATAGGGGTTAAACAGAACTGACTTTGTTGCAGCTGTGTAGAGGTTGCTATACTTACAGAGGGTCATTTGCATACAATAGGGTAATTTACACAGTACACACAGTTCCTCTTCCAATAACTCCTTGTTTTTCTTGCTGCAGCACCACAAAAACAAACAAACACTCCATTTTGTCCATCTAATTCAAACAACATGAAATAGCAAATGTCCCCATGTAAAAGTAAGAGGAACCTGTACCGTGCAATCCTGGGCACATAATAGTGTTTGCATGGGCAAATAGCTCTGGCTTTTCCTGTAGAAACATACTGATCTGGATTAACGAGAAAACGGCAGCTCTACTGCTTATTCAACATGGTGTGGACACAAAAACATTGCCTACCCAGGCACGAACAGTGAATGGGAGGGGTACAACTGAAATATCAGACAGGAATTATTCACTAAACTGTGAATTAAAGTGACCTGGTCAGAGAAGGATTAAGATCTTGCGGGGCCAAAACCAGTAGGTCATTCTTCACAAAGGAATGGCTAATG
Organism: Pelobates cultripes; assembly: GCA_933207985.1. Lineage (NCBI taxonomy): Eukaryota > Metazoa > Chordata > Amphibia > Anura > Pelobatidae > Pelobates > Pelobates cultripes. Next base: position 28,831,949 of record OW240914.1, read on the forward strand.
GGGTCATTCATAGAAATTCATAGTCTTACGGTCCCTGTGTAACTCCTGGCCAATAGTCAGGCAGGTGTCTAGGGTCACCTCGGCAGGAAGTGGACAACAAACTGTGAGACGAAGGACAAACCAGCTCCGTCTCCAATTTCACTAAAGTCAACACAGTACTATTTTGACCTAAATGTTTCACTTCAGTATTCAATGCACAATAATTTGCAGCTTTGGTAACATATTAAACACAGCATTGTACACACATTACTCATACATAACCAACTCTGCCAAAACACTACCAACCATCGAAAAGAGACTTGCCCTTGGTTAAACATTACATTGCTGTCTGTACTTGACAATGAGTCTGAAAAATACCAGTAAAAAAAACCCACACAGCGTTTCCATGAGAATTATGCCCTGGAGAATTCGTTTAAGAATGACGAGCATTCTTCTCTGTAATCATTCTTTGTGATGTGGGTAGGTAATGTTGGCAAATTAGCTGGCAATTAACACAACCATGTGTTAGCTCAATATCATGGTTAATTAGGTCAAACTATAAGCACAGTGAAGTTATTAATTAAACTAGAATGGTGGAGGACTGAGAAATGATCTACAAATCGTAGGCCACAATAGTCGAGCTGGAAAAACAGATATGTTAAGACCTGCAGTGGTTATGGTGCTGCGGTCTTCTGTTCCCTTTCCCAACAACTGAGCATGAGTGATTATAGCTGCAGCAGGGAGTAGAGGAATAAGGTAGATGTAATGCAGTTCCAAGGTGCTTCTTCCCAGCAAGTAGAATATCCCCCAAACATGAGCCTTCATGAAGGGTGTAACAGGAATTTATTTTATTGACACACACGTGCTTTTATGAGAAATCCTCCTGCAAGAGGACCTCCCACAGCAAACAAAGACAACAACCAATCAATGTACAGATTTACAGTAATACACGCCTCCTCTCTGCCTGGGAGATATTGAGATAAGTTAAGGAATAAACCAATTATCTCCATGCAGAGAGCACACAATTTCCCCAAAGCTTAGAACACCCCTTCCCCCCCCCCACAAGGTATCCCCACAAATTACATATCCCCTGATAGCCCAGATCTGGGGGACAAACATATCCAAATTTCACCCAGATCGGTTCAGGGGTTCTGAAAAAGTGTGGAGGGTCCCTTTTACCGACAACACGCGGCTCCTGCCCAAAACAGTTCCATGAATTCAGCGTGTGCGGTCGGTCAATTCACAAATCTGTAAAAAACAAACAAAAGTCCCAAATGGATCCCCCTGGCTCATAGTAGCGATTGCTCCCCTTGTCTGTTCGCACAGAACTACCGAATGGCGCTTCCCTGGCTGTTCGGGAAATACAAGAAGCGTTCGGTAGTTTCAGCGGTGGTTCGCAAGGTCGAGTGTCCGATTTTAGTTCCAGACACTCGACGACCAAGTCCTGCTGACTCTCCTCGTGGGAACAAGATGGCCACTGTTTTCTCTTCCACGTGGCGTTCGTCTATACGAACAGCGGCCGCCCAGGGAGCACTTAATAGCTGGTTCCTTTGTAGTTAATGAGCCAGGAGGGTGGTCGGCGTTTGGTAGTTTCAAACTACCGAACCAATACATTCAATATACAGGTAGTAACACAGGAAAATACAGAATAAAGGAGAAAATGTCAATTAAAAGTCCATTTTCTTCACAAGATATGTGAGATTTTTTTTGACACTCTGCTAGTTTGGTCTAAGATTTGCATGGCCCCTATAGTTCCCAGTTTCATATATTTTCCTCAGTGTAACTAAAAAAAATAAAGACTTATGGTAACTTATTTTCCACCAGTTACTAACTAAACCAATCACTTCTGGGCAAGTTACACCTGTTTCTTAAATGTTCTCGTATAGGTTCTCAGATTTATTTACTAAAGTGAATTTCAAATTTAAGATCAAAATAGCCAAACTGTAAGATTTCTCTAAATCAGCTATGCTTTCACTTCAGCTACTCTGGCCTGGCTTTTAATTCTCACTATATTAAATAAACCCGTATAGGTCACACTAGATCCAGTGGTATCTGAGCCAATCTCTGATCTCCGCAGAGCTGCAGAAGCTGGAACGCGATCCTGACACACATTTATTTAAGTGTCACCTGACCGCTCTCAGCCAATGAAGTGGCAGTGCATTAAAATTTGCACAGATTTCACATTAGCTGTCCCAGAACAAGATTTCCAGGTTCTCCGATGACTCCCCATGATGATACCATCAGTGGAGTTACACCTCTGGCAGCATGATCACTTCAAATCACTAAATGAAATCACTGTGCTTGAAGTAACCCTTTAAAGATTTGCATTCCATTTGTGGCTGTACTATACATATATTAGCAGCTTCCATTAATTCCTGTAATATAAAATATTACTGAGTTTACAGTTATGCATTAACTTTCTCTATAATAGCCAATCTTACAAAACTAGATTATTTCAGGGGATACCAGAGACTAGGTAAAGTAGGAGAAAATAATTTAACAGTATGCAATGCTTTACATTTTTGCATGCCAAGAAACTAATAGGTGATCTTGGTACCTGGAATCTGTATGTGCAGTGTTTCACTTTTAAATGCTGTATATACAGAGTTTAACCCCTTTTCTGCTGGAGGTGTTACTCCACCTCCAACAGCGTCATTAGCTAGCTCAGAATAGGAGTTCCGGGCTTGCTAATGTAAATTTTGTGCATATTTCTGTGCAAATATGGGCATTCATTGGCTGATAGTGATCATCTGACTCTCAGCCAATGAATGAGCGGAAGCATCAGCTCTGGCTCTTACAGCACTGCTGAAGCCGGATGTAGTAAACCGGCTGCAAAGGGGACAAGCATCGGCCATGGACCCAGTTAAGAGGGCAAATTCTATGGTACTCCTACCTTCATAACCACTACAGCGGGCAGGAATTTTTTTTAGCAGCCTTTGGCCTTGATTTTGTTTTCAAAATGTAAAAAGCCCTATTACTTGCCCTCCCTGAACACACCCAAAATAATCTTCCTCTACACGATGCAGAGAGATTGAATCATCTTACCACTCATAGCTCTCAGCGCATCAGAAAGAATGCTGAAATTAGAAAAAGTTCGTAGTGGAATGGGGTTATTGTAGGCCTCAGAAGCATAAATTCTATGACTATGTTCTAAACTAGACTTCAGTTTTATATACTCCACCCATTGTACAGCGCTATGGAATTTGCTGGCGCTATATAAATAATAAACTAATAATAATAACATAGTCACCATTTAGGTAACTAAACATTTATATGTGCTGTCGTTATTGAATGCCTACAGATAATAAGTCTTGCATCCAAAACACGAGTTCAAATTTGTTATAAATTCCTTTGAATGTGTGCATTATCATCAGCGTAATACAATGTTCTAGATGTGAAGTGGTGAAAATTGAAGTGCTCGGCAGAGGTTAAGTGTAGAACGGGCGATTTGTTCATTGTTTTTACCGTTGAGTTTGTAAAGCTATGGAATGTAGTTTCACCTTAAGTAGACGGTTTCAATATTTTGCAAACAATGATTAGGTGATTTCTGGCATTGTGGCAGTTGCCCCTACAGTTGAGAAGGAATTTTTTTTTCTTTAAACTGATAACCTGATAACATTGACTAACAAGGTTTTTTTTTACTTAAGTTAGAATTCAAAGTGAATTATAAATTTAAGACCAGAGTAGCTGCAATGAAAGCATGGTTGACCGAGATAATTTTTCCAGTTCTGCTGTTTTTGATCTTATACTTGAAATTCACTTGTAATTTCACAATTTATCACTTTCGTGAATAACCAGCAACGATTCCGTAACCAATGGAAGTTCCCAAAAAGCCAACACATTACAAAAGGGGGGAAAACGATCACAGAAAAAAAAATATTCATCTAAATTATATGGAATTAGAGATAGTGTAGTGATTTCATTTATGTTTTGGATTGAGGCATAAAAGATAACACACTCTATTAAGGCCATGTGTACAGTACAGCAATATGTCACAGGTAACACATAGCAAAATATATTGCTTGCAAATGGACGCCGCCTCACTTATATTATGCAAACTGTTGAGTAAAGTGTCTCAAAAGCAATAAACTATTCCTGGTATTATTGACTTGCCTTATGAGAGGGAGTTTAAATGCGCCTGGTAATACATTAGACCCATAGATCCCAGGTCAACTAGCCATAAGTCTCTTACAGTAGGCCACGGGAATTTGCCAGTGGGAACAACCATGATATCCCCTGCTGGTCCAAAAGGTGGTGGGAACAAGGCCCAGTGACAAGCTATATCCAAACCATGGCAGAGAATCAACTGCCTCAAATATGTCCGCAGGCTACAGAGAAGTCTACCATGGGCAATGCTTGCTAAATCTAGCAAAATGCTGACCAAACACTTAGTAGTATATTTACTAGGAGAATTATCAGAGTTTTTTGGCCAATAATAAAATGGTTTTGTTGATTATTGGGCTTAGTGAGAGGTTTTCCCTGAGGAGCTCCAGACACACGTGACTCTCTCGGTTGCCTGTCAAGCTCTGTCCCGTGTTGAACTTTTTTTGTTACTATTTTGACAATAAAATATTTACTTATTCACGATGCAGTCATGTAGCTTCAGTAGCTTTTGAGGAAATTGACGATATTGAATACCTTCCGACTAATTGTTGTTTATTTTTTCTTATGTACGATGTCTTCTTCAGGTTCCTCACAGTATGGTGTCAATCATGGAAGATGTCCCTCGAAAGAACTACCTTGCCCAAACGGAAGAGATTTTCTAAAATATGTCGAAAGGGTGCTAAGTTATGAAAAATGTCCGGACAACATTTTGCTTAAGTACGGATCTTACCCTGTAGTATTTACTTATAACGTAACTAAACCAAGACAAATTGGGTGGAAAAGCACAAGAAAGTGTCAATTGTCATTCATCCATATAGATTAATTTATTATAGATACATTAATACATGAAAAATCGAAACACTCACAAATAAAAATCAACAGTATAAAAGGATCAAATAATTAAATCCATATCATATTACCCAAAAGTGTCCAACTCAATGATATGGATCCTAAGAATAAGCACAAAGGTGATGTAAAATAAAAGATCCAATCAGATTATTAATCCCGGTTAGATGTGCAGGATATAATCGAGTAGATAAAAGTCACATACCCACCGTATAACGAGCTGGGTAATAATAAGCTAGTACCTCTCTTAGTATTTCTGTAGTTGCTGGCTAGCATTAAAGGAACACTATAGTCTCCTAAATTACTTTAGCTAAATAAAGCAGTTTTAGTGTATAGATCATTTCCCTGCAATTTCACTGCTCAATTCACTGTCATTTAGGAGTTAAATCACTTTGTTTCTGTTTATGCAGCACTAGCCACACCTCCCCTGGCTATGATTGACAGAGCCTGCATGAAAAAAAAAACTGGTTTCACTTTCAAACAGATGTAATTTACCTTACATAATTGCATCTCAATCTCTAAATTGAACTTTAATCACATACAGGAGGCTTTTGCAGGGTCTAGCAAGCTATTAACATAGCAGGGGATAAGAAAATCTTAATTAAACAGAACTTGCAATAAAGAAAGCCTAAATAGGGCTCTCTTTACAGGAAGTGTTTATGGAAGGCTGTGCAAGTCACATGCAGGGAGGTGTGACTAGGGTTCATAAACAAAGGGATTTAACTCCTTAATGGCAGAGGATTGAGCAGTGAGGCTGCAGGGGCATGTTCTATACATCAAAACTGCTTCATTAAGCTAAAGTTGTTCAGATGACTATAGTGTCCCTTTAAGTATTTGTCAGATGAATATGAGCTAGCTTTGTATCGTATGTTGCTGGAATTAAATTGGGCTTATGTTACCTGGTGTAACAATGAATACAAAACAAACGAAATGTGTACCTAAAGGAGGACTAGTCGAGGCCTGAAACTATTACAATAAATGTGTGGAATACAGGCTCATCTAAAAGGGACCACAAGGTCCAGAAAATAAAAAAGCAAGTTTTCTGGACCTTGTGGTCCCTTTTAGATGAGCCTGTATTCCACACATTTATTGTAATAGTTTCAGGCCTCGACTAGTCCTCCTTTAGGTACACATTTAGTTTGTTTTGTATTAATTTCTACTAGGGGTTATCCCCCTTTCACTGTGTACCTTGGCTGTCTTCCAAAAACGTTTCTGGTGTAACAATGCCTCTATCGGACTCCACCAAAAATAAATAATATTAAGCAGGTAGTACGCTGGAAACACCTTCTCATTAATGGAAATTCAGAATCACTCCGGTATTGTTATTACAGAGCAATCAGGTAACGGCGAGCAAGTATGTAACCTTGAATCATGCAACACTTTAGTAGAAAGTCCGTAATGCAAGCAAAGAAGGTGAACTGCCAGCAATTCCCTGTAGACAAACAGCCCCGAAGGGATCCACCCACAGCAGAAGTAAAGTTGAATTGAGCAGGTGGTCAACTGTGGTAGAAAAGTGACGAAGTACAGGGTGGTAAAAAATGCAGGAGCCCAACAAAGCCTGCACGTAGAATGAGGCTAAGTTACATCAAGCACCAAACTTAGCAACAACAGAAACTAGAATAATAATAGTTGAATAAAGTTAAATCTATAGAAATTATATCTAAAAGAAGCACAAAGTGCAAAAGTCTACGTGTTTCATCCGTTACACAGACTTTATCAAAATTGAATATTCATGAAGGTATGATGCAGTGATTATATGAGTTTAGAGAAGGGCTACTAAACTGGTTCATGGATTGCAGGATAAAACTTACCAGGAAAGTTTAAAGAAACTTAATATGGATAGCTTGGAGGAAAGACGAGACAGGGGGGATATGATAGAAACATTTAAATATATAAAGGGAATCAACACAGTAAAGGAGGAGACTATATTTAAAATAAGACAAACCACCACAAGAAGAGAACATTTAAATAAGAGGGGCAAAGGTTTAAAAACAATTTCAGGAAGTATTACTTTACTGAGAGAGTAGTGGATGCATGGAATAGCCTTCCAGCTGAAGTGGTAGAGGTTAACAAAGTAAAGGAGTTTAAGCATGCGTGGGATAGGCATAAGGCTATCCTAGCTATAAAATAAGGCCAGGGAATAATGAAAGTATTTCGAAAATTGGGCAAACTAGATGGGCCGAATGGTTCTTATCTGCCGTCACATTCTATATAGCCTTAAATTAAGTCAATACAAATTAGAAACATATGTGTAGGAGATTAATCTATTAATGAATTTAACAAGCAGAAAGGTAAATCCCCTGAAAGGGCTCTAACCCTCTCCAAAAATTGCAATCCCGGCAGCATCCCTCCTGGATAAACCATGCACTCTCAATAAACACATGAAATTATAATAATAATGAAACCAGAATAAACAACAATGCATAAATACATAAAAAGGGTCATTGACACGTGACACATATAGCAGTATTTCAAAATGCATGTAAATAAATGTATATAACAATAATTGTAATTTTGATATTTAGAAAAAAGTGTATATATACGCAATACATAGATTGAATGCATTTAACTATCCCCAAAAATATATATGCATTTAATTTAGTTTGAATGTCCACAAGCAAAGATATTTTTTTATTTTTTTTAGAAGGCTGAAAAATCCATAATTTTAATGAGTCTCCCAGGATCCAATGTTTCCAATCTATGGGTTCAAGTGGACTTCAGCAGTCTCCTAATTTAAGACCCACGGTTATCAGGGATCCATTCAAGGCCCATTAATTCTAGTCTATTAGCATTAGAAATGTGATACAGTTTAAAATGAGTGGCTATTATATTCACAAGCCTTGAATTATTAATAGCGGAACTATGTTCCACAAACCTACATTTAAGAAGTTTGGAAGTGTGTCCAATATACTGCAGTCCTCAGGGAAACTTTAGAAGATATACTACAAATGAGGTGTTTTTAAGGTGTAGTTTTAAAGGACCACTATAGTGCCAGGAAAACATACTTGTTTTCCTGGCACTATAGTGCCCTGAGGGTGCCCCCACCCTCAGGGAGCCCCTCCCGCACGGCTCTGGAAAGGGGAAAGGGGTTTAAACTTACCTTTTTCCAGCACTGGGCGGAGAGCTCTCCTCCTTCTCTCCTTCTCCGTTCCGCCCCGTAGGCTGAATGCTCACAAGAGATGCGCGCGCATTCAGCCGGTCGCATAGGAAAGCATTATCAATGCTTTCCTATGGACGATGGCATGCTCTCACTGTGAAAATCACAGTGAGAAGCACGCAAGCACCTCTAGTGGCTGTCAATGAGACATCCACTAGAGGCTTTGGGGGAAGGCTTAACCCATTCATAAACATAGCAGTTTCTCTGAAACTGCTATGTTTATTTAAAAATGGGTTAACCCTAGCTGGACCTGGCACCCAGACCACTTCATTAAGCTGAAGTGGTCTGGGTGCCTAGAGTGGTCCTTTAAATGGCAGTACCTCATTAATATATCATTATTCATTTTTCTGTAATTTTTGTGTCCTGTTGGTAGAGTTTTTGTTTTGTGTAGATATACTCCAAACATAACCTTCAGTTTCAAACTCACAAGTTATAAACCCTGCTTTTTATCATTAAAGCTTTTTTTGTTGTTTTTAAGACAAATAGTACACGCAACAAAAGTGAAAAATAAAAGCAGTAAATGTTGTACATCAGTTTGACACAAACAACGTTGCCCAAAGTACAAACGTGGTAGATCACAGCGATCATGAAACATGTTTGAACTTCTTCGAATGTCTCTCCCCTTCCCTCTTGTTCACTCATCTCCATCTATTATTCTCTTCTAAATGCCAATGTGTTTTCAGTGTCATTTTCCAATTTTTTTTTCCTTCTAGAATTGTTTTTCTAAAAGGGGTATTTTCTGCCCAGGCATCTGAACCATGGGTGAAGATCCTCGTAGACTGTCTGGATACTGGTGAGTTAACAAATGTGACATACAGACTCCAGGGAATTCTGGAAAAGATTTGTGTGTTGTGATGAGCAAGGATGATACCATAAGTGTTATTCCAACCCTTATTTTTATTATTATACATTTGAGTTTATAATGGGGCATTTGTAACTTGGTTCCCCCATTTTTTATTAAATAAAAACCTTGATTCCAGCTTAGGGCAGTGTTGAAAATGGCAAGCAGGGCAGAAGCAGGCAGCTTGCTTTACTTACAGTATGCTCACCTGCTGCTGCCCTGCAGAGAGTCCAGCAATGGCTGCTCTCCTCCAGCCACGTCCCTGGTGGTCCGGTGGTGCATCTGAGGCTCTGCACCTCCTGCTGCTGCATTCTAATATCCTCTCCCTTACAGCTCTGGTGCTCAGTTACTGAGGAGATTGCACTCCAACCTGCACTCTGACTTTACAATGAGTGCTGGAAAGGCAAGTTGAGTATATGATAGAGGGTTACAGGAAGGGGTGCAGTGCATCAGTTATACCACATAACCACCAGGGACCTTATAACAGCAACTGCAGAATCAGACCACAAAGGTAGGTGGTGCCTTTGGGTGTGATAGTGTGTGTATATCTGTATGTGTGTTAGTGTGTGTATATCTGTATGTATGATAGTGTGTGTGTCTGTATCTGTATGTATGTATGTTAGTGTGTGTATATCTATATGTATGATAGTGTGTGTATATCTGTATGCATGATAGTGTGTGTCTGTATCTGCATGTATGTTAGTGTGTGTCTGTATCCGTATCAGTGTGTTTGTGTATCGGTATGTGTGTGCGTGTCTGTGTATCTTTATGCATGTTCGTGTGTGTCTGTATCTGTATGTGTGTTAGTGTGTCTGTAAATTTGTATGTCAATGTGTGTGTCTGTGTATTTGTATATGTGTTGGTGTGTGTATATGTATCTGAGTTTGCACCTGTGTATCTGTACAAGTAAATACACCCCTGCATTCAAATATCAACACTACATACAGACACATCCCTACATTCAAAGGCAAACAGTACACACAAATACACCCCTACATTCACACACACCTACTCCATTCAAAACATGCTTACAGTCAAACATACAAACACTGCTCGGGGTTAAGTTCAACCCTGCAAGGATGGGAAAGTGGTAGCTACCCATCTGGCAAAGTATTATGGTAGTTGTACAAAAGATGGGGATCTACCTTTTTTTCCATCCTTACGATAGGTGGACCGAAAAAATAAATAAATCGGTCGGTCAAGTTCGGTAGTTTAAAACCGAACAAACTACTGAACGGAATCCATAGTTCTACCCTGGAACACAGTGTAAATTGGGCTTAACAAGCTCCCAGATGGAATCTGGTTCGTGCGGTTGTTCGGTTCCCAAATCACTCAAACAGAGTAGTTTGCAAGGTATTTTGTATGGCCCATAATCCTGGGGCAGGAGGCTGGCTATCAGGCTCCTCCAGGAGCTTGTGGCAAATGACCAGACCACAGGGCATTTGTCACAGGGACTGAACCATAAAATGGCTCTTTTACCACTTTACACAGCTTAGCATCTGATTGAGTTAACAAACAAACATTTACAAGGATACAGATTGAAATCTAACTTGAAACATATGTTGTAATATACAAAGGATACACTCTTGAATTATGCAAAGCGTTTTTTGGACAGCTGTTACAACTGCAACATACTGCGTATACTTTTGAAACAAGTACTCATTTTTCTATTCCCCAAAAGATACTTTGTAATATATTGACTATGCTAGCCATGTACTACAATTCCACTATGGATATTAAACAGGCTATACCATGGGGATTGTGAGCCTTCTGGGATGTAGAGTTTTAACCCTTTAGTTGACCTGTTACTTTTCAGCTCCAAGCAATACGTTCTACCCAACCTACCTTTTAATTATCCACTGTATGATTTCACTGTGTGATGTTTTTAAAGTATTTTGTATATTTGTAATTACTTAGTTAAATCCTATGGAACTCTCTCTTTAAATTATAGATATATATGTTATAGCTTCAGACAGGGATGTCATCACAAATCTCAGGGCCTCTTGAAAAAAAATTGTCTGGGGCCCCTCACCTAGATACACACTCTTTGCTATGCACACAGATATACACGGGCAATTTGGCAAGTGTCATCCCAGGGACATGCAGAACCAATGACTTAAATATAGTGCCAGAAAATATGTTTATAACAAGGCTCAAACGTTCAGTAAAAGTGAGGACGCCTCAAGCAGCATGGACACTGTGAATAGACAGAACAACAGCATGGACAGCTGCGTTCAAATGAGTAGCAGTCGTAGCATGTGAGCTGCCTTCAAATTCAATATTTGTCATTTTTACAGTAAAGGCCAAAAAAATGTTTCCCCATTGTTACAATAACCACCTTTGGCCAGCATAAGGAGAATACAGAAATGTTGGGTTCTGGGGTCTGATGTTCTGAGCCCATATAGCTGTGCATTGCCCTGTGGTAATACCATTCCTGCCAAACACAAATATTAGCCACATGGCTATTCATACTATAAGTTACTAATTTCAAAGAGCACTAAGGGCCCTTATACGAAGAGTAGGATTAATGGCACATTCACCAGAGCTGAATGTCCACTCGCCCACAACTAGTGGGCAAGTGCAAATGCTTAGCACAGAAGACAAATAGACACCGATGGTTGCCCAATATATATATAATTTCACGCCGCATCCATAGACTCTTACATAACATCAGGTCATTCTTGCATATTGTATAAGGAGCAGAAGACAAAACAGTTAATGAATTTCACACAGAGGATGCAGTTCCAGCAAACCCTTGTTTAAAGCCAAAATGATGTGTCGTACTGGTAAAAGACATAGCAACATAACTTTTTATTTGATACTCAGATACTCAGATTTAGGGCCCTGTGAGGCACCATGCATTGTAAAAGCCAAATGCTTGTGTGCATGTGTGTGCATGTAATTATTTACAATTAAAAGGATATTGTAATTAAGGATCTCCCCTTTGGAAGTTTAAATAATTGGCATAAATGTCTCCTTTACACAGGCAGAGAGAAGTGCCTGAGCAACACAGAAAATAAATATGCAAATCTATGTTCCAAGGAATCCAAGACCAAGTCTATTATGACCACCACCACCACCACTGTTTCTACTGCAAAATCTACAATTTCTGCTACACAATACAATGAACAGCCACCAGTAACCACCAGCATTCCATCAACACCAAGACTAACCACCACTAGGCAGGAACGCTGGATTGAGACAAAATACTTTGATGGTATTCAACAAGACGGCAAAAACATCCATAATGGTATATTCTCTGTTTTTCCTCTCTGTTATCTGTCTTTATCTAAGGCCTTTGAAAGTTCTGATATTTTTAAATTGTTTTAGTTCAGTGACAGCCCAAGAACTAATCTTTCTGTCTTGTTTACATTTCCTTTTTTTCTCTTCGTCCTCCTAAATAATTGTTTCTACTCTGTGTATTTAACTCAGGTTCTGAAGGGCAGCAAGGTGTAGGTCCCACAGATTCCAAAGGAGAGCCTGGAGAGAAGACGAAGACTACAACAATAGCCGTGATCTCTCTAATTGTCATCTGCCTGGTACTTGTGGCTATTCTTACCGGAGTGTTCTGCAAGAGGAAAAAAACAAATTCATACCAGAAAACGACTATGGATGAACCATTATAAAAATGAACTAATTGAAAGTTTGGGCACTGAGAACATTTGTATAATTCAATTTTGCATTTAGCCAATTCATGTTGAGTTTATTGTATTGATTATCAATGCAACTGAATCCTTGTGGTTTCTGAGATATGACAGTGCCACGCTTATTTACTAATGTGAAAGCCCAAAGTAAATTTCAAATTTAAGGTCAAAATAGTCGCACTGTAAGAAAACACTCTGCTTCCCTTTTTGACTATTTTGTCTTTAAATTTGAAACTCACTGTAAATTCACCTTGAAATCTCAGTTTCGTAAATAACTCTGTGATCTTTAGGGATCACATGGTGGGAAGTGAAAACTGGAACTGGCAGAATACGTCATAACTTTATAAATAATAAAAACCATTGAAAAAAATGACTTGGCCCATGCTACCGGGCTTTCCAAAGTTGAAAGCTCTGCAGTGCCCCAGCCAAAATGTTACTGTTGTGTGCGGTTCTCCTTATACATCACTTCCACCTTACATTTTCCCTGAAGTTATAAGTAAGAGAGCTAATAATTCAGACTCATTGTCATGTCTCTGCCTCATTTTATATGAAATTTACCTTCTGTTTCTAAATGTCATTATTTGGTTGAAAATACTTTGAAAATGCTACTCCTTAATCTTGGCAGGATATAATTGATCGACCTTCTCTATTCTGACCCGCCATCATAAAGCACTTTAACAGCCACCTAAACCATACAATTATATTTATGTATATTTTGCTTTCTGTTTTCTTTGTGTTTTTTACAAAAATTAAAGATTTCTAAATTAAGTTTGCTGTGCTGTTTTGTTCCCCACAAAGCATTTCAAAATGGAATATCCTCTCCTTTGCATGCGGGGGGTTAATAAGCTTATCCTGTGATAGAATTTATCTTGATTCCAAGGCTCAAGCTTATAGATATCCTATATTAAAATTGGCTAACTTGGACTCAGGAAATGCTTGATGCTTAAACAACACTTAAGACCATATATGTCTAAGTTCCGGGAGCAGAGAGCCCCCACCTAAGATGTCTCTGCTCTAATCATTTTGTTCTCTCTTACCTTGAAACTTATTTGTTATGGGTACATGACGCTCATCCCTATGTCTTATCTGTATTCTCTTCCTATTACTGTTCTAAGAGTATTTGCACGTAAGCACTTACTTTTTAATGTATAAAACCCAGCTGATGAATAAAACGTCAGAGGCTTATTTTGAATACCAACAGGTGTCTGGTGTCTAATTCTCGCTTCTCCAAGTGCACTTGTAACAACAATTTGGGCTTCCTCTGAATATAACAAAGATCAACATTTCTGATCCACAACAATTTGGTGCCGAAACCCGGGATCTGACGGTCGAGAGACTCGGACACTAGTGTACAGGTGGACGTCCCTCTCACAGTGAAATCAGCTGCAGCAGGGTAAGAAAAACTTTTTTCTACCTTTATCAATTTTGCTCTCAGATCCACGTCCTACTAGTCTGTCTGGGTAAAGAACGACTTAAAAACGTCTGATCTAAAGAACTTGTTTTCTGTGGTATTATGGTTATATTCAGGTGGAGGTTGTGTTATGTCTTGTGAAAGGAATCTTGAGATAGTGGAATATAACTGTGGGTTGTAAGTTATTTTTATTGTTTGCCTTGTCATTTGTTTTATAATTTGAGTTAGAATCCTCCAAGGGCAGATCTCCTGATCTGTGTTTAGAAGACAAAACTGGGAAAATTCCACTGCAGCGGTCCTAAGTGTCAAATACACTGTTTTTATACAGTTTGTCTTGTGTAAGGAAGTAATTAACCCTTACAAGTTTTAAGATGGGTAGCTCTGAAAGTACCCAAGGGGGAATTACGGCTTTGACTATTGTCAAGCATCACAAAGGACAAGGAGCAATTAAGAATGTTAAGAGGTTACTTAAGAAAGCTGGCATGCCCTCAGAGGGCACTCTAGACCCACATATATGGAGAGAATTTATGGCAAATTACAGAGGTTGGTTAGAAGATAATGACTTAGTAGAAGTCGCACAAAAATGGCATGATACTGCTGTTGAATTAACTAAATGTGGTTGTAGAGAAACCACCAGGAAAGGTGTACCATATTATCAATGTTTTGGACCTCTAGGGTCCCAGAGTAGGCAAGATCCTGGGAAAAATCTTGTAAACCCACCCCTTTACCAGGATACTGCAGGGACTCCTTTGGTCCCAAAAGACAAGGCGATTTCCCTTTTACAGAGATCAAAACCTCTCTTTCCAGTAATATTACGCAGTGGGACTTCATATGGTGTCCCAGTAAGACCTATGGGTTCATTAGAGCAGGAAGGTAGTCCAGACTTAAAGGAACCCCTAGTTGCCCCCACAGATACCCCAGTGGGGCCATTAGCTCCACAATTTTCTACTTCCATGATACCCAAAGTTGAGAGTGTATACCATGAGCATAGACAGCCGAGCTCAGGTATCCAATACTGGGAAGAATATAAGCCCTGGACACCCAGTGAACAACTGGCAATAATACAGCAGCTGCCAGATGTTGAAAAGGCCCCCTTAGCTCTAGTCCAGTCTCTATCCACAATTCAAGCTACTTACCAGTGTACTTGGATGGATTTAAAACAGATTGTGGCACTAAAAGCTGGCCTCATTTTGGCTAGAATAATTGCTAAATATACAGATGCCCATGAAGATAACCTCAGAAAAAGCAACATGCAAACAGATGAATGGTTTAGAACCAAGTCTGCATCTGGAGCATGCTATGTCACTGCAATGAGAGAATGGGCTACGGTAAAGACAGAAGAACTAGCCCATAAATTAGGAGATATACTACAAGGGAAAGATGAATCTGTAGAAACATTCTTCACCAGACTACAAATAGCTTGGGAGGCATTGGGTTACACTGATGTTGTAACCACTTCCACCAGACTGCTTATTAACTGCTTCATGGATGGTATCCACATACCCATAAGGACTGGTCTCCAAAATGCTAGACCTGAGTGGAGAAGTTTAACCTATGGTGATCTGGTGAAGGTGGCTAGGGGAGTGGAAGCTAATCTAAATACTAGAAAGAGGAGCACACCTCTTATGGCTGTAACTGTCCCTAGAGCTGGTGGGGACAGAAGGCAGGTAGACTGCTGGAATTGTGGCAGGAAAGGACACATTAAACGTAACTGCAAGTGTCCTCCTAAAAATAGAAAACCCCAAGATTCTAATGATAACTCCCATGACAGCCAACCACCACCACCACCTCCCCCCCCCCCAATAGGAAATTGGCAATCAGTGTCCCTACATATCATCAATATCCCCGACTCTGCAGGACCCTCACCCATTATCAATGTTACACTGCCTGGGGACCGAATAGTCCCTTTCCTGTTGGACACTGGCGCTGCTAAATCAATGTTACAGGAAAAATATGTATTCCCGTATGAGAAATCTAATGATGTATTATCATAATCTTATTGATTTTTTTGATTGGGTAACTAAAATTATAGATCAGGGTGGTGCAGTAGACATTGCTTACCTAGATTTCAGTAAGGCTTTTGACACTGTTGCACATAGAAGGCTTATCAATAAACTGCAATCTTTAAGTTTGGATTCCAATATTGTTGAATGGGTAAGACAGTGGCTGAGTGACAGGCAACAGAGGGTTGTAGTTAATGGAATATATTTGAAGCTTGGACTTGTCACCAGTGTGGTACCTCAGGGATCTGTACTTGGACCCATTCTCTTTAATATTTTTATTAGTGATATTGCAGAAGGTCTTGATGGTAAGGTATGTCTTTTTGCTGATGATACTAAGATATGTAACAGGGTTGATGTTCCAGGAGGGATAAGCCAAATGACAAATGATTTAGGTAAACTAGAAAAATGGTCAGAATTGTGGCAACTGACATTTAATGTGGATAAGTGCAAGATAATGCATCTTGGACGTAAAAACCCAAGGGCAGAGTACAGAATATTTGATAGAGTCCTAACCTCAACATATGAGGAAAGGGATTTAGGGGTGATTATTTCTGATGACTTAAAGGTAGGCAGACAATGTAATAGAGCAGCAGGAAATGCTGGCAGAATGCTTGGTTGTATAGGGAGAGGTATTAGCAGTAGAAAGAGGGAAGTGCTCATGCCATTATACAGAACACTGGTGAGACCTCACTTGGAGTCAGGGCCGTCTTTAATAACGAATGGACCCCGGGCAAGTGTTTGCTTGGGCCCCCTGTGCCCTGCCGCTCTCGCCCCTCACTCCCTGGTATGCAACCACGGCATCCATCCCAACGCAGTGGCGGTACTAAAGTAGAATGAATTTTATTGGGACCCCCAATTGCAAGGTTGGACTAAAGGTAGAACCCCATCTGTCATGCAACTCCAACAATGCTTTGACAGCTGGGACTCTACCAATTTCCCATGCTTGCAGGGTTGTATTTAGCACTGAGCCATGTTAGTATGTTTGAATGTAAGCATGTGTTTGTATGGAGTATGTTTGTGTGAATGTGTTTGTATGTGGTACTGGAGTTTGAATGCAAGTGTGCATTTATGTGTAGTGTTTGTTTTTGAATGTAGGAGTGTGCTTGTATGTAGTGTTGACGTTTCAATGCAGGAGTGTGTTTTATATGTAGTGTTGAAGTTTGAATGGAGGGGTGTATTTGTATTTAAAGTTGCGGCTCAGATGCACAGGTACACACTCTGACGCACAAGCAGATACATAGATACATACACTGACTACATACAGATAAACAGGCACATACACTGACAGACACACTGACACAGGTACATATATTGACACACACACAGACACATACACTGGTAGACGTACTGACAGACATACTGACACAGGCACATATACAGACATACTGACACACAGACACATATACCGACATACTGACACACACACACACAGACACATACACTGATCAACATACTGACACACATACACTGACAGAAATACTGACACCCACACACTGACAGATATACCGACATACACTGAGAAATACTGACACACACACACAGGCACATACACCGACACACATACACTAACATACAAACACACACACACACAGACATACAGGCACACAGACA
>OW240914.1:28849644-28861714 GCA_933207985.1 Pelobates cultripes
TCCAGACTGGATATCTCCGCTGATTTTCCCCTCGAACTGGAAGTAGAGCATGTGTTTATAGCCCAAGTTCCCAGACAGGAGTTGATACATAGTGTTAGGGGAGAACAACAACCTTTATTGGAAACAATGCGCGTTTATATACACAGAAAAGCAGCATGGGGTCTCCAGCAAAGGTATAGATGATCTCGCCCTGGCCCCTTTGTATCAGGGAGAGTATTGTGATATCCACTGCTTAATTTAATTATCTCCCAGACACAAAGAAGCCTCACAACAAAATAACAATTTAACAGTGAAGAACCCCCACACATTATATATCCCCAGATAGTCCGTAATGGAGCGCTTGGAAAATAGCGCCCTGATCCATGGAGCATAGCAGAAACGCCACTTGTTCAACGTTTGTATTCATTCTGCAGTTGGCATGCCGAAGGCGCCGGCAGTCAGGGTGCTTAACAGCTGGTTCTTCCACAACTCTATAATAAAATAAGCACACAACATGAAAACACATCCTCAGACAGGTCTCAATTACCCAAGTGTATTGTTCATATATTAGCCGGATCGGAGTTGTCAAGCCCGAGAAATGATTGAATAAAGTTTTGACTGGGAGTTGGGCAAATCTCGATCCAATGTGGAGTTCCAGACTGGTTGTAACTAAGTGCTGGTCTTTAAACTGGGGCTCCTGCGGTTATGGAAAAAGGGGCTACCCCTAGCTCTTGGGTAGTGTCCATCTATACCTTTCCTCCAAATAGCACTTAGGTGTCTATAAAAGGAGGTTGTAAACTTGACCGGATGCTTAGGATAAGGCCGGGCAAGGGTTCCAGAGGTTCAGAGATAGGGCCTGCTGACGGCAATGCGGCTGTTCCAGCTTCAAAGGACATGACTACCAGTCAAGATGAGAGAGCTATAATGGAATACATAGGATGGGGTAGAGGAGAGCCATGGGAGTGATAGTCTTTTGATTAAGCAGTATAATGAAGTCCTGCACCGGTAATCCATGAAAATATGCAGACTCTGCCATAGACTTTATGATAAATAATACATTTGTTGTTTAAAAACCTGTAAAACACTTGTACCTGTCGTGAAAAAGTCCATATCATGGAGTATGCATACTAGTGCTAACCTTGTCACTGAAGAATTACTTTATGTAGTAAATTATTTACTTGTTAAAGGGACACTATAGGCATACAGACCACTTCAGCTCAATGAAGTGGTTTGGGTGCAGTGTCCTAGGTCCTTTAACCCTGTAAAGGTAATTATCACAGTTTTAGGAAACTGCAGTAATTACTTTAAGGGGTTATCTTCACCTCTAGTGGCTGTCAACCAGACACTAGCAGAGGGGTGGGGTGCACACCCCCAAATATCGATTCCAGCACTATGTCAGGAATAAATATTTATATTCCTGACACCATATAGTGTTCCTTTAATGTAACTGTTCTTTGTGTGACACCATTTTGCATGTATTGGTCTCGATTTAAAAAAAAAAAAATGCAGTATATCTATATCATGTGTTTCAGGTACTCCTGGGAATCTTTTTCAATGTCCACTCTGCTGTCCTGATTGAAGATGTCCCCTTCGTAGAAAACGACCTATTTACTGAGTAAGTTTAACATTTTAAAGACCATGTCTTCTTCTCTTTCATCTTCTGCTCATTATTGTAAGCCTGATGACTTTCTTTCTTTTTACAGTCCTAAACCTCCCACCAAGCTGTATGGTCTCTATGAGCAAGTTTCCTATAACTGTTTCATCGCAGCCGCACTCTATGTCATCCTTGGAGGCTTCTCTTTCTGCCAAGTTAGGCTTAACAAGAGGAAAGAATACATGGTACGCTGAGCAGTCTGAGATGAAGTCTTACCCTAACTGGAATCCCCACTCCCATCCACCATGAAACCAGCATCCCCAGACAGTGGACTGTGACACAGATACTTTAATAAAGAGGTTTATCTTAAGCTGAGGCTACCACACACAGAAACTATCCAACTTTCCCAAGAATAAATCTGTGGTACGTGTAGACAGGAGTTCTTTCCTCTGATTACTCTTCCCAGATAAGGCTTTCAAGGCCAGTAATGGCCTCCTATACAATCCAAAAGGAAATAAATCCTCTCGAATTACCAAGTGTCACCCTGAGACGACATTCAGCTCTACCCCACCTGAATCCGGTTTACATTTTATAGAGAAGCCAAATGGAAGATGCTAAGCTCTAGAACAAATACATAAGACACAATCACAAGTAATTAAAGTTATTTTCGTTGCAGACAATTCCCTTTAAAAAAAAACAAAACAAAAAACTCCTCATTGTGGCCATTCCAAAAGATTTTTTTCTCTTCAAAAAACACCAGTCGGTTTTACTGCAAAATAGTTGATGTGGTGTACGATAAGAAGTCGCCAGATGTGTTTAATGACCGTTACATCTTGGGAAGGCCTCCATGTTTTATGAAAGGTTGACCAGGATGACGTTCAAAATCTTAATACACACTAGTGGCGATGTCCCAAACTATAAAATTAATATCTGATATTAAGGAAGTGGTACACTGATGGCAGGTACCTTCAGGTGGAAGGTCTGAAACTTGGGGTGTAGCAACTTCAAGAAATTATAGATTCTGTGCTTTAGATCAGTGTTTTGGTATCAGATTTTTCTGGGACCCACCAACAGCCTGACTTTTGAAGATATGCCTTCTGTGTTATAGGTGTAACAATGAAAATGGCTTTTTATAGGGATATCTTGAAAATCGGCCTTGTTAGGGGGTCCCAAGGAAAGGTTTTAGGAATGGTGCTCTACAGGGCATCTTCATTGTATTTATTAGAAACTCACCAATATATATCTATGTATTCCTTATTTAAAATGTTATGTGCCGCCTCTAAAATACATAATGTAGATGGCTAACAGATAAATTGCCACTGGGACCATCCTGTCTATTGCTGCTAACCTTTCCTCACAGCTTCCACGTCCAGACTGTCAGTTTTTGTCTCTGCCCGTAGTGACTAGATCCTTCTGTATTGTCTCATGCTGGGACCTAATCGTATTTATGATGTGATTAAAGTAAAATATTGTGTGACCTCTAAGTGTCCTTCACTCAGTCATGATTTACTCCAAATATCCCTTTGTTATTAGGCAGAATGTCTATGCTAATTTTATGAATTGGCCTAGCAATACTGCTTTGTCTCCATCAATACACCTGGACATTGCACAGCTACACCAAGAGCTCTGATGAAGATTTTGTATCAAAAAGTGCATCAGGTAGTCCTTACCCTCATTCCAATATACACTTAAAAATAATGACAAACGGTGGTGGTAACTTTTCTCAAAGGTACACAACAACATTTGTTCTGGTGAGTATAGTCAGTCCCTTAAGGCTTTTTGCTGTAAACACTGTCTTTTTCAGAGAAAAGGCTGTGTTTACATTACAGCATAGGAATACTTCCACTGGCCACTCCTCAAATGGCTGTTAGAGGTGCTCCTGGGGCAGTGCTGCAAATTGTGCATCACTCCAATTCAGTGTCTCCACCCTCTGCATGGAGATACTGAACTTTCCTCATAGAAATGCATTGAGTCAGTGTATCTCTGTGAGGAGATGCTTATTGGCCAGGGCAGTGTTGGTCTTGCTTCTTTGGCTGAGATCACGTGAATTGACTATCTCAGCCAATCCAATGCTTTCCTATAGGAAAGCATTGAGATTGGCTGAGATCATCACTTCTGATGATGTCAGTCAAGAAGGTAGATCAGGGGAAGAGTCAACACCAGCAGACTGGAATAAAGGTAAGATTTTACTATATTTAGGGGAGCAAGGAGTGGCTAGATAGTGTTTTTAACACTATACGGTATGGAATACGTTTTAATATTTCTGACGCTATAGTGTTCCTTGTCCAGACAAAGCAGAGTTTTCTTTTAAGTGACATTCATGCTCTGGGCTATTTTCACACAAGTGACCCCTGTGAACACTTCATATAATTTTGGCTACTTTTTCTAATGGATAGTAAGAATTATGGTAAAGGTAGGTGTTTTAATTGGTATGTGCCTGCTCTCTTTTGCATCATTTCATGCAACGCTTGATTGATTCCTCCACATCATGCAAGTCAACATGTCACCTTCGAAGTGACTTTCCAAAAGGCATCAACACCCCACAAGTGACAATGCTGCTTGAAAGAAACTCTAAGCACCTATTTGTAGTGGTTTTGGTGCATGCTGTCCCTTACCTTTGGACTGTAAAGCGATGCTGTTTCTGAGAAGTTGCCATGTGTAGATCGCGCCACTAGTAGCTGTTAGACAGGCACTCTCTCGAGCCCTTCCACACACACAACAATACCAAAGCTGACTAGGGCTGCTTGTAGAGAAGCAGTGAATACAGTGTATGAAAAGGACTTCGATTATAATGACTAACGATCTCACAGCACAGCGAGCTTCCAAGTGGAATCTCCCTCTGCCTGACTTTATTTGTTAACCCCTTAAGGACACATGACGTGTGACATGCCATGATTCCCTTTTATTCCCGAAGTTTGGTCTTAAAGGGGGTGGCGTAATCTAGAGCCGTAAAAAAAATAAAAATCTATTTTTAACCTTATAGTGTGTGACACCAACATGAATCAGTTGCAAAATATAAAAAAAAAATTTTTCTTTTGTTTTAACTGACACCTGGGGGCGCCAAAGTAGCATGTTAAACTAAGACCTAAAGTGAGTTTGTTTATGGGGGTTCTGGAGCTGCAGACGAGTTCCCTTATGTTCTATGAAACACAAAGAAATAAAGACAAAAAAAAAAAGCTGTTCTAATAAGAATGGTTATACCCTGCAAATAGTCCATAATTCTCAACTTATAAATAAAACTCACGGAAAAAAAAACTCTTCAATGAGCCTACACGACAACAGTGTTTGGTAGATAAAACATTGTTTTAGGTTTCATTGACATGTGGAAACGTTTAGATTTTGAATGTTTTCTAAATAAAGTAAAATTAATAACCCTGGGATAAATGTGCATTAACTTCATCGCACACCAAATAGGAAATGAAATGGTATTTTTCCAAGTAATCATTAGCCAAATAACGTACAGGCTTGCTATTTTTACTATTTATTTAGGCTGGTGTTGGCATTAGTGATCGCTGGGTAATTTTGCGCAACTTATTTGATAAAATACGCACTCCAGCAGTATACCTTTATGTCGTGCCGGCACACACTGCACAAAGGGTTAAAGTAATCTGAATTGTATGCTCATTGGTAGCTTTTTAAAACCAGTTCTTTATTAAAATATGTTAGCTATTGAGTTGGGAGGGTGAAAATAGTTTCAATACGTATTATCTATTCACAGTAGTAGTTATGGTGTTAGGAGTTCCTTGTTTCCCTCCCAGGGTAATTTCTTAAAACATTTCAGACTGGTTTGAAAACTTACCTGACTTTCTTGAATGCCCACACCGCATTCGGATTACTTACCCTGCAAGATGTCTTCACTGAGCTAAGCAGGTCCAATACAGGTATGCCCAGTGCGTGGCTCTGCACGGCACTATTTGGCTCAGTGGCACAACTGGAATTTCCTGGAAGAAGAATCCAGAAGCAGAGCTGTGGTCACACCACCTGGTAGGACACTGGTAGATTGTCAAACTGTTCTAAAAACAGGGCACTCCTAGCACGCATAACCTCCACAGCAGGCTTTAGTAGGTATGGTGCTTGGATTCCTGCAGCCAATGACTGACACATATTATAAAGCCTCGCATTGTATGTACAGCTTGTCAGACGCACTATATAGCCAATAGTATGTAGACACCTGAACATCACACCAATATGAGATCGTTGGACATCCCATACCAAAACCATGGGCATTAACATAGATTTGTCAACACCATTGTGGCTATCACAGCAGCCACTCTTCTAAGATGGCTTTACACAACTCTGCATTCATGAGTTAAAGGGACACTTCACTGCCCAAATACAAATAATAAAAAACACTGTTTAGTAGACATATCCTCAGTGAAATCATGCATGCATTTAACTGTCATAAAAACAAAACACTAATACTATCCTAGCAACCTACTTTTCTACCCTACCCTTACCCTTTGTGTCACTATACCCCACTCCCTCCAGCATCTAAGGTCACTGAGCAGGGCCCTCAATCCCTCTGCTCCTGTGCATCCAACTTGTCTGGTTACAAATACGTGTCTGTTAGTTCACCCATTGTACAGTGCTACGCGTTTTCCCCCCATACTACTTAATATAACGGATCCTATATATAGCACATACTGTATAATATAATATAATGGATCCTATATATAGCACATACTGTATAATATAATATAATATAATATAATGGATCCTATATATAGCACATACTATAGATAATATAATGGATCCTATATATAGCACATACTGTATAATATAATATAATGGATCCTATATATAGCACATACTATAGATAATATAATGGATCCTATATATAGCACATACTGTATAATATAATATAATGGATCCTATATATAGCACATACTATAGATAATATAATGGATCCTATATATAGCACATACTATAGATAATATAATGGATCCTATATATAACACATACTGTATAATATAATATAATGGATCCTATATATATATATATATACACTGCTCAAAAAAATAAAGGGAACATTTAAACAACACAATGTAACTCCAAGTCAATCACACTTCTGTGAAATCAAACTGTCCACTTAGGAAGCAACACTGAGTGACAATCAATTTCACATGCTGTTGAGCAAATGGGATACACAACAGGTGGAAATTATAGGCAATTAGCAAGACACCCCCAACAAAGGAGTGGTTCTGCAGGTGGTGACCACAGACCACTTCTCAGTTCCTATGCTTCCTGGCTGATGTTTTGGTCACTTTTGAATGCTGGCGGTGCTTTCACTCTAGTTGTTGCATGAGACGGAGTCCACAACCCACACAAGTGGCTCGGGTAGTGCAGCTCATCTAGAATGGCACATCAATGCGAGTTGTAGCAAGAAGGTTTGCTGTGTCTGTCAGCGTAGTGTCCAGAGCATGGACACATGGGCGTAGGAACCGCGGGGATGAGGGGGACACATCTCCCCCAGTAAATCATGCGGGGGGACAGGTTACAGAGAAACCCCCCCCCCCAGCTCCGCCGGCCGCTTGTGCCCTCAGGCTGTGTGCGGCTCCATCAGGGAACCGCACGCACTGCAGACTGGGAAGGAACACCTCCCCCCAGGGCTGGCGCTACCTGTTAGGCGGACTAGGCAGCCGCCAGGAGTGCCGGCCCCCCTCATGCTGCAGCCACCCGGGCGCTCTGCAGAGAGCCTCAAGCGGCTGCAGCTTTGCCCGGGCTGGTGCGTCCATGAGGGCACACCGCCCGGGCGTAGCATGAGTAGAGGGGCTCCCTCCTGTCACTCCCTCACTGTAGAGTGGCCAAGCTCTGTATGGTCCGCGGGTACAAGGAGCATCTGTCTCCTGTACCTGGCCGAACTAACAGGAAGTGCACACTGAGTGTGCACTTCCTTTTAATCCGGCAGGGTACAGGAAACAAAAGCTCCCTGTACCCGCGGACCATACAGGGCTCGGCCACGCTACAACAGAGGTAGGGGAGGGGAGATTGACATCCTACACACAAAGACAATGCACCCCCTTGCACAGAGAAAAACACACAATGCATTACACACAATGCAACCCTTACACACACAGAAACACACAATGCATTCATTACACACACTCAATGCATCCCTTACAGATACACACACTGCATCCCGTACATACACAGAAACACACCTTGCAGCCCTTACACATACAAACACAGATTCACACAATGCATTCCTTACACACAAATCAGGACATCCCCTACACACTCCACCCCCTGTGAACAAACTCATTAGTGGAACATGAAGGTGGACCCTGGGACCCACACCTTGAGCTGTGTAAAGGGCCCCCCAAAAATGGAGCTGCTTCCCGTTCTCCCAGAACATTGATTTTTGTGACCACAGTTACAAACAGCTTCCAGAGATCCTGTTCTACACCACACCAGTGGAGCCAAACTGCAGCCCATGATCATCCTCATCTGGTTGTATGTAGGCAATCTAGTATATTATTCGTGGCACTAATCTCTAATTTACCTCACATTAAAGGACCACTATAGTGCCCTGAGGGTGCCCCCACCCTCAGGGACCCCCTCCGGCCGGGCTCTGGGGAGAGGAAGGGGTTAAAATTTTACCTTTCTCCAGCGTCGGGCGGGGAGCTCTCCTCCTCTTCGGCTGAATGCGCATGCGCGGCAGGAGCTGCACGCGCATTCAGCCAGTCTCATAGGAAAGCATTCATAATGCTTTCCTATCGACGCTTGCGTCTTCTCACTGTGATTTTCACGGTGAGAAGCACGCAGACGCCTCTAGCGGCTGTCAAGGAGACAGCCTTTAGAGGCTGGATTAACTTATTTATAAACATAGCAGTCTCTCTGAAACTGCTATGTTTATATATATATATATATATATATATATATAAAAAAAAAAAGGGGGTTAACCCTAGCTGGACCAGGTACCCAGACCACTTCATTAAGCTGAAGTGGTCTGGGTGCCTATAGTGGTCCTTTAAAGAAACACTATAGTCCCCAGAACCACTGCAGCTTAATGTAGTGGTTCTGGTGTCTATAGCCTGTCCCTGCAGGCCTTTTAATGTAAACACGGCGGCACTGCAGCACTGGTGTTAGTTAACATGGCAGATCATATGGGTGTGGCATTGTGATGTCACATGGGGGGGGAGGCAAACTTTACTTTTGCCTAGGGCGGCAAAAATCCTTGCACCGGCCCTGCCTGTCACGTGACTAACCGGCCGGATGTCCAGAGGTCCCCCTGCTATATCAGGTAAAAGGGGGGGGGGAACAACAGTTTGTAGGGGGGAGAGCAGAGCCGGTCACCTCTGAAAAGAGAAAAAAAACAGCAACCTGAGCATTTTTAGTGTTAATTAATGGAAGGGTTAAAGAAGGGGGGGTTCTAATATGGATGGGGGGAGAGGGGTAGGTAATAAAATAATTGGAAAGGGGTTATGGGGGCTACTAATATGGATGTGAGGAGGGGGAAGGTAGAAAAATAATTGGAAGGGGTTAGGGGAGTACTAATATGAATGAAAGGGGTAGGGGGGTTCTTATGTGCATGGAAGGGGTAGGGTTGGTTCTAATATTCATGGAAGGGGTAGAGACGGGTAGTAAAATGTATGGAATGCACTTCTGAAAGTGTCACTGAACGGCAGTTAGGAAATGTGGTCACCCTAAGTCAGGAGCAGTATTACACAATCTGTATATGCATAAAAAAAAATATAAAAAGTAATCTGCAAAGTACAAAATGTTTGTGTCATATGTTGTGCTAAAATTTAAGCTAGGAATATGCATATTTTTTTTTAGAATAATGATACAAACATTTTATTTCTTACATTTGTGATGATTCTTTTTTCCCCTCTATATTCAAGGGACACTATAGTCACCAGAACCACAACAGCTAAACATAGTAGTAGTTCTGGTGTCTATAGCATGTCTTTGCAGACTTTTTAATGTAAGCACTGCCATTTTGTAAAAAGGCAGTATTTACATTACTGCTGAGGAATACCTCTAGTGTACACTCAGATGGCCACTAGAGGTGCTTCCTAGTCGAGACATGAATGCCGCCCTATGAAATATCTGCACATGTGCGGCAAAGCTGCGCCACTGGCGCCCTGTGCTCTTCGCAGATGAAAGCATGTGCTCTTCACACACTGAACACATGTGACAGAGTCTGGAGATGCCGTGGAGAACATTCAGCTGCCTGCAACATCCTCCAGCATGACCAGTTTGGCAGTGGGTCAGTAATGGTGTGGGGTGGCATTTCTTTGGGGGGCTGCACAGCCCTCCATGTGCTCACCAGAGGTAGCCTGACTGCCATTAGATCCTCAGACCCCTTGTGAGACCATATGCTGGTGCGGTTGGCCCTGGGTTCCTCCTAATGCAAGACAATGCTAGACCTCATGTGGCTGGAGTGTGTCAGCAGTTCCTGCAAGACAAAGACATTGATGATATGGACTGGCCCGCCCGTTCCCCAGACCTGAATCCAATTGAGCACATATGGGACATCATGTCTCGCTCCATCCACCAACGTCACGTTGCACCAGAGACTGTCCAAGAGTTGGCAGATGCTTTAGTCCAGGTCTGGGAGGAGATCCCTCAGGAGACCATCCGCCACCTCATCAGGGGCATGCACAGGCATTGTAGTGAGGTCATACAGGCAAGTGGAGGCCACACACACTACTGAACCTCATTTTGACTTGTTTTAAGGATATTAAATCAAAGTTGGATCAGCCTGTAATGTGTTTTTCCACTTTAATTTTGAGTGTGACTTCAAATCCAGATCTCCATTGGTTGTAAAATTTGATTTCCATTTTTTTTTTTTTGTGCGATTTTGTTGTCAGCACATTCAACTATGTAAAGAACAAAGTATTTCAGAAGAATATTTAATTCATTCAGATCTAGGATGTGTTATTTTTGTGTTCCCTTTATTTTTTTTGAGCAGTGTAATATAATGGATCCTATATATAACACATACTATATAATATACTATAATGAATCCTATATAATATAACATACTATATAATACAATATAACATACTATAATAATACTATATAAGTTATAATATAACATACTATATAATATAATATAACATACTATACAATACAATAAAACATACTATATAACACACTATAATAATACTATATAATTTATAATAACATACTATATACTATAATGATATATCATTTATAATATAACATACTATATAATGTAATATAATTTATAATATAACATAATACAATATAACACACTATAATAATACAATATAATATATCATACAATAATATAATAATAATATAATAATATAACAATCTATAATATAATAATACTATATAACATACTATAATATAATAATATAACAATCTATAATATAATAATACTATATAACATACTATAATAATACTATATAACAATCTATAATATAATAATACTCTAACAATGTAATATAATAATACAATATAATATAACACACTATAATAATATAATATAATAATACTATAATAACATAATATAATATACTATTACTCTAACAATGTCTCCAGGCCTTGGAGCCAGTCTGACACTGCACTGAGTACATTTGGCTCTGTTTCTAGTAACAAACTGAACTCCACCATGGAGCAGCCAATGGGGTCATAGCGATGGGAAAGCTCCACCAATGAGTGTACAGGGGAGGCGGGCTCAGTGGATGAATGACAAAGCATGCAGCTAATAGGAATCCGAGTTGTGTATAAACTGGTGGGCCCACCTTGAGTCAGAGCCAATGAGAACGAGACAGGGATGCACGGCTAACCAATAGGCAGCGAAGGGGGCGTGTCATCGGGCGCTCACAGGGCGGCTCACCGAGAGCTGCGAGTTCGCCGGCGGAAGAGGATTTTCGGCTCACATAGCTACCGAGCCGCCGGACCTGGCGCCATGACGTCAGCATCCACTAAGGTAACCGGGCAACGTGCACGGCGTCTGATTGGCGGGCTGGGATCATGTGCCGCCAGGTTATTGTGTTGCACAGCATGTCGGGAATTGTAGTTCCTGGCAGGATGGGGGTTCTAGCAGGTTATTGTCAATGAATCCCGTGCAGGGCTGAGGGCTGGCATGGCTGGATTGGCAGCATTGGAGGGCTAAAACCCGTGTCACGCTCAGCCAGCCCCTGGATTTATCATGGAGCTCATAATTACAAAACCATACACTGAGCGTGGCTACTATACACTGAGTGTGGCTACTATAAACTGAGTGTGGCTACTATACACTGAGTGTGGCTACTATACACTGAGTGTGGCTACTATACACTGAGCGTGGCTAGTATACACTGAGTGTGGCTACTATACACTGAGTGTGGCTACTATACACTGAGTATGGCTAGTATACACTGAGTGTGGCTACTATACACTGAGTGTGGCTAGTATACACTGAGTGTGGCTACTATAAACTGAGTATGGCTAGTATACACTGAGTGTGGCTACTATAAACTGAGTGTGGCTAGTATACACTGAGTGTGGCTAGTATACACTGAGTGTGGCTAGTATACA
>OW240914.1:28861814-28930775 GCA_933207985.1 Pelobates cultripes
AAAGGCCAAATAATGTAATTTTATTGCAGTATATCGATGACCTACTCCTATGTTGCGATAATATGGAATCTTGTATTGTAAACACTCTTTCCTTGCTAAAATTCCTAGAAAAAGCAGGCTGTAAAGCGACAAAAACTAAACTGCAAGCATGTGTAGAGAAAGTTATTTTCCTAGGACATTGCATTTCCCAGGGCATAAAACATCTCACGGAAAGTAGAAAAACTGCAGTTCAAAATATTAGACCCCCCCGCAGTTTAGCCCAGGTTCGTACTTTCCTCGGTTTGATTTCTTACAGCCGCCCTTGGTTGCGTTCCGTAGCTATCTACATGCAACCACTGTATGATTGTCTTGCCAACGAAAACAAACCATTTAAATTAACCCATGCGGCAGAAAATGCCTTCTATACACTTAAGGTACTGGTAACGTCAGCTCCGGCACTGGGTCTCCCAGATTACAGAAAGAATTTTAACCTGTTCTGTACTGAGCAATCAGGTTATGCTACATCTGTCCTTACACAGGATCATGGTGGTAAACAAAGACCAATAGCATACTACTCCACCAGATTAGACCCTGTTGCCAGGGGTGCCCCCTCATGTGTTAGGGCAGTGGCGGCTGTTACTGCCCTCCTGGACAAAGCCACTGATATTGTTTTAGATAATCCTGTGACCATATACACACCGCATGATATCAACAGCATACTCTCACAAGTCCAACCAAAACACATACATACTGCAAGGTATCTCAGAATGCAATGTGCCTTACTTATGCCACCTAATGTTACTCTTAAAAGGTGTATGGTGTTAAATCCATCTACATTACTTCCCCTGGATTTAAAAGAGGGGAGTGGGGATAGTGTGAATGGTTGTACTTCTGATCTTTTTGTAAATTCACTTTCACCAGATGAGTTAGCTGATGCCCAGGTACCCCATGATTGTGCAGCACTAATGGCACAAGAGACAGCAGGTTTTTTGCATGTATTTGATTCTCCATTATCTAATGCAGATTTTTAGTTTTTTGTAGATGGTTCCAGATATGCTGATGAGAAGGGTAATTTCCACACTGGATATGCTGTCGTCTCTGCACATGAGGTAATAAAAGCTGAACCACTCGCTCCTCACTGCTCTGCACAGGAGGCAGAGCTGAAGGCACTCGCTGAAGCGTGTAAAATGGCTTCTGGTAAGACTGCTAATATTTATACAGACTCTCGCTATGCTTTTGGCATAGCCCATGATTTTGGCCCTATATGGCGGGCTCGTGATTTTCTCACCTCAGCAGGAACTCCAATCAAGAATTCTGAAGCCGTGAGTGCACTTATGGACGCTATCCTGCTACCCACTCAAGTAGGCATCATCAAGGTGGCAGCTCATGTGAAGATCACAGATGAAATCTCAAGAGGAAACCACAAAGCAGACGAAGCTGCCAAGCAAGCAGCAATCAAAGTTCATCCCTCTACAGGTAATACCTTTCTACAAGTTGTTCTTACAGATGACGCCGTTGACTACAATATACTGTTGAGCTTACAAAGACAGGCAAGCAAGGAAGAACATGACCTCTGGAGGAAACAAGATGCAGAACCTGATGATGACAGAATGTGGAGGAAAGGTAAAAGACTGTGTTTACCATGAGTGTTGTACCCAATGATGGCCCAGATTGCCCATGGACCTACACATCTATCCAAGATGCACATGAACAGCATAGTAAACACCCATTGGGTAGCACCCGGATTTACTGTTGTAGCAGCTAAACACACCCAAGCTTGCATGATTTGTGCTAGAAACAATCCAGGACAAGCTGTGAAAACACCAAGTAAGCACACACCAAGGCCACTTTACCCGTTTCAAAGACTGCAGATAGACTATATTCAACTACCTAAGGTAGGAGTGTATGAATATGTGTTGGTGTGCATTGATCTCTTTTCAGGTTGGCCTGAGGCCTACCCAGTGTCGAAAGCCACAACGAAGGTCACAGCAAGTAAGCTTCTGAAGGAACTGGTATGTAGATATGGAGTACCTGAAGTAATTGAAAGTGACAGAGGTAGCCATTTCACTGGGGAAATAATGCAAGAAATTATGAAAGGCCTAGGGATCAGTCAGGCCTTCCACACCCCATATCACCCCCAGAGTAGTAGGAAAGTAGAAAGGGCAAATGGCACCTTAAAGAACAAGATTGCAAAAACCATGCAAGACACAGGGAAGCCCTGGACTGAATGCCTTCCCCTAGCACTCTTTTCTATGAGATTCACCCCCAATTCCAGACATGGCTTATCCCCTTTTGAGATCCTGTTTGGATGTGCCCCAAAGACAGGCCTCTATTTTCCCCAAACACTACAGATGCAGCATGGTAGTATGACTGCCTATGTTCAGGCCCTACACCAAAGATTAGGCAGGGTGCATAAACAAGTCTTTGATTCTATTCCAGATCCAGACTCTGATTCTGCAACTCACAAACTGCAACCTGGTGATTGGGTGGTGATAAAGAGGCATGTGAGGAAAGGACTTGAACCATGCTTTGACGGTCCATTCCAAGTGCTCTTGACTACGGCTACCTCAGTGAAACTAGAAGGAAAAGCCACGTGGATACATGCCAGTCACTGTAAACAAGTCACTCTGACTGATCCACCAACATGAAGCTGTTCTTATCCTTTACCATTTTATACTGTATTCGGATATGCTGCTCTGATTTGAGACCAGAAAATAATAATGCATGGCAGGAAAATATATGGTTGCAGATAGCAAAGGCTTTTAATTTAACCTCCTTTTGCCTCAACCCTCTCCTCAGTACTGAAAACGCCATTGAATCTTGTCTTATAGCTGTCCCTACCCCCATCTCACTGTTAAGGAAGTACCTACATACCCATAGACCCCATAAATCTCTACAACTATATTCTTATGCCTTCAACCCACTCGTAGGCAAGCCTCCTCTAGCCCTGAAGACAATTAATGTGACAGGAGCTGAACTATGTTGGTCTTTTTCATGTAATTGTTCAAGAGACCCTAATACTGAATCCCTGTTTTGCCCCACATGGTGGAAAAATACCACGAATTGTAGAGCCCTAAGCACCACTATGAATTGTACCAAAACTCACCAAGTTATGAGTTACCACTACAATGTCTATCTTCCTAAAGGATGGACTTTCTCCTGTGGAAATATTACTTATGCTTATGTCCCAGGTAACATTACAGGAGGTCCCTGTGCAATCTCTCGCCTAACCATGACCATGTTTTCCAAATCTGACCTGATCACTAAAACCACCCAGCTACACAAACTGCTGAGAGACAGGAGAGACAGGAGAGATGTTAAAAACACCCTTAATGCAGATTGTAACCCAGAAATCACTCTCTTATCTAAAGCCGAATACTCTGCCCTAGCGTACACCTTGGTAGGAGTCCCAGGTTTAGCATTGTATAATACCCGAGTAGTAAATGCTGTAGCCTGTTCCCTTGCAAAAGGTTTAAGTGCCACTTCACAGGCCCTAGAAGAGCTACTTATGGACAGCCAGGCAAATAAGAAGGCAATCCTTGAGAATAGAGCAGCCATTGACTACTTACTAATGAAACATGACTTAGGCTGTGAAGCTATAGAAGGTATGTGCTGTTCTAACCTATCTGACCATGGCACTATGATCCATAAACATATAAAAGATTTACATGACTTAGTACAGGATATCAAACAGGATACTGGCTTCTTTGGGGATTGGGATTGGACATTTGGGCTAGGAACATGGTTGACTTTACTAATTAAGAAGATTTTGTACTTTTTGCTGTTAGCTATATTTGTCATTATGGCTATTTTTCTAACCTTTAGATTTTTTTCATGTCTACTAACCTCTCTATGTAAAAGCAAACCTACTATTGGTCGTACCTTAACTTACATTCCACCTCCGACTTCGAAAAGGTTTTATGATGTTACCTCGCCTAACAAATGAAGGAACTCTCCTCTGCTGATTCTGGTGGTCTCTCAGTCCAAGGGAACCATGGTGAAGCAATAAATGAAAGTCCCACAGGCTTTGGCTAGCAGGCCTGGATATACCTTGGACATTTGGGTGACCCTTGGATCAAAAGAGGGGATTGTGATAGAATTTATCTTGATTCCAAGGCTCAAGCTTATAGGTGTCATATAATGATATCCTATATTAAAATTGGCTAACTTGGACTCAGGAAATGCTTGATGCTTAAACAACACTTAAGACCATATATGTCTAAGTTCCGGGAGCAGAGAGCCCCCACCTAAGATGTCTCTGCTCTAATCATTTTGTTCTCTCTTACCTTGAAACTTATTTGTTATGGGTACATGATGCTCATCCCTATGTCTTACCTGTATTCTCTTCCTATTACTGTTCTAAGAGTATTTGCACGTAAGCACTTACTTTTTAAAGCGGCACTGTCATGCCGAACTTACCTTTCCTCAATCTCTTCCTCTTCTCCCTCTCTCTCAGGATCTATTATTATTTTCTTCCTGTCTTCTTTAGTTTTCTTTAAAATCATAAGACAAAGTAGGGACTCTTTGCCTTATGGAGGATTCCTCCGCTTGACCAGCTCTGACCAGCGGAGGAGCAAAGTGTGCTTCATTTCTGCTGGTCAGAGCAATTTTCCCATGATCCTTACCTTCCCTCTGTGTTCCCACAATGCTTCCTGTCACTTTACACAAAACTGACGAATTGCGTTCTAAGTGAATGAGAACAGTATGTTCGTTTCTTTTAGAACGCAATTCGGCATTTTATTCGGATCGGAATTTCATTCTAATCAATGAAACTCCGATCCTATTCATTGCCGCGGCTTTATAAGCCTTGACCCGCCCTGCGGAGCTCAGTACGCGGCGTGCCCTCGAAGGGCGAACATGGATTTATTTATTTTTGCGCTCGTTTTTTTTTTTTTTTTTTAAAGTGCGACGGGTATGATGGATTTTTATTTGGCCTTTTTGGGGGCTGAAGAAAGAAGACTTTAGAAAAAAGAAGACGTCAAATGGTAAGTTAAATTTTTTTTTTTTACAGGTTAGTTATTTTATTCCCCCCTCACTATTTTTAGGGTGAGGGGGGTAGGTAGGGGATAGGTTTTTTTTGGGTGGGGGGTGGTGACTAGGGGCTTGGGACCCCTAGTCACCTTGATTGGGGTTTTCATTTAGGGCCCCCACCCACCGCCACCATGGGGTGGGGGGGGGTGTATGCACTGCAGGTCCCTACTATTGTTTTATTAGCTGCCCACCCAATCACAAGCAGGGGTAATGTGGGGGAGCATTGCAAACTCCTTATTTAGCTTTATCAGCCCCCACTCAACGGGGAGTGAACAGGTCTCATTGTTTTGTTCAATCAATGCGAAGGGAATGGGGAGAAACTCTGGTTGAAATTTTATTAGGGGCTCTACCCACCGCTTCAGGGGTTGTGGGGAGTGGAACAGCAGGTCCTTATTGTTTTATGCCCTACCCACCGCCAGGGTGAAGGCCAGGGGACAGTGGCCTCTTTGTTAAAGTTTTAGTTAGGGCCCACTGCGCAGGGTAGCTGTGGGCATCGCCTTATCTTATTTAGGCCCCGCCCACTGCTCAGGGTAATGTGGGGATGGACAGTATCCTTATCTTTCATGGCCTCACGCTTGGGGAGGGGGGGAGGACAATAGGTCCGCCCCCCTTATTGTAATTTATGTCATTTTTTTTCAACAGTGAGCAGCCACAGGCTGCTCACTGTTTAGTAGACATGCCCCTACTTGCGGTATAGCGAGTAGGGGCATTTGGGAGATTTTAATCTCCCTTGTGCTATTATGGGGGTCATATTGACCCCCATAGAGTGAGAGGGGGACCTGGAGGGGCTTATGAAGTGGTGGGGAGCACTGCTCCCTGCCGCTTCTATAGTTACATATTACAAGGAGGGAGCTGCACGCCGGTAGCTCCCTCCTTGTAATAAACTGAACGAACAAACTAACACTGATACATAGTGTTTGTTTGTTCGGCTGAAATTTCTATTCACTCATTCGTCTGTCTGATGAATGAATGAATAGATGAAATTCCCGTTCGCATGTCCAGGTGTTTCACTGGGCATGTGCGGGAATCTCACAGTCCGCCTAGTGTGGGCTGATGACGTGTCCCACAGGGACTTCATCTACCCACACAAAGATGGCGGCGCCCTGAATATAGATCGGGGCAGAAAATAAGGATTAAAAAATAGGTAATGTGGGGGGCTTAGGGGCATTTGGCGGTGACTAGTGGGTCAATTGGATGTAGTGGAGGCGGGAGGGGGGTTAAAAAAAAAAACGGGATTCAGCATGACAGTGCCGCTTTAATGTATAAAAGCCAGCTGATGAATAAAACGTCAGAGGCTTATTTTGAATACCAACAGGTGTCTGGTGTCTAATTCTTGCTTCTCCAAGTGCACTTGTAACAACAATTTAGGCTTCCTCTGAATATAACAAAGATCAACATTTCTGATCCACAACAATCCCCACAAGTGGCATGTTCTGATTGGCAGCTGACCACTTTCATTTATATCGGAATGTCTGATCTCAGCGGAGCAGAACACAAGGAAGTTAAATATTCCGGAAGGTTTAAAATAATGATCACATCCCGGAACTCCCCATCATAAATTAGTTCCTCCCCACTGCTGGGCATACAGTTACATCTAGTGATAATCTTGCTCACGCTTCTTAATACAATCGTTCACAAATTGTAGTTATTATATGATAATATTTTCTTTCCCAAATTATCGAACGACTTGTAAGAGTATATATTTTAGATAACTGTTTACACATCACAACATGCCTTTGGTTAGGCTTCCCTACGCCTGCTTCTTTGATTAAGTTACTTTATGTCTTAATGTTTGTAACGGATCGTTTTGCACACAAGAGGTTAAAAACCGTTTAGGCGATATTCCCCTTTCATATGCACAGGCAGCTACTGCAATCACCAATCTTCCGAACTGCAAACACACAAATTCTCCAACTCCCGAACTGGAACCATACGAATTCTCCAACTCACGAACAGAAAACACTCGAATGCTATTAAACAGCCGAACAGGAAAAACCATACGAACAGCTTCAGTGGCAGCTCTAGACTTTATGAGGCCTTAGGCAAAACTCAAACAAGAGGCCCCCCACTAGCACTCATAGTAAAAAAACATATAGGGGTTGCATCGTGTGTAAAATGAGCTGTTGATATAATGTATGACAGGCTTGCAGCGCTGGATACAGAGAACTAGTCTCTGTATTCACTGTTGAAGGAGAAAGTGTGACAGGGTGAGGGGAGGTGAGTGTGACATGATGAGGGAGGGTTATGTGACAGGGTGAGTGTGGCGTGGCTTGGCAGGATGAGTGACAGGATAGAAGTTAATGTGATAGGGTGAAGAGGGATGAGTTTGACAGGGTTATGGGTTATGTGTTGCACGGCTGGAGGAGGGAGTGTGACAAGGCAAGGGAAAGTGAGTCAGACAGGATTATGTGACAGGGTGAGTGTGGCATGGTTGGGCCAAAGTGAAAGGGTTAATGTGGAAAAGGATGAGTGTGACAGGGTTGGGGGTGAGTGTGACAGTATGAGAGAAGATGAGTGTGATAGGATTAGGGGGATTAATGTGATAGGGTGAGTGTAGAAGAGCGAGGGCCGGTAATTGTGGTATGGATGGAGAGGGTGAGAGCGACAAGATTAGGAGAGGTTAATGTGAGCAAGGCTGGGTGAAGGGGGCATGACAGCATGTGGGGGGTGACAGTGTGGGGGGTGGCTGTATGTGTGTGGAATTGTGACGTGGGTAGGTGAGAGTGTGGGAGGCAGTGTTGGAAAGGGTGACAGTGTGTGCAGGGGCAGTGTGTGGGAGGGGTGAATATATGTATTGGTGACAGTGTTGGGGGCTGACAATATGGGGTGCAAGTGTGTGAAAGGGTAACAGGGTGAGAGAGCAGTGTGGAGGAATGTGACA
The DNA here is from genome assembly GCA_933207985.1 of Pelobates cultripes. NCBI lineage: Eukaryota > Metazoa > Chordata > Amphibia > Anura > Pelobatidae > Pelobates > Pelobates cultripes. Next base: position 28,869,706 of record OW240914.1, read on the forward strand.
GTTTTGGGGGCAGGGTGTGAGTGGGTGACAGTGAGGAGGAAGATGACAGTGTGGGGTAGTAGTGTGGAGGATGGTGACCGTGTGGGGGGCAGTGTGTTACAGTGTGGGAGGGCAAGGTGTGTGGGACACAGTGTAGTGAGGGCAGGGTGTGTGACAGCATGAGGGGGCAGTGTGTATGACAGTTTAGGAGGGCAAGGTGTGTGGCAATGTGGGTGGCAGAGTGTGTGGGAGACAGTGTGGGGGGCAGGGTATGTGGTGGTCACTGTGGGGGGCAGGTTATGTGGGGTCAGGGTATGTGGACGTCATTGTGGGGGTCAGGGTATGTGGTGGTCAATGTGGGGGACAGTGTCTATGGTGGTCAGTGTGATGGTTAGTGTGGGGGCAGTGTATGTGGTGGTCAGTGTGGGGGCCAGTGTCTGTGGTGCTTAGTGTGGGGGCAGTGTATGTGGAGGTCAGAGTGGGGGCAGTGTATGTGGTGGTCAGAGTGGGGGAAGGGTATATAGGGGAAGTGTATGTGGTGGTCAGTGTATGTGGTGGTCAGTGTGGTCATCAGTGTGGGGGGCAGTGTATGTGGTGGTCATCAGTGTGGGGGGGCAGTATATGTGGTGGGCAGGGCAGTGTGGGGGGCACAGTATGTGACTGGCAGGGCAGTGTGGGGGCAGGGTATGTGGGTGGCAGGGCAGTGTATGTTGTGGCAGGGTATATGGGGAGCAGGGCAGTGTGGGTTGGAGGGCAGTGTTGGGGCAGCGCAGTGTGGGAGGCAGGGCAGTGTATGTGGGTGGGCAGTGGGGGTGGGAGGGTAGTGTTAGGGCAGTGAGGGTGGGAGGGCAGTGTTGAGGCAGTGAGGGTGGGTGGGCAGTGCTGGGGCAGAGGGTGGAGGTTGGGGCAGTGAGGGTGGGTGGGCAGTGTTAGGGGCAGTGGGTGGGTGGGCAAGCCTAGGGCCAGGGTGGGGAGGGCAATGAGGGTGGGAGGGCAGTGTTGGGGCAGTGTATGTAGGTGGGCAGTGTTGGGGCAGTGTATGTAGGTGGGCAGTGAGGGTGGGTGGGCAGTATTGGGACAGTGTGGGTGGGAGGGCAGTGAGGTTGGGAAGGCAATGTTGGGGCAGTGTATGTAGGTGGATAGTGAGGGTGGGAGAGCAGTGTTGTGGCAGTGAGGGTGGGTGGGCAGTGTTGTGGCATGAGGGTGGGGGGCAATGAGGGTGGGCAGTGAGCCGGGCAGTGAGGTGGAGGGCAGTGGGGGGCAGCAGGGTGGGTGGGCAGTGCTGGGGCAGAGTGGGTAGCAGTGAGGGTGGGTGAGCAATGAGGGTGGCAGTGCTGGGCAGTGGAGGGTGGGTGGGCAGTGCTGGGGCAGTGAGGTGGGTGGGCAGGCAGTGAGGGTGGGTGGGCAGTGAGGGTGGGTGGGCAGTGCTGGGGCAGTGAGGGTGGGTGGGCAGGCAGTGAGGGTGGATGGGCAGTGCTGAGGAAGTGAGGTTGGGTTGGCAGTGCTGGGGCAGTGAGGGTGGGTGGGCAGTGAGGGTGGACAGTGCTGGGGCAGTGAGGGTGGGTGGGCAGTGCTGGGCAGTGAGGGTGGGTGGGCAGTGCTGGGGACACTAAAATACCTTTTTATTTAATATAATTCCCTGGTGGTCCAGTGGCAGCAGTCCCTGGTGGTCCGGTGGGATCACTTCCGTCTGCAGCTCCGCGAGAGCTGCAGACCTTGTTCTCGCGAGAGCCTGTCAGAGCGTTGCCGTGGTAACTGGGCAAGCCGCTGGGCCCCCTCTCAGTGTCGAGTCCTCGGTCATTGACCGAGCACCCAACAGTTCAGTCTGCCATAAGGTGATTTAGGCGGCCGCGAGGCCCCAGCAAGCGCGAGGCCTTAGGCGGCCGCCTAAATCGCCTAATTAGAGAGCCGCCTCTGAACAGCTTACACTCCTGGCAGTCGCACTGTAACAGCATACAATCCAATCCCACCCCACCCCCCCAAGAACGAGACGACACTTTGTTTGAGGATCAAGCAGAACTGATTTACTGTGGCTACCTGCCCGGCTTTTATGCAGGTCTGCCACCTGGTGGACACTCCCCTAGAGGACCAGAAGGGAAACTCGGACACAAAGGGTAAAAGGACCAATCACAAGCTTACACATTTAAACAGATCCCACAATGCACTGCAATCCCTCCTCTCTGTCCTGGAGATAATTGGGAAGTAATCCAATTATCTCCAAGGACAGACGCAAAACTCCATTAGCCACATGTTAGTAAAAAGACATAAAATTACACAGTGTTACAATTACTACATAAAACATATACATTCAACATATCCCCAGATAGCTTAGATCTGAGCGCACATTATTACCGAATGGCGCTCAAATCACATACATACAGTTGAATCGCCATGGAGCCAAAGTCTTTCCCATAGTCTTTTGGTATACGAATGGGCTCCATGGCTTAGCTATCTGGAGGTAACACTGCTCACATAAGGCAAATAAAAGGTTTTTACTGCAGGGCCATAGTCCAGTGGCAAGAGGTATGCAACCAGGCTTCTCCAGTGGCGAGTTGTTAATTAAGAATGCAAATGTTAACAAGTCAAGCTAGACTGGGTTCCATGCTACATGCACTAAGCATATTTGTACTGACACATTTCTATTGCATCACCCTCGATTTTGTCACAAGGGTGGTCTCTGCCCTTTCTTCATGCTTTTCTTACACTTTCTACCATCTTTTAAATTCTATTCTTACCCCTTCGGGAACATATTTGTGCTTTATTGTGTTTTTTTCTTTTCTTCAGTTATTTTGTTCTGCTTTGCTTACGTTACATCACGCAAGTTACGTTCTCCATTATTGACGTTGTTTGGAGTATGTTGTATGAATGTCATCAATACTGCAGAGAATGTATCAATATAATTCTTATTATAATGACACTTAATGCCAAGGGACTTAACATCATATATATAAAAAATAAAAAAAATCAAGCTCTTGTAGAATTAAAAAGTTAACCAAGTTCTTATCAGCTAAAACCCATTTCTAAGACTGGCACTCCTAGTTACAATGAGACTCTTCCCATAAGGTATTTTAACAGAACACTGAAATATAAAACCACAGCATTACTGCTCCTCACAACCATCACATCTATACTCCTTGTTAACCAACTCTGGTTTGGAAAGTAATTTTCTGGGGGGAAAAAACTTTATTTTGGTACCTTGTAACATTTATCTTCCCAGTAGGTCACAGTATAGTTTTTATTGCTGTACCTAGTAGACTTGTGTACTAGTAGATTAACCAAAATTTGGTTAATCTAAATCGATTTGGCAGAAAAAAATTAATTAGTTTAGGTAGTCAGAAATGTATTTATAGGGAGATTTACCGTATTTACTCGATTTAAATGTGCATTAGATTCGATGGTGCGTTAAAGTTGAGGCAAAATGGCATTACGGCAATTTTTCATTCTGGTGAATTCACACAGGTGAACTCACACAGGTCATTTCATACAGGGCAAATTTAATTACAGGGAACTCACACAGACAAACTCACACAAGCGAATGCACACAGGCAAATTTCATTCTGGCGAATTCAGACAGGCAATTCCGGAAAGAGGGCTTAAGAAAGAATAGGCTTAAACCGTAACACTAAAATTGAAATATCATCAATGTTACTATGGTATATGGCAATAAACATTCTCATTGTGGCACAATGTTGTGTAGTAGTATATTCTTGTAATGTGCATTACATTCGCCAGCAAAACATTTTTCAGCTTCCAGGTTTAAAAAATTGAGGTGCGCATTAGATTCAAGTAAATACGGTAGTTTTTGGTTTAATTTCGAGCATGCAAACTATTCAGGAAAATGATTCAAACAAACCAAAATTGAGCTAAAAATGGCCAATCAATATACTGCAAAATACAGTGAGAAGACGTAATAGATGGAAAAAGAGGAGGAGCGTAAAAAATCTATACTTGTATCTTTATTAACTATATAATAAATAAATACATACTTTTTTGCTGCTACTCTTTTTTCCCCCTCTATTGCTTACTTCTCACTTGGTCTATGCATCAAATGAACATTTAGAGGCTGTTCTCTAGCCATCAATCATCTTTTCTTTTTTTTTTTTTCACACTTGGAACTCTGTCCATATGCCATTTCGGAGTTTAAAATTTCAGTCGCTGATCGTCCAAAATTCATATTGCGATTTAGGAGAAGTGATCCATTTTTCTTTTTAAAAAAATGAAATTGAGGAGTAGGGAGAGCAGAAGACAAGGAAAAGTGCCAAGAGAAGATAGATAAAGTATAGGAGAGTATCGGAGAAGTTGGCAAAGAAAGGAGATGAACGAAGAGATAAGAAATATAGAGAGAGAGACTAAGTTGTAAACTGTACAAGGTCTCTGAAGTATTAATTACCTGTAATAGGAAATAGTGTTTAGAGTATGTGCACCAGAGTGCGTCTTCGGTCAAACAGATCATATTTTGTGAAATTGCCCACCCAGCGCACCAAATTAGAGAGCCGTCTCTCAAAGTGTGTAGATGTGTTGCACACAGAACTGGTTATCTTTTCCATCGTAAAGATAAATATAATTTCATTTTCGATTTCTATTAACGTGAGTGGTGTAACTTTCCAGCTATGCACAGTTTGATCGCAGCAAAAATTCTGAAATTAGCAAATTCTTATGAGCAGAAGTGGTTGATTCCCTGTATGAATACGGTCTGTTGAGGAACGATTGTCCAAGGGTCTGGGGTCAGCATCACTCCAATGGCAGAATGTCTCTTAACATTTAGCACTTTGCTTCAGGATATCACCTGCTTTTCCATTATACATTTGTCCTATATATTTTGCAAAAGATTATCAAATTATTTGATGTTGCAGATTAGACTTCATAGAAAATCCAATAGTACTGTAATATGATCAGATCATGCTCCTACATTTCTTACAATTTCTTTTTTCTCATAAAATCTGTTGTGATGGTATGGTACGTGGCTGTTTTATTCCTAGAGAGATACTAAGATGATCCTAATTTGGCTCTTCTCAAAGAAATATCAAGAACACTAATAAAACTACTGTAAATGTCCATAACTAGCAGGATCTGAAAGATTCCATGAGACACAGTTGATGTCCAACAATCAATGATAGTTTTCTATGAATATGGCATTGTATGCAGACATTTGTTTGATCCAGAGGAAAAGGCCCGTCATGTAATCAAAGTATTCTTCCAAGCACACATAAACTCGCTGAAACTAATTTCTACCTTTTTTTTTTTTTTTTTTTATAAATTCTTTATTTATACGTTTTGCAAATGTTTTATGAGTATCGGTGGGGTACAGAAAAGAGAGGGAAGGGCAGTAGGTACATTCTCATTTGCATTTTGTTACATTTCTCATTATTTGCTACATTTCAGGTTTTGCATGTAACAATTTGCGTTTGTGCGTGGGGCTCTCGTTGTTGCCTAGGGTCCAGTTTATGTGTTGGATTTGTGTCCCCTATGAGTTGGGGTCTTCTATGACTTGGAGGCCCTCACGTGCTGGTAGTGCCTAGCCATGTGGAGGGTCGTGGGGTGGGAGGAGGGCGGGGGTGGGTGTATTGGATTGTTGGGGTGTGTCTCGTGGGCCTTCCGGCTTGGGTATCTCGTGTGGTTATTTATGGTCGTGGGCGTTGTTTTGACTTTGGCCCTTAGTTCTGTGTTGGGGGCGGTTCGTTGGGGGGGGTGCGGGGGGCATGTGGTGTCCTTCATTGGTTGGGGCCTGAGTGTGTCAGTCGCTGGGAACAGTTCCCCAGTGGGTGTGGGTGGTTGTGTCCGGGGGGGTGATGACATGGGGGTCGTATCTCTGGTGTGGGGGTGGGGGAGTGTTCTCTCAGCAGGGGCATGGGTGCAGGCGCCCGGTGTGGTCCGACCCTCGTCTACGAGTGTGTGGTGGTGGGTTTCTGGGCCCGGTTGATGTGGTTTTCACGTGTGCTGGTCCGTGAGTTGGGTTTGGGGGGTTCCCTCGTCTGGGCGCGCCGCGCTCTGGTGTGGCTGGGTGCTATCTATGTTGTCGAGACGAGTAGGGGACCACCAGTGTTGTTGTTGGGTATGGGAACCCCTCCCGCCCCCGCGCGCCCACGCCCACCCGGCCCTATTGGGATAGGGGGATGAGAGGGAGAGGTAGAGTGGGAGAAGCAAGGGATCGAGAGGAAGAAAGAGAGAGAGGGGAAGAAAAAAAAAAAAGGGGGTAGCTGTGCGGTGTCTGTGGGGGGTGGCCTGTAGTTAGGATAGTTGTGTTATCCTTTGTTTGCGGAGTGGGTCCTGGTTGACGTGGTTTTCATTTCTACCTTTTAAACTCATAGAAAACCTTTCTCACCAAAACGAAAATCATTTAGCAAAATATAATTTAAATTCATAAAACCGCTAAAAAAAATAACCTTGGGGATTTGGGGAGCATATGGTGATCTTTTGTGTAATCATTTCTGTAATAATGAAACTTTTTTCACTTACCACTTCCCTTTTCTAATTTTTATATACGTAAACAATGACATAAAGTCCGTTCTGAAGAGAATAATGTTATTATGCAACATTATCACGAGTTCCTAAAAAAATTAAGAAAGAGCAAAGATAAGGTAAGTATATAGTTACATAGTTACATAGCTCAAAAGGGACATGCGTCCTTCGTCATATGTTTTTGCTGTTGATCCAAAAGAAGGCAAAAAAAAAAAAACAGTCTGAAGCGCTACCAATTTTGCAACAAACTAGGAAAAAATTCCTTCTTGACCCCAAAATAGCAGTCAGATATCTTCTTGGATCAAGCAGCCATTACCCCACTAATTAGAAATTATATCCCTGTATGTTATGTTTTTGCAAGTATTTATCCAATTGCAGTTTAAACATTTGTATGGACTCTGACAAAACCACCTCTTCAGGCAGAGAATTCCATATCCTTATTGCTCTTACTGTAAAAAAACCTTTTCTTTGCCTTAGATGAAATCTCCTTTCTTCCAGCCTAAATGCGTGTAACAGATCACCTGGCACCCCGACTGGGTACCTCCGTTGAAGGATGCTCCTAGCGCTTCCTGAGGACTCCAAACACTGCAGCAGACACCACAACCACCGAACCGGAGAAGCATATGAATGCTGTAAGCAGCTGAACAGGAAAAGCATACAATCAGCTTACACTCCTGGCATACAATCCAATTCCCCCAATAAAGAGACAACACTTCGTTTTGAGGTCAAGCAGAACTGACTGTACTGGCACATACAGCCTCTTTTATTCCCAATCCACAAACTTAGTACTGCCCACAGAGTTTTACAGAACAACCAATAACACACGTACATTACAGAAAACACTCCCAGCAATTATACACAAAATCCTCCCCTCTGCCTGTGATATAATTATGGTACACAATACGTTAACATAATTATCACAAGCAGGAAAAATACAGTTTTTATACATGTGCTATAACTTTAAAAATATACATCCAATCTTCATATTCAGAATCAGCACACTTTAAACATAAACACTCTCAAATATCAGACAAATCCATCCAGTAGATAAAAAGTTAGCTGGGAGTCTTTTTTTTTTTTTTTTTACACACAGAAAAATGATTAAGTCCCATTCAAATGCACGAATGGGGCCGTTCATGCATTTATCTTAGTATAGCAGTGAGTTCAAACTGCCGAACGGGACTTAGTCTCTGCAGCTGAAAACTGAGTGTAGGAGAAGGTCAGCGGTGTTCATTGAAATGTGTAGCCGATTTCAGTTCCATGGATTTGGCTACACATACCACTGACCTCGTTCGAATGAACAAAGATGGCCGCTACGTGTTTGTTTGTTGAATGGCAGCCACTTCGACTACTTCGGCTGCATCCGAAGTGCCAATTTAAAGCTGCAGAACTGCTCCAATACAATTTAAAGGGGCAGCAAGTCTTTTAAAATCCAATCTGCAAAAATAGTCTTTAACAGGCAATATCTTCCAAGGGCCATAGTCTTAAAGGGGCATTGTTCCCAAAAGTGACAGTATGTCCCCAGATGGTTCTTAAAGGGCCAGCAGCAGCATAATTAAATACAATATGCCCAAATACTGTATTGAAATGGCCAAATCTCCCAGGGGCCATAGTCAGCAGGCAGGAGGCGGGCAAACAGGCTTCTCCAATGCCCAGTGGCAAGGTTGGTTTCGCCACAATGTGTGACCTCGTGTCCTATGTATAGCCCTGTTTATAAATAGATTTCCAGATAATGGTTTGTACTGGCCCCCAATATATTTGTATAATGTTATCATATCCCCTCTCTGGTGCCGTTTTTCCAAACTAAAGAGATTTACATGTTTTAACCTTTCTTCGAAACTAAAATGTTCCATTCCTTTTATCAATTTTGTAGCTCGTCTCTGGACTTTTTCTAGTGCAATGATATCTTTCTTTAGAACAGGTGCCCAAAATTGCACAGCATATTCAAGGTGTGGTCTTACCAGCGATTTATAAAGCGGCAAAATGATATTTTCATCCTGAGAATTTATGCCCCTATTTATACATGACAAAATCTTACTGGCCTCAGCAACTGCAGATTGACATTGCATATTGCTGCCTAATTTGTTGTCTATAACAATTCCTAAATCCTTCTCGTGTGTGGTTATCCCTAATTCGCCATTTAGGGTGTAAGTTGCTTGTGCATAGTGTAATGTTTTAGTCCTTCTGGTGCAAAGATCTCCAATTTAAAGATCCAGAAATCCTTCCTTTTCATTGCTGAAGTTATTTGGACCTATTCCAAGTCTTCTAATAGTTAGAGCCGTATCCCAGATATACAAGGTTAGTAAAGAGCTATATCTCAGATATACAGGGTTAGTAAATAGCTATATCCCAGATATACAGGGTTAGTAAATAGCTATATCCCAGATATACAGGGTTAGTAAAGAGCTATATCCCAAATATACAGGGTCAGCATAGAGCCGAGCTATATCGCAGATAAACGGCCAGGTAAATAGCTGAGCCAAATCCAGTAGTGGCTGGTGACTTTTCAAGTTTTTGGGGTGCCAGACTGGACACCTCGATTTGACTATGTCCCTAAATATTTTTAATCACAAATAGTAATATGTCTAAATTGGACAACTGTGATCCCATATATAGGGAATAAACCATATAGACTTATTTCTATTAATTAGTAATATAAATAGGCTATTTTGAGGATAAACACAAATTACAAGTGCAATACAAAGTTTAGCCACAAGATGCCGCCAAATGGTTACTTTAACTATTTAGTTTTACTGTAAGGTAAAATAGAAATTTATTTTCAAAAAAAACTATTTGAAGCTGACAGGCCAGCAAGGAGATTCTCTTCAGGAGAAAATGTTATAACAAAAAAAAAAAAGAATAAAGTTTTTTAAAAAAGTATTTTGCTCAGTGGCCAGACTGCTTAAGTGACATTCACTCACTATTGGAGAGGTGTCTGTCACTGTGGCATTTTATATGTGGAGGGAGCCAGCTGGGGAGTGAATGTGGTAGGCACCCGCCATTAGAGCACGACCTATCACTAAGTGGGAGGGAAATAATTTTAGCTGCCACTGGCCACACTGCGTGCCGCAGAGTGATGTCGGGAGCCAGAATATGATGTCATCACTCTGCGGCGATTGAGGGAGCTAAGCAGGGAGAACTCGCCAATCAGTTCTCCCTCGCTGCCCACCTTGGAACTCAGCTAGCCGCCTGCAACCAGGTTAACAAGGTATTTGCTGGGCATTTGGGGGCGGCGTAATACGCCCTCTCGAAAGTGCCGCCCAAGGCAAATGCCTTGTTTGCCTTGCAGCAAATACATTACTGTGCAGAAGGGGTTAAAAATCCCTTCTGCCACTTACCTGGGTCCAGCGCTGATGTCTTTCAGCGCTGGCTTAGGACTGCCTTCACTTTTCAATAACCGCGCTCGCATTAGGATTTCCCCATTGGAAAACATTATACAATGCTTTCCACTAAAGGTGGAGTTAACCCTGAATGGTATTTATGTCAGTTTCTTAAAAAACTGCAATAATTACCTTTGTAGGGTAAGGGCCCTAGGACAGTGCATCCAGATCACTTCAATGAGCTGAAGTGGTCTGGGGGCCCTTTAAGTGAATGCAGACATATGGTGAGAAAGAGCAGAAACAGACTGGGGAGACATTTAGGAAAAAGATAGAGAGACTGTTTAGATATTTAGGAAACAGCGACTGGGAAACATTTTAGGAGAGAGACATAATGAGTACACATTTAGGGAAAGAAAGATACACACTCTCACTAACACACACACTGACATACACCGTGTCACTTACACACTCTCACTGACATATACATTGTCAGTTACATACTCTCACTAACACCACACACGGACGCTGTCGTAGACATTGTTCGTTACACACTCTCACTAACACACACACTGTCACTTGCACACTCTCACTAACACACACACAGTGTTACTTACACATACTCACTAGCACACTCTCACTGACATACACAGTGTCACTTGCACACTCTCACTAACACACACACCCGAGGAGCTGATGGCAAGTGCCGGCTGTTTAGGCTCATGGACAAAGGTTGAGGGAACTGTCTGTTGGGCAACCACTCAACAGCTGACAGAGTTAGATAATGATAAAATTAAAAATTTAATAAAGCTGTGGTCATTGCCCTTATCCACTAAGAAGGTGTCCGGTGTGTTATTGGGGGGCAACGGTGGGAACATGGATGATGGGTCAGCAGTCAAGTTTCCCCTGGACAAGTTGGGAAGGGGGAGCATGACTGCTGCACATGATTAAGGGGTTGGATAAAAAAAATGATACAAAAGTTGCAAATGGTCAGTTTTCTAAGAGGCGAGGGGAGGAGACTCACCAGTCAGCAGAGACAGGAGCAGACTGACTTTTCCGTTGAGTTCTGGTTGTTTTGTGTCTGGCTTTGTTTTCTTTCTGTTTTGTCACAGCTTAGCGGTATTCTGGACAACGCAAAGGAAAAGGTTAAGACGAAGAGTCGCTTTGGGGAGATGACAGCCCGCATGGGAGCTAATGGCAAGTGCCAGCTGTTTAGGCTCATGGACAAAGGTTGGGGGAACTGTCTGTTGGGCAACCACTCAACAGCTGACAGAGTTGGATAATGTTAAAATAAAAAATTTAATAAAGCTGTGGCCATTGCCCTTATCCACTAAGAAGGTGTCCGGTATGTTATTGGGGGGGCAATGGTGGGGACATGGATGATGGGTCAGCAGTCAAGGGCTAGTAAAGAACTATATATCCCAGATATACAGGGTCAGTTAATAGCTGAGCTATATCTCAGATATACAGAGTAAGTTAAGAGCTGTATCCCAGATACACAGGGTTAGTAAAAAGCTATATCCCGAATATACAGGGTTAGTAAAGAGCCGAACTATATCCCATATACACAGGGTTAGTAAAGAGCTATATCCCAGATATACAGGGCTAGTAAAAAGCTGGGCTATATCCCAGACATACAGTGTTAGTATAGAGGCGAGCTATATACAGATATACAGGGTTAGTATATAGCTATATACAGATATACAGAGTTAGTAAATAGCCGAGCTATATCCAGATATACAGGGTTAGTTAAGAGCTGAACTATATCCAGATAAACAGTGTTAGTAAAGAGCTGTATCCCAGATATACAGGGTTAGTATATAGCTATATCCAGATATCAGGGCCGGACTGGGAAGAAAATTCGGTCCAGGTATTCTTTTTATCACAGCGGCCCACTAAAAAGGGGGCAGGGCCAGATCGGGTGTGTTTTGTCATCACCAATGACAAGCACACCCCATCACAAAGTGAGCATGTTGGTTCAATGCTCTTCCAGGGTAGATCATGCGCAGAGCTCTGCTGAAGAGCTCTAGCATGAGAAAAAGACCCTGTATTTGTTCTGCACAGTGCAAGTGAATTTAATAACATTCTTGCACTGTGTTTGCTTGAAATTTGTCTCTGGTGTCTCCATAGATGGGATACCAGGAGACAAAAATGCTAGGAAAGCATATTGTGCAGTGTGTGTGTAAGGGGTGTAGTGTGTGTGTGCGTGATGGGTGCTGTGTGTGCGTGAGGGTGCTATGTGGGTAAGGGTGCAGTGTGTGTGTGCGATGGGTGCTGTGTTTGCTTGAGGGTGCTATATGCATGTCAGGAAGCTATGTGTGAGGGTGCTGTGAGTGTCAGGGGTACAGTGTGTGTGACTGATGGTGCTGTGAGTGTCAGGAGTGCAGTGTGTGTGTGTGTGGGTGCTGTCAGTGTCAGGGATGCAGTGTGTGTGTGTGTGGATGCTGTCAGTGTCAGGGGTGCAGTGTGTGTGGATGCTGTCACTCACAGCACCCTCACACATACACACACTGCACCCCTGACACTGACAGCACCCTCACACATACAGTGTGTGTGAGTGATGGTGCTGTGAGTGTCAGAGGTGCAGTGTGTGTGAGTGAGGGTGCTGTGAGTGTCAGGGGTGCAGTGTGTGTGAATGAGGGTGCTGTGTCAGGGGTGCAGTGTGTGCGAGTGAGGGTGCTGTGAGTGTCATGGGTGCAGTGTGTGTGGGTGCTGTCAAGGGGTGCTGTGTGTGCGAGTGAGGGTGCTGTGAGTGTCAGGGGTGCAGTGTGTGTGGGTGTGGGTGCTGTCAGTGTCAGGGGTGCAGTGTGTGTGTGTGAGTGAGGGTGCTGTGAGTGTCAGGGGTGCAGTGTGTAGTGTATGAGTGAGTGAGTGTGCTGTGAGTGTCAGGTGTGCAGTGTGTGTGTGTGTGAGGGTGCTGTCAGTGTCAGGTGTCAGGTGTGCAGTGTGTGTGTGTGTGTGTGTGCGAGTGAGTGTGGGTGCTGAGAGTGTCAGGGGTGCAGTGTGTGCGAGTGAGGGTGCTGTGAGTGTCAGGGTTGAAGTGTGTGAGAAAGGAGGGGTGCTGTGAGGCTAGGGGCAGGAGTGTCAGGGGCAGGAGTGGAGGTGCTGCGGTGTCAGGGGCAGGAGTGAGGGTGTTGTGAGGCCAGGGGTGCAGTGTGAGTGAGGGTGCTGTGGGAGAGTGTCAGGGGCAGTATGATGGAGGGTACCTGAGAGTGTCAGGGGTGCAGTGTGTATGTGTGTGTGTGAGTGAGGGTGTGCTGTGGATTGCAAGTGGGTGCAGGTGTGCGAAAGTGAGGGTGCTGTGTCAGGGGTGTAGTGTGTGAGTGAGGGTGCCGTGAGTGTCAGGGGTGCAGTGTGTGTGAGTGAGATGCTGTGTCAGGGGTGCAGTGTGTGCGAGTGAGTGTGCTGTGAGTGTCAGGTGTGCAGGGTGTGTGTGAGTGATAGTGCTGTAGGTGTCGGGGGTGCAGTGTGTGTGTGTGTGAGGGTGCTGTCAGTGTCAGGGGTGCAGTGTGTGTGTGTGTGAGGGTGCTGTGAGTGTCAGGGGCGCAGTGTGTGTATGTGTGAGGGTGCTGTGAGTGTCAGGGGTGCAGTGTGTGTGAGTGATGGTGCTGTGAGTGTCAGGGGTGCAGTGTGTGTGTGGAGGAGGGTGCCAGAGGCCAGGGGTGCAGTGTGTAGTGTGTGAGTGAGTGATTGTGCTGTGAGTGTCAGGTGTGCAGTGTGTGTGTGTAGTGTGTGTGTGCGGTGTGTGTGTGTGTGGGTGCTGTCAGTGTCAGGGGTGCAGTGTGTGTGTGAGGGTGCTGTGAGTGTGAGTGATGGTGCTGTGAGTGTCAGGGTTGCAGTGTGTGTGAGTGAGGGTGCTGTGAGTGTCAGGGGTGCAGTGTGTGTGTGAGGGTGCTGTGAGTGTCAGGGGTGCAGTGTGAGTGAGGGTACTGTGAGTGTCGGGTGCAGTGTGAGGGTACTGTGAGTGTCAGGGGTGCAGTGTGAGTGAGGGTGCTGAGAGTGTCAGGGGTGCAGTGTGTGTGAGTGAGGGTGCTGAGAGTGTCAGGGGTGCAGTGTGTGTGAGTGAGGGTGCTGTGATTGCAAGGGGTGCAGTGTGTGTGAGTGAGGGCGCTGTGTCAGGGGTGCAGTGTGTGCGAGTGAGGGTGCTGTGAGTGTCAGGGGTGCAGTGTGTGTGGGTGCTAAGCCAGTGCCAGGGGCAGTGTGTGTGTGTGTGTGTGTGTGTGTGTGTGAGGGCGCTGTGAGTGTCAGGGGTGCAGTGTGTAGTGTGTGGGTGAGTGAGTGTGCTGTGAGTGTCAGGTGTGCAGTGTGTGTGTGAGGGTGAGGTCAGTGTCAGGTGTGCAGTGTGTGTGTGTGAGGGTGTTGTGAGTGTCAGGGGTGCAGTGTGAGTGAGGGTGCTGTGAGTGTCAGGGGTGCAGTGTGAGTGAGGGTGCTGTGAGTGTCAGGGGTGCAGTGTGTGTGTGTGTGAGTGTGGGTGCTGCGAGTGTCAGGGGTGCAGTGTGAGTGAGGGTGCTGTGAGAGTCAGGGGTGCAGTGTGTGTGAGTGTCAGGGGTGTCTGTGAGGCTGATGTGACTTGGGTGATTTTATCCCCCCTCCCTGCTTACCTTTAGCCTGGGAGGGGGGATCCTGCTGCTGCCATCCATCCCTGGTGGTACTAGTGGTGAGTGAACTCTAGCCTTTGGGGCTAGAGTTCACTCCCGCGAGACCCGGAGCGTTGCCATGGCGGCCGCAGTATACTCTATGTGGGCCGGTGAGGGAGATTTTTGATCTCCCCACCGGCCCGCCATGGACTACTGCAGGGCCGGCGCTCGGATAGCATTGGCCCTGCAGGGGCTGGCAGGGGAGAGCCTGTGATCTCCCTGCTGGCCTCGGCCCATGGCCACCGCGGCCCACCGGGCATTTGCCCGGTGTGCCCGATGACCAGTCCGGGCCTGCCAGATATACAGGGTTAGTAAATAGCAGAGCTGTATCCCAGATATACAGGGTTAGTTAAGAGCTCTATCCAAGATATACAGGGTTAGTATATAGCTATATCCAGATATACAGGGTTAGTAAATAGCCGAGCTATATCCAGATATACAGGGTTAGGCTTACTTTTTACATCATAATATAATTGAAATGTGATTTTTTTCAAAATACTTTATTGTCACCTTAAAAATGTAGCTTTTAGTTTAAGCTTTAAAAGGTCAAGATGTACCACGGCTGAGATGCGTGCTTCACTGACAGAGGAAGTCGCTGACAACTTCTGCAAATAGATCTGCAGGCTAGTCATGAAAAGCACGCTGTTTTTAAAAGAGGATGTAGATTGCTGCAGATTGCTGAGAAAAACAGAAAGTATAAACGTCAGATAACAATCAGTGCCAAGTGTAACTGTGATAGGAATGGGAGGCCTGCAGGTGGGGAATGCCAAAAGGTGGGAGGTTGGGTCAGAGCACTGCATGAGATTGGGATGGGTGAAGTGAAAGGGTGTGTTATCATGCCCCAACCTACAGGACCATGCATAAAATGCTGGAGAAGCGCTCTCTGCATGGTCCTAGACTTAAAGCCTGTTCACAGGGCTGCCGATGTGTTTGCTGTGCTGCCCAAGGGCAGTTCTCTGGTGTCCCAGTGGGCCGGACACCAGAGAACAAAATCAGGATTGCGAGATACGACCCCGAAATTGGGTCTGTGCTGCTGTCTGTTGGGAGGCTTGCTGCAGAAGTGAAGTAGCAGATGTTCTTTGGTGTCTAATTTACAATAATAATAGTAATAAAAATATATATTTTTTGTCCATTCCAATGCACTGAACCCAATACTTTTCAAAGAGAAGTGCAATACGCATATTCTTCATCCGGCTTTAGCAAACTTACTCACGTAGACACCAGAAGATTCAATTATTGAAGTCTGATGTCTGTCTGATAGCCACTAATAGTTATGGGGATTATAAGATGTATACGTTGCAGATTCTCATAAACAGCAGGGCCGGCCATTGAGATTGTGCGATCTCTGCGGCCCCACAGGACGCAATAGCAAATGTGGCGCCAAACGGCTGCCACAGCTCACAACAGCCAGGGATTGTGCTACTTATAGAGCCCCTTAAAGATGGAGTTCTGCCTCATCGTGGCAGGTAGGGAGGTCATGTTCCTCAGCAGCCTGGTGTCTGCCCAATGTGGAGGAGGGCGACCCAGAGTACTTCAGTTCTGCAGCTTGGCTTCGTTCTCTCACAATCTCTACATGGTTGCCATGTGTACCCATGGCAATGCTGTGATACTTTTAGTCCCGAAGATTGTGAGAGAAAGACCTGCATCCAACGGAGTTGGAGACCTTAAGCAGTGCCCGAGACAACTGGGCAACCAGGGAGCAGCATTCCCCAATTGCCAAAGTATGCAAGAGCCATGGGGGAATAAACTTGCATTTATTTTCATAATAATTAAAATAAATAATAAAAAGAACAAAGCAAGGAACTCCTGTAAACACAGAGACATTGATACAACAAATAATCTGTAATGGTTCTGTTGCAGATGTGATCTACCGTTGTACTCCTTGCTCTTTTGGTATAACTATACCAATCAAAACGTTAAATGGCTCCATAGAATCAAACGACAAAGGATTCTTGCTATATTCTGGACTTACAAAAATGTGGTGCATGGACCGATAAATTATAATTACTAAAGCAATCATCTATTTTTTTCCCTGTATCAGAAATGTGTCAGTGACAATGTGTACTATAATACAGATACTATAATTAATGGTATAAGAAACACATAATGTGTTAATTACAAAGGTGGATAGACTTTGTGAATATCTGAAACGCAATTGAAGATTATTGCTAAAATGCCATATGCAGCTGCAGTCTGGCCTACAAACAAATACCGTATTTATCGGCGTATAACACGCACTTTTTCTCCCTGAAAATAGGGGAGAAATCGTGGGTGCGTGTTATACGCCGGCCCTTTAAATTCTGCAGCCGCCTGAGCGCTCTGTTAAGAGCGCTCAGGCGGCTGCAGTTGGTACTCACCTTCCCTTTAGCGTGGCCGAGCCGCTCTGCAGTCCGCGGTGGCCGGCCGGACTGATAGGAAGGTGCACGCTCAGTGTGCACCTTCCTGTCAGTCCGACCGGGTACAGGAAACAGAAACTCCTGTAAGAAGGGGGTAAGAGGGGGAGGGGGGGTAAGAGGGGGAGGGAGAAGTAAGAAGAGGGGGAGGGGGGAGTAAGAAACGGGGGTAAGAAGTTCTTTATTTGAAATTTAAAGGACCACTCTAGGCACCCAGACCACTTCAGCTTTATGAAGTGGTCTGGGTGCCAGGTCCCTCTAAGACTAACCCTTTTTTTTTATAAACATAGCAGTTTCAGAGAAACTTTACTTCAACTAGCATAAAGTTTATTTATAATGATAAAAATATTCAGTCTGCCAGAGCTAAAGCCAGTCAATGGAAAGTAAGAGTATTATGGATTAACCCGTCCAGGTGAGATACATGATGATTTTGGAAATTGATCATTTAGGTCACCTATTGCAAACTGGTGAAAAGATGTCAAAGATATAAATTCAACATCCATACCACTCTATGTATATTAATAAAATACACTTAATCATATATTTTATTGGTTTTTCAAATACCAAGAAAATGTTATTTGGTTTATGATGGTTAAAGGTACATAAAACCACCTATACAAAGGTAGAGTTAACATTTAAATACCTTCAATATTGTATCTGAGTGCTTTCTTAACTCACTTTTAGAAATAATAATAAAAAATTCTAATCATCTTAAATTACACCCAACAGCCGCTGGAAATATACTTAAACAATTAAGATTCACATTGTTAAGCATCCAATCTCACGAACGTAACTTTCCACAATGGCTGTCAGATCTTGGTAAAAAAAAAAAAAAAAAGTTTTAAAGTCAATTTTTGGGGGTTTCTGGTATTTTAAGCCACTAATAAATGTAGTTATTATATTTACTAATTATAACTTAGGAATAAGTTGTCTTCTACCTAATGGGACAAAGAAAGATGAATAACTCCATATTATCAATTAGCAACTATTCTAAATATATTGGGAGATTTTGAATAAAGGAGTATTTTTAACATTTAAATAGAATGTAATTTTACATATCATTGTGAACAAAGGTGGTAAATACTTTGCTGCTTCAAATTATCCTTATATAGCTAAATCATATATAATGGTTTTTATCTTTAAAACAAAACACTAGAGAGATTAACTATGTTACTATTTCATCTATCATCATTATACAAAGTATAACAAATGTAAAGATTTTTCCACAGATTTTACCTGTTAACATTTTTAGCACAACAGCACCTGATGTCAGTGAGATGTCTATCACTGAGATGTTACAAAGATTCCAATACAGCAAAAAGAGGCGTTCTTGAGAATCCACTTCGATTGCTGTATCAACATAACATTTCCTATAATGGGATCCATGTCACTTAAGACAATGTCTTGGAAATGCTGTCAATTAATTTATTCCGTAAAAGAATATCGGAGAGTATCCAATCTATACACATCATAAACTGAGTAAAAATGTTTAATGGAAAAAACAAAATAAAAGCAAATAAGCAAAGACAAAGACAAATACCAACACCATCACCACGGTGATAACAGATGATGCTGATTCAACCAATTCTAGCCAAATATTTGGAAAGCTGGACTCTACAACCTATACTCTACAACAAATACCCGGGTATTCTACAAACACAACCTCCAGCAATGTATCTAAGGAATGTAAACTTCTACAGGTCTTTACAGACTTTGGATTACAAATACAATTACTACTTTTAATTTTGGATTACAATCTGCATCCGGATCCATCAAAAAATATCTTACTCTGGAACTTGGTGTTCTTTTCAATTCATTCCGAGACAAAAGCTTTGCTCATTTTAATCAATCACCTTTACATGTAAAGATCACACTACGGATGTTACAACAATGATCTAAGATGCTGGGAGCACAAAAAACCTAAAGACTGTTGGAGAACTTTGGTTCACTAATTTAAGGAAGAAATGGTCTACAATGCCCACAGTTTAATGGAGAGGGTGTTATGGGCAAATGCAAATATTACAAGTTTTAGAATGAAATGTTGTATTTCTTAAACTGTGTACTTTGTCTTTAAGAGATATTGCAAACTGACAAGGTGTTAGAAATGGAACATATTGTTTTTCATAATGTTTCTTTAAGCAATAACCCCGGTGCATAATATGTTTGCGCCATTTTGTCCCAGACGAATTACAATAACAATAATGCATAAACAAGCTTCAAGGCTATACTACGACTCTTGCAGTACACAATATACTGTGGTAACCCCAAGTTAATGGAACTTCCCCAAATCCGGGAATCTCCCACGACTGTACACTTACAACTTAGTATAAACAACAGATAACCTATTCAGACTTTAAGATGCCATCTTGAACTAAGTCAGGAAAATTTCCATGACGTTTGCACCCTTTAGTTATGGCCTTGTATATTTGCCAAGTTAAGGGAGGTCCTAAAATGAATAAAGTAAAAGAAGTGTTACTTTTTCATATATGAACTACGGTAACCTTAAAATGGAGACACCTAAGGTATAAATAGGTGTACTTTTAAATGTTAAGACACAGAGGAGAGACTTGGAGACAGACGCTGCTCCATCTTAAAATGACAGAGAGGCTGACATGATGACATGTTCAGAAGGGTATGTTAACCTATTAATGATATTTGCAAGCATGTAATTTAATCTTATAAACTCTGCTATAATGGATTTTATATTTTTATATAATAAATATCCAAAAGACAATCTTGCTTCCAAGACAATCCTTATTTTATATTGTATTCTCAATTATTTATATATGGTAAATAGAGGATCTCTTACTAACTATATAAAATTATGGCTAAGATATCTGTATGGTTAGCCCTACTAAGTTCTATGCTTTAAGACATTATAGTGGTAAATAAGGGAACCACACACGGTTACAGCATCGTTCCCCTATTCCAGATAATAAGGGAAATTATCAGAATGATGCGTAGCAACAAGATTCAACCTGATGTGGGGCCTGGTCATTGCTATGCCCCCTACATTTGTTATTTTTCTTTTTACAAAAGATTAAGCTATTACTTAATATATCTCTGGGATAGGTTTGCCTGTGATCACTTTCAAGGCATGTGGGAGTTTTATTTTTATTTTTATAGATCTTGCATTTAATGTGAGATATTCCTATTATTGTAAGGGGGGACAAACATGTCATCAGACCCCCTCTGACCCAAAAAAAAACCCACAAAAAAAACCCGATAAAAATAAATTCAACTTGATAAATTAGGTATGATCACCTAGACTTTCTGTTAGATCTAACCCAGCTGCCAAGATATTATGTATTGTATGGGAGTTGGGGGTCAGGATATTTCAGCTGAATTATTTCTTTGCTAATATTTAAATTAGGAGAGCTAAGTCTTCTATGATAACAGAATAACTAATAAATTTGAGGCTTTATTTCCTTTATCTACAGACTTTGACAATACCATAAAAGCTAAGTAAAAAACATAAATGATATTAGTCATAATGTACAAATTTTATAGCTTTCCCATAACCCCACAAGTAAACTTACTAAAATATAGCATCCACTCAATAACTAAACAACTAGGTTAAATCCCTGCTCACACCATGAAGCCCAGCTATCAATGTATACCTGTGGCTCCTGTCTTTTAGCTGGGGCTATTTTCGGTTTGGGCCTCAAACTGGCCAATGAGCTCTACGCAGCACAATGCAGTACTTTTCAACTCAGTTTCAGATAATTAAAGGGTTACTCCAACCACCATGACCACTTCAGTGATTTGAAGTGGTTTCTGCTCTTGAAACACTGCACACACTGAGCTATTAGTATTTACATGCAGGTGGCAAGTTGCCCTGAGGGTGCTCCCTCCAATGGCGGCAGTTTGTTAAAAAAATAATAAAAAAAATAAAAAAACAACACCCCCCACTCCCTCTTTTTCCGAGCCGGCAATTGGTCCAATCACAGACTTATCTGTGAGAACCCTGTGAGTGGACATTGTGCAAATCCATGACGTCATGGTGCAGAAGTCAGCACCGGGAGCTTTGCCCAGCGCTAGATTCCAGGTAAGTGGGGGGGGAAAAAAACCTAAAACTTTTTATTTTACAGGTTTTACAGCAATTGGAGCTGGGGGACCTCTTCTATAGTGTCCTCCCACTCCAAAGTAACCCTTTAAACAACTTCGATAAGATGAAACATTTACAGTGCCTGTTCTCGTAGCAAGCCACTAGAGGACATGCTTATACCACCTACAGATAAGTAGCTGGATTCTGTGCATATTAGGCTCATGAACTGGAACATGTTATGGTCCATACTGCTTTAAGTCAGGATTTGTTGTTCCAGCACATTCAACAGATACTCAAGTGGCTTGAGATCTGGGGAATTTCAAGTCCAAGACAACACTTTAAACTATTTTTGCATTTTTTGAAGTGTGGGAGGGTGTATTATCCTACTGAAAGAAGGAACACCATTGCCATGACAGGTGCACATGGTCTGCAATGATCTCTAGGTAGGTGGTACATGTCAAAATAACATCCCCATGAATGTCAAGAACATTGCCCAGAGCACAATACTGCCTCCACTGGCTTGCTTTATTCCCGTAGTGTATCCTGTGTCTCTCTTCCCTGGGTAAATGACACACATGCACCTGGCCATCCACCTGATCTAAAAGAAAACGTGATTCATCAGACCAGGCAACCTTCTTCCATTGCTCCATCGTCCAGTTTGGAAGCTCACTTCCCAATTGAAGGCACTTTTGGTGGTAGAACATGGGTCATCTTGGGCACGCTGACAAGTCTGCAGCTACACAGTCCAATTTGCAGCAAACTACAATGTCCAGTTTGTTCTTACACCTATCATGCCAAGTACTAAATGTTTCAGAAATTTGAGCTACAGTAGCTCCTCTCATGCATCAATGAGATTTGGGAACCCATGACATAATTTCACCAATTGTCCATTCTAGCACCAGTTTTGGTAGGTAGTAACCACTGCATACCAAAAACACCCCATAAGTCCTGCCGTTTTGGAGATCCTCTCACCCATTCGTCTATCCATCACTTTTCGTCCTTTGTCAAAGTCACTCAGATCTTTTCCCTTGCCCATTTTCCAGCTTTCAACACATGAAACACAAAAATGGTAGGGTTTCCTTTTGCGTGAGTGGGGGTTTTACAAGGGGCATTTGCCATTTCATGTTGTTTGAATTACATGGACAAATGGAGCTGAGTGTTTGTTTGGTGGGGCTGAGAGTTTTTTTACAACAAAAAAAAGTTAGATGAAGAGGACTTGATGGGGAACGATGTATTGTATGCAAATGACCTTCTGTGGGTATAAATACCTCTGCACAGCTGCAATAGTCAGTTCTGCTTAGCCCCTACATGTAGTCTCGACTCATGGTGTGGTGTAAAGGTTATAACCAATGCTATAAGCATTTACTATATTTCACTTCAGAATATTGCTGTGGAGATGGGCATCTGAGCGCATCTGAACGGCACCAAAGCCTTCCAACTGCTATTTCTGTAGAGCACTGAAATAATCTGATACATTATTTCTCTTTTTGTATTTTGTGCTACTTTGTTTTTCCTCTTCAACGTCTTCTTTACCCACCAGTCACATTCACAGAATAAGACCAGTAATTAACATTCCTGGGTGGGGGGTCACCTGCACAATTTGAAGGATTTTCACAATATCACATGGTGGGAAAAAGGAAAAAAAATGTAGCAAAGAAAAGGTGAAACAAAAACAAAAATGGGCAGAAATAAAAATGAATGAAACGTGAATGTGACACTTGGTTGTGCTTTCTCTATGCAGACTGTATGCAGACTTTATTTTACACACCTCACAAAAATGATGTGTTAACCATGGGAGATAAGCAAACAATGTTAAAAATCTGGGCAATAGACAGCTCTACAAAACTAAATTGTAATAGTTACTTAAATCAAAACCACTACAAAATAAGTATATATATTTGTAAAAAGTAGAATTTCCTAGGATATTTAAAGGGACACTATAGCCACCATAACAACTACAGCTTATTGTATTTGTTCTGGTGAGTAGAATCATTCTCTTCAGGCTTTTTGCTTTAAATGCTGTATTTTCAGAGGAAACGCATTGTTTACATTACAGCCTAGTGATAACTCCACTGGCCACTCCTCAGATGGCTGCTAGAGGTGCTTCCTGAGGCAGTGCTGCACCAAAGTGTGACTGACATTCAGTGTCTCCACCTTCTGCATGGAGACACTGAACGTACCACAGAGATGCATTGATTAAATACTATGAGGAGATGTTGATTGGTCAGCTCGGTCTTTGACTTGTGCTGGCTCTGCCCCTGATCTGCCTCCTTGACAGTCTCAGCTAATCCTATCCATACACACCCATACATACATACATACACACACACACACACACACACAAAATACTAATGGTGAATTATGAATTTTACAGAACTGTGTGTCCTATTTCAAACACCTCAGATTTGTATTCTATTCCCTTGGTTACATGCTACAATGGCAGTAGATTACAAATCTAATGCTATTTGTTGACGTGACAATTTGAGCATACTGTCCTGCATCAAACTTTGCAAATCTCACCCAACCACTTTGATGTTTAGTAGATTTGCCCTAGGCTGACTGATCACATTGACTTAGCTGGAATGCAAATTATACAAGGATGGAAACATGGAAAAAAAAAAACACAAGGTCAGTTTGCTTTAGTTTTTTTTTTTTTATTCTTCACGTTCTAATATTGTAGCAAAAACAAACAAAAGAAAAAAAAAGATAAAAAATAAGGTTTTTGTGTTTACCTGTGAAGCTTTTTTTCTTTTCATTTTTTAAACGACACAAAAAGATCATTTTACATTAAGACAAAAATATATTACGAATCAAGGCAACCAAAAAAAAATAAAAAAAAATATTAAACCATAAAAATGACACCACATCTCTAAAAAAAGAGGAGGGGACATCTGTCCTCTGCAGCTTGTGCGAAGGAAGGAGTAAAACTCCCCTTAATTTCACATATCAGAATAAAATTGTCCCCTTGGGAGCCACTGACAGCAGACATGTCACACTGTCTGGGGACAATGGCCAGAATGAGATCATGGCAGCTCTGGATCTCCCTGAGACCGCTCAATCCCATGTGTCCCTCCATGTTTTCAGCAGGACTGAGGGTCACATCCAACCCCCCCACCCTCCCCTCCCCAATTAAAAAGCATAAAAGTAAACCCTCAAGTCATTCACCTGAATGTAGAAGGTCTAAAACTGGCCCTTTGGGTCTGTACATGTTCCCTCACCTGGATCATCTGACTTGGACTGGGACATGATCAGATGAGAACCCATCCTAGTTAATTCACAGCCATGGAAACCTCTCGGTTGGGGTAAGTTAGTCAGAATTGCCCATGAAGGCAGTGCAAATATACAGTGTGCGGTGTGTACCAACTGTGGAGAGGTTACAAAACAAATACCAAACCACAATGTGTGTACTCATGAACACATCCAAAGAAACAGGTAAGGATATGAAACACCTTTGACTCATACATACAACTTCTGTGAATGAAGGTTTGACTAGGTGTTGTATATATGCGAGTATATGGATCTCGCACACTTACATGCACACAGTGCTGCTATGTCATATGTGCAGGAAGGTTTGACCACGTGTTGTATATGTGAATATATATAATGCAAAAACAAACTTTTCCATTTATCCCCCAATTATATACAATTTACAAATGCTATATATACAGCCGTATTACAGTGTATAAATGTTGGCATAGACGTCTACACACAGCCCTACAATACACCGTATAAGAGCCCTCTCCATCTGCATGCATGCACTCTCGGCCTATGCCAGTGGATATATATGCATTTAATCATACACAGCCTTTAAACGCACAATTTTGTGTGTCTATGCAAGCCCATCTTCCCATTCACAGCCACTGATTTGACGTCTACTTGTACACACACCGCCTTTAGCCTTTCAACACAGGGTGTTTATCTATACAATGATGCATATGAAGGCTTTCCATCCCATCAGTAACAGTCTGGGAGTGAATACACTGACATACACAGCCTTGTTTGAGTGCACCGATCTGCCCCACTATGTGGGACCTTTACGGGTGAAAAAGGGGGCAGGGTTTCCATTTGTGGCAGTGAGTGGAGCCCTCAGCAGGAAGGCTAGCAGTAGGCCTCGTCATCGTCCTTGTCATCCTTTAATCCCTTTAGCCTTAGACGAGCAAAGTCTTCAAATACGATGTCATCATCCTGAGCAAAACTGCAAAGCAGCAAGGGACACAAAAATAGAAATGTAAACAGAGAACAATTAACAAAGTACACAAATCCATGTGTGTAGTGTTAAACCAGGGTAAATAAGCATCAGCTACTTCAATCTTAATTTTATTTAAATGCATAAAAGGAATCAACACAGTAAAGGAGGAGACTATATTTAAAAGAAGAAAAACTACCACAACAAGAGGATATAGTCTTAAATTAGAGGGACAAAGGTTTAAATATAATATCAGGAAGTATTACTTTACTGAGAGGGTAGTGGATGCATGGAATAGCCTTCCAGCTGAAGTGGTAGAGGTTAACACAGTAAAGGAGTTTAAGCATGCGTGGGATAGGCATAAGGCTATCCTAACTATAAGATAAGGCCAGAGACTAATGAAAGTATTTAGAAAATTGGGCAGACTAGATGGGCCGAATGGTTCTTATCTGCCGTCACATTCGATTGTTTCTATAAATCGGACTTCTTTTAACAAAACACTTTTGGAGGAATAATCTATCCAAAGATAGTTTTCTACTTAAGATACAGATAGTCCAAAGGTTATTCAGCATGCTACATGGATTAGTTATATAGTACGAGGCTGTACATTCATATAATATTTACATTTTTGGTACATGGATTTCATTAATCCAAGTTAATAGAACTTGTGTCCATAGAGATCATTTTTTTCACAGCAAAAGTGTTATAAAATAAACAAAGTTCAGAGAAAGAAATTAATCTTACTGTTATTCTGCAAATCTATGTAGACATGATGAATAGCTGTTATTTAAGTTGTTCTCTAAATATGAATGATAAACTTATGAACTGGTTATAGCTCACTTACAATAATTTGTAATGGCGAATTTCCAACGCTGTTCTGGTAACTCTTAAATTAAGTTATTATAGTAAACATAAAATCATAATGTTGCAAATACTAAATATTATTACTATTAAGGAGGAATATTTACATTTAAGAATCATGATTTAATTCAGTCTTAATTCAAATCCACCCTGTTTTAAATCGTGTACTATTCAGCAGTTTTAAAATATATTAAAACAATCCAAACTGTGGTCTGGGCTCAAAGAAACTATGGGGTTGTTTATAAAGGGAAACAAAAATTAGGGGAAAATAGCAAATGATCCTGTATGTGAATTCATAGATAATTTAAAATGTAAATTTAAAAGAGCAGGCCTGAAATAAGACAAAAATATATGGAGTAACATTTATTTTCAACAACTTCTGGAGAACACCACAATGTTTGGAAAATAAAAAAAATCCTTTTTTTTTTTTCTTTCTTCTAAATTTAAATTCCAAAGAACTTTCCCACGCTGTGTAAAATGAAACAGAACACTCTGATTGGTTGCATTCCAAGCCAACCAGAGTGCTGTGACAGGTAAATTTAGAGACATACCTGTCAGAGCACTCTGATTGGTTGGCTTAGACTAATCTATCAGAGCGCTCTGAGCCTAATTGCAGGGTGTGGGAAGGCTTTATAACGTTTTTTTGTTTTTTTTCGTCTTATTTTGTTTTTGCGCTTGGGTTTTCTATTTTATTTTCAAAGTCCGACTGGTATTATGGTTTTTATTTGGCCTTTTTTGGGGCTGAAAAAAAGACGACATCAAATGGTATGTTATTTTTTATTTACAGGGATTTCGTTTTATTGTTCCCCCCTCACTATTTTTAGGGTGTGGGGGGGGGAGGGGGAGGGTAGGTAGGGGCTTATTAAATTTTTTTAATTGAGATGGGGGGGGTTTAGGGTGAGTTAACATTTTCATTTAGGAAAATGAAATTCCGATCCAAACAAAGTCCCGAATTGTGTCCTAACACAAATAAACTGTTCTCATTCTGTTAGGACGAAGCTTTGCTGGCATTCTGTGTAAGTGACAGGACATTTGGGAATACTGACAGGAAGCATCACAAGATCACGGATCAAATGTGAGAATTGTGGGAAAAATGCTCTGACCACCGGAAACAAATCACACTTTGTTCCTCCGCTGGTCATAGCTGGTCAGGCGTAGGAAACCTCCATAAGACAAAGTAGTCCCTACTTTGTCTTATGTTTTAAAGAAAACTATGGCAGACAGGAAGAAATGAAGAACAGATCCTGACAGAGGGAGAGAAGAGGAATCGATTGGGTAAAGGTAAGTTCGGCATGACAGTGCCGCTTTAATACAGAAATAATCATGTGACACTGCATTGAGTGACTACAGTAAGACAAACACACCATGGGGGCATCTCGATTAGTGTCCGCCTGTCTTGGAACAAAAGATCTATGAAGTGCATTTACGATGGTGAATAACTTGCAGATCTGGCACACAGCTTAGGACCTGTAATTCTGCATCTTGGTATTAATGCATAAATATTCTAAATATAAGACCAACTTACTTTGTATCAAACTCAATAAGGTTTGTGTCAACAGGTACGTCTGTCTGAGGGAATTCTGCAAAAGACAAAAGTGTGTTAAAGGCAAGTACTCTAGTGTGCAGGGCGATATGGGTGGCAGGAAGACTTCAGAGAGCGAAAGACTGACGGACCACCGACTCCATGGACAGAAAGAGATCATTACAAGCAGATATTAATTTTACTCACCAGACACAGGCCGCGAGACAGGCTCTGGTGGCTTTGGATGCATCAGGACAAAGGGCAGCTCCACCGGCACATCTCTAAGAAACAGGGAGATGGAGAGGCATGGGAGAACATGTATACACAAGCTATATGCTTATCGGAGAAGAGGACGACTTATTCAAATAATTTTTTTGCTGAAGATAAGAATCATTTAAAAACAAACAAACAAACAAAAACGACAAGCAACACTAAGGCTTCAAGGAAAATTGCACAGTTACATTAACCCCTTAAGGACTAAGGTAATGGTTCTGATCAAAACAAATCCTGGAATTTTCGATATGTGTCTGTTCTATAATTTACCCCTTTAGTATTAAGTGCACCCACACTTATATATAATTTTGTACAGGAGCACAGGGCTTTCATCTCACATCAAATATTTATATATAAAACATAATTTAATATGAATAAAATCTTAAAAAAAAAAAAAAAAAAGTGTGAGAAATTCCATGTACAGGTTTCATGGTATATTGGAAAGATACAGGGTCAAATAAAGAGCTTGTCCTTTTCATTTTTACACACTATAATTTGCCAGATTGGATGGCTGGGCCGACACCTTATAGTAGCCCGGGAATGAGAAATACCATCTTCATGGTAATATATATCTTTATATATAAACAGACTTGTGCAAAAATTAATTGAATAAAATTACACAGGTAAATCCCAGACAAAAGCAATTCATGTGGGTGTGTATTTGGATTATACGGATTTGGACAAACTGGCAGAAACAAAGCTTTTGCACACTTCTAATATGTAATGTACAGTGTAATCGTGGGATATTCTCAATACAGAAATGATAGAACTGGAGAAATATTATGGAGGCGACCAAAAATTTAGTAATTTAGTTCTAAAGAAAGACGAGGAAAATTTGAGGAAAAACTGGAAATTGCGTTGCTGGGGTTTTTTTTTGCATTCCTTATTTAATAGCAGTTGTCAGTCTGGTTGCTGGCTAAGGATTCTGGGTTTAATCCTTAGTTTGTCTGGTTCTGGACCTTCTCTTTGAGTGTGTCTCCACTTATCGCTACAATCTACCCCTCCAGATCTGCGTGTCCATCTAGCAGTATGAGTGAGTGCAAAGTTTACTCACCCGCCACGAGACACTATAAGCTTGACCTTCACTCTGTACGACACCAGTATTCCCAACACTTCCTTGCTGGCTCCCTCTTTGACACTGGAAAACATGCACAGCAGGGCACACCATAAGTCAGGGTACTTCATTTATCATTACCATGAAGCAGATTATCCAAGCAGGTACATACATGGTGCTCGATGCCAGATTGGTGTCCTCGTGTTTGAGTTTCCCATCCAACGCCAGCCCGCGTTTCTCCCGGTTATTTGACAAAAGAGGGGTTAATGTGTAAACCTTGCAGAATGTGGAGCTTGCAGTAACCTGGTCACTGTAGGAGAGATAGAGAACGAAAACACGGCTTTTAGGAAGATCAAAGAGAAATACTTTGGGCTTTAAGAAGGGAGAGTGTGTTTCCAATACTTTATAGAACATTTGGTTAAATTATGTCAGTTTTGTTATGAATGGGTTTATATAAACATAGAAGAAAAAAAACACAAATTGAAAGGAGTCAAACAGAAAGATTTTGGTTACAAAGCAATTCCAGTGTGACATGGAGCCTGAACATCAGTGAACTGAAGTATCCAATATAGACAAAGTGCTCCCTCTAGAGGCTTACAGAGGCAGTATATGAGCAAAGCATACAGATGATGCACAGACTGGCACAAAAGCCAGTAAAAGACAGGCTAGAGTGCCACATGTAAAATAAGCTCTCAATGACTGTATTATAAACTGAAAGATTACTGTCTCTTTAAAATGAAATTAGCCCCCAACACAAACACTAGGTCTGAATGTTTCAATGGTTAAAAAAAAAAATACTGCCATTATTCTATAGAAGATGTTAATATTCAATATTGATGTGACAAATAATCAGTAAAGCAAAGCCAAAGCATAGGGCATAATGAGAAGTTGTTGAATTGGCAAGGAGAGTGCAAACAGGAAACAATTAAGACCCACTAAAGATGAAAGACCACATGTATCACTTACTCCTGTTCGATTTGCGCAACTGGGCACTTGTACTGCGCTGTACTGAAGAGACAGATGTCTGCGTATTGCCTGACTGAGACAGAAAATAAATGGATTAATAGAGATAAATATGTACATGGTGTGGTTATAGTATCCTGACATTTAAGTGGATCACCAAAACAGTATATTGGTATGCTGGAGTAGACTGTAATGAATTCGTACCCGACACTTTGATTCTTTTGACGGTCTTGCTAGAGTTATTGGTCACATGCACATTCACGTTAATGGCTTCTCCGTGATAATAAAGCTGCAAATAGATATCAGAAATATCAGCTCTCATTCTCTCACTGGATTGACGAGTAACAGGCCCCCACCCAGTGACCCTCTCAACAAAGTTAGATTATGTAAATAGCTGAATACTGTTCCTACTAGCAAAAGTGTCTCTTTGCAGGTCAAAGGATTATCACCTTTCCTTGTAAGCAGTGATGCAGGATTGCCCTTAATTGACTTAATCACAACATATCCCAGACATGACACGTGTTGTGTGTTTCTCCCTGTCCCCTACAGTTACCAAGTTCTCCTGGACTTACCTCCTTATCTAAAGAAGCTTCTAAGTGCAGTGATCTATCAGACATCAGAAAGTGTCTGGTGGTCTCTGCAATTGGCTGCGGTCCTGCCTTCTCTGGAGCAAACTGTACTTTTCTGATTACCAGGCGAACAGAGTTTCTGAAGGGAAGGCAGAGAAGATATTAAAATGACTACAAATCAAGATCTTCTAAAGTACTGTACAATGGAGTAAACATATACATAAATTATAACAATGAATTACAAGGCGATATGATTAGGAGAATCAAATGGGATCTTGCTACAGCAGTCTAAAATTGATTTTCAAGGTAGATTACCAGCCCACAAATTCAAAATGTCCCTTGTCTGAGCAAAGAGATCGGCCTACAGTTTATCCGGTGAAACAAACTTAGTCTATTATGTAGCAATCCTAAAATCCTGATCTGTTTATGGTCCTTCAGATGAGAATAAAAGCACACAGAAAAATAAAACAATAAAGAAAGATATGTTACTTTTTAGTATCCCTTTCTAACCAGTGTGTTCTGAAGCCCTATCGCCTTCCCTTGTCTATGGGGCAGAACAGCAACTAATAGGCATCTCAGCAGTATGGCAATTCTGTTGCAAGGGTGTCCTCCCTGATGCCCGATCTTCACATTGTTTCTGCGCCACATGTCTTCCATTGCTGTAAAGCGTCAGTCATAGTTTTTGGCCTGTTACAGACCTAGTACAGCCTGCTGCAGTGAAGCCAGTTGTTGAGTATAATCACCTCTAGGGCTGCCATCCGTCCCGATAGGCACTGAAAATCTGTACTGATCGTCGTTATATCGGATTGTGTGTTTGACTGGAAATCTGCCAGAAGCAGCTTCAGCACCGTGGTCTTCACTGGAGCAGTGTCAGGGTTCGAGGGGGCCAGCATAGAATGATGCCCCTCGCAAAACATGAATTTTATTTTTATTTTTTTATTGATTCACAAAGTGTTTAACAGGAAGAATATCCTATGATTTCTCTTTAAGTAAATCCTTGAGACTCTTCCCCCTTAAACTGTATCTACTTTAAGCATGGCACCACTCAAGAGGTTTCCCCATGGTAAAAAAGAGAAGAAGAAAAAAATATATATCGCAAACCAGTGTCATGGGGAGCTATAACAAGCTTAACATGTACAATGCAAGAACTATCTTTGCTTATTCCATTATGCTTTTAAAGCTCCTTTCCTTGCAGGTTTTAGAAGAAAAACAAATTGAAAAGGCTGGATAGAACTTACTCCTTTATTATGAAGAGGTCCAAAACAATAAAGGGAATAAAGGGAGGCGGGGGTACATTATTGATATGTGCTAAATGTGCCAATGTGCTAAAATGTTTCATTGGCTTCCATGGAGATTGTTTGGCTTTGACAAAATGTCCTATAATTACACAAACCCAAATAACACCTATTGACAGTTTTGCTACACTAGTTATGTAAACAGACTACAAATGGACACTTATTACCATTTCAAAACAAGAATTTCCTCTTAATTCGCACTGAATTAGCATATTAAATCGGCCATTTCCTCTCTATGTATTGTGCTAAACCTGCACTGGAATGGGTAAGCAGTTCATGCACACACAGAACACCTATGGAGTTAAGCTGTATGGGGCAATCTGCATATATTCCTGCTTCCTGGCTTAAAAACAAAACACAAACCATATGCACTGCAATCTCGCAAAGGAAATAAAAAGGAAATGAAGGATATGGGAAAATCAGCCACGTGGCCAAGTAAACCATTTATTAGATTAGAACCTTGGTTCAGGTCACGTCTCTCTGTAAGGTGAACCTCTACAAATATAGCCCGTGTGTATATATTATACACAAACAAATGCAAATGTTTTAGCTGAGGCTGGGATGTTTCAGCAAGCACAGTCATACTGCAAAAGTGTTTGAAAATTAACCCTTCGGTGAACTTTTAAATACATACCTCTGTTGCAGGGCTATTCAACAAGTGCATAAAGCTTTTGTTAAACAGGCATCCCCAGCTCTTGTTACACCATCACCCTCACCTCTTGTTGAAAAGGAACCCCCAGCTCTTGTAGAACAAAGACCATAAGGCTCCGAGGGATTTGTAGCTCTACAAAAGCGGAGGGCCTACCTGCTAGTCCTCACCGCTATATACTTAGCATGGAAACCAATCTGTACAAGAGGGGGCAAACACTGCAAGGTGACCGACCCTGCACACGTTTATAGGGGTGGTTCTCTTAACGAGACACAAAACACAATAAAACGGTAGGCAGGCAGCCACAAGAAAGAAAAATCAATGCTCTGCCAAATGTAAGTCATTTTTTTGCGCACTATTTAAATTTTACGTGTTGCAATAGCTTAATGCACATTCTCAGCCTTGCTCAAAGCACAGTATTTAGCAACGGTTTTGCAATACTATAGTTCTCCAGCCTCTTAATTTGGCAAGTTCCGTAACTAATTGGTTCCGTAATTAAGACACGTTTCAAAATGTTGTTTTTTCTTTTTAATAAAATTAAATTGAATCATGAAGTTCTATTTAAGATTTTGTATATAAAAAGCAAGACTTTTTGAAAAGTGACAATCATTACTTTTTTTTTGCTTAATTAAGCCTGCAGAAAAGATAGATAAGACAGTTGTATCACACACACTGCAAAGAAATGTATCTGATGAACTGATCTGTTGAATTTATTTATACATTTCTGGTGAATCTGTTTGTCCTCCGGTATTTAAAACAAAACAAAAAAAAATAGATCAAATTAACTACATCTTCTCCAGGATCCCTATATTTAAACGGACATGTGAATGCAAGAGGGGCAATTAAACGATCCTTTTTGCGCAATATACTCCATGGTAACTTATTTATGACTTGGCGTGCTCCTATGCAATTATATGGAGTAATCATATCATTGCACTTTGACTTTCCATCATCTGCCTTATAACAATAACGCTGCAGGAAATTACAGTAAGGCTAGCAGGGTATTAAGTCTCTCCTTGGGGCAAACAGAGCTCCAGAGGGAGGAACTGTGAAAAGCAAACTAGTTTTAATCAGAATCTGGGAACGGAGTATAAAGCAGAAATTTACAGACATTTTAAAAAGCCACTAGCGACCGGCT
Source organism: Pelobates cultripes (assembly GCA_933207985.1). Classification (NCBI taxonomy): domain Eukaryota; kingdom Metazoa; phylum Chordata; class Amphibia; order Anura; family Pelobatidae; genus Pelobates; species Pelobates cultripes. The sequence goes on from OW240914.1 coordinate 28,903,049, forward strand.
AATAAAGACTGTGATAAATATCCCAATATTGCATTTTAAACACTATATTTATTTTATTATTTATTAAAAATATTTTATTTAATTATAGATTTTGTATGGTGTGTCAATATATATATATATATATATATATATATATATATATAAAATAAATAAAACATACCAAAAGAGTTATGCTGGGGGAAAAAGTGTGGATGAAAACCACTTCCACCTGAAGTGGATAATGAATACATTGCTAAACACAAATATAACCTCATTCTGATGAGTTGCATTAACAACGAAACAGCTGTCCATGAGTGGTTCACTGGCTTTGCTCCTCTTCCTGAGTTGAGTTTCAAAGCTGTTGTATACAGCAAATACATACTCAAAGAAATCCATGTAAAAAGTGAAATTATGAGGTACAAATGTGGTTCTTTGTTGAGCTAATTTGCATATGACTACCCAGAATCCCTTGCAGTAGTGATAGCACTGTTCAAGTGAGATTTCTGTGGGAACAGCAAGTCTTATGGCTTAACTGGTGTGTGTATTTTTGTTTAGCAATGTATTAAATATATGCACACACACACTTCATATCATTTGCCAGGCTTCCCTACAACGGTCAGGACCTACAATTAAAGATTATCTAAACCCTGTGGTGCTGTAAAAGTTCATGTATGTATCGGTACACCAAAAAAATACCAATTTACCTTTTGTGCATTTTTTCCTCCGTGTTCTTTGCACAGAACGCACGGATTTCATAATCGACACCACAGGCCTGCAGGGGAAAGAAAAGGAAAAAAAAGAGGAACAATATAAGGGTATTGCATAACCTACCAATTATAGTAAGATGTACTTATTTTATGAAAAACATAAAAAGGAATAAACTAAAATAGTAAAGAAACCACAGACTTGTTTTGAAAACACAATATGTCAGCATGATACGCATTGGCAGAATGAGAGAGAGATAGAATAAAGAGAGACATTGTTGCTCACCTTGCCAGTATCCTCTGGACCTGGTTGCAGCGTCACTGAACATGGCAGATTCTGTGGAATCTGGTAAAGGAGAAGGGAAAGAAATGTTGTAACAGTGAAGGAATAAAAAGCAGAAAGAACATGTACACTAAAAATTGGTTGTAAAAATGTTTTTTGAAAATATAGAAGAAATGAGGATGGAATCATCTGAAATATGTGCAGCAGTGGCCCCACATGTCTAACAATATCTCGCAAAAGATCAGACCGCCTTCATAGGTGCTATAGCCTAGCATTGCCCAGCCCTAAGTAAAAGGAACAGATTAGTAGACTCACGGTGAAGTAGAACGGGTGTGCTTGCTCCCCCAGTTTCTTGATCAGACGCTCCTGCAGGCGGGTAAGCGGTTTCTTCTCCTCGGGAAGAGGTGGATATGCCTGGAAAGTGGAGATGAAGAGATCCTTCCGGAACGATAAGCCCAACACATCAAGATCCTCCCGTCCATATCGGAAAGCACAGGTCAACGTCACGTAGACTGAACAAGAGAGAAATAAAAACAAAATGGTCAATGGGTGGGAGGGGAGAAATGTGAAAATAGTGGAAGCTAATGGTAGGCTTGCAAAACAAACTGAGCACAATGAGCTGTTAGATCAATGACAGGTAATAGATGGCAGGTAGTAAGATGAGTTTGAGGACTATTATCCCGCTTGAGGTACAAGTATAAAAAGTTACTCTGGGCAAATTTCTATTACTGCTTCCCAAGTACATGTTTACGCGTCTGATCATTTTGTACCAGAGTTGTCAACTCTGAGTGAATGATCTTATTGAGGAGTATAAACGGGGCAGAGAGCTACATACTATATACTGACATACTAAGCTTTTCACACTTGTGTAAAAAGTAAAATAGATAAATAATATATAAAGAATAAAATAATTTACCTTTACGATCTTTCAAATAATCAGTGTCTACTAAAACAACTCCATCTGTAAAAGAAACATAATAAAAATGGATTTGGCAAAGGGTATTAGCAATAATAATATAACAAATCTGCAGAGCATAACACACAAGGCCTACCAATAAAATTTTTTTTTTTTTTTTTTTCAAGCATCTGGACCCCTTTTTAAATGATTATTTTGTCCTTGCTACATTGTAATCAAATATCTACTGACAGAGCTAATAATGCTTTACATACTTCTGGGTCTGGATAATTTGAAGAGACACACACACACACACACACACACACACACACAATATACTATAGAAATCCTATAGGGTTTTTCTATGTTTTTCAGTTTGAAATTCGATTGGTAGGTTTTTAGCACAAACTTCCCATCTGGTGACTTTATTAGCAATAATGTACTGCAATAGATTACATTTAGATTTTCGTTTTCGAGCAAGTCTACAATGATGCAGTTCAGAGTTTACAGATTTAAACCAAAAACAGCAGTTACTGTTGCGGCAAATAGGTTAGGGTTTTGTGGTTTTATTTTTTGTTTTTGTTTTTTACATTTACACGACAATTGTGGAGCTTTGCAACAAAAGTAGACAGTTTGACCAGTTTCCTGTTGGGAACACAGAATACGGAGAATTAACTGGCAGAGGACCAGAGGATATGGGTTATGTCAGTGAGTGTTTTGCTCAGATTTCAAAAAAGTATATTTTTGATCAATTACTGGGAAGTACGAGTGACCCTGAAATCCAAAAATTTCCAGTCTGTTTTTGGTTACAGGACAAATCGAGGAACATGCTGCTCGTTAATGAGGCAGTATGAAAAGTGTTTGTGGCCTAAGACAATCACAAGGACAAAAGGGTTAGGTTAATAGATTCAAGAAACAGTGTGTAGATGTGCAATAATAAATAGCTATGGAGAAACTACAGTCCCATGACACTCTTCTATAATCCTGTAAGAAAAGGAGTGTGTCAGCAGATGGCTGAGCGCTGGATAAATGCATTTAGTACAGCCAGAAAAATGTTGGCAGAGTTTATCCACAGAATAACCTAGACCTAAATAATAGCAGTTTAAATTACATTGCAATCTGTCATAGAGGACTCTGACAGAGATAGACGCCAAAACTACATCCTCACAACGGATGAATGGCAGAAGCAGTAGCTGTACAATTCATTTCCTTTACAGAGGCTTAAAAAGGGGATTTGTTAATGTGAAGCGAATATCAGAGATGGGCATGATGCAATATTTAGAAGTTAACGGAGAGTAAAAATAACGTTACTTTATTTTGACGATGGAATCATGCATAGGGCATCTGCTTTAGCACAACACAGCAAGTGCTGATCTGATATTCTCAACCCATGTTCTTAAAAATAGTGCAAAGAACTAAAAGTGGGGCCACAGAAACCAGCAGGCACACTGTATTGTTATCTCCTCTTTTTAAAACACTTTGTTCAATATATTTAAAACTGCAGATTTTTTTTCTATCCACTAATTTGCACTGCATTTAAAGCACTAGATCTAAAGGTGCACTTACCCACAGGTTCTACTCGATCCAGGTGATCCACAAAATCTCGTTTCCCCAGGTACACTGTAAGCTGCAATATAAAATAAATAAATAACACGACTAAAAGATGAACATTTAAGTTCCCCCCAGGACCTCTTGTCAGGATATTCGCACGATGGATTGGAAAACTAATCCTATCAGCTCTTATCTCACTTCCCAGCCAACCAACCACCCAATACAACTTTTCTGCTAAAGTAGTTACCACATTCTGCAGTTGCTTCTTGTACACAGTGAGACCATGTGGTACAATGCACCGGATTCTATCCAGATCCAGAGAGTCACAGGTTCCAGGGATCCTTTCGTCCAGATCCATTTATCAAGCCTAATGCTTCACCACTATCTGCTCTCCCTCTCCTGTTTATCTCTAAGCTTTCTCTCCCCACTCTCATCCCCTGGGAGATGCTTCTGGCCCCACGAGATAAGGACCAATCTACTATTGGTTGCGGAGAGGGACAGGGGGAACTATGGTGATAAAAAAAACAAAAAACATACACCCAATAGATTAACCCTTTCATGAATACATGGTGCATAAAGTTTGGACCAGCGGTGTCTATAATTTAGCACTCACCTTACAGTTAGGGCTGGACTTCTTGAATACGCTGAGGAGCAAAAGAGGAAAATAAAATAATGTAAACAAAAATGCTGACATCAAACTCTACAATTATATGTTCCACATATAGTTACAAGTATCACATCACAATAACATGTTGTTCTCCAGGGGAAAGAAAAAAAATCAGAAGAGTATGTAATTTTAACTTACGCGAGTGGCATACTGCACTATATAAAAATATCACCTGTCATTCGGTTGCAACATATATGTGTTAATTCTGAAACACACAATTACACACACTAGAGACACATGATTTTGGGTTTCCGGAGTATGTCTGATGAGCACAGCTTCCTTCCTGAAAAATGTGACACCCATTCGATAAACGCCTAAGCAGAAAGGGGTTAGAGGTGCCGGATTACAAGATTGTGAGTGATAATGAGAAACAAGAAGTAATGACAAGAAAGAGCAAGAGAGTGAGGGGCCTATAGTAAGCAGAGGAGGAAAAAAGAGTGGACACAGCAGAGCAACTCAGGGCCTCTACAATAATGGTGTATTTGTGAACATTGACAACTTATTGATGAACTGCAGGAGTATTCACACTCAGCCAGCTGGTAGGCTGCAGCTTGCATCTTTACAATACAAAGTAACTCCCAGCCAGTTAGATATGGGCTTCAGACCCTCCCAAAAATGGCATGCCTGCAAAAATCCAATGGAGTGGCATGCCTGAATTATTCAGTTCCTACCAGCAGATGAGTGCCCAGTATTAAACAAGGGGCACTCATCCGTGGCCAGGTGTGTGTGTCCATGCCTAAAACAATAGGTGCTCAGGTGTCCAAGTATCAAAGCTAACAATGGCAGGTGTGAGTGTGTGAGCCGGTCTGTGTAATTCGCTGCGTATGCCAATGTTTGAATGTCAATATTTGCGTGTCTAACAATGTGCAAAATAACAAAATTGCTCCATCCCAACATGCAAATATTGCCTATATTCTCAATAATTCCAGCACCCTATTCAAATGATGTGGAGAGTAAGCTAGCTTTTCATCGTTCAGTGTGTATAAATTCCATTGCACAACTTTGCATAAGCAGTAATGATTTCCATAAACCTATGTACACACCAGAACAATAGCTGAGCACATAGCTATTAAAGGGCACTCTAAGCAACATAATGCACCAAACCTTGAAGTATTATTACAGCTCGTTGTCATTGTTATGGTGCATAGAGTCTGTGTCACGTTACCTTTTGTTGCCCAGGCTAAATGGAGAGGGACCCTTCCCACGGTCCCTCTCATGTCTCTAGCGGTTCAGACGTCAGCCGCTATAGTTCCGCCCCTTTTTATGACAAGGCGCGTGCCTGCCGACATCATGACGCCACGGTCCAATTCTACCGTTGTGGCGGCGTGGCTATAATTTAAAGACATAGGGTATAAAAGGAGCACTCAGGGAATGGATCATTGCCCTGTTGTGATTTCTGTTTTCAAGCGTGCGTTATATCCTGTGTCTATTCTGGTATTTTGACTTTCTCCTGACCATTCTCCATTTTATCCTCCCTGACTCGGCTATTGTTTTTTTCGCTTCCCTGACTCTGCTTGTTCTAACAGTGTATAACCTGGCCATTCTAAGGACCGGTAGACGTGGTCTAATCTATTATATCTATTTACTCTGCGTGTTGAGTCACAAGTTATCGTGACACCTTCCAGTTGTATGTCAAACTTAATGAAGTGGTCTGGGTGCCAGGTCCTTCTAGGGTTAACCCATTGTTTTATAAACATAGCAGTTTCAGAGAAACTGCTATGTTTATCAATGGGTTAAGCCTTCCCCTATTTCCTCTAGAGGCGCTTGCATGCTTCTCACGGTGAAAATCACAGTGAGAGCACGCAAGCGTCCATAGGAAAGCATTATGATTGCTTTCCTATGCGACCGGCTGAATGCGCGCGCAGCTCTTGCTGCGCGTGCGCATTCAGCCGACGGGGAGGAGAGAAGGAGGATAGCTCCCCACCCAGCGCTGGAAAAGGGTAAGTTTTAACCCTTTTCCCCTTTACAGAGCCGGGCGGGAGGGGGTCCCTGAGGGTGGGGGCACCCTCAGGGCACTATAGTGGTCCTTTAATGAGTGGTTTGATCAAAAAAAAAAAAAAGGTATATCCATGGCAGCCGTGTTTTTAATCTGTCAATGCCATACAGGCTGGGCAAAAACCCTGGTTTTTCACAGTTTGACATGAATCTGAATACACAGTTTTTTTTTTCCCTTTTATTTAGAATGGCTTCCTAGGCATTAGTAATTAGGTCCCAACTTAAATTTGCAAATTAAGCTTTAAACTTACCTGAAATTCAGCGCTGGGGTAAGTTTCACTAGCTACTTCCTTTGCTAGGTCCAGTCCAGTGCATCTCATGTGTTCGGACCCCAGGAGGGAGTTAGAGATGGGGAAAAAAAAGGGAGTAGGCACACTAAGCAATGCAGGGAGAGGCGCAAGTGTAGAAGCTGATGTTTGTTGCCAGCATGTGAGATTTGGGGTAAAACAGGTATGTTAGGAAAATAGCCAACACTGGAAAATAATTCCATTCTAGTTACCTTTAACTTAAAGTATTAAAGTAGCACTGTCATTTGTTTGCCATCCTCTAGACCCTCTCCCTACACACATTCTCTGGGACAGGTGCAACTTATCTTTTCCATGTATGTGTCAGTCCTACTGGGTCTTCTTTCACTGCGCCACCATCTTTGTGCCCTTTTTTGGCTGTGCCCCTCAAATGATGTGCATGCCCAAGTCTTCCAATGGACCTGCACAAATTGCTACTGCAGTGAAACAACACTGAAAGGAGATGAGTGCAGCCAATGACAAAGTCTTACTTTTGTCACTTTGAAGTTATAAATGGGGAAAAAGTAGTCCCAACTTTTCTTTATGTATAACATTAATAGTATGCTTAGATTAAAAAGAAACAGCGCAGCAGAGGGAAAGGCGGGAAGGGGGGTGGAGAGTGAGCATCACTTTTAATTGTAACGAAATAGCTGGGTTGATCTGGACTCAGATTTAGCCCTGCAATGTAAAACATGCTCCTCTATAAAGAACACTGGATAGGATGATCACAGGAGACCATGCCTCCTTCATGACACCGTGGGAGAGTAGGTAAGCAATGCTGGGGCAGCCTCGGTCCTGGGAGAAGGTAAACATAACCACATCAACTCACTGATGTGGTTTTTGTGCAAGGATCCTGTCTCTGCAGTCTTACACTGTAAACTTGCTTACTTTAAGAGAATAATGGTCATATTTGCAGGAGAAGCACTACATTGATTTACTTATGCTCAATGCTACTCTGAGAAACATTTCAATGGACGATGCCAACCATGCAGCTACTCAAAGGTCGGTTAGAAGTTATATTTTTCTTAAATGCAAATTAATGCATTGGGGAAAAATAAATGTATTTTAGAAATAGGATTCAATCACCCAAAATATGCTACACCCACGTACTGTAGTGAATGGCAACATCAGTTCCCAGTGAGTTCTTGGGATAGTCATTTCATAGCATCCTCATTAATGTCACTGCAGATACTTTGGAGGGCAGGCCTTTCTGCTGACGATACAAACATTGTTGGAAAAGAGATCATGTCCTCTTGGGGTTTTAACCTAAGGAGTAACACTTTAAAGGGACATTTCAGTCTAATGCTTCTGCCTCCAATAATAATTTAGCAAAAAAAAAAAAAGTGAGATCCTTTGATGTGGAAGAGGAAGGCAATTCTACTACCACTGTGCTTCATGGACATACAAGAACCTATGATAAACAACCCGGTGCCAAAGCTTCCCTGGACCCAATGTACATGTGTGGAGATAATAGAAGCCCCCAGTCTTGGCCTATTATTACTGCTGTTTGTATAGCTGTACATTGAATGGGAGGGGTCGATGTTTCCTACGGTCTATCTTCCTTTAGGAATTTATAGAGAAAGGATTTTAGTTCTTTTTGTAACAAACACACCTCCGGCATCATGTTATAATAAAACCAAAATAAAAGTATACAATGCTCAAAGGCATTGTTGCAGCTTTACATATCTGGAGGAGAACTCTGAATCGTTACAAAGGATGTGTTGTAACGAGTACTGTGCTCATCTGCTTACCCTTTCCAGAGTAAGTTCAATGAAGCTGTAAAACAACCCTTTGGAACAATACTACTATCTCCTTTTCCAAAATAATATCTAGACAGCGTGAGTGCACACAGCACGTACATCTTACATGGACATTTCCTCCCTTCTCCGTCCAGCTCTGGTGAAACCGCAAGACATTGCCAATGCTTGGTCAGTGGCACAGATGATCAAAGCAGTGTGGCTGCTATCAGCTTATTCATATTGTTCAAGCTGAGCTTCACAAACCAGCAGATAAAACAATGTTCAGAGTAGTCTCTAATAGTAAGTAGGATGTTGGAAGCTGCCCCTGCCCCTATAAACCCCATTACCAATGGATGAAACAACAGGTTCCGAATGGAGAAGAAACCAGTCGCTTGAACTTTAAATGATGTTGGATGAAATTCTTTACTGAAGTCCAACTGTAGAAATCTCAGTACTAATGGTTCCTAAGCAGAAACAGGACTTGATATAAGTGACACCAATAGAATTTCTTTCACCTCCTAGAATAAACCTTGTTATCAATAACAATGAATCAGTATAGCAATAACATCTGATTCTAAACCTTTAGGAGGCGAGATTTCCTGTTCAGATATCAGGCACTGAATAGAAGAGGCACAAGGTGATATTGTGAACATTTTCTCTACAACAGGAAGTTAATGCTTTCCTTTTGAAAGTTCGATCTGGCATGAAAACTACCTAAAGGGCACAAATGCTATGACCACTACCTCTTTCTTCCTGATTTTTAGAATTCTGGGGATTATGAGGACAAAGAAGAAGAAAAAAAAAAAAAATGATGAAAATTCCAATAGACGTAGGTGAAAAGGCACCTAGGATACCTGGATGATCTATACCATGGACATAAGCAAATATTTAGACTTTCCTATTTTCATTTAAAGCCATTAAACAGTCTAAACACCATAACCATTAAAAAACCACTGCCGTGGTTATGGTGCCAGGATTATTTTGACAGCCTCCCAGAGCCTGCCAGGTGTCCGATTGCCACACGCTCCTGCAAAGAGCTTGCAGTTGGCTCCATTGAGCCAAGCTCAGTTGTGCAAGTCATCACCAGAGCTCTATCAGTCAATCAGTATGGCCTCAGTGGCAGGAGTCTCTGCTGCAGAAAGAGGCGACGCTGTGTGCCCAAAATGAGGTGTCAAACTCTTCTTAAAATATTTGACTACTTACTCTGGAATGAGGCCAGAGTACCCATGGCACCATGATCACCGCAGGTTTTCCAAGATGGGTGCCCCAACCTGATGCGGTTGTGTTTGTTGTAAAGATTAGTAAGGTTGAAGGTTTGGAAAAGGAGTTTAGTGACTTCAGGTATTAGATTATATAACAAGTAGAAGGATCTGCCATGCTAGTTGCTCCTAGTTTTAAATAGTCTGTTCTAAAGATTCCCATTTTAAGTTTGGCATTAAACACCTCACTTAGTAAGTCCAGCTCTCAGGTTAACCCCCTTGCAATCTGGCCAAGTATGTACCGCGCACTCTGCTCAGGGGTGCATGTATATTGTATGCCAGATGTCTTGCAAAAGGCTGGTAAAAAATAAATACATAAATCCTGTCTCTGCCAAGGATAGTAAAAAAAATAATATATAAATAAAAAATAAATTAAAAAAAAGACAGGGATTTGGGGGATTTGTTACATTATATAGGGTTAGGTGAGGAAATAGAGTAATGTGCTCAAAGGGACACTCTCCACTGAAAAGATACAAAATAAATGTCACTGTTTAGTAGATGTAACGCCAAATGAAAACTAGCTTGGACTTGGTTATACATGTTTTCATTGGGGGTATATCTTAAAAACAACAGATATCTTGTCTGCAGCCTTTGCATTACCTCCCCTTCTAACCTCACCCAGACGTTCTGCGGCTGTCCAATCACAGGCTTCCCAGTGTAGCTCAATGAGAAGAATTGCTGCCTATTGAGTTTAGCATCACTGTGCAAAACTATCAGGAAATAGCAGGACCGGATGTCTGCTTGAAAGCCAGTGGGGTATAACCAGGTTAATTTATAAAAATGTCCATTTCTATTGAAATCTGCACATTTTACAGACTGACACACTCTTCACACAAAGTTTTTCAGCAAGTTAAAGTGCTTTAGGGATCTGGAGTGTCCCTATTACTTTAAATTTTAAGTTTATATATATATATATATATATATATATATATATATATATATATATATATATATATTTATTTTTTTTTAAATCTTGAATTTTAGTTTTCTGTGTGTCCTCGTAGATGGCTAATGTCTCTCTTGTATGTATGGTCTGTATCAGTTTGGAAAAACCCTAAATAGAAAATTGTGAAACTATTTCATTGACATTACAACATAAAGGAAATGTGTTTGCCATCTCAAGAACAAAGAAAATATATCTATTGTTTTTTTTAAAACTGAAAAAGAACACATAGAAGGATAAGACAGGCAATCATAGACGATAGACCGATTGATAGACAATATTGTATGCAAGGAATCCCCTGTTGCTGTCAGTTGCTGATAACTGAAGGAAACCATAACGTGATGTGTGCACTTGCCAAAGTGTGATCTCATATCTCATCTGATATTTCCTTTCACGAAATTGTGAAAGTAGCTTTCAGTAAACTAACAGCATCTGCGCCATGGTTTCCAACAGCCAGGGGTAGGCAACCTCTGGTACACTGGACTAGAAATCCCCTGATGCTTTGCCAGCAATATGGCTGCAAGAGAATTATGGTAGATGTAGTCCACAACACCTGGAGTGCCAAGGGTCGCCTGTCCCAGGCCTAGGCAGTAGGTCCATTCATATTATCTGATGAACAGACTTGCCACCAATAGACAAACCCTGCTGGGCAGAATTATATAATGTGATTTGTTCTGCTTTCACAGAAAATAATGAAAACATCAGGTATGGCTGCACAACATTCTGTACCCTGGAGATTTGCAGCAATAGGTATTTTTATTATATGTTTACATCTATTGGAAATACTATGCATCAAAATAGGTCTACTCATATAGAGCAAACTCTGTAAGATGATCCGTTACGTGCACACTCTCATAGCATATCACAGCAGGTTTAGGAGTCAAACTTGCATGGCATGGGTAGGAAGCACACGTACTTGGACATCTAAGTCGGGAGTTATGCAATCCAAACATTGATGAGGGGAATGGAGGTGAGAACCTCTGCAGTGCTTACTCAAAACATACAGTGTAAATGTCGAGATTACATTGACTAATTCATTGCACCATACATCAGAGAAATATTATTGGGTGTTTTGAGAGTGACTTTAACTATGTGAATTAAAAGGTTTTTTTGTTTGTTTTTTCTCATTGCTAGCATCAGTGCAGTGTGACTACTTTGAATCAAATGTCATTTTGTGCCAAACAACTGATAATCCACGATTCCCTGTGCACATGGGAAATCATTGTAAAATGTCTACAAAAATAGCAAATAGGAAATTAATGAGAACCATGACCAGGTCATACATCAGATGTATGCTTTTATTATCTCACTGTTGCACCACAAACCAACAGGGGCGCGTAAAGATTGAACTGACAAGCGAAAGAAAACAAAAACATGCATTTCCTCTTTAAGCACTGTCCATTAAATTACTTTTTACTATATATGGATGTTTACTTGTGTACTTCTTACTTGGTTTGTAAATGTCACAATCACATACGTGCAAACTTAGTTCACGTCCCAACTATTAGAGTGTGCTTGTAATATTTGAATGTAATAATATATAGTTTTTAAAAGGGGTAACTCACAGTGCAAAGTCTCAGGCAATAACATACCCCTTGGAGTACACATGGGAGCCCAAACTAATCCAATATGTACACACTGTATAAAAAAGAGATATGCTTTGAAGAAGCAGGACTGGAAATTCCCACTAGTCAGAGAACGTTTAGGAGGCACTTTATGGTGTTAGCCTATTTATAAAACTGGAGCGTAGATACCAAATTGACACATATAGTATATTTCTACTAAACGGTTTAAATTAAAATAACTGCTTAGGTTGTGGGTAGTGGATTAAATGGATACGGTGAAATTAAGGTTGGAAGTGTCTTTTAATACAAATCCCTGGGCAGATTCTGTTCCTGTGATGTAAACGACAACCAGGAAGTGTCTTAGTACTATCACAGATAGTTGCACCCACTGAAAACAAAGGATTAATTTCCGAATGAATGCATAAACAAGCTTAGGAGTTACAAATTTACCACAATGAAAAAAGGCTCACTTGCGCATGCTCAACCCACTTGCAACATCTCATATACGTAAAAAAAGAAGAAAAAAAAGAAACAAGTAACAATAGCTACAAGTATGTGATGTGGATAAGGTATGCAATTTGCTTGAGAGGTGAATGCAGCAGTTATAGTGCCACATAATGTTGAACTTTTTGAGCTGACAGGTGACACTAAATCTGTCAACCGTTGCTTGGAAAATTGGTTCGCCTGGTTCTGCCACATTTGCTGAACTAGTAATTATGTAGAATGCACACAAAGCAATTGTACACTAAAAAGAAGGGAAGTCTTATCTCAAGGACTGTGGAAATCGCAATACAATACATTCTCAGGGTTTGTTTTTTTTAACACAAGAAAAATGCTATGGAAAAATAGGCAATACTTTTATAGACTGCAAATGAAAATAAATAGCACAGAGGTTATACCCAATGAGATGCACATGTTTGCATTATGTGTTACCGTTCTGCCTGTTTGAATTATATGTCAAAATAAAATTGCATTTCAAACCTGCTTACTTTACAGTTAAATAGAAACACTTTTGGTAACAAAATGATGGTCAGGCCTTACATACTTACATGTAAGGTTCCAAGTAGAATAGCAGGTAAAGAACAATACCAGTATGTACACATGCTCAATGATAAAAACTTTTTTTTCCATTAAATATATACAAGCAAGCACATAGATAAGGATACAACATGCACCAAATGTAACACTTTCTAGTAGATAACTGTAAATAGTACACACCCAATGACAGATGGCCTTGTTACAGATGACATACTGGGTAATTTTCCATTAAAAACAAATATCTTGTACTTCTACAATAAGTGAAAGTATGGAATGCATGCATTCATTTTCTAGTAATCTATACTTATATTCAAAGTACTGTCTGTACAAACAGTACACAAATCCTACAACAAAAACTCACGATTTGTTATGCAATTACAAGTGCAACAATGCATAGACTCAGGGTAAACATGAAATAATTTGGTAATATACTCAGTACATAAACATTATATAGAGAACATACACAGCGCAAAGAGAACTACGATCAGAATATAAACAAAACACGCAACAGGAATCATAGAGCCATATATTCAGGACATTCCATGCAGAATACACAGGATAGCCACACTGAGCATACACACACCCTCAGGACTCACTTTACAAGCACAAACTCATTAAACACTCCACGTCTAACAGATGAAGCACAGATATGCACATACGACATTCACAGTACAGACATATATTCAATGAAGTTGAAACACACAATATACACACAGAAGTAGACTAATTACACATACATTAAAAATACACAAAGTTTACACACAATGTGGCAGAATATAGAAAACACATATACAACACACTTAACGTTGTGTACGCAAGATAACTCCGATCCATAAGACATGTATTAAACATTAGGAACATGATACATGACAAGAACAGCATATCTTCTGATGAAAGTAAAGCATTTTTTATATATAAACACACACACACACACACACACACACACTATAAATGATATGCACTGTATTTATGCAATTACTTAGAATACTCTAAATGCACAATATGACATGAAATATACATTGCATAACTGAAATACATAGTATATAAGAAGTGAAATATATTATAAGTGATAAACGGTATATTAAATATGTGATAGAAGGCACAATTAATCTGTGGATGTGAAACAGATTGTATGACACGCAATATATATATAGCATCAGTGTGTATGTGTGTGTATATATATATATATATATATATATTATAAATGACATGGTATAGATAACGCACAGTATGGATAGTGTATATGACAGTATAAATGAAAACATGTAGATAGCATAAAAATTACATAGTATAGATAATAAATTCAACACAGAATAGAGAACACACAGATAAATATATACACATACATACATATATATATACACACAGATGCTGGGTCCCCTATAAAACACACAGTGAACCTAATATTGTAATATACATAGTGTGTATGTAGAGATGCTGTGTCCCCTGTGTATATACACTGTATAACACACGCAAACAGCCTATCGGTATATACACTGTATAACACACACACACAGCCTATCGGTATATACACTGTATAACACACACACACACAGCCTATCGGTATATACACTGTATAACACACACACAGCCTATCAGTATATACACTGTATAACACACACACAGCCTATCAGTATATACACTACACACACACAGTCTATCGGTATATACACTACACACACACAGCCTATCGGTATATACACTGTATACACACACACAGCCTATCGGTATATACACTGTATATACACTGTATAACACACACAGCCTATCAGTATATACACTGTATAACACACACAGCCTATCAGTATATACACTACACACACACACACAGCCTATCAGTATATACACTGTATAACACACACAGCCTATCAGTATATACACTACACACACACAGCCTATCAGTATATACACACACACACACAGCCTATCAGTATATACACTGTATAACACACACAGTATGTATAATATAACACTCCCTATCTATCAGTATATACACAGTGTGTGCCTGCTGGGTGTATATAGTGAGCATTGTGCACTGGGGGTATCCCCTCTCTCCATATAATATGATATATTATACTGTATGGTGTTATATATATCTCTCTCTCTCTCTCTCTCTCTCTCTCTCTCTCTCTCTCTCTCTCTCTCTCTCTCTCTCTCTCTCTCTCTCTATCTCTATCTCTATCTCTGTCTGTGTATAAAGCTATTGGCGGAGCTGCTCACCGGGTTCCCGCTCTCTCTCCCATCTTCCCGGATCCTCGGTTTGATCTGGGGAGCGCGCTCCCTAACCCCCTCCCCTCGGGGCCGCGCACGGTCTCACGCATGGCGCTGCAGGATGGGCGCAGCGCGCGCACCGACCCTTCCAAGGGCCCCCGATTGGCTGCCTGGGTCGGGGCGCGCGACAGGGCACGCAAACTCGGGCGTCAGCGTTTCCCTCCACCCCTCCTCAGCCAATCATCAGAGGGGCGGGGAGTGACGTCTCCGGTGGGTGTGGCAAGCATCCCGTGAGTGGGGAGGGGGACGGAGACGGCCGCCTTCTGATTGGCCAACGCCATCACGTGCGACGTTATGCAAATATCCCCATACTGAGCGCTGTTCTCATTGGCTGCATTATTACGGCTCTGACAAGCTGCTGCCCTCTGGGGCTGCTGTCATACCAGACCAATAGCAGAGCTGCTCCTGTGGACTACATTTCCCGTGATGCTCAGCGAGCCATCATAATAACATTGCCACATAGGCTATCAATCAATGACCCTGGGGACATTGGGTCATCATAAAATGGCAGCCCCCCCTGCTGAGTGCACCTGCTGCTCTTATTTAACAGGAATATCTACAAATTATTATGTATTGGCCAGCATGGGTTTTTTTTGTTTTTTTTTTAAAACACATGTTTAGTCTTAGTGTTATGAAAAGTGCTGCCCCTTAAAGGGACACTGTAGTCACTATAACCACTTTGTCTCTTTGAATTGGTTATAGTGCCTGGAGTGCCCTGGCACTGTCCCTCCATTCAGTATTGCACCATGTTCATGCAGTATGCCATAAAATAAGAGTCCCTGGCCACCCACGGTCCGGCCCCTTCAGTATGTGTAGCTAAGGCTGAGATTACACACTTCCTTGTTGTCAGACCCATTCATACCGTCAGTTGGAACTCTGACAGGCTAAAAACAGTCAGCTGACACTCTCAGCCAATCACAGCTTAATGAAGTGGTCTGGGTGCCAGGTCCAGCTAGGGTTAACTCTTTTTTCGATAAACATAGCCGTTTCAGAGAAACAGCTATGTTTATAAAAAGGTTAATCCAGCCTCTAGTGGCTGTCTCATTCACAGCCGCTAGAAGCGCTTCCGCGAGACGCCAGCGTCTATAGGAAAGCATTGAGAATGCTTTCCTATGAGACTGGCTGAATGCGTGCGCGGCTCCTGCTGTGCATGCGCATTCAGCCGGAGAGAAGGCAGAGAGCTCCCCGCCCGGCGCTGGAGAAAGAGGTAAGTTTAACCCCTTCCTCTCCATCCAGCCCGGTGGGAGAGGGATCCTCAAGGCACTATAGTGCCAGGAAAATGAGTATGTTTTCCTGGCACTATAGTGGTCCTTTAAAGTAATGTGTAGAAAAAAAATCATGCTTCAGGAGGACCAGCCAAGATTGTCCACTCAGTATTAATTGATTTTACGCCAGATGTTTATGAATTATACATTGTGCAGGGCAGCACTTTTTATATGCTGTCTATCAGCATCAAGGTGTTACATGACAGAAAATGTAGGTGTAACTATGTTATTGTGTGTTTTACATATATACAGGGATGGCCCAAAAGTAGGTATACAGCTGAAGCAATGAAAAGCATCACAACAGAGTACACCTGTATATGGGTAGGTAGACATACACACTGAGACACAACAATGTGACAGTTAAAGGGACACTATAGTCACCAGAACAACTACAGCTTAATGTAGTTGTTCTAATGAGTATAAAAGCTCCCTTCAGGCATTTTCATGTACACACTGCCTTTTCAGAGACATTTCTCCTGGCCACTGGAGGGGTTTCCTGGCACAGTAAGCATCCCTGCCGTTCAGCATTCCCATGTTCTGAATGGAGACTCTGAATTTTCCTCATAGAGATGCATTGATTCAATGCATCTCTGTGAGGAGGTCCTGATTGGCCAAAATGGCATTTTACCCCGCCCCCATACTGATTTTAGTCAATAAGGAAAGCATTGGAGTGGCTAAAAATTGGCCATTTTGATGATGTCACAAAGGGGGCAGAGCCAGCGCCGGCGAACCAGCACGGCTCTGGAAATAAGGTGAGTTTTAAACTTTTATAATTAAAATTAGTCATAACAATTTAATCAAAATTAAGTTGCTATGGATGGGGAGCTACTGATTGGCTAATAAATCAGCTGACTAAGCCAATCAGTGGCACCCATGCCTGGTGGTACTCCACACTTCCTGAAACAGCATTTACAAAACTAGATGCTGCTGGAGAGAGGGAGATCCGGCACTAGAGCGCAACCTTTTGAGAATGGTTTTTATTAAGTTGTTATGGTGCCCATACAATTTCTTAAAAAGTAAACATCTCAAAGTCAGCTCTGCTACCAGATAAATTATTCTATTATTCTAAAATTTCAAATTCACTCTGATTTCTCACTTTAGTGCATTATCAAGTCAGATTCAGAGAACAAGGAACTGTCACTAACTGAGTAGTGACGGTTCCTATTTAAAGTGGCACTCTGACACCACATCTACTATTGCTGCTTGTAGTGGTTATAGTGCACAAAGTCTCCCGTGTTAGTGTCAAATAGTTTGAGTAGTTTGGCAAAATCCAGGGGTGTCTTGTCGCCTAAAGACATATATTATGACTTGGTGAATGTGCAAGGGAACTTCTACATTAGCCTTTAAACTTTAGACAGCACAGCATTGAAATAAGGGTTGTTTCTTATTTTTCTTCCCCCCACATTAAAATGGATATCTGTCAACAAGTACAAACCCCTTGATGAGTTGTGCAGAGTTAGGGTTGCCAGATTACTATGATTTTCTGCCCACGTACACATACATATTTAGTTGAGACTATATATTATAATCTTGCATAATCTCAGACACGATCTGCACAATAGCATAGAGATGCAGTTTTTGTCACGGACATCAGGTGACGTATGTGGATCAGTAAATACCATGTAAAATACCCTGATAACGGAAGTTTGTAAGGAACCATGAGTCAGTTAGTGCAGGTGTATGCACATAACTCTGTTGCAGAATGTGGGCTATATTGATTATGCACACTGCCACACATATAAACATGCACAGGATATTTTATTATGGTGTGCACCTTAGGAACATTTATTTTTATTCAACAAATTAAACCTCAGCTGAATTCATTTTTAAAACTAATAAATATGCATCATTTCAAAATACAAACTTCGATAAAGAAAATATATTTTTGTAGGCATCTAGGAATATTTACTTTTGGTGTTGTCGTTAGAGTACACCAATTATGTTGCTTTTTCACACAATAAGATCTAATTACTGTTTGATCCACCACTTGGACTTAGCTGCCAGAACAATAATGTTCACGTTGGGCCTTCTACCATTGTAGATCTACATCAGTTACAGTATAATGGTTTTTGACCCACAGTAATGACATACACAATACCTGGGTGAGGTGTCAGCTCAGCTACCTAAACAATCATCATAAAACCAAAATGTACACAACGATGAATATTCTTCTTACACATAAGATACAATTACTTTAAATAACCTGGTAATGGCAGAATAAATATTTTCATGTCAGTCTATGATGTTCTAAAATATTTATACAGGGAGACAACCAGACCTTTGCAAAACATAACATTCTAGCACGAAAGCTTTCTCCTCATTCACGTAATACAATGTGCATTCTCCTTGTTTCCTGATTGGAATAACAACATTCTACCAGATATAAAATGTACATTGTTTTCATAGACTCATATTTAGAAAGCAACACTGTAAAGGATCGACGGGCACCTGGACAGGGTACCTCCATTGAAGGATGCTCCTAGCGCTTCCTGAGGGCTCCAAGCACTCCAGTCGACACCATAGCCACTGTAGACTCCCCCAGAGAGCAAGGCAGGAACAAGCTCTTACAAGAGTTTAGTAGTGATTTAGCAAGGGAGTATGACAAGCATAGCAATCCCTTGTAGAAGATTCCCCCAATAAGAGATGGCACTCCAAATTGAGGGTGAAGTAGAACTGAAGCTTTTAATACAACACTCTGCTTTTATGCCCATTTTACAAACATAGTACTGCCCACACGGTTTTGCAGAACAACCAATCAATACATACAATACACACACACTCCCACACCCACACCAAATCCTCCCCTCTGCCTGTGATACAATTACCTTACACACTGGGTTAACGTAATTATCATAGGCAGAGAAATACAGTTTTTACACATGTACTGTAACTTTAAAAATATGCATTCAATCTTCATAAATTACATATAAAATATATATTTATTTATAAACATAGTCAAAATTCAGCCAATTCCATCCAGGGGTTAAAAAGTTAGCTGGAAGTCCTTTTATGACCAACCGCAAGCACATTTTCATGCCAAAAACAGTTCCATAGATTTGGGCTGTGCGGTCGGTCAATTTCACACAGTAAAAATGACTAAGTCCCATTCGAACATGCGTTTGAATTGCCGAACGGGACTTAGTCTCTGCAGCTGAAAACTCAGTGTAGGAGAAGGTAAGGGTCAGTGGTGTTCGTGGAACTGTGTAGCCAATTCAGTTGCATGAATTTGGCTCCACACACCGCTGACCGCATTTGAATGAAAAAAGATGGCACTGCCACGTGTTCGTTTCTGCGAAAGGCGGTCACCCAGCGGTTGGCAATTTACCTACAGCAGGCTCCCAGCCTGGGAGGTAAATTGCCTGCACGCTTCCAGTTCTGGGTGGTCCACCTGTGTGGTACTTGGTTCAGTAAGCCCCATTTACTGAACCAAGTGGGAAAAGGGCACAAACAAAGTATATTAGGGGGGCAGAGGACACAGTCTTAAAGGGGCATTGTTCCCAAAAGTCACAGTATGTCCCCAGATGGTTCCCCAGAAGGGCCAGCATAATAAAATACAATATGCCCAAATACTGTATTTAAAGGGCCAAATCTCCCAGGAGCCATAGTCAGCAGGCAGGAGGCGGGCAAACAGGCTTCTCCAATGCCCAGTAGCGAGGTTGGTTTCGCCACAGGTGGGAAAGCAGGGGATTAACATTTCTCCACCAAATCTGGAATGAAGATGGGTTGTTTCCCTACTCCCAACTTTAGTTGACTTATGACCTGGCCCACACAACGTACTTACATTACCTACAATTACAATCCCTATTGAGACACTTCAACCAAACTAGGCTGAGATACCGAAAGTGCAACAAATATCCATTATTGAGAAAATGTGCACCGCAAACTAAGGTAATATCGGTCTGTTATGACACACTACTGTGGAACACCACACTCCGGACACCCAAGTACACTAAGGAATGGGGGAAGGATCTGGGCTGGGATATTCCTGATACCACCTGGAACCAGGCCTTTATGATCCACAAACCATTCACAAAATTTAACTCACATGTAGAACTGATTAGGAAAATTGCTACCAGATGGTACCTCACACCGACAGGGTTAGCGCACATGTTCCCCAACACATCAGACAAATGTTGGAGGTGTGACTTGGAGAGGGGAACCATGTTACACATGTGGTGGGACTGCGCAATAATCAGACCCTTCTTGGAACAGATATTTAAGCTAATCTCTGAAGTTCTAAAACAACAAATACAGGCATCCCCAGAGTTTTTTCTCCTGTTTATGCTCCCAGAACACATGAATAAACGTCAAAAGACCCTAGCATTTCACATTCTGATAGCCGCAAACTTGTGGTTGGCTAGGAAATGAAAATCCACAAGTGCCCCCACAATAAGGGATGTGGTTCAACAGGAAGCCCTCAATGGTCAATATGAGAGAATTGCCCACCAGAGTTCCGACAGAGATCATAAGAGATTGAATGTGTGGAGTCTATGGGAGGAATGGTTAGGGGGTCAGGATATACCACAATGCAAATAACCCACGATACCACAGGTTCGAGACCAACAGGGAAAAGGCAGACTCCACCCCCCCCCACTTAGAAATGTTTACAGGGAGTTGGCCCCCAGGTCCGTCCACCTTGACCCTTGCTCGCCCACATCACCACAAAGCCCCACAGGGGTACACCACCTGTGTGAACACACCCGCTACCTTCTATTCTCTACTCTCTACTCTTTCTCCACTTCTTGTTTTTCCACTATTCCACCTACTGTCCCCCAATCCAGCAAGAGCTGGGTTACCCCCAAAAATCCGGTGTTCTCCAGGGTACGGCAATTTAACAGAGTCCACCTGGCTGTCCAGAATATTCCCCGTTTACTGGTTACTTGATCTCCAAGACTTTCGTGTGAATCCCTTTTAAAGATGTTTGTGTGGATTTAAAGCATTCGTCTAATTATTCCCCATAGACTGTATTGAACCACTCCATTCAGCATACAATCTAAAACTACCGAATCACCGGACCACCCTGATGCGAAGTGTGGCTTCAATCTACCTCCCTGTTTGTTCTATTCCTTCTCACTTAAAACTCATGAACGCTTTGTTGCAGTCCCTGGGTGGCCGCCATTTCGGGAGCCGAATACGTGGCGGTGGCCATCTTAAATTCCCGAACAGCGGTGTTTGATCGTCGAGTGTCTGGAACCCAAATCGGACACTCGACTAAGCAAACACCGCTGAGACCTCCAGAGCTACAGAACAGACTGATAGAAACTCCCGAATGGACCACCGTTCGGTAGGATGAATCCCACGAACACGGGGATTCATCAGAATGCCTGCCCAGCTCTGGATGGCATTTAGTTCGGGACTTTTAAAGCACGAAGAGAGACCGTCCACACGCCCAAAACGTATGGAACTGTTTTCAGCTACTGTTGCCTGTGCGGTCGGTCAAAACTTTATCCCTCCATAACTCCCGAACCCCTGGTCCAATCTGGGTGATTTTTGAGTATGTTTTTAGGGGTGTACCCTAGGTATTTAGGGGTACATCCAGAACGTGGGGAAAATTGTGTACCTTTTAATTATGTTAACTGATAATCTGAGGGGAGAAGATGTGTGGGTTGTCCCTTATACCTAATTGGTTACTGTACAACTTATTGTGGGTGTCTCCCTTGCATGGGAGGATTGAATAAAAGCATGGGTTGTGTGATTAAAGATCAGTTCTGCTCCTGATACTGTGTGTCGTCCAGTTTTTGGGAAAGGTGATGGGATATTGCTGGTTATATTACTGATTGTGTTTGCTACGCTGTTGGATTACTCTGTCACTGTGGATGTTTTACCTGGAATTATTTACTTGTTTCTGAGCCATACTGGGATCTATAGCGGATTTAGTCTGTGGGATATCAGCTCTCCGCTAAAGGCAACACACAAATAGTGCAGAACCCAAGGGTGAACTACACTTGGCCTAGTGTGCTTATCCCCACCCATGGTGATATGTGATTAACAGGGAAAGGCAAACCATGGAACCCAATACGCAACACATAATAAACAAATGTGTTAACAATATGCAGCCTGTTCCACAACTGTATCTACCGTTGTCAAGCGCAGGTTGCGTAGCCTAACCTGTTCCACCAGTACATATATGCGATAAAATTTAAAAGCACAACATTCCTCCAGGAGATGTGCATTATGGTCATAGCCTTACAGATCGAAAGCATTCTACCAGTCGAATGTACATTTACTTAAAGCCCTACAGAGAAAAACACCTGCATCCTACTATACCAAGACAATGCACAAAGAGCACAGCATTCTACCAGGATATGTGTATTCTGTTCACAGCCTTACAGAGAGAAAACACAGTATTCTACCAGGAAATGTACATTCTGGTCATATCCTTACAGAGAGAAAGCACAGCATTCTATCAGGAAATAAGCATTCTGATCACAGCCTTACAGAGAGATAGCACAGCATTCTACCAGGAAATGTACATTCTGCTTGTAGCCTTACAGAGAGAAAGCACAGCATTCTATCAGGAAATAAGCATTCTGATCACAGCCTTACAGAGAGATAGCACAGCATTCTACCAGGAAATGTACATTCTGCTCATAGCCTTACAGAGAGAAGGCACAGCATTCTATCGGAAATATGCATTCTGATCACAGCCTTACAGAGAGATAGCACAGCATTCTACCAGGAAATGTACATTCTGCTCATAGCCTTACAGAGAGAAGCACAGCATTCTACTAGGAAATGTGCATTCTGATCACAGCCTTACAGAGAGAAAGCACAGCATTCTACCAGGAAATGTGCATTCTGATCACAGCCTTACAGAGAGAAAGCACAGCATTCTACCAGGAAATATGCATTCTGATCACAGCCTTACAGAGAGATAGCACAGCATTCTACCAGGAAATGTACATTCTGCTCATAGCCTTACAGAGAGAAGGCACAGCATTCTATCGGAAATATGCATTCTGATCACAGCCTTTACAGAGAGATAGCACAGCATTCTACCAGGAAATGTACATTCTGCTCATATCCTTACAGAGAGAAGCACAGCATTCTACCAGGAAATGTGCATTCTGATCACAGCCTTACAGAGAGAAAGCACAGTATTATACCAGGAAATGTGCATTCTGATCACAGCCAAACAGAGAGAAAGCACATCATTCTACCAGGAGAATGTGCGATCTGATCACAGTCTTACAGAGAGAAAGCACAGCATTCTACCAGGAAATGTGCATTCTGATCACAGCCTTACAGAGAGAAGAACAGCATTCTACCAGGAAATGTGCATTCTGATCACAGCCTTACAGAGAAAGCACAGCATTCTACCAGGAGAATGTGCGATCTGATCACAGTCTTACAGAGAGAAAGCACAACATTCTACCAGGAAATGTACATTCTGCTCATATCCTTACAGAGAGAAGGCACAGCATTCTACCAGGAAATGTACATTCTGCTCATATCCTTACAGAGAGAAGGCACAGCATTCTATCGGAAATATGCATTCTGATCACAGCCTTACAGAGAGATAGCACAGCATTCTACCAGGAAATGTACATTCTGCTCATAGCCTTACAGAGAGAAGCACAGCATTCTCCCAGGAAATGTGCATTCTGATCACAGCCTTACAGAGAGAAAGCACAGCATAGAATTCTACCAGGAAATGTGCATTCTGATCACAGCCTTACAGAGAAAGCACAGCATTCTACCAGGAGAATGTGCGATCTGATCACAGTCTTACAGAGAGAAAGCACAACATTCTACCAGGAAATGTACATTCTGCTCATATCCTTACAGAGAGAAGGCACAGCATTCTATCGGAAATATGCATTCTGATCACAGCCTTACAGAGATAGCACAGCATTCTACCAGGAAGTAGTACATTCGCGCAGCCTTACAGAAGCACAGCATTTCTACCAGGGAAATGTGCATTCTGATCACAACCTTACAGAGAAAGCACAGCATTCTACCAGGAAATATTTGCATTCTGATCACAGCCTTACAGAAAGCGCAGCATTCACCAGGAAATAGCCATTGATCACGATGCAGAGACGGGATGGCACAGCATTCTATCGGAAATATGCATTCTGATCACAGCCTTACAGAGAGATAGCACAGCATTCTACCAGGAAATGTACATTCTGCTCATAGCCTTACAGAGAGAAGCACAGCATTCTCCCAGGAAATGTGCATTCTGATCACAGCCTTACAGAGAGAAAGCACAGCATAGAATTCTACCAGGAAATGTGCATTCTGATCACAGCCTTACAGAGAAAGCACAGCATTCTACCAGGAGAATGTGCGATCTGATCACAGTCTTACAGAGAGAAAGCACAACATTCTACCAGGAAATGTACATTCTGCTCATATCCTTACAGAGAGAAGGCACAGCATTCTATCGGAAATATGCATTCTGATCACAGCCTTACAGAGAGATAGCACAGCATTCTACCAGGAAATGTACATTCTGCTCATAGCCTTACAGAGAGAAGCACAGCATTCTACCAGGAAATGTGCATTCTGATCACAGCCTTACAGAGAGAAAGCACAGCATTCTACCAGGAAATGTGCATTCTGATCACAGCCTTACAGAGAGAAAGCACAGCATTCTACCAGGAAATATGCATTCTGATCACAGCCTTACAGAGAGATAGCACAGCATTCTACCAGGAAATGTACATTCTGCTCATAGCCTTACAGAGAGAAGCACATCATTCTACCAGGAAATGTGCATTCTGATCACAGCCTTACAGAGAAAGCACAGCATTCTACCAGGAGAATGTGCGATCTGATCACAGTCTTACAGAGAGAAAGCACAACATTCTACCAGGAAATGTACATTCTGCTCATATCCTTACAGAGAGAAGGCACAGCATTCTATCGGAAATATGCATTCTGATCACAGCCTTACAGAGAGATAGCACAGCATTCTACCAGGAAATGTACATTCTGCTCATAGCCTTACAGAGAGAAGCACAGCATTCTATCAGGAAATGTGCATTCTGATCACAGCCTTACAGAGAGAAAGCACAGCATAGAATTCTACCAGGAAATGTGCATTCTGATCACAGTCTTACATGGAGAAAGCACAGCATTCTATCACGGGAATGTGCATTCTGATCAAAGCCATACAGAGAGAAGTACAGCATTCTATCAGCAGAATGTGTATTCTGTCCCTAGCCTTATGTGGAGAAAGCACAGTATTATGCCAGGAGCTCACTAAGTTCTGACATAGTGCCATAAATTAAAACACCTGCTATGTAAACAGTGTTGTAGAATTATTAATAGCCTTATACAACTGTTTTATTGCTGGCTCACTGTTAAAGAGAAACTGTTAATTCTCTGAAAGTGACAGTTCTGTCCTTTTGCATCGCAGGCAACTATAAAATTCAGCTAAAATTCTGCAGCATTAAAGGGGATTTCTATGGAAATCTGCACTTTTTGCTTAATGGAAAAAAAAAAACAGGGCTCACTCTTACAACAGTTCACCAAGCAATATATTATAGCAATACATGTTGCTGGGACCGATTCATACAACATAAAAGATGTAGTGCACTCAAGCACTATAGCAATGACAAAGCTCACAGAATGCAATATATAATTTTTTTAAAACAGCTAAGCTAGGCTAAACTAATGTGGGTTTAGTTACAGTATATGTTCATACATGGCACAAGCCTGCCACAATGCCAATGTACTCCTTTTTGGCAGGTCCCATCCTAGCACGTAATGCCTGCTTTTATTAGATTATTCCTATTAAGGTAAATTAGGGCCCTGGAATGAGGCACCTGTGACAGCGAGGCATATATACATATATACCTCCAGTAACATTTTAAAAGTGCCACTTGACATATCTAGAAAAAATGTTTCTCTAATCCTTGCTGATAATCTGTGTGAGAATTGACAGGAGATTTAAAGACTGATAATAAAAATGATTTTGGTGCTGATTTTCAGTGAGTAATAAGTTAGGGGTTGGTCCGAAAATAAGAAAAGCAAATAATTATTATTTATATAGGGCCAACATATTCTGCAGGGCATAACAACTAGAGAAAGGGGCAAGGCCTTGCTAAAATGAGTTTACAATCTATGAAATAGTGTCCTGGGTGAGATCTTACAGCTACACAAAAGTAGCCAATTTTCTAGGGAAATAATTATTATATTTATCATGAGTGCACATTCTCTGTACAAAATACATTCATTTTGTATTGTTCACGCAAATCTGTGGCATAACTTTTCTGTACACAAATGGATACACAGATTTTGAATTTCTCTGGCACAAATAACTACTGGGCAAGAATGACCTTAATCCTATTATTGCTATATATTAAATAACCTATAGAGTGCAAATCCAGAGACATAAAAGGCTCTGTTACTTGCTATAGAGTCGTGACTGCAGTGGGATCTAGTATGAAATCCATTTTTTGTGCTATGGGATTGATGCCCAAACACCTTTCTAGCTACAAAAGATCTAATGTTGCTACGCAATCTGGTGTTGCTAAGGACCATTTCTTGTTGCTATGGTATATCTGTGCTGCCAAATACCTTTCTTGCGGCATTGGATCCCTTGATGCTATGGAATCTCTTGTCGCTATGAACCATTCCTTGTTGCTATGGGGTCTTTGCTGCCAAATACCTTTCTTGCTTCCTGGGATCTCTTCGCGCCATGAAAGATTGTACCGATACAGGATATTTGTCACAAAGGACCTTCCTTGTGAAAAGAGATCTCTTGTTGCTATGGAATATCTCCTGTTACTAAGGATATTCTTGTTGCTATGGAACTGTTGTTGCCAAGGAGCTTCTAGCACTTGAAAAGAGATATCTTGTTGTCATGAAAAGCCATGTAGCTATGGCCAGAGATATGTCAGAAGGCTGCCTAGGAATCATAAGAAGTATAGTCCATAGCAATTGAGAATGTTACGTTGTTAAGGACTTTTCTCATTTTGACTGTAACTATTTAAAGCTGCTGTAGGTTGTGGTTCTTGTCTGCTGCTATACGTTTGACTCCCAGTGCACAATACCACTGCAGCTGATGTGGACTACGTGTCCTTTCATATCTGGTTCTTTAACTCTGTGGAATACACCTATTTTTACAGTGTGTACAATGACACAGACTGATTCCATGCTCAAATAGGGATCGGTGCACACACAAATTATACTGTTTTAAATGTCCCAAGGCTAAAGAAAGTCACATTTCTCAAGTCAGAAATATGGGGATTGACATCATACGTCCATCCGGTTTTAAAGGGGCACTATAAACAACATAATCACTGGAGCTTATGGTGCTATGAGTCTTGTGCCGCT
>OW240914.1:28930875-29141467 GCA_933207985.1 Pelobates cultripes
TATATACACTGTATAACACACACACACAGCCTATCAGTATATACACTGTATAACACACACACACACAGCCTATCAGTATATACACTGTATAACACACAGCCTATCAGTATATACACTGTATAACACACACAGCCTATCAGTATATACACTGTATAACACACACACACACACAGCCTATCAGTATATACACTGTATAACACACACAGCCTATCGGTATATACACTGTATAACACACACACACAGCCTATCGGTATATACACTGTATAACACACACACAGCCTATCGGTATATACACTGTATAACACACACAGCCTATCGGTATATACACTGTATAACACACACACACAGCCTATCGGTATATACACTGTATAACACACACACACAGCCTATCGGTATATACACTGTATAACACACACAGCCTATCAGTATATACACTGTATAACACACACACACACACAGCCTATCGGTATATACACTGTATAACACACACACACACCCTATCGGTATATACACTGTATAACACACACACACAGCCTATCTGTATATACACTGTATAACACACACACACACACACAGCCTATCGGTATATACACTGTATAACACACACACAGCCTATCGGTATATACACTGTATAACACACACACAGCCTATCGGTATATATACACTGTATAACACACACAGTATGTATAATATAACACTCCCTATCTATCAGTATATACACAGTGTGTGCCTGCTGGGTGTATATAGTGAGCATTGTGCACTGGGGGTATCCCCTCTCTCCATATAATATGATATATTATACTGTATGGTGTGAGATATATATATATATATATATATATAAAGCTATTGGCGGAGCTGCTCACCGGGTTCCCGCTCTCTCTCCCATCTTCCCGGATCCTCGGTTTGATCTGGGGAGCGCGCTCCCTAACCCCCTCCCCTCGGGGCCGCGCACGGTCTCACGCATGGCGCTGCAGGATGGGCGCAGCGCGCGCACCGACCCTTCCAAGGGCCCCCGATTGGCTGCCTGGGTCGGGGCGCGCGACAGGGCACGCAAACTCGGGCGTCAGCGTTTCCCTCCACCCCTCCTCAGCCAATCATCAGAGGGGCGGGGAGTGACGTCTCCGGTGGGTGTGGCAAGCATCCCGTGAGTGGGGAGGGGGACGGAGACGGCCGCCTTCTGATTGGCCAACGCCATCACGTGCGACGTTATGCAAATATCCCCATACTGAGCGCTGTTCTCATTGGCTGCATTATTACGGCTCTGACAAGCTGCTGCCCTCTGGGGCTGCTGTCATACCAGACCAATAGCAGAGCTGCTCCTGTGGACTACATTTCCCGTGATGCTCAGCGAGCCATCATAATAACATTGCCACATAGGCTATCAATCAATGACCCTGGGGACATTGGGTCATCATAAAATGGCAGCCCCCCCTGCTGAGTGCACCTGCTGCTCTTATTTAACAGGAATATCTACAAATTATTATGTATTGGCCAGCATGGGTTTTTTTTGTTTTTTTTTTAAAACACATGTTTAGTCTTAGTGTTATGAAAAGTGCTGCCCCTTAAAGGGACACTGTAGTCACTATAACCACTTTGTCTCTTTGAATTGGTTATAGTGCCTGGAGTGCCCTGGCACTGTCCCTCCATTCAGTATTGCACCATGTTCATGCAGTATGCCATAAAATAAGAGTCCCTGGCCACCCACGGTCCGGCCCCTTCAGTATGTGTAGCTAAGGCTGAGATTACACACTTCCTTGTTGTCAGACCCATTCATACCGTCAGTTGGAACTCTGACAGGCTAAAAACAGTCAGCTGACACTCTCAGCCAATCACAGCTTAATGAAGTGGTCTGGGTGCCAGGTCCAGCTAGGGTTAACTCTTTTTTCGATAAACATAGCCGTTTCAGAGAAACAGCTATGTTTATAAAAAGGTTAATCCAGCCTCTAGTGGCTGTCTCATTCACAGCCGCTAGAAGCGCTTCCGCGAGACGCCAGCGTCTATAGGAAAGCATTGAGAATGCTTTCCTATGAGACTGGCTGAATGCGTGCGCGGCTCCTGCTGTGCATGCGCATTCAGCCGGAGAGAAGGCAGAGAGCTCCCCGCCCGGCGCTGGAGAAAGAGGTAAGTTTAACCCCTTCCTCTCCATCCAGCCCGGTGGGAGAGGGATCCTCAAGGCACTATAGTGCCAGGAAAATGAGTATGTTTTCCTGGCACTATAGTGGTCCTTTAAAGTAATGTGTAGAAAAAAAATCATGCTTCAGGAGGACCAGCCAAGATTGTCCACTCAGTATTAATTGATTTTACGCCAGATGTTTATGAATTATACATTGTGCAGGGCAGCACTTTTTATATGCTGTCTATCAGCATCAAGGTGTTACATGACAGAAAATGTAGGTGTAACTATGTTATTGTGTGTTTTACATATATACAGGGATGGCCCAAAAGTAGGTATACAGCTGAAGCAATGAAAAGCATCACAACAGAGTACACCTGTATATGGGTAGGTAGACATACACACTGAGACACAACAATGTGACAGTTAAAGGGACACTATAGTCACCAGAACAACTACAGCTTAATGTAGTTGTTCTAATGAGTATAAAAGCTCCCTTCAGGCATTTTCATGTACACACTGCCTTTTCAGAGACATTTCTCCTGGCCACTGGAGGGGTTTCCTGGCACAGTAAGCATCCCTGCCGTTCAGCATTCCCATGTTCTGAATGGAGACTCTGAATTTTCCTCATAGAGATGCATTGATTCAATGCATCTCTGTGAGGAGGTCCTGATTGGCCAAAATGGCATTTTACCCCACCCCCATACTGATTTTAGTCAATAAGGAAAGCATTGGAGTGGCTAAAAATTGGCCATTTTGATGATGTCACAAAGGGGGCAGAGCCAGCGCCGGCGAACCAGCACGGCTCTGGAAATAAGGTGAGTTTTAAACTTTTATAATTAAAATTAGTCATAACAATTTAATCAAAATTAAGTTGCTATGGATGGGGAGCTACTGATTGGCTAATAAATCAGCTGACTAAGCCAATCAGTGGCACCCATGCCTGGTGGTACTCCACACTTCCTGAAACAGCATTTACAAAACTAGATGCTGCTGGAGAGAGGGAGATCCGGCACTAGAGCGCAACCTTTTGAGAATGGTTTTTATTAAGTTGTTATGGTGCCCATACAATTTCTTAAAAACTAAACATCTCAAAGTCAGCTCTGCTACCAGATAAATTATTCTATTATTCTAAAATTTCAAATTCACTCTGATTTCTCACTTTAGTGCATTATCAAGTCAGATTCAGAGAACAAGGAACTGTCACTAACTGAGTAGTGACGGTTCCTATTTAAAGTGGCACTCTGACACCACATCTACTATTGCTGCTTGTAGTGGTTATAGTGCACAAAGTCTCCCGTGTTAGTGTCAAATAGTTTGAGTAGTTTGGCAAAATCCAGGGGTGTCTTGTCGCCTAAAGACATATATTATGACTTGGTGAATGTGCAAGGGAACTTCTACATTAGCCTTTAAACTTTAGACAGCACAGCATTGAAATAAGGGTTGTTTCTTATTTTTCTTCCCCCCCCCACATTAAAATGGATATCTGTCAACAAGTACAAACCCCTTGATGAGTTGTGCAGAGTTAGGGTTGCCAGATTACTATGATTTTCTGCCCACGTACACATACATATTTAGTTGAGACTATATATTATAATCTTGCATAATCTCAGACACGATCTGCACAATAGCATAGAGATGCAGTTTTTGTCACGGACATCAGGTGACGTATGTGGATCAGTAAATACCATGTAAAATACCCTGATAACGGAAGTTTGTAAGGAACCATGAGTCAGTTAGTGCAGGTGTATGCACATAACTCTGTTGCAGAATGTGGGCTATATTGATTATGCACACTGCCACACATATAAACATGCACAGGATATTTTATTATGGTGTGCACCTTAGGAACATTTATTTTTATTCAACAAATTAAACCTCAGCTGAATTCATTTTTAAAACTAATAAATATGCATCATTTCAAAATACAAACTTCGATAAAGAAAATATATTTTTGTAGGCATCTAGGAATATTTACTTTTGGTGTTGTCGTTAGAGTACACCAATTATGTTGCTTTTTCACACAATAAGATCTAATTACTGTTTGATCCACCACTTGGACTTAGCTGCCAGAACAATAATGTTCACGTTGGGCCTTCTACCATTGTAGATCTACATCAGTTACAGTATAATGGTTTTTGACCCACAGTAATGACATACACAATACCTGGGTGAGGTGTCAGCTCAGCTACCTAAACAATCATCATAAAACCAAAATGTACACAACGATGAATATTCTTCTTACACATAAGATACAATTACTTTAAATAACCTGGTAATGGCAGAATAAATATTTTCATGTCAGTCTATGATGTTCTAAAATATTTATACAGGGAGACAACCAGACCTTTGCAAAACATAACATTCTAGCACGAAAGCTTTCTCCTCATTCACGTAATACAATGTGCATTCTCCTTGTTTCCTGATTGGAATAACAACATTCTACCAGATATAAAATGTACATTGTTTTCATAGACTCATATTTAGAAAGCAACACTGTAAAGGATCGACGGGCACCTGGACAGGGTACCTCCATTGAAGGATGCTCCTAGCGCTTCCTGAGGGCTCCAAGCACTCCAGTCGACACCATAGCCACTGTAGACTCCCCCAGAGAGCAAGGCAGGAACAAGCTCTTACAAGAGTTTAGTAGTGATTTAGCAAGGGAGTATGACAAGCATAGCAATCCCTTGTAGAAGATTCCCCCAATAAGAGATGGCACTCCAAATTGAGGGTGAAGTAGAACTGAAGCTTTTAATACAACACTCTGCTTTTATGCCCATTTTACAAACATAGTACTGCCCACACGGTTTTGCAGAACAACCAATCAATACATACAATACACACACACTCCCACACCCACACCAAATCCTCCCCTCTGCCTGTGATACAATTACCTTACACACTGGGTTAACGTAATTATCATAGGCAGAGAAATACAGTTTTTACACATGTACTGTAACTTTAAAAATATGCATTCAATCTTCATAAATTACATATAAAATATATATTTATTTATAAACATAGTCAAAATTCAGCCAATTCCATCCAGGGGTTAAAAAGTTAGCTGGAAGTCCTTTTATGACCAACCGCAAGCACATTTTCATGCCAAAAACAGTTCCATAGATTTGGGCTGTGCGGTCGGTCAATTTCACACAGTAAAAATGACTAAGTCCCATTCGAACATGCGTTTGAATTGCCGAACGGGACTTAGTCTCTGCAGCTGAAAACTCAGTGTAGGAGAAGGTAAGGGTCAGTGGTGTTCGTGGAACTGTGTAGCCAATTCAGTTGCATGAATTTGGCTCCACACACCGCTGACCGCATTTGAATGAAAAAAGATGGCACTGCCACGTGTTCGTTTCTGCGAAAGGCGGTCACCCAGCGGTTGGCAATTTACCTACAGCAGGCTCCCAGCCTGGGAGGTAAATTGCCTGCACGCTTCCAGTTCTGGGTGGTCCACCTGTGTGGTACTTGGTTCAGTAAGCCCCATTTACTGAACCAAGTGGGAAAAGGGCACAAACAAAGTATATTAGGGGGGCAGAGGACACAGTCTTAAAGGGGCATTGTTCCCAAAAGTCACAGTATGTCCCCAGATGGTTCCCCAGAAGGGCCAGCATAATAAAATACAATATGCCCAAATACTGTATTTAAAGGGCCAAATCTCCCAGGAGCCATAGTCAGCAGGCAGGAGGCGGGCAAACAGGCTTCTCCAATGCCCAGTAGCGAGGTTGGTTTCGCCACAGGTGGGAAAGCAGGGGATTAACATTTCTCCACCAAATCTGGAATGAAGATGGGTTGTTTCCCTACTCCCAACTTTAGTTGACTTATGACCTGGCCCACACAACGTACTTACATTACCTACAATTACAATCCCTATTGAGACACTTCAACCAAACTAGGCTGAGATACCGAAAGTGCAACAAATATCCATTATTGAGAAAATGTGCACCGCAAACTAAGGTAATATCGGTCTGTTATGACACACTACTGTGGAACACCACACTCCGGACACCCAAGTACACTAAGGAATGGGGGAAGGATCTGGGCTGGGATATTCCTGATACCACCTGGAACCAGGCCTTTATGATCCACAAACCATTCACAAAATTTAACTCACATGTAGAACTGATTAGGAAAATTGCTACCAGATGGTACCTCACACCGACAGGGTTAGCGCACATGTTCCCCAACACATCAGACAAATGTTGGAGGTGTGACTTGGAGAGGGGAACCATGTTACACATGTGGTGGGACTGCGCAATAATCAGACCCTTCTTGGAACAGATATTTAAGCTAATCTCTGAAGTTCTAAAACAACAAATACAGGCATCCCCAGAGTTTTTTCTCCTGTTTATGCTCCCAGAACACATGAATAAACGTCAAAAGACCCTAGCATTTCACATTCTGATAGCCGCAAACTTGTGGTTGGCTAGGAAATGAAAATCCACAAGTGCCCCCACAATAAGGGATGTGGTTCAACAGGAAGCCCTCAATGGTCAATATGAGAGAATTGCCCACCAGAGTTCCGACAGAGATCATAAGAGATTGAATGTGTGGAGTCTATGGGAGGAATGGTTAGGGGGTCAGGATATACCACAATGCAAATAACCCACGATACCACAGGTTCGAGACCAACAGGGAAAAGGCAGACTCCACCCCCCCCACTTAGAAATGTTTACAGGGAGTTGGCCCCCAGGTCCGTCCACCTTGACCCTTGCTCGCCCACATCACCACAAAGCCCCACAGGGGTACACCACCTGTGTGAACACACCCGCTACCTTCTATTCTCTACTCTCTACTCTTTCTCCACTTCTTGTTTTTCCACTATTCCACCTACTGTCCCCCAATCCAGCAAGAGCTGGGTTACCCCCAAAAATCCGGTGTTCTCCAGGGTACGGCAATTTAACAGAGTCCACCTGGCTGTCCAGAATATTCCCCGTTTACTGGTTACTTGATCTCCAAGACTTTCGTGTGAATCCCTTTTAAAGATGTTTGTGTGGATTTAAAGCATTCGTCTAATTATTCCCCATAGACTGTATTGAACCACTCCATTCAGCATACAATCTAAAACTACCGAATCACCGGACCACCCTGATGCGAAGTGTGGCTTCAATCTACCTCCCTGTTTGTTCTATTCCTTCTCACTTAAAACTCATGAACGCTTTGTTGCAGTCCCTGGGTGGCCGCCATTTCGGGAGCCGAATACGTGGCGGTGGCCATCTTAAATTCCCGAACAGCGGTGTTTGATCGTCGAGTGTCTGGAACCCAAATCGGACACTCGACTAAGCAAACACCGCTGAGACCTCCAGAGCTACAGAACAGACTGATAGAAACTCCCGAATGGACCACCGTTCGGTAGGATGAATCCCACGAACACGGGGATTCATCAGAATGCCTGCCCAGCTCTGGATGGCATTTAGTTCGGGACTTTTAAAGCACGAAGAGAGACCGTCCACACGCCCAAAACGTATGGAACTGTTTTCAGCTACTGTTGCCTGTGCGGTCGGTCAAAACTTTATCCCTCCATAACTCCCGAACCCCTGGTCCAATCTGGGTGATTTTTGAGTATGTTTTTAGGGGTGTACCCTAGGTATTTAGGGGTACATCCAGAACGTGGGGAAAATTGTGTACCTTTTAATTATGTTAACTGATAATCTGAGGGGAGAAGATGTGTGGGTTGTCCCTTATACCTAATTGGTTACTGTACAACTTATTGTGGGTGTCTCCCTTGCATGGGAGGATTGAATAAAAGCATGGGTTGTGTGATTAAAGATCAGTTCTGCTCCTGATACTGTGTGTCGTCCAGTTTTTGGGAAAGGTGATGGGATATTGCTGGTTATATTACTGATTGTGTTTGCTACGCTGTTGGATTACTCTGTCACTGTGGATGTTTTACCTGGAATTATTTACTTGTTTCTGAGCCATACTGGGATCTATAGCGGATTTAGTCTGTGGGATATCAGCTCTCCGCTAAAGGCAACACACAAATAGTGCAGAACCCAAGGGTGAACTACACTTGGCCTAGTGTGCTTATCCCCACCCATGGTGATATGTGATTAACAGGGAAAGGCAAACCATGGAACCCAATACGCAACACATAATAAACAAATGTGTTAACAATATGCAGCCTGTTCCACAACTGTATCTACCGTTGTCAAGCGCAGGTTGCGTAGCCTAACCTGTTCCACCAGTACATATATGCGATAAAATTTAAAAGCACAACATTCCTCCAGGAGATGTGCATTATGGTCATAGCCTTACAGATCGAAAGCATTCTACCAGTCGAATGTACATTTACTTAAAGCCCTACAGAGAAAAACACCTGCATCCTACTATACCAAGACAATGCACAAAGAGCACAGCATTCTACCAGGATATGTGTATTCTGTTCACAGCCTTACAGAGAGAAAACACAGTATTCTACCAGGAAATGTACATTCTGGTCATATCCTTACAGAGAGAAAGCACAGCATTCTATCAGGAAATAAGCATTCTGATCACAGCCTTACAGAGAGATAGCACAGCATTCTACCAGGAAATGTACATTCTGCTTGTAGCCTTACAGAGAGAAAGCACAGCATTCTATCAGGAAATAAGCATTCTGATCACAGCCTTACAGAGAGATAGCACAGCATTCTACCAGGAAATGTACATTCTGCTCATAGCCTTACAGAGAGAAGGCACAGCATTCTATCGGAAATATGCATTCTGATCACAGCCTTACAGAGAGATAGCACAGCATTCTACCAGGAAATGTACATTCTGCTCATAGCCTTACAGAGAGAAGCACAGCATTCTACTAGGAAATGTGCATTCTGATCACAGCCTTACAGAGAGAAAGCACAGCATTCTACCAGGAAATGTGCATTCTGATCACAGCCTTACAGAGAGAAAGCACAGCATTCTACCAGGAAATATGCATTCTGATCACAGCCTTACAGAGAGATAGCACAGCATTCTACCAGGAAATGTACATTCTGCTCATAGCCTTACAGAGAGAAGGCACAGCATTCTATCGGAAATATGCATTCTGATCACAGCCTTTACAGAGAGATAGCACAGCATTCTACCAGGAAATGTACATTCTGCTCATATCCTTACAGAGAGAAGCACAGCATTCTACCAGGAAATGTGCATTCTGATCACAGCCTTACAGAGAGAAAGCACAGTATTATACCAGGAAATGTGCATTCTGATCACAGCCAAACAGAGAGAAAGCACATCATTCTACCAGGAGAATGTGCGATCTGATCACAGTCTTACAGAGAGAAAGCACAGCATTCTACCAGGAAATGTGCATTCTGATCACAGCCTTACAGAGAGAAGAACAGCATTCTACCAGGAAATGTGCATTCTGATCACAGCCTTACAGAGAAAGCACAGCATTCTACCAGGAGAATGTGCGATCTGATCACAGTCTTACAGAGAGAAAGCACAACATTCTACCAGGAAATGTACATTCTGCTCATATCCTTACAGAGAGAAGGCACAGCATTCTACCAGGAAATGTACATTCTGCTCATATCCTTACAGAGAGAAGGCACAGCATTCTATCGGAAATATGCATTCTGATCACAGCCTTACAGAGAGATAGCACAGCATTCTACCAGGAAATGTACATTCTGCTCATAGCCTTACAGAGAGAAGCACAGCATTCTCCCAGGAAATGTGCATTCTGATCACAGCCTTACAGAGAGAAAGCACAGCATAGAATTCTACCAGGAAATGTGCATTCTGATCACAGCCTTACAGAGAAAGCACAGCATTCTACCAGGAGAATGTGCGATCTGATCACAGTCTTACAGAGAGAAAGCACAACATTCTACCAGGAAATGTACATTCTGCTCATATCCTTACAGAGAGAAGGCACAGCATTCTATCGGAAATATGCATTCTGATCACAGCCTTACAGAGAGATAGCACAGCATTCTACCAGGAAATGTACATTCTGCTCATAGCCTTACAGAGAGAAGCACAGCATTCTACCAGGAAATGTGCATTCTGATCACAGCCTTACAGAGAGAAAGCACAGCATTCTACCAGGAAATGTGCATTCTGATCACAGCCTTACAGAGAGAAAGCACAGCATTCTACCAGGAAATATGCATTCTGATCACAGTCTTACAGAGAGAAAGCACAACATTCTACCAGGGAATGTACATTCTGCTCATATCCTTACAGAGAGAAGGCACAGCATTCTACCAGGAAATGTACATTCTGCTCATATCCTTACAGAGAGAAGGCACAGCATTCTATCGGAAATATGCATTCTGATCACAGCCTTACAGAGAGATAGCACAGCATTCTACCAGGAAATGTACATTCTGCTCATAGCCTTACAGAGAGAAGCACAGCATTCTCCCAGGAAATGTGCATTCTGATCACAGCCTTACAGAGAGAAAGCACAGCATAGAATTCTACCAGGAAATGTGCATTCTGATCACAGCCTTACAGAGAAAGCACAGCATTCTACCAGGAGAATGTGCGATCTGATCACAGTCTTACAGAGAGAAAGCACAACATTCTACCAGGAAATGTACATTCTGCTCATATCCTTACAGAGAGAAGGCACAGCATTCTATCGGAAATATGCATTCTGATCACAGCCTTACAGAGAGATAGCACAGCATTCTACCAGGAAATGTACATTCTGCTCATAGCCTTACAGAGAGAAGCACAGCATTCTACCAGGAAATGTGCATTCTGATCACAGCCTTACAGAGAGAAAGCACAGCATTCTACCAGGAAATGTGCATTCTGATCACAGCCTTACAGAGAGAAAGCACAGCATTCTACCAGGAAATATGCATTCTGATCACAGCCTTACAGAGAGATAGCACAGCATTCTACCAGGAAATGTACATTCTGCTCATAGCCTTACAGAGAGAAGCACATCATTCTACCAGGAAATGTGCATTCTGATCACAGCCTTACAGAGAAAGCACAGCATTCTACCAGGAGAATGTGCGATCTGATCACAGTCTTACAGAGAGAAAGCACAACATTCTACCAGGAAATGTACATTCTGCTCATATCCTTACAGAGAGAAGGCACAGCATTCTATCGGAAATATGCATTCTGATCACAGCCTTACAGAGAGATAGCACAGCATTCTACCAGGAAATGTACATTCTGCTCATAGCCTTACAGAGAGAAGCACAGCATTCTATCAGGAAATGTGCATTCTGATCACAGCCTTACAGAGAGAAAGCACAGCATAGAATTCTACCAGGAAATGTGCATTCTGATCACAGTCTTACATGGAGAAAGCACAGCATTCTATCACGGGAATGTGCATTCTGATCAAAGCCATACAGAGAGAAGTACAGCATTCTATCAGCAGAATGTGTATTCTGTCCCTAGCCTTATGTGGAGAAAGCACAGTATTATGCCAGGAGCTCACTAAGTTCTGACATAGTGCCATAAATTAAAACACCTGCTATGTAAACAGTGTTGTAGAATTATTAATAGCCTTATACAACTGTTTTATTGCTGGCTCACTGTTAAAGAGAAACTGTTAATTCTCTGAAAGTGACAGTTCTGTCCTTTTGCATCGCAGGCAACTATAAAATTCAGCTAAAATTCTGCAGCATTAAAGGGGATTTCTATGGAAATCTGCACTTTTTGCTTAATGGAAAAAAAAAAAACAGGGCTCACTCTTACAACAGTTCACCAAGCAATATATTATAGCAATACATGTTGCTGGGACCGATTCATACAACATAAAAGATGTAGTGCACTCAAGCACTATAGCAATGACAAAGCTCACAGAATGCAATATATAATTTTTTTAAAACAGCTAAGCTAGGCTAAACTAATGTGGGTTTAGTTACAGTATATGTTCATACATGGCACAAGCCTGCCACAATGCCAATGTACTCCTTTTTGGCAGGTCCCATCCTAGCACGTAATGCCTGCTTTTATTAGATTATTCCTATTAAGGTAAATTAGGGCCCTGGAATGAGGCACCTGTGACAGCGAGGCATATATACATATATACCTCCAGTAACATTTTAAAAGTGCCACTTGACATATCTAGAAAAAATGTTTCTCTAATCCTTGCTGATAATCTGTGTGAGAATTGACAGGAGATTTAAAGACTGATAATAAAAATGATTTTGGTGCTGATTTTCAGTGAGTAATAAGTTAGGGGTTGGTCCGAAAATAAGAAAAGCAAATAATTATTATTTATATAGGGCCAACATATTCTGCAGGGCATAACAACTAGAGAAAGGGGCAAGGCCTTGCTAAAATGAGTTTACAATCTATGAAATAGTGTCCTGGGTGAGATCTTACAGCTACACAAAAGTAGCCAATTTTCTAGGGAAATAATTATTATATTTATCATGAGTGCACATTCTCTGTACAAAATACATTCATTTTGTATTGTTCACGCAAATCTGTGGCATAACTTTTCTGTACACAAATGGATACACAGATTTTGAATTTCTCTGGCACAAATAACTACTGGGCAAGAATGACCTTAATCCTATTAT
Organism: Pelobates cultripes; assembly: GCA_933207985.1. Lineage (NCBI taxonomy): Eukaryota > Metazoa > Chordata > Amphibia > Anura > Pelobatidae > Pelobates > Pelobates cultripes. Next base: position 28,943,482 of record OW240914.1, read on the forward strand.
TGCTATATATTAAATAACCTATAGAGTGCAAATCCAGAGACATAAAAGGCTCTGTTACTTGCTATAGAGTCGTGACTGCAGTGGGATCTAGTATGAAATCCATTTTTTGTGCTATGGGATTGATGCCCAAACACCTTTCTAGCTACAAAAGATCTAATGTTGCTACGCAATCTGGTGTTGCTAAGGACCATTTCTTGTTGCTATGGTATATCTGTGCTGCCAAATACCTTTCTTGCGGCATTGGATCCCTTGATGCTATGGAATCTCTTGTCGCTATGAACCATTCCTTGTTGCTATGGGGTCTTTGCTGCCAAATACCTTTCTTGCTTCCTGGGATCTCTTCGCGCCATGAAAGATTGTACCGATACAGGATATTTGTCACAAAGGACCTTCCTTGTGAAAAGAGATCTCTTGTTGCTATGGAATATCTCCTGTTACTAAGGATATTCTTGTTGCTATGGAACTGTTGTTGCCAAGGAGCTTCTAGCACTTGAAAAGAGATATCTTGTTGTCATGAAAAGCCATGTAGCTATGGCCAGAGATATGTCAGAAGGCTGCCTAGGAATCATAAGAAGTATAGTCCATAGCAATTGAGAATGTTACGTTGTTAAGGACTTTTCTCATTTTGACTGTAACTATTTAAAGCTGCTGTAGGTTGTGGTTCTTGTCTGCTGCTATACGTTTGACTCCCAGTGCACAATACCACTGCAGCTGATGTGGACTACGTGTCCTTTCATATCTGGTTCTTTAACTCTGTGGAATACACCTATTTTTACAGTGTGTACAATGACACAGACTGATTCCATGCTCAAATAGGGATCGGTGCACACACAAATTATACTGTTTTAAATGTCCCAAGGCTAAAGAAAGTCACATTTCTCAAGTCAGAAATATGGGGATTGACATCATACGTCCATCCGGTTTTAAAGGGGCACTATAAACAACATAATCACTGGAGCTTATGGTGCTATGAGTCTTGTGCCGCTTTTCCTGTAAAAACATTATCAAGTCATCTGACAAAAATAAGGACTATTATTGAATTCAAATCCTGACCTTTTACCTTCCACTGGGATGAATAGCCAACCTTGGACAGCGATCATAGGCTGCAGAAGGACTAACCCACCCCAGTGTTTGTAGGCAATCACTAATCACTGCGGTTCAAGGTTGGATGGCTTTGGATAAGTAATGTTTAAGAGAAAAATCTGTATTATCTGAATAGTCTGAGCTATGTCGGGAGTGCATTTTTTGTTTCAAACCACTTGAAGACATGTTGACAAAAATCTGTGGAAATGGCACACAAAGATTCATACCACAATAACCACTGTAATTACCATACACAGCTGTGGTTATGCTGTTTAGACTGTTGCTTTAAGCCCACTACTATGTCAAAGTACCACAATACAGTTGTACTGATGCATTACTTGTGTCACAGCACAATCTGGAACATAAGTTGCGAGGAAAGTCCTCCTCAGCCGAGATGCCTATTCTTTTCAAATAATTTTTATTAAAGTTTTTAAAATTTTTGTATAACAAATGATAGTAATACAAACATTGTATTAGGGGTAGGAAAGGAGGGGTAACTTGGAAATGGGAAGGAGTATCCATCCATCAATGAAATAAACATAATAAAGTATATGGCAAAAAAAAATTTGTACATCAATGCACTTTAACAATAAATATATCAAAGACCATAAACTCTTTTGATTTTTTCTTCCCATTTATCCCAATTATATTTTAGTATTGGGAAACCATGCATATTGGCTCTGTGTGATAATTCATGTGCCTTGTTTTCTAAAATCAAATTAAAAACTTCTCTGAGAGATGGCACATTTTGGGACTTCCAATGTCTAGGTAAACAGGATGTAGCAGCGATCAGAATGTGGCCTATGATTATTTTATCTGATCTATTAACGGACTCCGGGAGTTTTTTAAATAAGGCTAGTTCCGAGGTTAAGATGCTAATGGTTCCGTTCACTTTAATAATCAGATCATGGATCATTTTCCAATAACTAATTAACTTGAGGCAGAACCACCAGATATGGGCCATATTGCCCACTCCCCCACAGTCTCTCCAACACCGGTCCGAATACATATTGTTCATGTTATGTAATCTAGACGGAGCCAGGAACCAGCGATATAAGATTTTATAATGATTTTCAAAATGGTCGGTGAAAAACGAAATACCTTTTAAACCTTTAAAGAAACCGAACCATTCTTCTAAATCATACTGGGCACCCAACTCCGTCTCCCATGACAGCATATGTTTTAATTTAATTAAGGGCTTGGCATTATGAGATAATTAGCATAAGGATATCATACCTTTACTAGCAGGGCTGTATAAAAATTTTTTCTCTAAAGCAGATAACTCAAGTGATTTATAGTTTTTATCTGTTTCAGGTACCTGGTATAGTTCTTTCAATTTGACAATCCATACTTAAGCTTTAATTTTTCCTGAGATGCCTATTCTGTGTGCAAACTTGTTCAAATGGACAAACACCCTTCTCGACTGAAACAGTTTTTCTGCAAATAGAATTAAAGAGACACTATAGGTATCAGACCACTTCATCTCAATTTAGTGGTCTGAGTGTCCCCCTCATAATAACTCTGCAAGTAATGGGAGTCTTTACATTGCAGGGTTTAAATGTGTCTATTGTCAATCAGACAGACACTATAGATAATTCCTCCAAAATAGCTGAGTGAAACTCTGCTATTTCAATAAAATAGTCTAATAGAGACCATCTGATTGGCACAGTGTGGCGTTTTGCCATGCATGCGCATTTGTCTCAAAATGCTTCCTGTGGGATGATCGCAGCCAAGGAGGTGGGACCATCCATGAAGAAAGCAGCGCAGTGTAGGATAAATGGTACTCAAACTGTGACTGTGACGCATTTGTATTCATAACGCTATAGTGTTCCTTTAAAGGATCACTATAGGGTCAAGAACACAAACATGTATTCCTGACCCTATAGTGTTAAAACCACCATCTAGACCCCCAGGGTCCCTCAATGCCTCCATAAATATAGCAAAATCTTGCTGTATTCAAGCCTGAAGCTGTAACTATGCATGCTGTTGCCTCAGAAAAACAAGCAGTCTGCTGGCTGACATCATTAGAAGTGGAAGCCTGATCCAATCACAATGCTTCCCCATAGGATTGGCTGAAACTGACAAGGAGGCAGATCAGGGGCAGAGCCAGCATGATTCAAACACAGCGCTGGCCAATCAGCATCTCCTCATGAATTGAATCACTTAATCTCTATGAGGAAAGTACAGTGTCTGCATGCAGAGGGAGGAGACACTGAATGTTTGGATGCATTTTAGGCAGCCATGACCCAAGAAGGATCTCTAACAGCCATCTGAGGAATGGCCAGTGAAGTTATCACTAGGCTGTAATATAAACACTGCATTTTCTTTGAAAAGACAGTGTTTACAGCAAAAAGCCTGAAGGGAATGATTCTACTCACCAGAACAAATTCAATAAGCTGTAGTTGTTCTAGTGACTATAGTGTCCCTTTAACAATATAGAATGTACATAGAAACATTGTACTCACACTGACTCTGGGTAAAAACAACAGTCAATCCCAATAAACTTCATACACAGCAAACAAAAGTAAGATGGACCTGTCAGCCTCAATAAAATATCTAACACTTTATTGCATGAAACACGTAGATGTATTACTGTCTTGTGCAATATACGAATCTTTAATGGCACCAGTTTTACTATGCTCAAACAGTTTAAAGTCCCTAAGGTAAGAATAAAGTGTTGGATATTTTATGAAGCTGACGGTTCCTGCTTACGTTTGTTTACTGCTCTATCTGATCCAAGCAACTCTCATAAAGTTATACGCTTTTCAGCAACTTTTTACTGGGCAGCTTTATGCGGAACTCAAAAAGCCTGGTCACGGTTCAAAATATACATAAAAAGCAGATCACAGTGGAAAACTCCCCAGAACTCCCATCTGTATCAATAGTATTCCAACCCCCTTCAGTATCAGTATTGGTGGTACTATATGACCTGAGTTTATAGAAAATTCACATATAATAATTAGCACACACAAAGCATGCTGTTTCAGATATTTTAAAGGTTACTTAACGCAACCGGAGCAAAGCATGGGGGTTAATTTATACAATATGACCATGCTGTGCTAATGTTAATGTCCAGTAACAGTGAGTTCTAACCGATTTTTAATATTACGATCTCCAAGGAGTTCATTAGTGACATAGAAATGCACCAAAATGTACATTTTAAATTGTTCAAATTGTTGGCTTTTACCTTGATGACATTGTCTCTCGTTACTAGTGAGTAAAATGTATTTCATGTTGGCGACCACAACCAACATAAAATAAATATTACTCACTAGTAACCAGAGACAATGTCATCAAGGTAAAATATAATTGTATGAGGCACTGCTAATTACATTGTAGTACGATATAGCAGTATCTTTTACATCAAACTTGATGCCGCATACGAGAGAGCATCTTATAGTTCATGCGTGAGTGCATTTCATTCCATGCCTTCATGAGTGCTGTCTTGCCCGGTTCTGCCCACTTTTGAGCCAAGTTCTCTCTAAATTTTTGATAAGGAATTGTTATTGATAGAGTGTCTGACAGCCCAGCTACTGTGGACCTTGGATTGCTGGATTCATACTCCGTGTCCCCCTGGCTCCTGGGCATCATCATCATCACTAAGCAATACATGTAAAGTGCTTCCCAGCAGTATGTGCTACTCCCGTGCAACAGAAAGGCAATAAACTGATGTAATCAAGCATGAATCCAAAATAGACTGCAAAATTCTTTTAAACCGATATTTCTACAGCACTGTCTATGACAGCCCAAATCTAAACTGTGGTGTGGACATTTTATTGAAATCTGCTTGTTTATGGGACAACGAGTGCAGGACTGTGAGGGAGCGATTACTGTGGCTTTCTCTATGGACTGGTCCTGTCCTCCTGTATCAAACCAGCCACTAGCCGTGGCGAGGCTAAAGGGACAAAAAAATAAATAAACCAATGCCGGGTACCTGGAACTGCCTGTCCTCGGTGTTGAGTGATAAAAATCGCACAATCTTGCTAAAAATTAAGTTTACTTTGGTTTTTCATCAGAGGCAAGTCTTCTCTTGCCACTGCTCTGCTCGGCCCCAGAAATACTACCAGTGACGAAAGTCTTCCATTACTGTCTGTCCCAATTAAATTGACGCATCCTCGGCCTCCTGTCAGGATGAGTTCGAAAATAAATTTAAAAGTGCAAATGTCTCCCTCATTCTTTTCTCTACTCCCTTCTCACGTGACACAGCTTGCCTACAGTCTATATACAAGGAAGGTTTGTATCCCTAAATTTACAATATTGGAAGATTAGTGAATATGGTCATACAGGTAGACTGCAATAATTAATAGAGAAATGACACACCTCAAATCTGCAACATGCTCAGTGGATGCTGCTGGAGGAACTCACCGTCCCTGTATGTCATGCAGTAGTGTCTGAACACCCTTCATTGACCCCAAAGTTGATATCCATTGACAACCTCTGTATTACTATAACCACTGTAACCTTTGTTTTACTCTTTTAGGGCTTGTTGTCCGTGTTCACTGTATGAAAATACGCTGCTATGACTTTTGTACTAGATCAACGCTTATAATCTTTTCTGTTCGGCAAAAAATAATTTTAAAAAAGTGCAAATTTCTCTTTAAAAATTTTTATGAATTGGGACAAGGGGGCATGCAGTTAACCCCTAAAGCACTGCAACAACTTCTAGTGCTTTAGGGATCCAGAGTCCCAGGGACTTCCTCAGTGTCCAACGTGTTTCGTCCTTCCCAGGGACTTCCTCAGTGTCCAACGTGTTTCGTCCTTCCCAGGGACTTTCTCAGTGTCCAACGCGTTTCGTCCTTCCCAGGGACTTCCTCAGTGTCCAACACGTTTCGTCCTTCCCAGGGACTTCCGCAGGGTCCAACGCGTTTCGTCCTTCCCAGGGACTTCCTCAGGGTCCAACGCATTTCGTCCTTCCCGGGACTTCCTCAGTGTCCAACGGGTTTCGTCCTTCCGAGGGACTTCCACAGGGTCCAACGCGTTTCGTCCTTCCCAGGGACTTACTCAGGGTCCAACGCGTTTTCTCCTTCCCCTGCAAAAAAGTATTTTTATTTTTCCACTGTGTGCAGGTAAGCTGTGATTGTCACCATATTGTAGTGGTTATAATGTAGTGGTTATGATGTCAGGGGTCCCCTGGCAGCATTGCAGAGTAAGTAGTCAAACCATTTAAGAACAGTTTAACCCCTTACTTGGGTTCTGCGGGGCCAAGCTCATTGGGCTGTAGTGATGATGGTGTTTTTAGTGTTCCTTTTCAAATACTTTTATTAAATTTTTTTTTAAACTATAAAGGAGTCAAGTCTCAGCCCATGTTGTTGAATTTATTTTATTCCCCCATTTCCCCATCTAATACTGTAATTATGTTGGCTATTCATAAAGGATGATTTGTCAGCAGAGTCCTAGCTGGGCGGCCAGGCAGTGGCTGCTTATTACTGTATTACTGGTTCAGCTCCCCGTTGTATTACTGGCTAGGCTCACTGATCCCATGATGCTCAGCCAGCCCCCGCTGTATTACTGGTCCAGCTCCCCGTTGCTAGGGACGCTCCGGTTGCTCAGCTCCCCGTTGCTAGGGACGCTCCGGTTGCTATGGGGCTCCCTGCGGGCGCGCTCCGGTGACGTCACGCCCCGTGGTGTCGCGCTGGGGGTGACGCGCCGGCTGGCGGGAAGATGGCGGCGGTTGCGTGTGTCGGGGTGCGGATGATGGAGACGGCCGTCACGGGGCTCCTGGAGAGAGACCTGAGCGAGGGGGAGCTGGGGGAAGCGATCCGAGGCCTGCGGGAGCATGGGGTGCTCCGGGGGGAGGTGAGAGCAAGCCCCCCCCACTCACAGCACTGTCTGTATGGGAACAATAACAGGAGCACCGACACCTACCGGCCTCCTGCCAGCAGAGCATCATGGGAAACAAGGGGCACGACCCCCCCCAGGGCTGCCAGGACCCCGCTCACACTGTCACACTGCTGGACAGTACGTGAAAAGCGCTGCCCTGATATAAGGGACATTCAAATACTGCAACGGGGGAGTCAGGGGATATGGGGAGTCAGGGATCAGGGGATACACATGGGGGGGGGAGTCAGGGGGGAGGAGGGGGGAGTCAGGGATACATGGGGGGGAGTCAGGGGATACATGGGGGAGGAGAGTCAGGGACACAGGGAGGGAGTCAGGACATGGGGAGGAGGGAGTCAGGGACACATGGGAGGGAGTCAGATCACATGGGGGGAGGAGTCAGGGACACATGGGGGAGGGAGGGAGGGACACATGGGGGGGGAGGGAGGAGTCAGGGACACATGGGGGGGATGGAGGGAGTCAGGGGATACATGGGGAGGGAGGGAGTCAGGATACATGGGGGAGGGAGGAGTCAGGGACATGGGGTGGGGGAGTCAGGAAATACATGGGGGGGAGTCAGGGGATACATGGGGGGGGAGGAGTCAGGGGGGGGATGGAGGGAGTCAGGGATACATGGGGGAGGGAGGGAGTCAGGAAATACATGGGGCGGAGTCAGGGATACATGGGAGTCAGGGATACATGGGGGGGAGTCAGGGAATAAACTGGTAGAATCAGGGAAAATAAACGGGGGGGATTCAGGGAATGCATGCGGGGGTTCAGGGAATAAATAGGGGATTCAGGGAATACATGGGGAATACATCGGGGTTTCAGGAAATAAATGGGGAGTTTCAGGGAATAAATGGGGAGTTTCAGGGAATAAAGAGTGGCTATGTTACTTATATCAGGGCAGCACTTTTCATGTACATCAGCCAATAAATTGGGATTGAGAGGCAATACCTCAATTAGCTAATTGTTTTTTTTTTTTTTTTTATCCCAGGGCATGTAAATGCTACCTATAGAAAGGCAGAACTATACATATGGGTGACATGGCAGCCCTGATTGGTGTTCTATGTGCATGATACTGAGAAACTCTGGCCCCCAAGCAAAAGTTCCGTAGACATTGGTAGATGCCGTACTCCTTTGGATTAAAGGAACACTATGGCTTTTAGACTACACACCTGTATTCCTAGCACTGTAGCACCCCTGGCCTTAATTAGTTTATTTTAGATAACCCTCCTGCCACGTGTTATACAGATTAAGAGAACAAAAGTTTTACTTGCCTTTTCCAGTGCTGAGGCTTAGTACATGATGCTTGCCTCTCAGCCTACCGTGAAGTCATCAATGAGGATTCATCGCTTTATCGATGCTGGTCTAACCCAAAGCATCACAGAAATGCATTGGGGACCTGATGAGACTGTGCGTTGAGTGCAACAAGCGCATCTGTTACTACTCGTAGAAAGCCGTGAATACAGTGCTTTCCTATGAACTGCAATGTCAGTTTTACTTGGTCTTTGCAGTCGAAGCACCTCTAGTTGCTGTCAGTATGACACACACTAAAGGCGTTTTTAAGGTAAAAGCCATAGCTGTTTCTGCGAAATGGCAATGTTTTACCTTGACTGCTTAAATCTACAGGGCCACTGCATCCAGACCACTTAATTGAGATGAAGTTGTCTGGGTGATCTTAGTGGTCCTTTAGTTATTTAACTGCAACTGTGTTTACATTTCGGTGTATCGTATTAAGTATAATGTTAACATGATTTCTAGCAGGACTCTTGAAATGGGAACTAATCAACATATTTTACATTAATTGTTTTGCTATTTTCCATCTTGAAGAGTTTTCATTGTTTGCGTTCACAGATTAGCTACGTCTATTAACGCAATGTGTAGAACTCACATGTAACTTGCCAGAAGAAGTGTTACTTAGGGCGGTAATAGCGCATTTTAAGAAAGGTGCTTTCCAAAAATGCATAATTAGTTTTAAAGCACATCTTTCACTTTTCTGTCACTTTACTTATTATATCCAGTGTGTGTGTGACGCATAAGCAGAGATGCCAGTATAGCAAAAAGATTCCCCAAATTCCCAATGAACCTGTCGGAACACTAGTGTAGATAATCACCCATCTGTCTACTTTATGTCGACTTCACCTCCATATTCCAGTACAGTTTGCTGGAATAAGGTATGAGGAAAGCCAGTCATGTCAGGTAAATGAGAGACTACTGACAAATGAAAACACCACCAACTGCTAACCGTCCGTTGCCTAAAGTCATGTGCAAAAATCTCAATAGTAACAGTTCTACTTTAAAGAAGATTTGCACGTAGATGTCTAATCTCTGTTCGAAACTGTATATTTTTTTGTTTGCAGTGTGGACGCAATTTTGGACCTTAGTACATCACTCCCTTATTAAGCTGAACTCGTCATACGCACTGTGAGAGTTCACGTATAAAGTGCAATGCTTGGACAAAGCTCTAACAGTGAAGCAATCGGAAGGGACATTGCATTGGTTTCCATAGTGATTATTGTACTATTACAATGTGGCATCAGAATTGCCATTTATATATAACTCCTTGTTCATTCACTTCCCACCTTCACTTTGGGACTCTACATTATTTCCCTTTACTTCGTGATCTCATGTTTATGCTAGGATTGAAATTTGTATCTTGATCCAGCACTACAGGGCATATTGAATGGCTAAATCTATCAGACAGAATTCTGTCCGCCAGCTGTTGTGAATGATTCTTACAATAAAGCTTATATATCTTTATATCTGCCTCATTGTCATGAGAGGTGTATTCCACAACAGCTGCAGGATTGGGAGTGAGCCTGTTTTATTTTGCCGGATTCTCTACTCCAGATGTTGTGGACTACAACACCCTTAATGCTCTTACACCCATAAAGCTGGCAAAGCATTATGGGAGGTGTAGTCGAAAACATCTGGAGTGCCAAAGGTTGCCTATGCCTGCTCTACACCTTTGTTTCAGGATATCTAAGCATGCTGTGTCACCACTTGTGCACGGCAGAACATGGTTAGAGATACGTTCCATATTTATATACAGTTTAACATTCAGTCATGATGGATGCATTGATTGTGAGTGTATGAGATGTTGGGCATTCTGTAAGCCCCACAGCTAATTATGTTTTTCTCTAGCTATACATGTAGGCCCAAATAGCAGAGTAGGAAAAATATTCATGGGAACATTCCAAGCTATATGTCATCCAAGTGTGAGCAATTCATTCATTCATGTATGAATGCCTTTACTCGTTATACGATAAAAATATTCAAAGCAACCAAAAAAAGAAAATACTGTTCAATTGATTTTTACATAGCAGAAAACTAATAGCTCGACTGCAGCTCCCAGAAACCCAAATCATGAGACTACGTAGAGCAGTATTTGTGGCGCAGAAGAAAAAATATTGAAAATTGAGAAGTAGACACAGAAAGGGTTTTCTTATGGTGCAAATCTAATTGTTTATTATTATAAAAAAAAAAAAAAAAACACCCAGGATTGCTAGATACTAATTCCCAAAGTCTTGTGTAGGAACCTGGGTAGAATGTTCTTCATTTTGTCTTCTTGTCATTCCAGGGATCCACAGCTGCCTTGTCAGGTCTTCTCAGTAGCTGCAGCTCACGTTTGATGTCCGCGAGTACTCGGTATGAAACGTTTCTCATTGGAATTTGAAGCCGCAGTTTCTACTTCTATACCTCTGTATATAGTAACATACAAACAGTCTGACAAAAATCCACAAATCCACCTAGCGATGTGCTGAAATTTTGGCTGCCGAAATTTTCAGCCGAAAACGGGTTAAATTTGCCGAAATTTTTAAAAAAAAAAATTTTTTTTTATTTTTTTTATTTTCGTGTTGCATAGTTTAACAGACGTATTTGCATTAACAATTCAGATGATTATATATCACAATGAAAGATAGTAACAATAACATGAAAAGTCAAGAATACTGCTATTGGGATGGGGGAGGGAGGGCTAAAAGAGAAAGGAGAAGGGAAGTTTTTCATATTAGATTAACTCAATTAATTAAAAAGTCTAATATTAATAAAATTATAGAAAAAAAAACTTTTTAAAAATCATTTGGGGAATAAAGTCCTTTTCTGTTTTCGGCCAAGGGCATCCTGAATTTTCATGTTGGTGCATCCCTAAACCCACCAGCATTAACCTGTACAACAGCCAGGCTGCTTTTGGTATCTTCTGCAAATATAAAATAACTACATCCTATTTTTTTTATTCAGAATTTCCCTTTTAACGGAAATCAGATACAATTTCTTTCAGATTTGTTTTCCTTTTATTAAAACTGTATATCATGTTTTACAAAAATAGTTTTCAGTACATGTGTCTAGAAGACACTAAAGTGATAATTGTCTGGAATTCAAAGTCAATTTAGATAGCTCTCTTGGAGATTTTGTTTCTAATTTAGCAACGTTGGATTTTAAGGGACACTATAGGCACCCAGACTACTGCATCTCATTGAGGTGGTCTGGATGAAGTGTCCCTGTCCCCTTAACCCTGCAAGTGAAAACATTGCAACTTCAGGAAACTGCAATGTTTACATTGCAGGGATCAGGCAACCTCCAGTGTCGGTGTTCCAGGCTTCTCACGGAGTTTAACTCTGTGAGGCAACAGACATTCGCATTTTCAAAATCTACATAGGAAAGTATTGATTAAATGCTATCTGAAAGCTCTAATGCATGCAAATTCAGGCCTTATTTGCCCTGTCATTGTGGGAGGAGGAGACGATGCAGCGTCGACTTAAGGTAATTAATATTACCCTTATGTGCTGGCTTAGAAGGGGCAGACCTAAAGTTAGAGACATGGGCTCACTTTAAACTCCCCACAATTCTCACGGAACATTTCTTGTTAGGAAAACAAAACTGTATTCTCAACACTATAGTGTCCCTCTGCTTTCACCTCCCATGCCCTCTGTCGTGAAAGGGTTAAAACCATTTCTTTATCTTACCTGATTCTAGCGCTGAGGTTCCTGTGTTGTCACTGCCTGCATTAGGCCTTCCCCATAGGAAAGAAATGAATCAATGCTTTCATATGGGGATTTTCAAGACGCTGGACATCCTGATGCAATGCTTAAGGAAGGACGTCCGGCATTGTTTCACATAGTTAAACTGAATCAAGGCAGTGCATCTGGTGGCTGTCCTAACCCTGCAATGTAAGCATTGCAGTTTCTCTAAAAGGGGCCAGAGCACTGCACCCAGACCACTTCGATAAGATGGAGTGGTCTGGGTGCCTATAGTGTTCAGTGAATAACCCTGTAAGTGTGTTCTGGACAAAGTAGCATATACATTGTTACTAAGAGAAAGGTAATACAAGTCTCACAAAGTCTCTCTGAAACTTGATCAAGGCTCAGAGAGGAGCCGAAACGTTGTTTCCACTTTCTTCTTCCTCATAAAAGACTGCCTTTTATAACCTCAAGTGTGCCTGGATATTTCTTTGCTTACATTTGATGTCTACAGGGATTGGCCCACCCGTTCTGGAGCACCCTGCAGGAATTATTCCCCCTTTTTTAGTGTGTGCATTTTACTCTTTGTTTTTCTTATTCAAATCTCAATGATTGAGTTGGTATCAATATTACATTTACGATTGAGTTTAAATAAGGAATGTATTTATTCTTTTGTCTTCTCTGTCACGATGTTAAGACAAGCAACCCCTTTCAAATTAAAAATCTTTCACTCGCTTGCTTATAATTTGAAAATGATCCTATGAGTGGTTATACTTGGGAGTCAAGGTTTTTCTTGAAATTTAAGTAGTGTCTTCTATTTCTCAGGATTGAGGGTCTCTCTTTACTATCATTGCTTGTTGAAGAGTCTCCCACAGATGTTTTCCAGCAGCACTGTGTGTCGTGGATCCGTAATGTTCTTCAAGTCATTCAGGTGAAAGAGGGTTTAAAGTTGATGTGATCGAGGGGAAAATATGTTGGTTCCAGACTGTTTTATTGTATCAGTATTGCACTCATTCAGCTCTCTCCATTACCCACAGTCCCAGGACCCACCTCGTGTGGTCAGCTTTGCTGTCTTTGTACTGCGGTCTCTGCTTGCTCATTCCTCTGTGCTGCCTGAATTATCTCGTGAGATTTCTACAAATCATATTCCAGGACTTCTCACCTCCTTACTCGGGTTGAGGAACCAGGTAAGATGGAAAAATACCAAGTATTATGATGGAAATTAAAAGAAGCATTTGAGGTTTCATAAATCTCACCTGTATCTATCTCTTTCCCACAGTGCCTGATCCCCGCTTTGGAAGGAATCAGATCGTGCTTGATCTCCTATTCTCGAGCCTGTGGCTCCCTACGGGTAAAGTTTTATTTAGTTCATGAGCACTGTTGCCTAGTCAAGTTTAAATACAGTGCTAATTTATTTACAATTCAACAAAGCTCTGATGTTTCAGAAAAGAACAAGTCATGCATTAAAGTAACGCTCCAATCACTATAACCACTACATCACACTGTAGTAGTTATGGTGAAAAGAGTGCCCTGGCACCCTACAAGTGTAAGTAGTCAAACTATTTAAGAATGGTTTGACTTTTTTCCCGCTGGCCAATGCTCACCAGGGGTGCAGAGCGTAGTTCAGCGGCTGAGAGTGACGCTTTAAACAGACTCCAGGTAAGTTAACAAACTGTTGTTAAACAGCTTGACTACTGACTTTGGCAGGGGGTAAGGGCACTCCTGGTACCATAAGCACACTATATTGGGCTTTAGTGAATATGGTGCTTGGAGTGTTCGTTTAACGCTACAGAAGGAAATAAAATAGACCATCCTGGGTTTTCAGTTAGTATAGTAAGCCTAATGTATTACAACATAAATGCTCTTCATAAATCATACACATATTCTTCTTTAAGTATTTAGATGGGGTATCTATGATTAGACTGGGCTTTATGTTGGAAAGCGGAAACTGCAATTAAAACAGTAAGAGGAATTTTTTTTTTTTTGGAGACATTACGCAGAGGGGAAAGGAATGGATAAAAGTAAATATTTGTTCAGGAGACACGTGTGATGCATTATAAGAGGATGTTATGAGTTGGTTTCCTAGGTGGCGTCCAATTGAATGTCAAGTGCTTTAATAATTTGTCGAAATTAAGCAACTTTACTCTAATATGCGTCTCTACTCCACCAAATCTGTAACATGGGATTGGTGTGCGTGTTGTAAGACAGCTGCTAGCTCAGCATGAGATAAGCCATGCTATGGGCCTCTTGACTGCCAGGTGTCCCCACATATAGATAGAGTGAAAGAAGCATTCACTAGGCCATACTAATGTAGTGTTGTGACCTCTGTATCACCCTTTATGATCATAATGACTTTATTATCACCATGGTCTCTGCTTGGTAGAAGAAGCAGCTAATGATGATATAAATGGCTCTGTCATCAGAAATCATGCAAGCATCGTCGTGTAACTGCCTGTACCTAGTGTTGATCGTTGTTCCTTCTTTTCAGTCTTTTTTTTTTTTTTTTACATTTTTTGTTTGAAGCATCATGTCTACTCAAAAAATAATTCTAATTTATTATCCAATCTTTATGTCCCAATTGCCTTCACTGGTAGCCCTGCACTTTCCAGTGGCATATTATGGGATTTGCTCTGTAACTATCTGCTGCAGTCTGTCACTGTTGAAAGGCACTGCTCATACTTTTAAATAGCTCCCAGGCAGCCTCTATTAACTTGTGTGAATATTTAATGTCCTCCTCTCCCCCCATTTGTAAAAGTTTAACATATATTCGTTATTATATTTTTACTTTAAGTAGCTTTTATTGTAATATGTTGCTATAATGATATTGTTTATCTTGAACAGGGAAAACTCACCACATTTCTCCTGAGTCTCCTGGATGTTGAAAATCTTCAAATTCAAGAGGTAAGCCTGTCCACTAAACAGGGTTGTACTTGAGTTGTGGTTGGCCATGGAGAGATATATGCACTCATACACCATTTTACTGTTAAAGTGTGACTCAACATTTAATAAAGCTTCAGGCCCTTAACATCTTGATAATGATCTTTACTCTAAATTTTAATATCTAGCCATGTCTGTCAATATCCTCCTGAATTCTAGAAGTATAAAGCAAACCAATCTGATAATCTATATTCACATGTCTTCTAGCTTTCACAACAAGCAGTGTGGTTATCCATCTTATTTGGCCCCACGATAGACCACATTTTCAGCTTCTACGCTGGATGTAGTAATAAAATATGTCCTATTTGAGTAGATTGTAGTCTGTTAATCCAGAACACATGGTTAAATGTTACAATGGCTATCTAGGTCTTAGTGATCTTTTCCTCTCCCACCAGCTCGCTTGTCAGTGCTTCTCTCTCCTCCCATCACTTGGCTCAGGCTTTTCTCAAGGAGTCAAACACACTGAGAACTGGGAGAGGCAGATACAGAGCGTCCTGTGCTCCCTGCACAGTGTGTTCCGGCAACTGTACCAGTCTGCGGAGACTGGTGAGTATCAATCGATTGAGACATAAAATTAATACTTTACTTTGCAAGGTCATTGAGAGTTCAGTAAGTTGGAATCTCTAATTTGATGTGCTAAACATTAGGGGCTACATTGGGTACCACCCACTGACTGGCTCTTCAAAATATACCAAATATTATAGTAAAGACCTTGGTCCATATATATATATTCTGTGACCATTGTAGATGATTTATTTATCTTTGTACAAACAGATGATTTTTACAGCAAACATACTCTGCGATATGAAGAGTATTCAGTATACATCAATGTATCCGGTGCAGTATTTATATTTTAGGTCACAATAAGTTAATTGGAAAAAGTCGGCTATCGTTTTTCAGATTGGATATTTTGGCCTAAAAGGTGAAATTCACTTTGAATTCCTGACAGTCACCCTTTAGTGTACAGCCCTTACTATATTTTCATTTAAAATAAATAAATTATTTTGATTTTAAGAGATTTTAGTAAAATTCGATATTTATGTAGATTTTAGTATTTTTTTTTTTTTTGTGTGTGTGTAATTATAATTCCAGTTGATGGAATGTCACAAGATGGGCTAAAACCAGCTTGAGATCTTTGTGGGGACCCACCGAAGGGCAGGATATTTGAGCTGTTGTCTGTTCTCAGCACTCTCTTGCACCTTGTATTTTGCTCTCCCTACTTTCATTAAACACTGCAAACAATTTTTAAGTAGAAAAGTAAAGGGAAAAAAAATAAATAAGTGATTTTACTCCAGTTAATGCAGATGAAAGGTTTTTGCACTTTACATTTTCTTTTACTTTGTTGCAATACTGGTATAAGTGTTGGTAAAGACTGCAAGCATGGCCGTCAGTAGCACTCGTGCCCTTAGGCCATTAAATATTCAACTGTACTTTTTTGTACCTGTGGAAAATGCTGCCAGTTTGTCCTCTCTGGTTTCTTTATTACTTGACAAAGTTTAAAGTGTGTAATATTTTCATTTTTGAAAATATTGTCATCCTTTCTCTCTCAATCGTATATCTGGTACTATCCTGTCTGAATTGTCCCCCATGTGTTCCCTCTTTCTCTGTCCCTGCCACCTCTCGTATATCTTTCTCTCTGTATATTTTTGTTTTATATCTTGGTTTTCTCTGTCTATATTTTACCACTTTATTTTGGACATTTTTTTGTTTTCTCTGCCTCTCTCACTTTCCCTGTTGTCTCAGTTCTGTGTATCTGCTTGTGACTCTCACCACAATCCTCCATTATTTTTCAAGCTCATCCTCCATTGTTTAATAATTATCTGTTGTACATATGAGCTCCCTTTGCACTCTTATTTGTGTTGAGGCTCATGCCTGATGGTTTAGTAGTGGAAAAGAGAGCTCCCTCTACGCCCAATGTGTGAAACTTGATTATAATAACACTCATATCCCAGAGCCATCCAAAACACACATCGTGAGGGAATAGAGTGCGAGAGGTGAACGTGTCTCATTCACTAAATGCAGACAGTTCCCCTGCTATGCTCCGTATTGCAGCGTTGTGTGCACACATTGCAGGCCCAGCAGTGGGAAGTGTGGATCTACATTCTCACTCTACTGTAAACCTGTGTGTCAGTGATGTGAGCCTTGCAGACCCAATCTAGCCTGTGATCGGAATGTTTGAGACATTTGCTCTGACTTGTCAGAATGTTGTACTTAGGATGTCGGAGAGACATTTTTTTTTCAGTTTAGCGTAATTGGAACTGGCACATGTTTAGAAATGAATATAAAATACATTAACACTAACAGTTTGGAATGATTGATGTAAGTTTAACACAAAGCTAGTAAGATGTCCACACTGCTGTCAGGATGTCCTCTGTATCACCTCACTCCCAGGTGAAATTTGTCAGGGCTAAGCCTACTGAATACCATGTACGTAAACCGGAAAAGCTTGTTTCTGTTTTACCAGGGATTGGCTATGAGATATTTCTTCCATTATCACCTTACCCCCAGGATACACAACTACCTGTATCTCAGCTTTGGCCATCTGATCTATTTCCACTTCAGCAATAATATTTACTGATATTTACAGGGCAAAAGGCAATGTAAATTAGAACAAAAAACAAATACATAACACAGAGATCTGGTGAAAAAAAACCCAAAACATTCATAAGTCTAACTTTCCAAGTTGTGTCCAAATATTTTTATGGAATGTTTGTAAGCTAAAGCGGTTTAGGTGCTTAGGCGAGCAATTTTTTTTTAACATATATTTTGCTTGGACGACTTTAGTTTGCAGTACTTGATAGTAACCTAATAAATAATTTTCTCTGTTCAGACTCAACCCACTATGAAGGTCCTGGCACTGAGCTGGAGCTGCCAAGCTTGGAGGATGATGGGACTCATAGTGTCCTGCAGTTGGTTAGGCGGCTGACTGCATTAGGACAGTGTGTGGGCCTGCTAGTGAGGTATATATATTTGAATTCCCTGCCTTGGTGCCTTTTCCTGGAGGGTAACATGTACAGGGTATAGTCCTCTATATGCTGAAGTGAATATTAGAGCTGACTCCCATTTCATTGATCAGTTTCTTTTTCTCTTGTGATGCCTTCCAGGGAGCCATTCCCAGCTCCAGTGCGTGTTCCTGTGTCTGATCTTCTCAGTTTTGTCTTCAGAGTGATCAATGTGAGCCCCAAAAACCTGGTAAGGTTACACGTGTTTGAACCCTTTAACCCATATTAACTTGGTTTCCTAGACTGACTATTATGCATATGGTCTGCAATTTACAGACAATTATACACTTGGCTATTTGGAACTAAAATTTGAAATTCACTTTGAATTGCCAGCAATTTATTATTTAGTGTATTTTGTCCATATTTGTCCCAAGAAACCACCATGTTAATAGCATACCAAGGTTTGTGCAGAAGATTGTTTGTGATTTGTAAACTTTCTGAGTTTCCTCTCATAATGTTATATTTTATTTTCCTTTTTCTCCATCAGAGTTGGCAAGGAGAAGAGTCTATAAAATTGCTGTTGCTTCCTCGGGTCCATAAATGCGCCCTGGACATTCTGGAAGCTACTATAATAGCGTAAGGAGAAAAAACAACAACAAAGATTTAATGATTCATGCTTGTGTGAGGGGGAGCGTGTGCTGGCGCGTGAGGGGGAGCATGAGGATGTGTGAGGAGGAGTGAGAGCTTGACATATGTCTAAAAATGACAAGACCATAATCACTCCAGTGTGTGTGTTTATCACTTTCTCATTCTGATTTTCCCACGTTGATGTCACCATAACGGTGATCTATGTGCCCACAATGCAAGTTGATGGTCTCTTTCTTTAATACTTATGCATAATTTCCTTGACCTTACAGATGTGGTCCTCGTCTCTTGCCATTTTCCGCTGTTATCTGCCGTTTATTCCCTCAACTCCTCAGCTCCTGGGGAGCCATGAGAGGGGCAGCAGGGATGGTAATCGGACAAGAAAGGCCATTCAGGTGGGTACTGGTTGTAGGTCTGGTTTGATTTAAATGCAGCAAGAGATTTTTTGCTGTTAGAATTGAAGTCCTTATACAAGATGAGCAAGGGGGTATAATTATCAATAGTAAATGTTTTTTGTTTTTTTTTCCATTGTGCAATGTTTAAATCCAGTTCCCTCCGTGGGTCTGTGTACCGTGTCCTGGAACAGTGGGTGTCCGTATGTGGAGTTTCCTCAGGAGT
Organism: Pelobates cultripes; assembly: GCA_933207985.1. NCBI lineage: Eukaryota > Metazoa > Chordata > Amphibia > Anura > Pelobatidae > Pelobates > Pelobates cultripes. The sequence continues at coordinate 28,962,485 of OW240914.1, forward strand.
TTTGCAAGGTCCAATTCACCATTCTGACATCCTATTGGCTCACCTGCTAAGTGACATCACTCCTCCATCAGACACTGTGAAGGTAACTATAAAACACATCCTTTACTTTTATTTAGTTCGCAATTCAGTAAAAGAAATTCTCCTTCCCATTTTGGCACCTTATTCTAAAAGTGTTTGTACCTGCTCTAGCAAAGTCTCACCTGGTCAGATTTGTTTTGTCAGTTGTCTTCCATCTTCATAGTTCCTCTTTTTTCTATTTACACTTACTGTATTTTAAATCTATTCCATTTAAAGTGACATTCTAAGCACTATAACTACAGCAACATATTGTTGTGGTTATGGAGCCATCCTACCGTTAAGACCATTTTTGAACAGTTTGTCTGCTGTCTGGCCCCCTTTCAAAGATAGCACTAAAATGGATCTTGCTGTCGTGGTTATGGTGCTATTTTATGAAATAGACGAGCTCTGACACTGTATCTCAGCCTGCTTAGCCAATTCAGCATTGGGCAGGCAGATGCAGTTCACATAATGGGACTGCAGACATAAAAAGGATGATCCCACAGGCTGCCCAGAGCCCATAACTGCCCAGTATGCTCTGTGACCTACAGCTGGGAGCTGCCGAGACTCAGTGCCTCAAATCAAGGAAGGTCCAGACACAATGAAGCATTACACAGGGCAACGTTTTGGTCACCATCTGTGACTTATATCAAGGCTTGGTAGTCGAAACATTGCCCTGTGTAATGCTTTATTGCAAAGCTGTTAAATTCACTTTTCTCAGTGCTTGGTCTTTCATTTATTTGCTAGAATCATGTTACTAGGAGTTGGGGCCAACCCCAGTCATGGAGCACCATGATTGTACTTTGGATTATTTGCCATGAGGAGTTTTATCCCTTTGGGAGTGCAGTCCCCTGCATTTGGAAATTTCTGAGACTCACGGAGCAGTATACAAATAGAAATTCAGAGCTCGGTGCTGACTATTGGGCCAGTGAAAATTGTGGTCTATTTTGACCCTGGCAATGCTTGTTTGGAAGGTAGGTTAGAGGATGAGAATATATTTACAAATGTGAATCTGTTTCATGCTATTGGCATTACATTACATTATTGCATCACATGTGTGAATGTGTATCTCCTATACACACGTTTCTTTGCTTTCCTAAATTTAATCGCTTACCACTGTTTGATGCACTAAATAATACCCGTCACCTGGCTAATAATGCTTGCAGAAGTTAGAGCTCAATGTGAAAATATAAATCCCTGGAAACAATACCAATTCCAGCTTCGATATGATGTAAAATGATGTAAACCCATCTCTCTTCCTACCTCCTCTGTTCTGTAGATCTCTGGCTTTGTGCAGATTGGAGCCAAGAAGCAGAAGGTCTCTGAGGTTGGGGGCGGTGACTTCCAGGCCCATCGAAAAAAACAGTCCAGTGCCAATACTGAACTCTGTTCTGCAGCCCTGCGAGGTGAGATTCCCACTCGCTTTATACCGTTAGCATTCTATCTATATCGGGGTGTCAAGGGTTGGCTAGCAGCTCATGTTGTCATGTTGTTAAACATTATTATTATTATTATTACCCGTTTTCCTTGGCCTTTGTACAGTTTTAATCTATCTCTTTAGATCTGCTCTCTCTGTGTTTTCCTGCAGGATAGACACCAGTCTGATCTTCCGAAGGATAAATGTGTGAATTAGGAACTTAAAAATGGGTTTATACGATCTTAAATGTCAAATCAGTAGCTACAACATACACACTACACTAAAATCAGTCTATAAGTAACTAATTAGTGGGGACCACACTACAAACCAGAATGTAATGCTAGTTAAACGAACTATCATATACACTAAATATGACACTCCCCCCTGTAGAGTGAGAGTGTATGATATATTGTTTAACTAGCGCTCCACTCTGGTTAGTGGTGTGGTCGCCATATATTTGTTACTTACATTCAATCAGATCTTTGCTTTCTCTGTGTGTCTCCATGTAGGAAATCCCTGTTTTCGTTGTCTGTATCTGTGTCTCCCTGTAGGATAGCCTCTGAACTGTCTGTATCTGTCATCCTGTAGAAAATCCTAAGATCTGTGCTGTCTGTATCTGATTCTACCTGTAGGATCTGTATCTGTCTCCCCCTATAGGATAGCCTCTGAACAGTCTAGCTGTGTCTACCTGTAGGATAGCCTCTGATCTCTCTGTATCGGTGTCTCCCTGTAGGATAGCGCCTGATCTGCTCTATAGCTGTGTCTTCCTATAGGAAAGCCTCTGCTTTGTCTGTATATAATTCTCCCTGTAGGGTAGCCTCTGATCTGCTATATATCTGTGTCTCCCTGTAGGATACCCTCTGATCTGCTTTGTGTCTCCCTGTAGGATAGCCTCTGATCTGCTTTGTGTCTTACTGTAGGATAGCCTCTGATCTGCTCTATATCTGTCTCCCTGTAGGATAGCCTTTGCTCTGTCTGTATATGTGTCTCCCTGTAGGATAGCCTCTGATCTGCTCTGTCTGTCACTCTGTAGGATAGCCCGTGAACTGTCTGTACCTGTGTCTCGCTATAGTATAGCCTCTGATCTGTTCTATATCTTTGTCTCCCTGTAGGATAGCCTTTGCTCTGCCTGTATCTGTGTCTCCCTGTAGGATAGCCTCTCATCTACCCTATAGCTGTGTCTCATTGTAGCATATCCTTTGATCTGCTTTGTGTCCCCTGTAGGATAGCATCTGATCTGTCTGTTACCCTGTAGGATAGCCTGTGAACTGTCTGTACCTGTATCTCACTGTAGGATAGCCTCTGATCTGCTCTATAGCTGTATCTCACTGTAGGATAGCCTCTGATCTACTTTGTGTCTCACTGTAGGATAGCTTCTGATCTACTTTGTGTCTCACTGTAGGATAGCCTCTGATCTGCTTTGTCTCTCACTGTAGGATAGCCTCTGATCTGCTTTGTCTCTCACTGTAGGATAGCCTCTGATCTGCTTTGTCTCTCACTGTAGGATAGCCTCTGATCTGCTTTGTCTCTCACTGTAGGATAGCCTCTGATCTGCTTTGTCTCTCACTGTAGGATCTCTGATCTGCTTTGTAGTAGAATAGCCTCTGATCTGCTTTATGTCTCCTTGTAGGATAGCCTCTGGTCTGCTTTATGTCTCCTTGTAGGATAGCCTCTGATCTGCTTTGTGTCTCCTTGTAGGATAGCCTCTGATCTGCTTTGTGTCTCCTTGTAGGATAGCTTCTAATCTGCTTTGTGTCTCCTTGTAGGATAGCTTCTAATCTGCTTTGTGTCTCCTTGTAGGATAGCCTCTAAACCGCTGTCACCCTGCAGATAGCCTTCACTATGTTGCCTGTATCTGTCATACTGTAGGAAAGCCTCTGATCTGTATATAGCATGTCTCATATTGTAGGAGAGTCACTGACCTGCTCTTTGTATGTCTGTTATATCTGCAGCTGTCACTATGCAGGCAGTAATGAGAATTTGATGACGTGATACAGATAAAGAATGTTTTTTTTTTTTTTTTTTTCTCATTTTCTTCTAGTTTTGTGCAGCATTGTCCTTCATTGTGGGTCTGTTATCAAAGAAGATACACATCGGGTGAGAAATTAGAAGTGTAAATAAATCTGTTTCAGATCAGATCTCCAGTGAATGCCACTCTTTTCTGTCACATCTGTGATTTCATCAGTTAATATCAGGTTTTCTGTGTCCATAATGCCGTTTTAAGATGTATCTGGGTTGGAGTTGACTATTTAAATTGCATCGTCTTTGTGTTGTTACATAGTATCTAGGGCACATCCCTTGATATCTTTGCCCATTTGTTATTGCAGCATGTCGCTGTCTCATGGCTTGGTGTGTTTATGCATATGGTGTGTTGCTTCTCCACATGTAGTGCAATGTATACCGTACCCTTTTTGATGTTGCTCTCTCCTTTCTCTTTTCCAAGAAACTCCAAGAGTTGTCCATCCCACTCCTGATACGCCTCCAGCAAGGCTCGGAAAGCTCTTTGGGCCCATATATCAGCAGTGAGTGTCGAAAGGAATTGTACAGATTACTCCTTTCTTTAACACTGACACCCAACCCACGTCTCCCTGCCCCCTTGCACTGCGCTGTCAGGATCTTCAGTGGAGGTGTGACTGAGGAGAGCACGCAGGTGAGACATTGGGTAGTATGCAGGCTTTCGGGAGGATAGTGATTTTACAATGTTGAAAGCTTTTCTACACCTTGTTCTCTTCAATTTACAGGTCTCCCTGTTTTGTGCAGAGGCTCTTGCTATATGTCGTGTTCTCATTCATCCTCGTGGCCCTTCACTTCAACATCCATTGCCATCCCAAGGCCCCCGTCCTTCAATGCCAACTGTAGATGTACCAAACCAGAGACCTCCTGCTCCTCCTCCCACTTTTCCTGTCCCACCTCCAGCTAATCATCTCCCCACAAGGCCTCCGGTTCCTCCCCAACCTATTGAGCCTGCTGGTACTGCTGCAGAGCCATCCCCACCTCAAGAAGAGACTTTTGGTGGACGGCCTCGGCGTGCCGTCTTCATTCACTTTGAAAAAGAGGAGCCGTCAGATGTTGAGATTTCTTTGGAAAGTGATTCAGATGACAGTGTGGTCATTGTTCCAGAAGGACTACTCACAAAACCTACTCCAAAACCTGAGCCCTCTCCACCTGCAGTCAAACCTTCAGCAGAAGAGACCGCAGAGGTACCTGCACAGCCTGTGGTTCCATCTGCTAGTACATTACCTCCACTACCACCGCCGGCAGCATGCCCTGGACCTTCCCCTGCCCCACTTCCACTATCTCTTCCTGAAGTCCCTATACAGCCTTTGCCAGAGGCTAGCATGACTGTGATTGATATCAATAGCAGTGATGATGAAGAAGGAGAGGAGGAAGAGGATGAAGAAGAGGAAGAAGGAATGTATGATGATGAAGAAGAGGAATTTTATGATGAAGAAGAGGATGAAGATCTAGAGGGGCTAGATGAGGAAGACTATGAAGAGGACGAGGAAGGTCTAACAGAGGAAGAAGAGGAGGAAGAAGAAGACATTGAGGAGGAAGGAGATGAAGAGGATGAAGAAGATGGTCTAATGCCCGAGGAGATGCAGATTGGTGCTACAGCAGAGGAAATACAGGAGGAAATTGAACCTATTGAGCCAGTATTACAAGAGATAGAACACGAAGAGGGTCCACCTCGATTATCCCCTATGCAGGAAGATGATGGTGGTGACACAGGTCTGCTAATGTTGGTAGAAAGTGAGGAAAAGGAGATCCCAGGTGAAGAACAAGAAGATAGAGTGCCAGTAACTGAGCCAGAGGTCACGGACAGCCCACCTCCACCACCAGTGCTCACACCTCCACCACCTCCAACACTGCCTCCTGAGGTTGATGAGACGGCTGTGCCACCGTCTGAACCCATAGTGGAACCCAAAGTCCCTCTAGCAATTGAAGAAACTGTTAAAGAAATAGAGGTAGAAGACGGGAAAAAAATGGAAGAGGAACATATTGAAGAAGTAGAGGTGAGTAATATTCGTGAGAGGAATTCAAAATGTAAATAGTGATGAGAAAATAGGGGATTTGGGGAAGTGGGACATGGTTTCTTATTAATTCTGTCATCCTTTTCTTGTAGGAAAAAATTGCAGATGCAGACACTATGTTGGCAGATTTTGTTGACTGTCCTCCAGATGATGAAAAGCCCACAGAACCAACCACGTGATGTCAAGTGGTTATATATTTTTCGTCATGTTGAACTATAATTCCACATACATGCTGCTCCTATTTTGAAAGACACACACCCTTTCCATAGTTAATAAAATGTGTACTGAGCTCATCACACTATGATCCCTTCTACCTTCCTTTTGTTCATTATGGACTCTGCAAATCTGAATTGTAGTGCTTCTAGGGAAAATTCTGGTGGATGCTGCATACTTGACCCTTGTGCTTTTTTTGTCTCCCAAGAGGCCTTGCCTTAAAGGGTCTGTTTAGGCACCATAACAACTTAATGTATGTAAAGTTGTTATGATGCTAGGAGGCCCCCTGGCGCCCTATAACCGTGTAACTCCAAAGTGAATCTCCAGCGCCGATCCTCCGGCTGCATCTAGCTTCTGAATCTGTTTCAGGAACCGCGGAGTAACACCATGCTGGTACGCCGCTGATTGGCTGAGAGCATTCGGCTGACGCCCTTGGCCAATCAATGACACACAATTCCTAAAGCAGGCTTAAAAAAGGTAAGTTTCTTTTTAAGTCAGTTTTATGCATGGGGAGTCACTGATTGGCTGAGAGCGTTACCTGGCCGACTTTGGGGGTTAAACCGTTTGAGAACGGTTTATCCCCTTAAGGTAAGAGTGTGTGCAGGGGCATCCTGGCACCAAGTAAAATTTGCACATGTAAGAAAAACATTAAATGTAGTTGTTATGGTGACCAGAGAGACCCTGTGAATTTGGATCAGTGTTTTTCTTACTAAAATTCAGTGATGATAAACCATTGTAGTCCTGCAATAATTAAATAAGTTCACTGTGGTACTCTGTAGAGTTGTTTGAGAGACCTGGTCCACAATGGCAATAATCCAACACTTTAACATAAATTATTTAATGCATAAAGAACAGCTTATTCAGTTGTACGACGTTAGAAACTAATCACATGAGCCTAGGATATGCATACATTCCAAAACGGACTTTATTGTTGTTGCACTGGGATTACATTGCGCACAATAGATTAATTTTAACATGAACCTTTTTGTTCATGAAATGAACAATCCCCAAATTGTAGACTGTTTGACGTTTTTGATGGCTGAGTAGAGAACTACAGTTGTACCATTCATTCCTGTCTAATATATGGTCGACATACTCTGTGGTTTATTTGTTACACAGTGAGTTTAAAACCAAATGGCTGACTGGTGGGAAAGAAAAATCTCAAACTTTTCTATAATTACTGCTTGAATAAATAACTTGGCCTCAATTTTTAAAAGTTTTATTTTTTTTTTATTTATTTTTTTCATTCTTAAAAATGCTTGCTTTAGTAGTCAACAAATCTACAAAACCAGTTTGGAGATTTTGAACAATTCTCTAACATTGCTGTAGTTATAGCTTGGCCAGTGCAGCCAATTTTTGCTACCGATGTCTTTTCTTTTTTTTTTTTTTTTTTCAGTACAATTCGGAGTTTAGTGAATACGAAGGTGGGTGTGGTTCGATAGTCTGCTAGGGCCATTGGCTTCTAGTTATTTTAAGGTAATTTGCTTTGTTGCAGAGATTTTCACAGTGTTAAAGGAACATTATAGTGTTACTAATGCAGTTTCGAATTCCTAACGTTAGTGTCCTTATTTCTTTAGGTATGCTGCCCCCTCCCCTGGTGTCAAAAGGGTTACAAAAACACTTTGACACTATAGGAACCCAGATCACTTCAGCTCACTGAAGTAGTCTGGATGCAATGACCCAGGTTCCTGAACTCTGAGCAAGTAATTATTGCAGTTTTTAAGAAACTGCTAACGTTAACTCCACCTCTAGTGGCTGTCTACCTGTCTAGTGGACTTCCGGGCTGTTAAGCAACTTTTGGTCACCTAACTGATGCTGGACTTCCTCACGCTATTCATGGGGACGTCCAGTGTCACCTAAAACCCCACAGGAAGGCATTGAATAATGCTTTCCTATGGGGAAATCTTAATGCGAGTGGCATGGCCGCGCATGCGCATTAGTTCTCCACGCCGGCTGACGGACGGGGAGGAGAGAAGGTGGACCGGAGCCAGTGCCGAGTGACAACGGCACTGGCCCAGGTAAGTGACAGAAGGGGTTTTGACTGGTGTAATATTTTCCCTTTAACTTACCTCTTTCCTGTCCTGAGGTTCCCTTTGTCTACTATTGCCATGGTGTCACACTGATGAATGAAACCACATGCGCAAGTTCCCCATGGGAAATCATTAAATTCACATGAGGATGTCCAACGTTGTATCATGGCGTTAAACTCCGTGAGAAACTAGGAGGCACATCTAGTGGCTATCTGGACGAGTACTTAACCCAGACCATTTTAATGAGATGAAGTGGTTTGAGAGCCTATAGCAGGGGTCCTCAAACTACAGCCCCCCAGATGTTGCTGAACTACAACTCCTATGATTCTCTCGCTATCTATGTAATTCAAAGAATCATGGGAGTTGTAGTTCAGCAACATCTCGGGGGCCGGAGTTTGAGGACCCCTGCCCCATAGTGTCCCTTTTAAAAGTGGGGGTCATTGATCAGGTATTATTGAAGGCTGATACCAGGGATTTATGCAGAGCCTCTCATCCGATCATACATCTGGCAGCAGCTGGAGCCATTTTAATTTATATAATTAGTACGTCCTGTAACTATGCCTAGTAGCGGTAGATTACATGGCCTCTTTAAATAACCCAGAGTACCAATGTGGATTTATACAGCATTATTATAGGACAATGTGCTAAGAATAAGTGGTCATTTGGTTTCTCCTAGTGATTACACCACTTGCTGAAACATTGTAGCATATCTATGGAGCCATGCTTTATTGTAACCATCCAGTGCACTCACAGGGGCCATAGTAGCTGGACATGGGTGTGTGTGTGTATGTATATACATGTATCAGAGTAGCCAGGCATGTAAAAGGTTATAGTGCCATCTTCTCAAACAATGTGACCCTTTTTTGTTCTTTTCATTTTTTATACATGGTTTTTGTTAGCATTTTGTCAATAAAACATTGCTTGTGATGTACCTGCTACCTTGAAGTGATTATTGTGATGTTTTGGGGGTGATTTCCGGGTTAATTAGGGGATCTCCCAGTATTCAGTGGGTGTAGCGTTAAGGGCAGATTGCCCACAGTAAAGATGGCCGCTGGGTGTGTAACCCGCCCACGGAAGTTCCGGTTGGTGACGTCACGCTGCGCAGGGAGGTCTAGGTCAGCTGATCTCAGGGCTCGGTAGCTCAGTTGGAAGCAGATCGGTGAGCGGCTGTGAGGATGGTGTCTCTGCTGTGCTGCGGGCCCAAGCTGGCCGCCTGCGGGATCGTACTCAGTGTGTGGGGAGTCATCATGCTGGTATGGTATAACCCTCCATTATAATATCTATTATTCACTGACCCTCCATTATAATATCTATTATTCACTGACCCCCCCCCAAACCCTCCATTATAATATCTATTATTCACTGACCCCCCAAACCTTCCATTATAATATCTATTATTCACTGACCCCCCAAACCCTCCATTATAATATCTTCACTGACCCCCCAAACCCTCCATTATAATATCTATTATTCACTGACCCCAAACCCTCCATTATAATATCTATTATTCACTGACCCTCCATTATAATATCTATTATTCACTGACCCTCCATTATAATATCTATTATTCACTGACCCTCCATTATAATATCTATTATTCACTGACCCCCCCCCAAACCCTCCATTATAATATCTATTCACTGACCCCCAAAACCTCCATTATACATATTCCATATCTACTGACCCCCAAACCCTCATTATAATATCTATTATTCACTGACTTCTTAAACCTCCATTATAATATCTATTATTCACTGACCCCCAACCTCCATAATATATAATACTTCCATATTCACTGACTTCAAACCCTCCATTATATTGCTTCCATACCACTGACCCCCAAACCTCCATTATAATATCTATTATTCACTGACCCCCAAACCCTCCATTATAATATCTATGGTTCACTGCCCACCTCAAACCTCTATTATAATATCTATTCACTGACTCCCAAACCTCCATTAATATATCTATTATTCACTGACCCCAAACCTTCCATTATAATATCTATTATTCAATGACTTAAACCTTCCATTATAATATCTATTATTCACGACCCCCAAACCTCCATTATAATATCTATTATCTTACTGACCCTCTCAAACCCTCCATTATAATATCTATATTCACTGACCCCCAAACCCTCACATTATAATATCTATTATTCACTGACCCCCAACCTCCATTATACATTCTATATTCATTGACCCCCAAACCCTCATTATAATATTTCCATATTCACTGACCCCCAAACCTCCATTATAATATCTGCTATTCACTGACCTCCCCAACCTCCATATAATATCTATTATTCACTGACCCCCAAACCCATTATAATATCTATTATTCACTGCCCACCCCAAACCCTCCATTATAATATCTATTATTCACTGACCCCCCAAACCCTCCATTATAATATCTATTATTCACTGACCCCCCAAACCCTCCATTATAATATCTTATTTACTGATCCCCAACCCTGCTATAGTCTGTGTATAATAATGACACCCCAAACCCTGCTTTAGTCTGTGTATAATAATGACACCCCAAACCTTGCTATAGTCTGTGTATAATAATGACACCACAAACCCTGCCTTAGTCTGTGTATAATAATGACACCACAAACCCTGCCTTAGTCTGTGTATAATAATGACACCCCAAACCCTGCCTTGTCCTGTGTTTTATTTACTGACCTCACAACCTTTACCCCATGTTTTATACAGATACCCAAAACCCAATCCGGTTTTATTTACTGACTCCAAAATCTTTACCCAACGTGTTTTGTTTCCTGACCCCCAAACGTCACATATACTGTTTTTTTATTTCCTGACCCTGTCTCCTGATCTCTGCCACCTATTGTATCCAATGCTCTTTGAATACCCTTTGACCTTACCAATGACCTAACCCAATACCCTTTGACCTTCTCATCTACTTTATTATTAGCATTTATATAATGCAAACCTATTCCACAGCACCTTACATAGCAAGCATATATTTTAGAGGTGATCCAATACCCTCTGGTCTACCTAAACCAATATCTCATGCTAATACCATCTTACCTACCCAACTACCTAACCATATATCTCCTATCACATACCCTCTGACCTCCACACCACCTAACTCAATATCGTCTGCTTTCCCACTGCCCTCTGATGTGTACAGTGTATTTACTAGTCTTATACCCACCTAACTCATGCTAGTTTGCCTGCTTTCCCACTCAGGTTTGTTACCCCAAATTATGTCCTGCTATTTGTCACATTGTGTATCCTGTATTTCATTGTCTACACTTTGTGATCTGTGTAAGCCTTTTGTGCGTTGTCCTATGTGCCCGGACTTTCCTCTGTGATATAAATACCCCTTGTGTCCTCTAGGTTATCCGTTATACCATCCCCATCTCATTCGAATTTAACGCTTTATGTCAGAATAACTAAAATGGAAACGCTCCCAGTCACTTTTGTTTTCTCTTTGGCGATTGTAAACTAGAATGTGACCACTGCAAATTCCTGAAAAGCCACATTTTTAGTGAATTACCCAGCCGGTTTTAATTTTGTGCGTTCCTGTCTGTAACTTTTTACCAGTCAAGTCTGACTAATATTTATATACTCTATCAGGGGTAGATCCCCAGATGTTTTAAAACTACAGCTTCCATGATGCATTGCCATTGTAAAACATTTAGATGCATGCAATGCATCATGGGAGTAGAAGTTCTACATCATCTAGAGATCTCCCTTTTGGGCACCCCCTGCTCTATATGGTCTGTAATCTGCATGAATCTGCTAAAATACATACAAGACGTGTAACATCTTATCAGCTTTTAAATAAGCATCTATACTCTGTGTGTGCGAATACAGCAGCAATTCGGGGACCGTCAACTGTGCTCAGTTTTGTTACTACCAATATTGTTACGGTAGAGAGGTATTGTGCATTTCTCAAAAGCATATTCTTAAATTAGAGGGGCAAAGGTTTAAAAATAATATCAGGAAGTATTACTTTACTGAGAGGGTAGTGGATGCATGGAATAGCCTTCCAGCTGAAGCGGTAGAGGTTAACACAGTAAAGGAGTTTAAGCATGCGTGGGATAGGCATAAGGCTATCCTAACTATAAGATAAGACTAGGGACTAATGAAAGTATTTAGAAAATTGGGCAGACTAGATGGGCCGAATGGTTCTTATCTGCCATCACATTCTATGTTTCTATATTCATTGTACACACGTCTTATGATAGAAACATAGAATGTGACGGCAGATAAGAACCATTCCTCCCATCTAGTTTGCCCAATTTTCTAAATACTTTCATTATTCCCTGGCCTTATCTTATAGTTAGGATAGCCTTATGCCTATCCCACGCATGCTTAAACTCTTTTACTGTGTTAACCTCTACCACTTCAGTTTGAAGGCTATTCCATGCATCCACTACCCTCTCAGTAAAGTAATACTTCCTGATATTATTTTTAAACCTTTGTCAATGATCTGTCTGATCGGCTCTCCTTTCAGTCTGTGGCACAGAATGGGTTAATATGAAGTGTGTAACATCCTCTTTATTAATTCCCCTTTGTATGCCTGCTTCCCCTATTCATGACCAGTCTCGTGATCAGAAGTAGCAGGGATGTGCACGTGGTATTTTGCTCGGAGAGTACGTGTGTTGACTGTATACATAGCATGATTACAGTGTATGCATGTGTTCTGTTTACAGGTAAACAGACTGCCCTTAGGAAGGTTATGGTAAAAAGATTGCTTGGCCTGGCTAAGGCTGGTATAAAGCGCTGTGTGTTTGATCTGAAAGGACAGAACTGCAATATTCAAAATCTAGCCACCTCCCGCTCTCCTCTACATAGTTATTCAGGGAACTTTTGCCAATTAAGTTTGTTTGGGAAACAATAGACTCACAGATACAAAGATCTAAAGCAGCAGGACTAGTTGTTTGCCCTTCGTCTGGGTGCAATTGGTGCAAAGGGAGAACGAAATCCGCCATATTGGTAACAGCTCCTTCTTAAAGGGACGCTGTAGGTGCTATAACCATTTAATATCATTGAGTCTTCTGGCACTGCCCCTACATTCTGTGGTAAACCAGTTTTGAACAGTTTAACACTGAATGAGAGTGGTTGGGCTGCTGGCGACTCTTTGCATTATTTTGTAATGTGCTAAATAATGAATGCAAAGAATAGTAAACAAGGTTTCTGCAATTTAAGTAATACGTAGGCTTAGTGAGCTTTGCCAATCATGACTGTCCTTTAAAAGATCCCTCTAAGCATCACAACCTCTACAGTGCAATGTTGTGGTTATGGTTCCAGATTCTCAAATAATAATCTAAAGTGGACATTTCCTTTCAATACTAGATATATCAATTGTCTGTAACATTGGATGGACATCATTGACTGGCTGAGGAGTGTCAGTTGACATGGAATTAATATCGCCTATTTGGAATGGGGAACCTCCACAATATCACAGGAAACACAACTGCCCCATGTTTATAAAAAAAATAAAAAATGCTTTGTCTCCTTACCAAGGTCTTACCTGGCACATGCTGTAGTGGTTGTTGTGCTTAGAGTTCCCTGTTAACTGTTTTTGGCTGTGCTGAGCTTATTCCATAAATCTCTGCACATCTGTGCTTTTTTGAAGCAGGAGGGTTTTCCGGGAGAAGTTGTACAAGATTGTCAGTTAAACTATAATCCCCAGAATCCCTTGCTGTGTCGCTTTTCAGGATAGTAGATTATAGTTAGTGGGAACCCTTATTTGAGTGAAGAGCTGGTTTATGATTTTTTTTTTTTTTTTGTATCTCTCTAAGACACTATGCGACCTCTTGGAGTGGCTGATATATGTGGCTTTGTTAAATAGCAAGCAAAGGTACATGTAAAATTGATATACGTTTAGTAAATGAGCAGGTTAAAGGACCACTATAGTGCCCTGATGGTGCCCCCACCCTCAGGGTCCCCCTCCTGCCGGGCTGGATGGCGAGGAAAGGGGTTAAAACTTACTTTTTTCTAGGGCAGGGAGCTCTCCTCCTCCTCTACGCCTCTGATCCTCCTCTTCGGCTGAATGCGCATGCGTGGCAGGAGCTGCGCGCGCATTCAGCCAGTCTCATAGGAAAGTCTCCTAGGAATTCATAATGCTTTCCTATGGACGCTGGCGTCTTCTCACTGTGATTTTCATAGTGAGAAGCACACAAACGCCTCTAGCGGCTGTCAATGAGACGGCCACTAGAGGCTTTAGAGGCTGGATTAACCCATTTATAAACATGTTTATAAAAAAATGGGTTAATCCTAGAGGGACCTGGCACCCAGACCACTTCATTAAGCTGAAGTGGTCTGGGTGCCTAGAGTGGTCCTTTAAGTAAAACCCCCTTTTCCATGCCATATTTATCTATTTTCCGGTTGATAATTTTTATTGCTATGGAAAATAGTGTAATCTTGTTAGATGAGAGTCGCCGTGTAGTATTTACATGCTGGAGGGAAGAATAATTAACTGTGTCTAAAGGATTCCTGATAGAATTATAAACAGATTTCATTCCTGGATGGGATAGTCTTATGAATCTTACATTTATGTATTGACTAATATTTTGGAGAAGTGGAATATGATTGGTCTGGCAACCATACACTGCAGTGATTACTACATATCACCCACCTCTGCAGTGATTGTTTCCATGGTCCTAACATACTCTGTGTATATATCCTCACATTTTCCAATGATTTCCTGCAGGCAATTACAACTTAGTAGTAGTTTTGTAGCGCTACAGTAGGAAAAACTATTTAAATAAAACATCTTTGACCTGCCCGAATGCAATCAGTGATTGACACACTAGGATACATGAAACATTACATGCTCACTTCTATAATGAAAACGAAAAAAAAAAACTAGGCATAGCCAATGGTCTATAAGTCCTGACCTACATGTCCTGTAACTAGCTATAGGAGTTTCTGGTAGTTTGACGCACTGGCGTACCTACCACGGTCCCAGTGGTCTCAGCTGTGACTAGGCTCGTCACTTCAGGGGGCCCTGTTGCCCTGCCGACCCCTGCAAGTGCTGTGCTGCTCCTCTCCTGCCAATCGCCACGGCTGACAGGAAGTGTTCACTGAGAGAGCACTTCCCGTCAGAGGGGTACCCTGGCAGTCACGAACAGGAGGGGAGGTAATGGCAATAATGGGGGGAGCTAGGGGAGATCGACACATCGAGGCGGGGGAGGCTAGAAGATGACATGACTGTATTTGATTTAATGTAGATTTTTGTACATGGGGAAAAAAATAAGACCTCACCTGAAAATAAGCCCTAATGCGTCTTTTGGAGCAAAAATTAATAAAAGACCCAGGCTTATTTTAGGCTAAATAAGGTGTATGTGAGAGCACCAGGATTGGCGGAGATGTTCTAAATGAGAAGGTTAGGTCAATGCAGATTTGTGATGGCTAATTTGATAGCATATATAGGTCGACATGGAAAGTATTCTGCCTCTGAATGTGTGGTGTTTTAAAAAGCTTTTCTCACATTCTGGATTAGGAATACAGTAGCACTCTAACTGTAGGACGTTCTCTGCTTACTGACAAACTAAATATATATATGGAATTAATGCTGTAACGGAACCGCTGGCAATCAGGCTCCTCCAACAGCCAGGGGAAAATCCGGTGACAAAAGGCGTTTTGTCACACATCTCCCCTTTGGGGGGGGAGACTAACCAGGTACCTGACCTGTCGGTCAGTGCCTGAGTTAGTCGATAAACCCACCCACAGTGAACAAGTACATGAGTAGCCCACCCACAACACACATTTACTGCACCTGGGTATTCCTCTGAGGTCACTGGGTAACACGCTTTGGGTGCTTGGGGGGCAGAGGCCAACTGCGCTCTGCCCCGATGCCAGTGCTTCGGCTGGGGCAGCTGGGTTAGGCCTTGGCTGGGGAGGGGAAATAGTACTTACCCCCTCCTCCTGGTGTCCCTGCAAGGGTAGTTGGGGATCTGGACAGGCTGTCCAACATCCCTGTAAGTCGGGTGCAGAGACCACGGTCTCCTCTGCACATTCTGGGAGACTAGTGTCTCCTCTTTGTGGGGTAAGTTGCCACTGGGAAGGAAGGACGGCACCTTCGGTTCCCTGGGATACACACTGCCGCTGGGGAGGAAGGACGGCACTTTCTGCTCCCTGGGGTACACACTGCCGCTGGGGAGGAAGGACGGCACTTTCAGCTCCCTGGGATACACACTGCCGCTGGGGAGGAAGGATGGCACCTTCAGCTCCCTGGGATACATACTGCCGCCGGGGAGGAAGGATGGCACCTTCAGCTCCCTGGGATACATACTGCCGCCGGGGAGGAAGGATGACACCTTCTGCTCCCTGGGGTACACACTGCCGCTGGGGAGGAAGGACGGTACCTTCAGCTCCATGGGATACATACTGCCGCTGGGGAGGAA
This sequence comes from Pelobates cultripes, assembly GCA_933207985.1. Taxonomy (NCBI): domain Eukaryota; kingdom Metazoa; phylum Chordata; class Amphibia; order Anura; family Pelobatidae; genus Pelobates; species Pelobates cultripes. The sequence goes on from OW240914.1 coordinate 28,978,625, forward strand.
GGACGACACCTTCAGCTCCCTGGGTTACACACTGCCGCTGGGGAGGAAGGACGACACCTTCAGCTCCCAGGGTTACACACTGCAGCTGGGGAGGAAGGACGGTACCTTCAGCTCCCTGGGATACATACTGCCGCTGGGGAGGAAGGACGACACCTTCAGCTCCCTGGGGTACACACTTTCGGGTCAGCGTCACCCATTGGAGGTACACACTTTCGGGTGACACGAAAGGCGTTTCGTCACAAATGCCATTCAGAGGGTTTCAGAGGCATCATACATTTGGGAGGGAAAGCCAGGTTGTCTAAGGATGTCTTCAGAACCCCAACAGGCGTTTCGGCAGAGGGTTTCAGAGGCATCATACATATTATACAAACGTTTTAATATTATTTTTTCACTTATATGACATGATTCTTTATTTTTATAAGCTGGAACGATAATGATTGTTCGGTCATTTAAAATATCTAATCCTATCGATTAACTTGTTCTCATAGTTGCTTCTTTCTTACTTGCCTTGGTGGGATTCATAGTCCTTTTTTCAGATGGTTAAGATGCTGTAAAGAGCAGCCTCCAGCCTGTTCTCCTTCATCTCATTGGTGATAGGGAAGAAATAATTTTAGAAACTACAGTTTATAGTCTTTCATACTTTTCTAGAGGAATATAGAATCTTTGATGTTCTGTCAATAAAACTTAAATGGAGCTCCCTGGTTTGGAAAGAGCTGATACTTTCTAAGCAAGGTCGATCAGATAGTCAGTTGACATTGTAACGGAGCTCCAATATCCAGACTGGATATCTCCGCTGATTTTCCCCTCGAACTGGAAGTAGAGCATGTGTTTATAGCCCAAGTTCCCAGACAGGAGTTGATACATAGTGTTAGGGGAGAACAACAACCTTTATTGGAAACAATGCGCGTTTATATACACAGAAAAGCAGCATGGGGTCTCCAGCAAAGGTATAGATGATCTCGCCCTGGCCCCTTTGTATCAGGGAGAGTATTGTGATATCCACTGCTTAATTTAATTATCTCCCAGACACAAAGAAGCCTCACAACAAAATAACAATTTAACAGTGAAGAACCCCCACACATTATATATCCCCAGATAGTCCGTAATGGAGCGCTTGGAAAATAGCGCCCTGATCCATGGAGCATAGCAGAAACGCCACTTGTTCAACGTTTGTATTCATTCTGCAGTTGGCATGCCGAAGGCGCCGGCAGTCGGGGTGCTTAACAGCTGGTTCTTCCACAACTCTATAATAAAATAAGCACACAACATGAAAACACATCCTCAGACAGGTCTCAATTACCCAAGTGTATTGTTCATATATTAGCCGGATCGGAGTTGTCAAGCCCGAGAAATGATTGAATAAAGTTTTGACTGGGAGTTGGGCAAATCTCGATCCAATGTGGAGTTCCAGACTGGTTGTAACTAAGTGCTGGTCTTTAAACTGGGGCTCCTGCGGTTATGGAAAAAGGGGCTACCCCTAGCTCTTGGGTAGTGTCCATCTATACCTTTCCTCCAAATAGCACTTAGGTGTCTATAAAAGGAGGTTGTAAACTTGACCGGATGCTTAGGATAAGGCCGGGCAAGGGTTCCAGAGGATCAGAGATAGGGCCTGCTGACGGCAATGCGGCTGTTCCAGCTTCAAAGGACATGACTACCAGTCAAGATGAGAGAGCTATAATGGAATACATAGGATGGGGTAGAGGAGAGCCATGGGAGTGATAGTCTTTTGATTAAGCAGTATAATGAAGTCCTGCACCGGTAATCCATGAAAATATGCAGACTCTGCCATAGACTTTATGATAAATAATACATTTGTTGTTTAAAAACCTGTAAAACACTTGTACCTGTCGTGAAAAAGTCCATATCATGGAGTATGCATACTAGTGCTAACCTTGTCACTGAAGAATTACTTTATGTAGTAAATTATTTACTTGTTAAAGGGACACTATAGGCATACAGACCACTTCAGCTCAATGAAGTGGTTTGGGTGCAGTGTCCTAGGTCCTTTAACCCTGTAAAGGTAATTATCACAGTTTTAGGAAACTGCAGTAATTACTTTAAGGGGTTATCTTCACCTCTAGTGGCTGTCAACCAGACACTAGCAGAGGGGTGGGGTGCACACCCCCAAATATCGATTCCAGCACTATGTCAGGAATAAATATTTATATTCCTGACACCATATAGTGTTCCTTTAATGTAACTGTTCTTTGTGTGACACCATTTTGCATGTATTGGTCTCGATTTAAAAAAAAAAAATGCAGTATATCTATATCATGTGTTTCAGGTACTCCTGGGAATCTTTTTCAATGTCCACTCTGCTGTCCTGATTGAAGATGTCCCCTTCGTAGAAAACGACCTATTTACTGAGTAAGTTTAACATTTTAAAGACCGTGTCTTCTTCTCTTTCATCTTCTGCTCATTATTGTAAGCCTGATGACTTTCTTTCTTTTTACAGTCCTAAACCTCCCACCAAGCTGTATGGTCTCTATGAGCAAGTTTCCTATAACTGTTTCATCGCAGCCGCACTCTATGTCATCCTTGGAGGCTTCTCTTTCTGCCAAGTTAGGCTTAACAAGAGGAAAGAATACATGGTACGCTGAGCAGTCTGAGATGAAGTCTTACCCTAACTGGAATCCCCACTCCCATCCACCATGAAACCAGCATCCCCAGACAGTGGACTGTGACACAGATACTTTAATAAAGAGGTTTATCTTAAGCTGAGGCTACCACACACAGAAACTATCCAACTTTCCCAAGAATAAATCTGTGGTACGTGTAGACAGGAGTTCTTTCCTCTGATTACTCTTCCCAGATAAGGCTTTCAAGGCCAGTAATGGCCTCCTATACAATCCAAAAGGAAATAAATCCTCTCGAATTACCAAGTGTCACCCTGAGACGAAATTCAGCTCTACCCCACCTGAATCCGGTTTACATTTTATAGAGAAGCCAAATGGAAGATGCTAAGCTCTAGAACAAATACATAAGACACAATCACAAGTAATTAAAGTTATTTTCCTTGCAGACAATTCCCTTTAAAAAAACAAAACTCCTCATTGTGGCCATTCCAAAAGATTTTTTTCTCTTCAAAAAACACCAGTCGGTTTTACTGCAAAATAGTTGATGTGGTGTACGATAAGAAGTCGCCAGATGTGTTTAATGACCGTTACATCTTGGGAAGGCCTCCATGTTTTATGAAAGGTTGACCAGGATGACGTTCAAAATCTTAATACACACTAGTGGCGATGTCCCAAACTATAAAATTAATATCTGATATTAAGGAAGTGGTACACTGATGGCAGGTACCTTCAGGTGGAAGGTCTGAAACTTGGGGTGTAGCAACTTCAAGAAATTATAGATTCTGTGCTTTAGATCAGTGTTTTGGTATCAGATTTTTCTGGGACCCACCAACAGCCTGACTTTTGAAGATATGCCTTCTGTGTTATAGGTGTAACAATGAAAATGGCTTTTTATAGGGATATCTTGAAAATCGGCCTTGTTAGGGGGTCCCAAGGAAAGGTTTTAGGAATGGTGCTCTACAGGGCATCTTCATTGTATTTATTAGAAACTCACCAATATATATCTATGTATTCCTTATTTAAAATGTTATGTGCCGCCTCTAAAATACATAATGTAGATGGCTAACAGATAAATTGCCACTGGGACCATCCTGTCTATTGCTGCTAACCTTTCCTCACAGCTTCCACGTCCAGACTGTCAGTTTTTGTCTCTGCCCGTAGTGACTAGATCCTTCTGTATTGTCTCATGCTGGGACCTAATCGTATTTATGATGTGATTAAAGTAAAATATTGTGTGACCTCTAAGTGTCCTTCACTCAGTCATGATTTACTCCAAATATCCCTTTGTTATTAGGCAGAATGTCTATGCTAATTTTATGAATTGGCCTAGCAATACTGCTTTGTCTCCATCAATACACCTGGACATTGCACAGCTACACCAAGAGCTCTGATGAAGATTTTGTATCAAAAAGTGCATCAGGTAGTCCTTACCCTCATTCCAATATACACTTAAAAATAATGACAAACGGTGGTGGTAACTTTTCTCAAAGGTACACAACAACATTTGTTCTGGTGAGTATAGTCAGTCCCTTAAGGCTTTTTGCTGTAAACACTGTCTTTTTCAGAGAAAAGGCGGTGTTTACATTACAGCATAGGAATACTTCCACTGGCCACTCCTCAAATGGCTGTTAGAGGTGCTCCTGGGGCAGTGCTGCAAATTGTGCATCACTCCAATTCAGTGTCTCCACCCTCTGCATGGAGATACTGAACTTTCCTCATAGAAATGCATTGATTCAGTGCATCTCTGTGAGGAGATGCTTATTGGCCAGGGCAGTGTTGGTCTTGCTTCTTCGGCTGAGATCACGAGAATTGACTATCTCAGCCAATCCAATGCTTTCCTATGGGAAAGCATTGGATTGGCTGAGATCATCACTTCTGATGATGTCAGTCAAGAAGGTAGATCAGGGGAAGAGTCAACACCAGCAGACTGTAATAAAGGTAAGACTTTACTATATTTAGGGGAGCAAGGAGTGGCTAGATAGTGTTTTTAACACTATACAGTATGGAATACGTTTTAATATTTCTGACGCTATAGTGTTCCTTGTCCAGACAAAGCAGAGTTTTCTTTTAAGTGACATTCATGCTCTGGGCTATTTTCACACAAGTGACCCCTGTGAACACTTCATATAATTTTGTGGCTACTTTTTCTAATGGATAGTAAGAATTATGGTAAAGGTAGGTGTTTTAATTGGTATGTGCCTGCTCTCTTGCATCATTTCATGCAACGCTCGATTGATTCCTCCACATCATGCAAGTCAACATGTCACCTTCGAAGTGACTTTCCAAAAGGCACCAACACCCCACAAGTAACAATGCTGCTTGAAAGATAAACTCTAAGCACCTTTATGTAGTGGTTTTGGTGCATGCTGTCCCTTACCTTTGGACTGTAAAGCGATGCTGTTTCTGAGAAGTTGTCATGTGTAGATCGCGCCTCTAGTAGCTGTCAGACAGGCACTCTCTCAAGCCCTTCCAAAATCAAAGGTCTTCACATTCTTTGTCATCACACACAGAACAATACCAAAGCTGACTAGGGCTGCTTGTAGAGAAGCAGTGAATACAGTATGAAAAGGATTGGACGTACACTCTTGGACTTCGATTATAATGACTAACGATCTCACAGCACAGCGAGCTTCCAAGTGGAATCTCACTCTGCCTGACTTTATTTTTTAACCCCTTGCCATGATTCCCTTTTATTCCAGAAGTTTGGTCCTAAAGGGGGTGCTGTAATCTAGAGCCGTAAAAAAAAGAAAAATCTATTTTTAACCTTATAGTGTGTGACATCAACATGAATCAATTGCAAAATATAAAAGTTTTTTTTATTATTATTATAACTGACACCTGGGGGCGCCAAAGTAGCATGTTAAACTAAGACCTAAAGTGACTGTTTATGGGGGTTCTGGAGCTGCAGACGAGTTCCCTTATGTTCTATGAAACACAAAGAAATAAAGACAAAAAAAAAGCTGTTCTAATAAGAATGGTTATACCCTGCAAATAGTCCATAATTCTATAAATAAAACTCACGGAAAAAAAACTCTTCAATGAGCCTACACGACAACAGTGTTTGGTAGATAAAACATTGTTTTAGGTTTCATTGACATGTGGAAACTAAAAGATTTTGAATGTTTTCTAAATAAAGTAAAATTAATAACCCTGGGATAAATGTGCATTAACTTCATCGCACACCAAATAGGAAATGAAATGGTATTTTTCCAAGTAATCATTAGCCAAATAACGTACAGGCTTGCTATTTTTACTATTTATTTAGGCTGGTGTTGGCATTAGTGATCGCTGGGTAATTTTGCGCAACTTATTTGATAAAATACGCACTCAAGCAGTATACCTTTATGTCGTGCCAGCACACACTGCACAAAGGGTTAAAGTAATATGAATTGTATGCTCATTGATACCGTTTTAAAACCAGTTCTTTATTAAAATATGTTAGCTATTGCGTTGAGAGGGTGAAAATAGTGAAAACTTACCTGACTTTCTTGAATGCCCACACCGCATTCGGATTACTTACCCTGCAAGATGTCTTAACTGAGCTAAGCAGGTCCAATACAGGTATCCCCATTGCGTGGCTCTGCACGGCACTATTTGGCTCAGTGGCACAACTGGAATTTCCTGGAAGAAGAATCCAGAAGCAGAGCTGTGGTCACGCCACCTGGTAGGACACTGGTAGATTGTCACACTGTTCTAAAAACAGGGCACTCATAGCACCCATAACCTCCACAGCAGGCTTTAGTAGGTATGGTGCTTGGATTCCTGCAGCCAATGACTGACACATATTATAAAGCCTCGCATTGTATGTACAGCTTGTCAGATGCACTATATAGCCAATAGTATGTAGACACCTGAACATCACACCAATATGAGATCATTGGACATCCCATACCAAAACCATGGGCATTAACATAGATTTGTCAACACCATTGTGGCTATAACAGCAGCCACTCTTCTAAGATGGCTTTACACAACTCTGCATTCATGAGTTAAAGGGACACTTCACTGCCCAAATACAAATAATAAAAAACACTGTTTAGTAGACATATCCTCAGTGAAATCACGCATGCATTTAACTGTCATAAAAACAAAACACTAATACTATCCTAGCAACCTACTTTTCTACCCTACCCTTACCCTTTGTGTCACTATACCCCACTCCCTCCAGCATCTAAGGTCACTGAGAAGGGCCCTCAACCCCTCTGCTCCTGTGCATCCAACTTGTCTGGTTACAAATACGTGTCTGTTAGTCCACCCATTGTACAGTGCTATGCCTTTTTTTCCCCATACTACTTAATATAATGGATCCTATATATAGCACATACTGTATAATATAATATAATGGATCCTATATATAACACATACTATAGATAATATAATGGATCCTATATATAACACATACTATATATAATATAATGGATCCTATATATAGCACATACTGTATAATATAATATAATGGATCCTATATATATATATATATATATATATATATATACACTGCTCAAAAAAATAAAGGGAACATTTAAACAACACAATGTAACTCCAAGTCAATCACACTTCTGTGAAATCAAACTGTCCACTTAGGAAGCAACACTGAGTGACAATCAATTTCACATGCTGTTGTGCAAATGGGATAGACAACAGGTGGAAATTATAGGCAATTAGCAAGACACCCCCAATAAAGGAGTGGTTCTGCAGGTGGTGACCACAGACCACTTCTCAGTTCCTATGCTTCCTGGCTGATGTTTTGGTCACTTTTGAATGCTGGTGGTGCTTTCACGCTAGTTGTAGCATGAGATGGAGTCTACAACCCACACAAGTGGCTCGGGTGCGGTTCCCTGATGGAGCCGCACACAGCCTGAGGGCACAAGCAGCTCATCTAGAATGGCACATCAATGCGAGTTGTGGCAAGAAGGTTTGCTGTGTCTGTCAGCGTAGTGTCCAGAGCATGGACGCATGGGCGTAGGAACCGCGGGGATGAGGGGGACGCATCTCCCCCAGCAAATCATGGGGGGGTGAAGACAGGTTACAGAGAAATCCCTCCCCCCAGCTCCGCCAGCTGCTTGTGCCCTCAGGCTGTGTGCGGCTCCATCAGGGAACCGCACGCACTGCAGACTGGGAAGGAGCACCTGCCCCCAGGGTTGGCGCTACCTGTTAGGTGGACTAGGCAGCCGCCAGGAGTGCCGGCCCCCCCTCATGCTGCAGCCGCCCGAGCGCTCTGCAGACAGCCTCAGACGGCTGCAGCTTTGCCCGGGCTGGTGCGTCCATGAGGGCTCACCGCCCGGGCGCAGCATAAGTAGAGGGGCTGACCGGAGGGAAGCGCTCCCTCCTGTCACTCCCTGACTGTAGAGTGGCCGAGCTCTGTATGGTCTGCGGGTACAAGGAGCATCTGTCTCCTGTACCCGCAGACCATACAGGGCTCGGCCACGCTACAACAGAGGGAGGGGGGGGGAAGAAATTGATAGGGGGGTTAGAGTGACAGCGGAGGGAGGGGAGATTGACATCCACCACTCACACACAATGCACCCCCTTGCACACAGAAAAACACACAAGCAATGCAACCCTTACACACAATGCATTCCTTACACACACTCAATGCACCCCTTACAGACACACACACACTGCATCCCGTACATACACAGAAACACACCTTGCAGCCCTTACACATACAAACACAGATTCACACAATGCATTCCTTACACACATATGAGGACATCCCCTACACACTCCACCCCCTGTGAACAAACTCATTAGTGGAACATGAAGGTGGACCCTGGGACCCAGACCTTGAGCTGTGTAAAGGGCTCCCAAAAAATGGAGCTGCTTCCCGTTCTCCCAGAACATTGATTTTTGTGACCACAGTTACAAACAGCTTCCAGAGATCCTGTTTTACACCAGACCAGTGGAGCCAAACTGCAGCCCATCATCATCCTCATCTGGTTGTAAGTAGGCAATCTAGTATATTATTCGTGGCAATAATCTCTAATTTACCTCACATTAAAGGACCACTATAGTGCCCTGAGGGTGCCCCCACCCTCAGGGACCCCCTCCCGCCGGGCTCTGGGGAGAGGAAGGGGTTAAAATTTTACCTTTCTCCAGCGCCGGGCGGGGAGCTCTCCTCCTCTTCGGCTGAATGTACATGCGCGGCAGGAGCTGCGCGTGCATTCAGCCAGTCTCATAGGAAATCATTCATAATGCTTTCCTATGGACGCTTGCGTCTTCTCACTGTGATTTTCACGGTGAGAAGCACGCAAACGCCTCTAGCGGCTGTCAAGGAGACAGCCACTAGAGGCTTTAGAGGCTGGATTAACCTATTTATAAACATAGCAGTTTCTCTGAAGTGCTGAAGTGGTCTGGGTGCCTATAGTGGTCCTTTAAAGAAACACTATAGTCCCCAGAACCACTGCAGCTTAATGTAGTGGTTCTGGTGTCTATAGCCTGTTCCTGCAGGCTTTTTAATGTAAACATGGCAGATCATATGGGTGGGGCATTGTGATGTCACATGGGGGGGCGGCAAAAATCCTTGCACCGGCCCTGCCTGTCACGTGACTACCCGGTGCTCAGTCTGAAACTGCGCCCGCTGGACGTCCAGAGGTCCCCCTGCTATATCAGGTAAAAGGGGGAGGGGGACGACACACAACAGTTTGTAGGGGGGAGAGCAGAGCCGGTCACTTCTGAAAAGAGAAAAAAAACAGCAACCTGAGCATTTTTAGTGTTAATTAATGGCAGGGTTAAAGAAGGGGGGAGGGGAGGTAGAAAAATGAATGTAAGCAGTTAGGGGGGTTTCTAATATGGATGGGGGGAGAGGGGTAGGTAGTAAAATAATTGGAAGGGGTTAGGGGGGCTACTAATATGGATGTGAGGAGGGGGAAGGTAGAAAAATAATTGGAAGGGGTTAGGGGAGTACTAATATGCATGGAAGGGGTAGGTGGGGTTCTAATATTCATGGAAGGGGTAGAGACGGGTAGTAAAATGTATGGAATGCACTTCTGAAAGTGTCACTGAATGGCAGTTAGGAAATGTGGTCACCCTAAATCAAGAGCAGTATTACACAATCTGTATATGCATAAAAAAAAATATAAAAAGTAACCTGCAAAGTACAAAATGTTTGTCATATGTCGTGCTAAAATTTAAGCTAGGAATGTGCATATTTTTTTTTTTAGAATAATGATACAAACATTTTATTTCTTACATTTGTGATGATTCTTTTTTCCCCTCTATATTCAAGGGACACTATAGTCACCAGAACCAGAACTAGTAGTTCTGGTGTCTGTAGCATGTCTTTGCAGGCTTTTTAATGTAAGCACTGCCATTTTGTAAAAAGGCTGTATTTACATTACTGCTGAGGAATACCTCTAGTGGACACTCAGATGGCCACTACAGGTGCTTCCTAGTTGAGACATGAATGCCGCCCTATGAAATATGTGCGGCAAAGCTGCGCCACTGGCGCCCTGTGATCTTCACAGTTGAAAGCAGGTTCACACTGAGCACGTGACACAGTCTGGAGATGCCGTGGAGAACATTCTGCTGCCTGCAACATCCTCCAGCATGACCGGTTTGGCAGTGGGTCAGTAATGGTGTGGGGTGGCATTTCTTTGGGGGGCTGCACAGCCGTCCATGTGCTTGCCAGAGGTAGCCTGACTGCCATTAGATTTTCAGACCCCTTCTGAGACCATATGCTGGTGCGGTTGGCCCTGGGTTCCTCCTAATGCAAGACAATGCTAGACCTCATGTGGCTGGAGTGTGTCAGCAGTTCCTGCAAGACGAAAGCATTGATGCTATGGACTAGCCCGTCCGTTCCCCAGACCTGAATCCAATTAAGCACATCTGGGACATCATGTCTCGCTCCATCCACCAACGTCACTTTGCACCACAGACTGTCCAGGAGTTGGCAGATGCTTTAGTCCAGGTCTGGGAGGAGATCCCTCAGGAGACCATCCGCCACCTCATCAGGAGCATGCACAGGCGTTGTAGGGAGGTCATACAGGCTCACTACTGAACCTCATTTTGACTTGTTTTAAGAACATTACATCAAAGTTGGATCAGCCGGTAGTGTTTTTTTCCACTTTAATTTTGAGTGTGACTCCAAATCCAGATCTCCATTGGTTGTAAAATTTGATTTCCATTTTTTTTTTTTTTTTTGAATTTTTGTGCAATTTTGTTGTCAGCACATTCAACTATGTAAAGAACAAAGTATTTCAGAAGAATATTTAATTCATTCAGATCTAGGATGTGTTATTTTTGTGTTCCCTTTATTTTTTTTGAGCAGTGTAATATAATGGATCCTATATATAACACATACTATAATGAATCCTATATAATACAATATAACATACTATAATAATACTATATAATATAACATACTATATAATATAACACACTATAATAATACTATAATGATATATCATTTATTATATAACATACTATATAATGTAATATAATATAACATAATACAATATAACACACTATAATAATGTAATATAATAACACACTATAATAATACAATATAATTTATAATATAACATACTATAATATAATAATATAATAACACACTATAATAATACAATATAATTTATAATATAACATACTATATAATACAATATACTATACAATAAAACATACTATATAATATAACACACTATAATAATACTATAATGATATATCATTTATAATATACTATATAATGTAATATAATTTATAATATAACATAATACAATATAACACACTATAATAATACAATATAATTTATAATATAACATACTATAATATAATAATATAATAACGCACTATAATAATACAATATAATTTATAATATAACATACTATATAATACAATATACTATACAATAAAACATACTATATAATATAACACACTATAATAATACTATAATGATATATCATTTATTATATAACATACTATATAATGTAATATAATATAACAATACAATATAACACACTATAATAATGTAATATTGTGGTGGAATCTCGGTAAAAATAAATTTAGTAGGCCGAGATTACCACGTGGCATGTGTACGTGCATATGCTGACGTATCGATCAGTTGGTTGCACGAGGCAAGATACGATCAGTAGTGTACGGAGCATGTGCAAGAATACAGGATGTAGTATTCCCCTCCTCCATTGTGCTGGACAAGCCATGCGGTCAAGCAGGAAGTTAATTCTTATTTGTAATGATTGGTCAAGAGAATGTGCGGGTGGAGCTTAATATGGGAGGAGTTATGTGCCTATATAGGGAGCCTGCACTATTGTTCAGGGCTCAGAACTTGCTGTATTTTTGGTGACATTAGTCCCTCTGAGTCCCGATCGGTGATCCAATAAAGAATCTCTTCCTTCCTGAAGAAACCTGTGTCCATCTCTCTGTGCTTTGCTTCCGTCAGTTTCTCCGGTATCATTTGGTGCATTGGCCGGGAAGCTCATCGTTCAACGGTAGCTGAGAGGCAGAGGCGTGAGACGGTCTATCTTTGCCCACGTTCTCTACGGCTGCACCCCTGAACTTCTGCGTGGACCTCCCTTCGTCTCGGCGCCACTGGTCTGTTGTCCAGGAGATCATCGGCCTCTACGTAAGAAGTGCTGGGGTGTCCCCGTCGATGAGTGTGAACTCAGGTTCAGGAACGAGGAGGTAAGACAACTGCTGTTTTAGACGGCAGACCCACTAGGGGTATACCGATTGTGCGGTAGGCCCAAAAGGGGTTTAAATCTGTGTATGGAATCTGCCCCCTCTGTCGGAGGGAAGGAGCGAAGGCGCACCGCTCGATCGAACGCTCTTTAGTAAGACCGCTTGATCTGGTTAGTCAGGCGGGGTCCTGTGTAAATAGCCCTAGCCGGACACCGGTGTCTTGTCTAGACTAGCGTTCTAGGGTGTATATTACGTTCGCTAGGTCGGAGGGACCGGGAGACTAAGCGGCGCCTGTGTAAATTCGGTTCGCTAGCTCTCAACCTATCTTGGCTAAGTGGGAAGGCGTGTAAATTTGGAACCCACTAGACTTTTGATAGAGTAAATAGACTAGAAGGGCAATTTTGTAAATTTCGCCCTCTAGTTCGCTATATGTGGTGCTTGGGCAGTGTGGCTAACCAAAACGGGTGTATATAGTTTTAGGTAGTCCATTCAAGGTACTGGCCAATAGTTTAGTTGGGATTGTAAATGTGTTAAAGATTGTTAGTAAAGTGTATATCTTGTTAGATAGCGCGAGCTCAGCCGTCTAGCGAGAGTGTTAATAGTGTGTTGCTGTATCATAGTGCACGGTACCATAACCCTGTATATTTACTGACACTGTATATAAGTACTAATCATTGTCGTCTATTGCATGTTTAACACCGTAACCACTAATAATTGTATTGTGACCTTAAATTGTGCTTTGACCTATGCTAACCGTACTGTAACCGATACTAGTAAAAGACGATGTTACTGGGGTGTGTTATAGACGGGTAATTCATATATAGAGAATTATAGCGTGGGTGACTGTATAGTTTCGCCAAAGGGCATAATATTGATTATTTAGTGACTGGTGTAACAGCTGTGTGTGTACGGGAATTCCCTGAGTGATTATTGTGTTATTGTGTACGTTTCACTCGGTAACTGTACCACGTGGTGCTGTTGCCAGAGGAAACGGGTGTGACTGTTGAATAAGAACGCGTGCATAGTATTCGTTGTCAACGACGTTCCATTGATAAGTATGGGCGCGTCAGAGTCAACGATTTCGGATCCCTTAGGTTGTATGGTAAAGAATTTTAAAAAGGGATTCAAAACATGTGATTTTGGGGTTAAAATGTCTCCTGTACGTTTGGTCACTTTGTGCACTAGGGAGTGGCCTATTTTGGTTGCGGCATGGCCGCCGCGTGGCAGTTTGGATCCAATCCTGGTACAGCGTGTACACGTGGCTGTATCAGGTAGGCCTGAACTTTACGGACAGTTTCCATACATTGATTGTTGGGGGCAGGCCGTAAACGACTCGCCAAAATGGATCCGGATATGCCACGAGGAGCAATGTCGCCTCATGGTGGCCAGGACTTGTTTGTCCACTAGGACTGGTGTTAGGCCCATTTTGGACACGCCCCCTGAGTCCGAGATCCCTTTGCCGCCCCCTTACTTTCCTTTAAGAGGAAGTGACGCGAATGCAGGAAGTTCTGCACCCCTTCCCCTATTGCCCCCATCCACTTCCGCTTCCTCCTCCAGTACAGAATCCACCCCCCCTCGTATTAAAACTCCCCTTCCTGAACCAGGACCAACCCCCATTAGATCTGAATATCCTGATTTGGCGCCACTTCAAACTTCCGGTCAAGCTTCTTCTAGCTCGGCTCGGAGTATACTATTTACAAATTTTTCACAAAATCAAGTTCCCACATCCTCATGCCCTATTACCTCTCGACCGAAACCTTTAACTGACGCCCCTCCACGTAGCCCCATACTAACCCGACAACTGACCGGTACCCAACAATTAAAACATTATCAGATGCCTCTTCGTCTGAATCCTGGTCAGCCTATATCGATGCCGCAGGTCAAATGGCACATGCTGACCCAGTCTTCGTATATGTCCCGTTCACGACTACCGATCTCTTGAATTGGAAGACCCACAATTCCTCGTACACTGAGAAACCACAAGCTATGACTGATCTGTTCACCTCGATAGTTCAGACACATAACCCGACATGGGCTGATTGCCAGCAGTTATTAATGACATTGTTCAACAATGAGGAAAGGACAAGGATTAACCAAGCGGCCATTAAGGCGCTAGAGGAGAGAGCCCGTGCTTTAAATCAAGCCAATCCGGCAGCATGGGCCGCAACACATTACCCTAACACCGATCCTGACTGGAATGTAAATGGCGCGGATATGGCTCAACTTAAAGCCTATAGAGACGCTATAATTGCTGGCATGAAAGCCGGAGGGAAGAAAGCTATTAACATGTCAAAGACAGTTGAGGTGATTCAGAAAAGTGATGAAGCGCCCAGTGTCTTTTATGACCGATTACTGGAGGCATACCGCTTGTATACCCCCTTTAATCCGGAAGACGCTGATAATTCCCGAATGGTAAACTCCGCCTTTGTCAGCCAAGCTTACGGAGATATTAAGCGCAAGCTACAGAAATTAGAAGGGTTTTCCAGGTATGTCTATCACCCAACTAATGGAGGTAGCGAACAAAGTATATATGAATAGGGAAACAGAAAGTAAGAAAGAGGAAGAGCGCAAGATGCGTAGAAAGGCAGATATGCTAGCGGTAGCGATCGCAGGCGTAGATAGACGGGGCCCAGATAGAGGCTATGGTAGATGGAATAGGGAGCCTTTGAGTAGGAATCAGTGCGCGTACTGTAAGGAAGAAGGGCATTGGAGGAACGAGTGTCCGCAAAGAGAGCAGTATGAGAGAGACTTACCCAGGGCAGGTTACGGAAACTTTAGAGGCAGAGCGAGAGGTAGAGGAGGCCCCGGAGGGAGTAATGGTAATAGAGGGAGTAATGGGAACAGAGGAAGTGTAAGGAAGATAGGTACTATCCAGCAGCGCAAAGGTCTCGCGATAGAGAAGGTAGGGACTTTGTGGGATTGGCTGACACGGTCATGGAGGACTATTGATACCGACCGGGCTCCATCCCCCTTGGTCGAGCGGAGCCTATGGTCGATGTATCAATAGGGGAAAAAAGGAGTGCGTTTATGATCGACACTGGTGCTGAACATTCGGTGGTGACTAATCAAGTTGCTCCTCCATCTGGAAGAACTATTACTGTAATAGGAGCAACTGGAAGAAGTGCTGAAAAACCGGTTCTTAAAAGTCGACTCTGTACATTGGGAGGCCACGTAGTAAAACATCAATCCCTTTATATGCCTGAGTGTCCAGTCCAATTGCTGGGACGTGATATGCTATCCAAATTACAAGCGCAGATTACGTTCCTACCAAATGGAACAACATCCTTAAAGTTTAATGGACCCTCAGGTATTATGACATTGTCCGTACCAAAGGAAGAAGAGTGGCGATTTTATACAGTGTTGACTAGCCAAAACCCGAGGAGTGATGAATCCTTATTTAACATACCAGGAGTTTGGGCAGAGAACAACCCACCAGGACTGGCCCGCAATATTCCACCTATTAAAATCGAACCAAAACTTGGGGTTTATCCAGTAAGCCTGAGACAATATCATATTCCGCAGAAGGCTAAGAAGAACATCCAATCTTATCTGGATAAGTTCATACGGTATGGTGTCCTAAAATTCTGTACTTCCCCCTGGAACACCCCATTGCTGCCTGTTCAAAAGCCCGGTACAGATGAGTATCGACCTGTGCAGGACTTGAGAGCAGTCAATGATGCGGCTGTTAGTATACATCCAGTCGTGCCCAATCCATATAACCTGCTTGCTTTAATTCCGGGCGGGGCTACTTACTTTACAGTCTTAGATCTCAAAGATGCCTTCTTTTGCCTCCGAATTGCCGCAGAAAGCCAATGTATCTTCGCTTTCCAATGGGAAAATGCTGTAACGGGCTCGAAACGCTAAATGACCTGGACAAGATTGCCCCAGGGGTTTAAAAATTCACCTACCCTATTTGGTTCAGCTCTAAGTCAAGATCTACTAGATTTCGAGTCTATCCCAGGAGAGTGTGTATTATTACAATATGTAGATGACTTGTTGATAGCAGCAGTTGCAAAGGAAGTATGTCAGCAAGCAACGCACGATCTACTACACATTCTCTGGAAGGCAGGATACAAGGTGTCAAGAAGGAAGGCTCAGTTGTGTTTGCCAACTGTCAAATATCTGGGATTCCATATCTCTGAAGGTCAAAGAATTATGGGGCCAGAGAGAAAAGAAGCTGTGTGCCAAATACCGATACCCAGGAATAGAAGACAAGTGCGAGAATTCTTTGGGGCAGCAGGCTTCTGTAGGATATGGATTCCCAGCTACGCGATACTGGCAAAACCTCTGTATGCAGCTATCAAAGGTACAGAGCACGACCCCTTCTTATGGACTCAAGAACAGCAAACGGCATTCGAAGATGTGAAGAGGGCTTTGATGAGTGCCCCAGCATTAGGTCTACCTGACTACACACGGCCATTCTACCTGTATGTACATGAGCAAAGAAGAATGGCTGTGGGAGTATTGACACAGTACTTGGGATCATGGCAAAGACCTGTTGCCTACATGTCTAAGCAACTGGATGCAGTGGCCAGCGGACTTCCACCTTGTCTAAGAGCTGTAGCTGCAGCCGCCCTGCTAGTAGCTGAAGCCGATAAACTCACTCTTGGTCAAGAACTTTATGTACGAGTTCCACATGCAGTACAGACGTTGTTGGATTACAAAGGAAATCATTGGTTTAGTAACAGCCGTATGACCAAGTATCAAGCAATGTTGTGTGAAAACCCAAGAGTGTATTTAGAGACTGTAAATACCTTAAATCCAGCTACCCTTTTGCCACAACCTATTGAAAGTCAACATGATTGTTTGGAAGTAATGGATGAAGTATTTTCAAGTAGACCAGATCTTCGTGATTTTCCCATCCAGAACCCTGATGTTCAATATTACACCGACGGCAGTAGTTATGTAAAAGAAGGGATCCGCTATGCAGGATATGCAGTAACAACGATAGACAAGGTGATAGAAGCTCGACCATTGGCAAAAGGAACATCAGCACAAAAGGCAGAATTGATAGCACTGACACGAGCGTTACAATTGGCTGAAGGTTTAAGAGTGAACATCTACACGGACTCCAAGTATGTGTTTTTAACCACTCATGCCCACGGAGCTTTGTATAAAGAAAGAGGACTATTGAATTCAGAAGGCAAAGAAATCAAATACGCAGCTGAGATCCTACAACTATTGGAAGTAGTGTGGGAGCCGAAAGAAGTCGGTATTATACATTGTCGGGCGCATCTGAGAGGAGATGGTGATGTAACCAAAGGGAATCGGATGGCAGATAGTGCAGCTAAGCGTGCTGCTGAATCAGGAAGACAGGAATATGTGGGGCATATAGCTGCTCTTATACTAACTCCACTGTCTCAATGGACTCCAATTTATACAGCTCAAGAAGAGGAGTGGTTAAGGACTGAACCTGGAAAGTATTTGGAGAACAAATGGTATCAGTTAGAAGATGGAAGAATAGTTATTCCAGCATCACTAGCGGTAGAAATTGTCCAAAACTATCATAACGGGACACATTCTGGGAGAGACAGTACAGAAGAATCTCTCAGAAAACATTTCTACATACCAAGATTGTCCACCTTGACTCAGGCCATTGTACGTAGATGTGTAACGTGTGCTAAAAATAATGCAAGACAAGGACCAGTAAAGCCACCAGGAGTCCAGTTTATGGGGGGACTTCCCATGCCCGATTTACAAATTGACTATACAGTGATGCCTAAATCGGGTGGACATCGCTACCTGCTGGTAGTGGTGTGCACCTATTCAGGCTGGGTAGAAGCATGTCCTACTCGTACAGAGAAAGCAGGAGAAGTCGTGAGATTCCTGCTACGAGAAATAATACCCCGATATGGACTACCCTGCTCTATAGGATCGGACAATGGTCCAGCTTTGTTCATCAGTGCCTACAACAATTGACTCATATGCTTGGTATAAAGTGGAGGCTTCATACGGCATATAGACCCCAGAGTTCTGGTAAGGTAGAGAGAATGAATAGAACTATTAAGAATCAGTTGGCTAAAATGTGTCAGGAAACCCAACTTAAGTGGAACGTTCTCTTGCCCATAGCTCTATTGCGAATCCGTAGTACACCTACCAGAAGGATGGGCCTCTCTCCTTTTGAAATCATGTACGGGCGACCACCTCCCGTGCTTGGTAACTTAAGGGGGGATTTGAGTCAGTTGGGAGAAGGAATTACCCGGCAGCAGGTTGTAGAGTTGGGTAAGACTATGGAGGAGGTACAGAAATGGGTACAAGATAGATTACCTGTGAATATTTATCCCCCAATTCATAGTTACCACCCAGGAGACCAGGTGTGGATTAAAGAGTGGAATAATGTGCCGTTAGGGCCCAAGTGGAGAGGTCCTTATGTTGTTCTTTTGTCTACCCCTACAGCGATAAAAGTAGCCGAAGTGACTCCGTGGATACATCACTCCAGGGTTAAACTAGCAGCAGCCGATTCCTGGCAAGTTACAGTAAATCCAGAGAATCCCTGCAAGATCCGGTTGAAGCGTGCAACTCAGTCGGAGTGACAAGGATATATTGGGACATCTAGAGTAACTATAGAGATCAGCAAAGTAGGTGTTTTGACGGCCATAATAAAGCCTGACCACCTGCCTACGTGTCATAGCCAGAGTGTCTCGAAGGGATCTCTGTGAAGGAAAGTGAGGATCAGAAGAACAACATCCTTGCAGCCCTCACAATCGGGAAGCTGAGGTGCCTTCGCACGGACGAAGACTGAGGATGACGACGAAAGATGTATTTTTAATAATGTTTATTTATGTGTATTTTTTTATATTCAGGAAGGTAGAGGTACCGACACTCCTAGCTGTGAGGTATGCCTTAAGACTACAAGAACAGGTAACCATATATTAGCCGAGAGTATTGCCGGTAGTCTTAATGTTACCAACTGCTATGTGTGTGGAGGTACTAACATGGGAGACCAATGGCCTTGGGAAGCAAAGGAGGTAATGTCCGGTTCTGAGGCAGTTGACCAATTAATATCTACACAAGCCGACTATCATATGAGTGTTAGAGGTAAATCAGAGTGGAGATTGAAGACCTCCATCATAGGTTATGTTTGCATAGCGAGGAAAGGAATGATGTATAATACTTCTGTAGGAGAATTAACTTGTCTAGGGTAAAAAGCTTATGATGATGATACAAAGAATACAACTTGGTGGTCGGCTTCAAATGTCTCAGAACCATCTAACCCGTTTGCAAGATATGCCAATTTAAAGGACGTATGGTTTGATCTATCCATCACATCTGACTGGAGAGCCCCAGCGAATTTGTACTGGATCTGTGGTAAGAAGGCCTATTCGGAGTTACCACAGGACTGGGAAGGGGCATGTGTGTTGGGTATGTTAAAACCATCCTTCTTCTTGTTGCCTATTGAAACAGGTGAGACTTTAGGTGTTAAAGTGTATGATGTGAATCATAGGAAGAAAAGGGGACCCATAGAGATAGGTGCCTGGGAAGATAATGAATGGCCTCCCCAGCGTATTATAGATTATTATGGGCCAGCCACGTGGGCAGAGGATGGTACCTTTGGTTATAGAACCCCTATTTATATGCTCAACCGCATTATAAGGTTACAGGCGGTGGTTGAGATCATTACTAACGAGACATCACAAGCGCTCAATCTTCTAGCGAAGCATAATACCAGGATGAGGACAGCAGTTTACCAAAATAGATTAGCCTTGGATTATCTTTTGGCAGTAGAGGGAGGTGTATGTGGGAAGTTTAACCTGAGCAATTGCTGTCTTCAAATAGATGACGAAGGGCAAGCAATAGCTGAGCTTACTAGCCATATGGTTAAACTAGCGCATGTGCCTACTCAGGTATGGAAAGGGTACAATCCAAGTAGTTGGTTTGGTAGCTGGTATGAGTGGTTTGGAGGGCTTAAGGCAGTGGTAGGTGGAGTCCTACTGATTTTAATGTTGTGTCTACTCCTGCCGTGTCTTATACCCTTACTAGTTAGGTCTGTGCAAAGCCTGATAGAAAATATAGCAGAGAGGAAGGCTGCTGCACAGATAATGGCAATTTATAAATATAAGGCTCTAGATCAGGGAGAACCAATGCAGGAAGACGAGTGTTGAAGATTCACATCATAGGATAAGTCTGGTCTGGTTCAAAGGTAACTTGTGGTGTATGCAAACCAAGGTTAAGTGATGCCTCAAGTAATTGTAAAATATCAAGAGGCATCAAAGGGGGGAATGTGGTGGAATCTCGGTAAAAATAAATTTAGTAGGCCGAGATTACCACGTGGCATGTGTACGTGCATATGCTGACGTATCGATCAGTTGGTTGCACGAGGCAAGATACGATCAGTAGTGTACGGAGCATGTGCAAGAATACAGGATGTAGTATTCCCCTCCTCCATTGTGCTGGACAAACCATGCGGTCAAGCAGGAAGTTAATTCTTATTTGTAATGATTGGTCAAGAGAATGTGCGGGTGGAGCTTAATATGGGAGGAGTTATGTGCCTATATAGGGAGCCTGCACTATTGTTCAGGGCTCAGAACTTGCTGTATTTTTGGTGACATTAGTCCCTCTGAGTCCCGATCGGTGATCCAATAAAGAATCTCTTCCTTCCTGAAGAAACCTGTGTCCATCTCTCTGTGCTTTGCTTCCGTCAGTTTCTCCGGTATCAATATAATAACACACTATAATAATACAATATAATTTATAATATAACATACTATAATATAATAACACACTATAATAATACAATATAATTTATAATATAACATACTATATAATACAATATACTATACAATAAAACATACTATATAATATAACACACTATAATAATACTATGATATATCATTTATAATATACTATATAATGTAATATAATTTATAATATAACATAATACAATATAACACACTATAATGTAATATAATAACGCACTATAATAATACAATATAATTTATAATATAACATACTATATAATACAATATACTATACAATAAAACATACTATATAATATAACACACTATAATAATACTATAATGATATATCATTTATTATATAACATACTATATAATGTAATATAATATAACATAATACAATATAACACACTATAATAATGTAATATAATACACTATAATAATACAATATAATTTATAATATAACATACTATAATATAATATAATAACACACTATAATAACACAATATAATTTATAATATAACATACTATATAATACAATATACTATACAATAAAACATACTATATAATATAACACACTATAATAATACTATGATATATCATTTATAATATATTATAAATTATATTACATTATATAGTATAACATAATACAATATAACACACTATAATGTAATATAATAACACACTATAATAATACAATATAATTTATAATATAACATACTATAATAATGTAATATAATAACACACTATAATAATACAATTTAATATATAATTTATAATATAACATAATATAATATACTATAATATAATATAACAATCTATAATATACTATTACTCTCACAGTGTCTCCAGGCCTTGGAGCCAGTCTGACACTGCACTGAGTACACTTGGTCTGTTTCTAGTAACAAACTGAACTCCACCATGGAGCAGCCAATGGGGTCATAGCGATGGGAAAGCTCCACCAATGAGTGTACAGGGGAGGCGGGCTCAGTGGATGAATGACAAAGCATGCAGCTAATAGGAATCCGAGTTGTGTATAAACTGGTGGGCCCACCTTGAGTCAGAGCCAATGAGAACGAGACAGGGATGCACGGCTAACCAATAGGCAGCGAAGGGGGCGTGTCATCGGGCGCTCACAGGGCGGCTCACCGAGAGCTGCGAGTTCGCCGGCGGAAGAGGATTTTCGGCTCACATAGCTACCGAGCCGCCGGACCTGGCGCCATGACGTCAGCATCCACTAAGGTAACCGGGCAACGTGCACGGCGTCTGATTGGCGGGCTGGGATCATGTGCCGCCAGGTTATTGTGTTGCACAGCATGTCGGGAATTGTAGTTCCTGGCAGGATGGGGGTTCTAGCAGGTTATTGTCAATGAATCCCGTGCAGGGCTGAGGGCTGGCATGGCTGGATTGGCAGCATTGGAGGGCTAAAACCCGTGTCACGCTCAGCCAGCCCCTGGATTTATCATGGAGCTCATAATTACAAAACCATACACTGAGCGTGGCTACTACACACTGAGCGTGGCTAGTATACACTGAGTGTGGCTAGTATACACTGAGTGTGGCTAGTATACACTGAGTGTGGCTACTATAAACTGAGTGTGGCTAGTATACACTGAGTATGGCTAGTATACACTGAGCGTGGCTACTACACACTGAGCGTGGCTACTATAAACTGAGCGTGGCTACTACACACTGAGCGTGGCTACTACACACTGAGGGTGGCTACTACACACTGAGGGTGGCTACTATACACTGAGGGTGGCTACTATAAACTGAGTGTGGCTACTATACACTGAGGGTGACTAGTATACACTGAGGATGGCTGCTATACACTGAGCGTGGCTGCTATACACTGAGTGTGGCTACTATACACTGAGTATATCTAGTATAAACTGAGTATGGCTAGTATAAACTAAGTATATCTACTATACTCTGAGTATGGCTTCTATACACTGAATATATCTAGTATACACTGAGTATGGCTACTACACACTGAGTATGGCTAGTATACACTCTAGTATACACTGAGTATGACTACTATACACTGAGTATATCTAGTATACATTGAGTATGGCTATTATTCACTGAGTATATCATACACTGAATATGGCTATAACACACTGAGTATGGCTAGTATACACTGAGTATGACTACTATACACTGAGTGTGGCTACTATGCACTGAGCGTGGCTAGTATAAACTGAGTATATCTAGTATACTCTGAGTATGGCTACTATACTCTGAGTATGGCTATTACACACTGAGTATGACTAGTATACACTCCAGTATACACTGAGTATGACTACTACACATTGAGTATGGCTATTATTCACTGAGTATATCATACACTGAATATGGCTATTACACACTGAGTATGGCTACTATACACTGAGGTTGGCTATTTTACACGGAGTATGGCTACTGTACACTGAGTATATCTAGTATACACTGAGTATAGCTACTGTAACGGCACCCCGGGCATAAAAGGGGTTAAAAGCAGTTTAGTAGATATTCCCCTTCCAGATATTCCAGATAGACAGCTACCAAAGACACTAATCCGCCGAACAGGAACCCATATGAATGTAGTAAACAGCCGAATAGGAAAAACCATACGAATAGGTTTACACTCCTAGCAGTTGAACTGGAACAGCATACAATAAATCCCCCCCCCAGACCGAGACAAGGTTCCGTTTTGAGGGTCAAGCAGGAACAGACAGAGCTGTGGGTTTATTGTTCTTACATACACATTCTTAAACATTAGTACCACCCACAGGGTTTTGTAAAACAACCAATAAACACGTAATACACAGTAAAACACTCCCATTCATTCCAGCAGAATCCTACCCTCCGCCTGTGATATAATTACTAAACACAATGGGCTAACGTAATTATCACAGGCAGGAAAATACAGTTTTACACAATATTCATAACTTTAAAAGTATACATCACATTCGCATAACACTTACATTTTCAGAATCAGCATACTCCAAATACAAACATACGTCAAAATCATACAAATTGGCCCAGTTGGTCAAAAGTTAGTTGGAAGTCCCTTTGTTACCTACTGCAAGCATGGCTTGGGTGTGGTAAGCCAATTATCTCCAGCATACAGAAAATAGCTCTATTCACAACAACAGTAAAACACATAAAAATACATAATTCCTATCATACTGAACAGAACCCCCACCCAGCCTATCCCCAGATAGCTTGGATCTGAGCGCTAAGTATATCCAAACAGCACTCAGATCCCACAAACACAGTCAAATCGCCATGGGGTTTAAGTCTAGCATGGGTTGATGAGAGGGACCATAGTCACGAGGCAGGAGAATGGCAATCCGGCTTCTCCATAACCCAGTGGCAAGGTTAGTTTTGCCACATCTCTCCCCTTTCCCACCAAGACTAACAAGGTACCTGACCTCCTGTCGGTCAGTGCCTTGGTTAGTCAAGCAACCCACCCACAACAAATAATCAGCAGAGTAGTCCACTCACAATACTTGGTTACTGCACCTGGGGAACCTAGTAGCTTGTCCCGTGAGGTCACTAGAGCTGAGTTGGGTGCTGGTACTCCGGACCGGTGGGTTGCTTTGTGGTGCCAGTGCTGCAGCTGGAGTAGCCTGGTTGGGGCTTGGCTGGGGATCTGGACAGGCCGTCCAGCATTCATGTGGGTCAAGTACAGAGACCACGACCCACACACTGAGTATATCTACTATACACTGAGTATGGCTACTATACACAGAGTATTATTATTATGTTGTTATTTATATAGCGCCAACAAATTCCGCAGCGCTTTACAGTGGGTGTAAGAACAAACATGTAGTTGTAACCAGACAAGTTGGACACACGTTAGCTTACATGCTAGAAACAATGACAACAGATACACACACTGACACACATTCAGATGTGCAACCTGTCACACATGTAGATACAGACACACTGATACAAACATTGACACACATGCAGTTATACAGACACACAGATACACACACTGACTACATACAGAGACACACTGATATGCACGCGCAGATACATACTGACAACATACAGATACACACAATGACAACATACAGACACATGTACTGATAGACACTGACACATTAAGACATACAGACACATATACACTGACAGACATACTGACACAGATACATATATTGACAGACATACTGACACACAGATACATATACTGCAAGATATACTGACAAATACATTGAGAGACATGCTGACAAATAAACTTGTGGGCCCACCAGAGACAGACATACTGACACACACAAGCAAAATCTATACTTTTATAGCTTCCTTTCAGTTTCCTACCACTTGGGTACAGGAGGGAGGCTTTCCGGGTGTCAAGTGTGCTGGTTGGGGTGGTTGGGAGTTAGGTTCTGACACTCCTGGTATGCGCTCCCTACTCTCCAATCTCTCACGTAAGAAGTGACCAGTTGTCACTTCCACCCATGCTGTTGATGTGAAAGGGGCCCGGTTGCGCTGTATAACCCTATATTAAGTAAAACAGGGCAGGACTATTAGAGAGCTTGTGGGTTTGTCTTTCTCATTGAGATTCTATGATTTCTTAAATAAGTATTAGAATGGAGAGGCAAAGGCAAAAAGTATACGGGATAGGCAGCACCACTGCACCCAGACCACTTCATTACGACTTTCGAGTTTCTTTTAATGATCACAATCTGTTAGAAAAACATTTTCAAGTGATTTATCCACAAAACATGTCCCGTAGACTTTAATGATGATATCTGCAGATAAATCATTTGAAAGGTTGTAGCGGAGAGCTGGTCTCCCACAGCCTATTTCCGCTGGGATCCTAGAATAACTCAGGAACAAGTAGTAAATCCAATAGAGTAGCAGGCACAATCAGCAATATAATCCAAGAATCCATCACCTTTCCCAATAACTGGACGACACACAGTATCAGGAGCAGAACTGGTCTTTAATCACACATGCAAGGGAGACACCCACCATAATTATTACAATAACCAATCGGGTACAAGGTACAACCCACACATCTCCTCCCCTCAGATAAACATTTAACATAATTAAAAAGACACACAAAGTTCTGTTTGTACCCCAAATACATAAGGTACACCAGGGGTTCGGGAGTTATGGAGGTGTAAAGTTTTGACCGACCACACAGGCAACAGTAGCCGAAAACAGTTCCATGAGTTTTGGCCTTGCGGTCGGTCTCCTTTTTGTGGCTAAAATGTCCCGAACTCAATGCCATCCAGAGCTGTGTTTGCATTCGGATGAATCCCCTTGTTCGTGGGATTCAAACTACCGAACGGCAGGCCGTTCGGGAGTTTCT
Source organism: Pelobates cultripes (assembly GCA_933207985.1). NCBI lineage: Eukaryota > Metazoa > Chordata > Amphibia > Anura > Pelobatidae > Pelobates > Pelobates cultripes. Next base: position 29,004,817 of record OW240914.1, read on the forward strand.
ATCAGTCTCTTCCATAGTTCTGGAGGTCTCAGCGGTGTTCGCTTAGTCGAGTGTCCGATTTTAGTTCCAGACACTCGACGGCAAAACACCGCTGTTCAGGAGTTTAAGATGGCCGCCGCCACGTGTTCGGCTCCCGAAATGGCGGCCACCCAGGGACTTTAACAACGAGTTCGTGCTTTTCAATGGGGAATTCAATGAAGCGAACAGGGAGGTTAATTGAAGTCACACTTATGCATCAAGGTGGTCCGGTGTTCGGTAGTTTATGTTCGTATGTTGAATAACGTATTTCAGTACAGTTTATGGGAACAATTAGACGAATGTTCTAATTCACACGAAAGTCTATGGGGAAAACAATGGAAGTGAAATATGATGGACAGCCAGGTGGATTTTGCTACAAAGGTTTATATAGCCGAACGATCATTTGAAAAGCTTATCCTAAATGATTAAATCTGGGACGAGAAGAATGTTTCCAATTCCAATATTCTAGCCTACAATTTTACACTCATTTTGAATTCCCACTTTAAAGGGATACTCTAGTGCCAGGAATACAAAGCTGTATTGTTTGTATATCATAGAATTAATTTTATGCCTTGTCTCTGTCATTCCAGGTCGGGGAGATCTTCTCAGCTGCTGGAGCTGCTTTTACAAAACTGGGAGAATTGACCATGCAGCTTCACCCAGTAACCGACTCCTCCCCAGCAGGGTACTCAACCTCCTGTCTCTGTATCTCTTATTTGTATACGATTTCAAGCTCCATACAACCTATATGCAGTACCTTGAAATGCTATGTGTTTCTGTAGGATTGCATTTGCTACGCACTTCTCATCACCTTGAACAGGATATGTTTCTAAAGCAGAACAGGAAGTGACCAGTATTCCCAACTATTCCAAGTTCATGTTCTGTCCGATTTCTCACGGTCACTAAACGTTTCCATGAAATTTTTTTCTTTAATGACACAAAATGCTTTTTTTTTTTTATTTAAAAAAAAGTTTTATTTATTGTTTTTAAAAGAGCAGTCGGTTTTGGTGCGTAGACCATGCCCCTTTTCGGACAATATAAATATTAATGTATGTGAGAAACAGTAAGCGTTTTAATTGGCAGAATATGCCTGTAGTGGCTGTCTGACAAGCAACCAGGATGCTGAACGCTGCTAATGCTTCTTATAAAAACAAAACAAAAAAAAACACTATTAGATTCACTACTTCTCTAGGACAAGCATTTGATTAGTGGACAGCAGCAGAAGTCACCAATGTTTTATAAGTTCTCTGTGCAGAACTGAAACACTGACTTTGTTTTTTAACCTAATGTAATGAAGAAAAAAAATGTAAAGGGAAATTATAGGCTAGGAATACAAAATTGCCTTAGCTCCTCCCCCAACGTCGGGGACCTAATGCGCATGCACCGCGATTGCGGTAGGACAACCCAATAGGAAAGTATTGAATCAATGCTTTCCTATGGGATTTTAGGGGACGCTGGATGTCCTCAGCATAGCAAACGTTGCCTAGCGACCTGTAAAAATATATTTACTAAACCACAATGTGGCTCCTAACAAAAAGTGTGCCAAACTACAGTGCTGGTACCAGCCGGTCCTCACTGTAATCCCATGCTTCGCACAGCGAACTCTCTTTAATTTAATTTGTGTAACTAAAGTTTCTGTCTAACACACTGTCTCATTATGACTGGGGAATCGTCATATCTAATGTTATTAGAAAATGTCAGAAGCCAGATTAAGCAAACAATGTGAATAAGTGCAAAACTATCATTATAGTGCACTCAGAATGTTGATCCCCATTCCTGCATACTAGCTAATGTGGCCACTGTACCTGGAGTGAGCCAGCTTAAAGGAACCCTATAATATTAGGAATACAAAGCTTATTTCTAAACCTAAAGAATGAAAGGGTTTCATTCACCATATTCCAGCACTGGGGTCCTTTGGCGCTGGATCTGTCTCTGGCAGCAGCGTAGTTGGAACCCAATGCAAATGCGATGAGAATCAATGCTTTCCTATGGGGATGTTAAATGGACACTCCAGGCACCCAGACCACTTCTGCCCATTGGAAGGGTCTGGGTGCCAACTCCCACTACTCTTAACCCTGCAAGTGTAATTATTGCAGTTTTCTTATAAACTGCAATAATTACCTTGCAGGGTTAACTTCACCTCTAGTGGCGGTCCACTAGACAGCCACTAGAGGGCACTTCCGGGTTTCTAGCACAGGAAACCTTTGCTAGAGCGTCTCTGGACGTCCTCCCGCTGTGTGAGGACCTCCAGCGTCGCTCATTTACCCATAAGAAAGCATTGAAAAGCATTTTCAATGCTTTCCTGTGGGGAGCTCCAATGGGCATGTGCGGCATTGCCGTGCATGCGCATTAGGTCTCCCCGGCCGGTGGGCGGGATCAGTCTCGCCCACCGGCACACGCAATCACTAGGAGGAGCAGCGCGGAGGAAGAAGCAGCGACGTGGGACATCATCGCTGCCTCTGGTAAGTGACTGAAGGGGTTTTCACCCCTTCAGCAATCAGGGATTGTGGGGTGGGAGGGAGAGGGGACCTGCAGTGCCAGGTAAAAGGGATTGTTTTCCTGGCACTGGAGTTTCCCTTTAAGGCTACTTGACGTCCTCATTCAAAGCATTATGGCGTCCAGCATCGTTTTATGGACTTAAACTCTGTGAAACAGCAGAAAGCGCTTCCAGTGGCAGTCTGGTAGACCGCCACTAGAGGATGTCTTAACCCTGCAATATAAACATTGCGGTTTCTCTGAAACTTTGCCGGTCTCAGGGGAACAGGGACACTGCACCCAGACCACTAATAAAACGTCCACACAATGTTGTACCATTTAAAAAAAACTATGTGAACAGACTTGGTTCGTGGAATTTTATAATTGGTTTGGGAACCAAACAGCCGCACGAACCGGAGACCATCCTGGAGCTCGTTAAGCCTAATTGCTACTTTGTAGCAATTTCCACCGCACTGTTCTAAGTGTTCGTCTGGGTGGCCGCTATTCACACTCTGGGGGTTGCTATAATCACTATACTCCCTTTAGTATAATCACTTGTTCTTATAAGACCAGCCTGCTTAGCTCTCTGGACAAGGAGAAGTCTACCCACTCTAAACTGGATCCTGGTCTTGGGTCCAATGTGGGTGGAGGACAGCAAGACCCCAACCAAGCTGCGGTGGTTTGTGGACTTTACGGTGGTTATGGTGTTGTAGTGCATATGGTGCTCATAAGGACTAGGAAGCATCGATTGACGGAGGTACTCGGTCGGGGTGCCAGTTGGTCCGTCACACACATTATATCACCTTATTGAGACAGTTTTTTGGAATATCTCTTGGCACAGACGTGTGCATAGACCTATATCCTTGTCTTTAGTTGATACTCTTAACCTTGTTCCCGAAATAAGTAGTACGATTGTATTCATCTATTATATTGCGTACTGAGTTACTATACTTGCTGATATATGGATACACTATTGTATTCATTTATTTGCTTTCCCACTTTCATAGTTTCACTTTTGTGTTAATCACAGTACAAGAGCACTACGTGATTTGCCTTTACCCTGGGCAATTTTAATTAACGCTTTTCAATAAAATGTATTTATTTATTTTTATCTTCCTAGTCTGGATCAATAAATACCTATTTGGTATTTGATCCCAATCCCAGCTCCCCTTTTTGGTACAGTACCTCTCTTCCACGTATATCGTTTAAATCTGGGGTTAACCCCCTTTTTCAGTGTACCAATTAAATATACTCATCCCCTTTGTTAAACATAAAACATATATTTATTCCAGCTTTCGGACAGTTTCCTCACTGCAGCCCAGTCCTCCTCTGAACTCATCAATCCTGATGACTTTTGTCCTATCAGAGTCTTCTCATGGGAAATGGCGGAGAACAAACAGTGATGCGCAGCTATAGCCACATTCTGCCAGTCCAGTGCTTCTCTCTGAATCCAGTGACTCTCTTTGAGAAGCATTGGATACATCCTGCATTAGCATACCTTGCATGCTAACACTGGATGTCAAATAGCTGAATCTGAAGGACACTCGCTAATAAACTTGGGAATTGCAATATGTAGACAGTGAAGTTTCTCAGGCTGCAGTGGCCGTATGTAAGCTACAAAATCCCTTCATTAGGACAAGTCATTTTGGTGCCTAGGCAGAGCTTAGACAGGATCTCGGTGGAGCTATATGAACTTCCTTTTAAAAATTGTTTATAGCCTTTCAATGACTTATTCCCTTACACCTCCTTCCATAATGGCTCTTATTCACTAAACTCGGAATTGTGGAGAATTGCTAAGGAATTAATACACTTCAGGCCAACATAGCTGAATTAGTGACATTGTTCAATGTATCTATTTTAACCTAAAATTTGTAATTCCCTTAGTCTATACAATTTTGGATCAGTCAATTACCCCTTATTTCTAAAATGTCCTCAACTGACCCCACCGCAGCATTTTGTCCTGTCTCATGCCTCATACCTGCCTTCCTGTTGTGTCTTCCCAGGGCTCGCTGGACAGACACAGAGATTCAGATGTTACATGCGGCCGTCAGACGCTTCGGGGAAGACTTAAATCAGATCAGCTCAGTTATCAAGGAGAGGACAGTGTAAGGAAAGGGAATGAGCCAGGGGTGTGAGAGGAGGGGAGAGTTCAAGAATTAGAGCTTGAAAGGGAAGGAGGTTGGTAAGAGAGATTGTCAGTAATAAAGGAAAATGGGACTTTGGTCCTCCTCTGTTTCTCCTCTTTCTTACTTCCTTCTCATCCTTCATCTCTGCCCCCTCATCGTTCTTTCTTCCTTGACCTAATCTCTCTTTCTTCCTTGACCTAATTTCTCTTTATCCCTTGACCTAATCTCTCTTTATTCCTTGACCTAATCTCTCCTTATTCCTTGACCTAATCTCTCTTTATTCCTTGACCTAATCTGCCTTTCTTCCTGACCTAATCTCTCTTTATTCCTTGACCTAATCTGCCTTTCTTCCTGGACCTAATCTCTCTTTATTCCTTGACCTAATCTCTCTTTATTCCTTGACCTAATCTCTCTTTATTCCTTGACCTAATCTGCCTTTCTTCCTGGACCTAATCTCTCTTTATTCCTTGACCTAATCTCTCTTTATTCCTTGACCTAATCTCTCTTTATTCCTTGACCTAATCTGCCTTTCTTCCTGGACCTAATCTCTCTTTATTCCTTGACCTAATCTCTCTTTATTCCTTGACCTAATCTCTCTTTATTCCTTGACCTAATCTGCCTTTCTTCCTGGACCTAATCTCTCTTTATTCCTTGACCTAATCTCCCTTTACTCCTTGACCTAATCTCCCTTTACTCCTTGACCTAATCTCCCTTTACTCCTCGACCTAATCTCTCTTTACTCCTTGACCTAATTTCTTTTGACTCCAGAAAGCAGTTATAAATCTTTTGCTCCCCTCAAACTGCTGTATGCAGTTCCCTTGAGCTTCAACAGCTGGATGCTAGTATTTTGTTCAAACTGACCTAAAGGATGTATGTTAAAACATCAGTAAAATAACTCTAGTTTTCAACTACTTTAATTAAACATTTTTATTTAAACGACCGTGAATTCTCTCAAGAAGATTGTCTCCTCATTCACCTTGTACTTTGTTTCCCCTCCTCTAGTGCTCAAATCAAGTTTGCTGTGAAGCGAAAGATTTATGATGATAGCGGAGTTCCTTTATCTAGCGAGTCCCCGAGGAAGCTAGTAAAGAAGGTGGTCCCTGTGTCCTCTTCTGTCCCAGCCGTCATCGCCGTCTCTGCACCGCAGGTTGTAAGTGGCACAACTCTTCCTGAAGGATCACAGGGTGCCTTGAAAAAGCGCAAGTCATCTGGTGAGAGAATTGTGACGAAAAGGGAGAGAGTGGAACACTGACAGGATGGGTCTGGTGCATGTGTGATGAACTCTGTATTACTCTATCGTAACACCTCCTTCTACTTACTCTCGTTCCAGCAGATGTAACTCTTAGTGCTCTTAATGACTCAGACGCCAACAGTGACCTCGTGGATATCGAAGGATTGGGAGACCGGAGCACCGTGAAAAAACTCAACTTTGACCAGGGTGCGAAATCTGTCAGATGTTTGCCCAATTTATTTATTTATTTTTTGGACAATCGTTTTTTTTTTGTTTTTTTTCGTTATGAATTCTTTATAAAGTTCTCTTTTTTTATGTCCTGTTTTCTGTTACTCCAGTTTTTTTGCCAACATTTGTCTCATAAAGACTCTTTCTATGTGTCCCTACTTCTTTCCTAAGCTACAGCAGTTTATCCATATTGCCTATACATTTTATTTTCATCCATCTAAATTTATATCTGCTCCAACCTTTGTTTTTTCTTCTTTAAAACCATATACTTCTATACCAGCCATCAACTCTTAGTCCCAACCATCTGCATCTTTCTCCATCTCATCCATGTATTTCTCTTTGTTCCACCCCTCCTTCCTCACTCTCTCTCCCACCTATCAACTTTTTCTGTCCCTCAAATTCCTCACTTGGTCCATCTCCTTTTCATTTCTACACATTTTTCTTATGAATTCTTCAAAGCACATTTTGTTTTACTCTTTCAGTCGCCCACTTTCCTCTTTTGTGTCTTTTACTATCCCATGGCACTTACACTAGCCTTACGTCTTTCAATCTTCTTTATTTTTTCCTTTTCCAGATAATCTAAATTTGGACTCCAGTTTTATAATGAACTCCAGTGACCTTCCTCTCTTATCTCGTTGATGCATTGCGACTTGTGACCCCTTGTGTACATAGACCTTCGACCAACCCCTGTAAGCTCATGTAGCATTCGTGTTCCGGTTTTAAGTCTGGAGATACCTGCAAATGACTTGTAGAAGGACAAAGACTTTGTGACCAGCAATTACATGATGGACGTTATAGACAATACTTTTCATCTTTTTTAAATAAAACATTAAAGTGTTGGAACAAAACAATATTTCATGCTCTTTGCTTTTTGATTGTTGAATTTCCCCTACACCCTGAAGCAGCACAAACAGAACTGGCAACTGTAAGCACAATGCCACTGCCAATATCTGTGTGCTGCTACAGAGAGAAGGGCATGCCGATATCCACATGTTGTGGCAGAATGATGGGCACTGCCAATATTCGTGTGCTGCGATAGAATGATGGGCACTGCCAATATCTGCGTGCTGCAGTTGCATGATGGGCAATGCCGATATCAGCATGCTGCGGCAGAATGATGGGCATTGCCAATATAACCGCATGCTGTGATACAATGATGGGCACTGCCGATATCTGCATACTGCGATACAATGATGGGCACTGCCGATATCTGCATGCTGCAATAGAATGATGGGCACTGCCGATATCTGCGTGTGGGGATAGAATGATGGGCACTGCCGATATCCGCGTACTGCGTTAGATTGAAGGGCACTGCCGATATCCGCATGTGGCGATAGAATGATGGGCACTGCTGATATCCACGTGTGGCGATAGAATCATGGGCACTGCTGATATCCATGTGTGGCGATAGAATGATGGGCACTAACGATATCCATGTGTGGTGATAGAATGATGGGCACTGCTGATATCAGTCTCCGTCAAAGAAGAGATCGGCGCTCTCAAATCATGTGTGCTGTTGTTGAGATGTGAAATGCTGATGTAGATGTTCTGCAATGGATTGATTGTCATTGTCAATATCTGTGTGCTGCTATAGAGAGATGGGTCAATATCTGTTGTTAAAGAAATGTAATGTCAATATTGTGATTTCCACAGACAGTATATGTGAGTTGTAAGATGGGCACTGTTAATGTATGTGTTGCAGTAGAGAGATGTCTGTGAGCTGCTATAATAAGATGTGCCTTGCAGTAATAGCATAGTATGAAGCCATTCCCTGTAAGTATAGATAGGCAGTATTGATACAATACTAAGATGTGAGTATGCTATATAGCAGGGGTAGGCAACCTTTTCGCAGCACTGTGCCGAAATAGGATTGTGATGTCGCGTAGCGTGCCAGTCCTATTTTATTTTAAATTGAGGTGTGTATGTTGCTGTATTCTGCTTGTGTTAATTATACAGCAGTTGCTTGGTATTGTTGTATTTGTGTGTATATTAGCCATTACATTGTATATGTTCTTGAATAGTTTGTGGTATCGTGTATGATACCTATGAATGTGGGCTGTGTATGGTGGCTGCTTGTGGAATTGTGTGTGTAGATGGATATGTTACATTGTGTGTGTGTGTGGCCTTATTGCTGTGTTATAGAGAGATGGGAGCTGGCCTTATTGCCGTGTTATAGTGAGATGGGAGCTGGTATTATTGCCGTGATATAAAGAGATGGGAGCTGGCCTTATTGCCGTGTTATAGAGAGATGGGAGCTGGCCTTATTGCCGTGTTATAGAGAGATGGGAGCTGGTATTATTGCCGTGTTATAGAGAGATGGGAGCTGGCCTTATTGCCGTGTTATAGAGAGATTGGAGCTGGCCTTATTGCTGTGTTATAGTGAGATGGGAGCTGGTATTATTGCCGTGATATAAAGAGATGGGAGCTGGTCTTATTGCCGTGTTATAGAGAGATGGGAACTGGCCTTATTGCCGTGTTATAGAGAGATGGGAGCTGGTCTTATTGCCGTGTTATAGAGAGATGGGAGCTGGTCTTATTGCCGTATTATAGAGAGATGGGAGCTGGTCTTATTGCTGTGTTATAGAGAGATGGGAGCTGGTCTTATTGCCGTGTTATAGAGAGATGGGAGCTGGTCTTATTGCTGTGCTATAGAGAGATGGGAGCTGACCTTATTGCTGTGTTATAGAGAGATGGGAGCTGGTCTTATTGCTGTGCTATAGAGAGATGGGAGCTGGCCTTATTGCTGTGTTATAGAGAGATGGGAGCTGGCCTTATTGCCGTGTTATAGAGAGATGGGAGCTGGCCTTATTGCCGTGTTATAGAGAGATGGGAGCTGGTCTTATTGCCGTGTTATAAAGAGATGGGAGCTGGCCTTATTGCAGTGTTATAGAGAGATGGGAGCTGGTCTTATTGCTGTGTTATAGAGAGATGGGAGCTGGCCTTATTGCTGTGTTATAAAGAGATGGGAGCTGGCCTTATTGCTGTGTTATAGAGAGATGGGAGCTGGCCTTATTGCCGTGTTATAGAGAGATGGGAGCTGGTCTTATTGCCGTGTTATAGAGAGATGGGAGCTGGTCTTATTGCCGTGTTATAAAGAGATGGGAGCTGGCCTTATTGCCGTGTTATAGAGAGATGGGAGCTGGTCTTATTGCTGTGTTATAGAGAGATGGGAGCTGGCCTTATTGCTGTGTTATAAAGAGATGGGAGCTGGCCTTATTGCCGTGTTATAGTGAGATGGGAGCTGGCCTTATTGCCGTGTTATAGAGAGATGGGAGCTGGCCTTATTGCTGTGTTATAGTGAGATGGGAGCTGGCCTTATTGCTGTGTTATAGTGAGATGGGAGCTGGCCTTATTGCCGTGTTATAGAGAGATGGGAGCTGGTCTTATTGCCGTGTTATAGTGAGATGGGAGCTGGTCTTATTGCCGTGTTATAGTGAGATGGGAGCTGGTCTTATTGCTGTGTTATAGTGAGATGGGAGCTGGCCTTATTGCCGTGTTATAGTGAGATGGGAGCTGGTCTTATTGCCGTGTTATAGTGAGATGGGAGCTGGCCTTATTGCCATGTTATAAAGAGAGAGCTGATATTATTGCTGTGCTATAGAGAGATGGGAGCTGGCCTTATTGCTGTGTTATAGAGAGATGGGAGCTGGCCTTATTGCCGTGTTATAGAGAGATGGGAGCTGGCCTTATTGCCGTGTTATAGAGAGATGGGAGCTGGTATTATTGCTGTGCTATAGAGAGATGGGAGCTGGCCTTATTGCTGTGTTATAGAGAGATGGGAGCTGGCCTTATTGCCGTGTTATAGAGAGATGGGAGCTGGCCTTATTGCCGTGTTATAGAGAGATGGGAGCTGGCCTTATTGCTGTGTTATAGTGAGATGGGAGCTGATATTATTGCCGTGTTATAGAGAGATGGGAGCTGGTATTATTGCCGTGTTATAGAGATGGGAGCTGGCCTTATTGCCGTGTTATAGAGAGATGGGAGCTGGCCTTATTGCTGTGTTATAGAGAGATGGGAGCTGATATTATTGCCGTGTTATAGAGAGATGGGAACTGGCCTTATTGCCGTGTTATAGAGAGATGGGAGCTGGCCTTATTGCCGTGTTATAGAGAGATGGGAGCTGGCCTTATTGCCGTGTTATAGAGAGATGGGAGCTGGTCTTATTGCCGTGTTATAGAGAGATGGGAGCTGGTATTATTGCCCGTGTTATAGAGAGATGGGAGCTGGTCTTATTGCCGTGTTATAGAGAGATGGGAGCTGGCCTTATTGCTGTGTTATAGAGAGATGGGAGCTGGCCTTATTGCCGTGTTATAGAGAGATGGGAGCTGGCCTTATTGCCGTGTTATAGAGAGATGGGAGCTGGTCTTATTGCCGTGTTATAAAGAGATGGGAGCTGGCCTTATTGCAGTGTTATATAAAGAGAGATGGGAGCTGGTCTTATTGCTGTGTTATAGAGAGATGGGAGCTGGCCTTATTGCTGTGTTATAGAGAGATGGGAGCTGGCCTTATTGCTGTGTTATAGAGAGATGGGAGCTGGCCTTATTGCCGTGTTATAGAGAGATGGGAGCTGGCCTTATTGCTGTGTTATAGAGAGATGGGAGCTGGTCTTATTGCCGTGTTATAGTGAGATGGGAGCTGGCCTTATTGCAGTGTTATAGAGAGATGGGAGCTGGTCTTATTGCTGTGTTATAGAGAGATGGGAGCTGGCCTTATTGCTGTGTTATAAAGAGATGGGAGCTGGCCTTATTGCTGTGTTATAGAGAGATGGGAGCTGGCCTTATTGCTGTGTTATAGAGAGATGGGAGCTGGCTTATTGCCGTGTTATATAGAGATGGGAGCTGGTCTTATTGCCGTGTTATAGAGAGATGGGAGCTGGTCTTATTGCCGTGTTATAGAGAGATGGGAGCTGGTCTTATTGCCGTGTTATAGAGAGATGGGAGCTGGCCTTATTGCCGTGTTATAGAGAGATGGGAGCTGGCCTTATTGCCGTGTTATAGAGAGATGGGAGCTGGTCTTATTGCCGTGTTATAGAGAGATGGGAGCTGGTATTATTGCCGTAGAGAGATGGGAGCTGGCCTTATTGCCGTGTTATAGAGAGATGGGAGCTGGTATTATTGCTGTGCTATAGAGAGATGGGAGCTGGTCTTATTGCTGTGTATAGAGAGATGGGAGCTGGCCTTAGAGAGATGGGAGCTGGTCTTATTGCCGTGTTATAGAGAGATGGGAGCTGGTCTTATTGCCGTGTTATAGAGAGATGGGAGCTGGCTTATTGCCGTGTTATAGAGAGATGGGAGCTGGCCTTATTGCCGTGTTATAGAGAGATGGGAGCTGGCCTTATTGCCGTGTTATAGAGAGATGGGAGCTGGTATTATTGCCGTGTTATAGAGAGATGGGAGCTGGTCTTATTGCTGTGTTATAGAGAGATGGGAGCTGGTATTATTGCCGTGTTATAGTGAGATTGGAACTGGTAGGATTAGTGTGTTAGAGAGAGAGATAGGAACTGGTACGATTACCGTGCTATAGAGAGAATAGAGCAGCCAGTATGATATGATTGCTATAGGGAGAGATTCAGGCTGTCTATATGTACCATAGGTGTGAATGTGTAATAGAGAGATCAGAACTGCTAGTATTTGTGTGCTATAGTAAGATCGAAGTCGATCATTGCCAGAGAGAGATGGGAGCTGTCCATTTTAGTGTATTATAGAGAGATGGAGGCTGTCCATGTTGTAATATAGAGAGATGGAGGATGTCCGTATTAGTGTAATATAGAGAGATGGAGGCTTTCCATATTAGTGTAATATAGAGAGATGTAGGTTGTCAGTATTAGTGTAATATAGAGAGATGGAGGCGGTCCGTATCAGTGTAATATAGAGAGATGGAGGCTGTCCATATCAGTGTAATATAGAGAGATGGAAGCTGTCCATATGAGTGTAATAAAGAGTGATGGAGACTGTCTATATCAGTGTAATATAGAGAGATGGAGGCTGTCTGTATTAGTGTAATATAGAGAGATGGAGGCTGTCCGTATTAGTGTAATATAGAGAGATGGAGGCTGTCCGTATTAGTGTAATATAGAGAGATAGGGGCTGTCCGTATTAGTGTAATATAGAGAGATGGAGGCTGTCCGTATTAGTGTAATATAGAGAGATAGGGGCTGTCCGTATTAGTGTAATATAGAGAGATGGAGGCTGTCCGTATTAGTGTAATATAGAGAGATATAGGCTGTCCGTATTAGTGTTATATAGAGAGATAGGGGCTGTCCGTATTAGTGTAATATAGAGAGATGGGGGCTGTCCGTATTAGTGTAATATAGAGAGATGGGGGCTGTCCGTATTAGTGTAATATAGAGAGATGGAGGCTGTCCATATTAGTGTAATATAGAGAGATATAGGCTGTCCATATTAGTGTAATATAGAGAGATATAGGCTGTCCGTATTAGTGTAATATAGAGAGATATAGGCTGTCCGTATTAGTGTTATATAGAGAGATAGGGGCTGTCCATATTAGTGTAATATAGAGAGATGGGGGCTGTCCATATTAGTGTAATATAGAGAGATGGGGGCTGTCCGTATTAGTGTAATATAGAGAGATATAGGCTGTCTATATTAGTGTAATATAGAGAGATGGAGGCTGTCCATATCAGTGTAATATAGAGAAATATAGGCTGTCCGTATTAGTGTAATATAGAGAGATATAGGCTGTCCGTATTAGTGTAATATAGAGAGATATGAGCTGTCTATATTTGTATAATATAGAGAGATGGAGGCTGTCCATATTAGTGTAATATTGAGAGATGGGGTCTGTCCATATCAGTGTAATATAGAGAGATATGAGCTGTCTATATTTGTATAATATAGAGAGATGGAGGCTGTCCATATTAGTGTAATATAGAGAGATGGGGTCTGTCCATATCCGTGTAATATAGAGAGATATAGGCTGTCCGTATTAGTGTAATATAGAGAGATGTAGGCTGTCCGTATTAGTGTAATATAGAGAGATATAGGCTGTCCGTATTAGTGTAATATAGAGAGATGGAGGCTGTCTGTATTAGTGTAATAAAGAGAAATTAAAGCTGTCCGTATTAGTGTAATATAGAGAGCTGTAAGCTGTCCTTATTAGTGTAATATAGAGAGATAGAAACTGTCCATATTAGTGTACTATAGAGATATGGGAGCTGTCCGTATTAGTGTAATATAGAGATATGGAGGCTGTACATATTAGTCTAATATAGAGAGATGGAGGCTGTCCATATCAGTGTAATATAGAGAGATGGGGTCTGTCCATATCAGTCTAATATAGAGAGATGAAAGCTGTCCATAGTAGTGTAATATAGTGAGATGGAGGCTGTGCGTATTAGTGTAATATAGAGATATGGAAGCTGTACATATGAGTGTAATAAAGAGTGATGGAGACTGTCTATATCAGTGTAATATAGAGAGATTGAGGCTGTCCGTATTAGTGTAATATAGAGATGGAGGCTTTCCATATTAGTGTAATATAGAGAGATGGAGGCTTTCCATATTAGTGTAATATAGAGAGATGGAGGCTGTTCATATCAGTGTAATATAGAGAGATGGAGGTTGTCCGTATTAGTGTAATATAGAGAGATGGAGGCTGTCAGTATTAGTGTAATATAAAGAGATGGGGGCTGTCCATATCAGTGTAATATAGAGAGATGGGGGCTGTCCATATCAGTCTAATATAGAGAGATGAAAGCTGTCCATATTAGTGTAATATAGAGAGATGGAGGCTGTCTGAATTAGTGTAATATAAAGAGATGAGAGCTGTCCATATTAGTTTAATATAGAGAGATGGGGGCTGTCCATATCAGTGTAATATAGAGAGATGGAGGCTGTCTTTATTAGCGTAATATAGAGAGATGAAAGCTGTCCGTATTAGTGTAATATAGAGAGATGGAGGTTGTCCGTATTAGTGTAATATAGAGAGATATGAGCTGTCTATATTTGTGTAATATAGAGAGGTGGAGGCTGTCCATGTTAGTGTAATATAGAGAGATATAGGCTGTCTATATTAGTGTAATATAAAGAGACGGGGGCTGTCCATATCAGTGTAATATAGATAGATATAGGCTGTCCGTATTAGTGTAATATAGAGAGATATAGGCTGTCCGTATTAGTGTAATATAGAGAGATATGAGCTGTCTATATTTGTATAATATAGAGAGATGGAGGCTGTCCATATTAGTGTTATATAGAGAGATGGAAGCTGTCCATATTAGTGTAATATAGAGAGATATAGGCTGTCCATATTAGTGTAATATAGAGTGATGGAGATTGTCCATATTAGTGTAATATAGAGAGATAGAGGCTGTCCATATTAGTGTAATATAGAGAGATGAAGGCACTCATTATTAGTGTAATATAGAGAGATGGAAGCTGTCCATATGAGTGTAATATAGAGTGATGGAGGCTGTCCATATTAGTGTAATATAGAGAATCGGAGGCTTTCTATATTAGTGTAATATAGAGAGATCTAGGCTCTCCTTATTAGTGTAATATAGAGAGATGGAGACTGTCCATGTTAGTGTAATATAGCGAGATGGAGGCTGTCCGTATTAGTGTAATATATAGAGATGGAGCCTGTCCACATTAGTGTAATATAGAGAGATGGAAGCTGTCCATATGAGTTTAATAAAGAGTGATGGAGACTGTCTAGACTCTATATCAGTGTAATATAGAGATATATGAGCTGTCTATATTTGTATAATATAGAGAGATGGAGGCTGTCCATATTAGTGTAATATAGAGAGATGGGGTCTGTCCATATCAGTGTAATATAGAGAGATATAGGCTGTCCGTATTAGTGTAATATAGAGAGATGTAGGCTGTCCGTATTAGTGTAATATAGAGAGATGGAGGCTGTCTGTATTAGTGTAATAAAGAGAAATTAAAGCTGTCCGTATTAGTGTAATATAGAGAGCTGTAAGCTGTCCTTATTAGTGTAATATAGAGAGATAGAAACTGTCCATATTAGTGTACTATAGAGATATGGGAGCTGTCCGTATTAGTGTAATATAGAGATATGGAGGCTGTACATATTAGTCTAATATAGAGAGATGGAGGCTGTCCATATCAGTGTAATATAGAGAGATGGGGTCTGTCCATATCAGTCTAATATAGAGAGATGAAAGCTGTCCGTAGTAGTGTAATATAGTGAGATGGAGGCTGTGCGTATTAGTGTAATATAGAGAGATGGAGGCTGTCCGTATTAGTGTAATATAGAGAGATGGAGGCTTTCCATATTAGTGTAATATAGAGAGATGGAGGCTGTCCGTATTAGTGTAATATAGAGAGATGGAGGCTTTCCATATTAGTGTAATATAGAGAGATGGAGGCTTTCCATATTAGTGTAATATAGAGAGATGGAGGCTTTCCATATTAGTGTAATATAGAGAGATGGAGGCTGTTCATATCAGTGTAATATAGAGAGATGGAGGTTGTCCGTATTAGTGTAATATAGAGAGATGGAGGCTGTCCGTATTAGTGTAATATAGAGAGATGGAGGCTTTCCATATGAGTGTTATATAGAGTGATGGAGACTGTCCATGTTAGTGTAATATAGCGAGATGGAGGCTGTCCGTATTAGTGTAATATATAGAGATGGAGCCTGTCCACATTAGTGTAATATAGAGAGATGGAAGCTGTCCATATGAGTTTAATAAAGAGTGATGGAGACTGTCTAGACTCTATATCAGTGGAATATAGAGAGATGGAAGCTGTCCATATTAGTGTAATATAGAGAGATGGAGGCTGTCCATATTAGTGTAATATAGAGAGATGGAGGCTGCCTATATTAGTGTAATATAGAGAGACGGAGACTGTCTGTATTAGTGTAATATAGAGAGATAGAAGCTGTCCATATTAGTGTAATATAGAGAGATGGAGGCTGTCCTATTCGTGTAAATAGAGATATGGAGGCTGTCCGTATTAGTGTAATATAGAGAGATGGGAACAGACAGTATGAGTGGTATAGAGAAATTGAATTTTTATTACTTTGGTAAAGAGAGATTGAAATTGCCCACATTACAGTGCTATAAAAAATCAGGAGCTGTCCATGAGTGCCATAGAGAGACGCAAGCTTTTGGTTTGAGTGCTATAGAGAGGTGGAAGCTTCTCGTATGAGTGCTATAGAGAGGTGGAAGCTTCTCGTATGAGTGCTATAGAGAGGTGGAAGCTTCTAGTATGAGTGTTATAGAGAGGTGGAAGCTTCTCGTATGAGTGCTATAGAGAGGTGGAAGCTTCTAGTATGAGTGCTATAGAGAGGTGGAAGCTTCTCGTATGAGTGCTATAGAGAGGTGGAAGCTTCTCGTATGAGTGCTATAGAGAGGTGGGAGCTTCTAGTATGAGTGCTATAGAGAGGTGGGAGCTTCTAGTATGAGTGCTATAGAGAGGTGGGAGCTTCTCGTATGAGTGCTATAGAGAGGTGGAAGCTTCTCGTATGAGTGCTATAGAGGGATAAGCACAGGCTCCGATATATACATTACAAACAAAGGGACTGTTAGTATTCACTCTTGATAAACTGCTAATAATCCCAATGTCTTTGTTTTGCTCTAACCTGCCAGTGTCTGACTAGATGCACCGAGCTTCCCTGCCTTCTTTGTTCTTCTTTGTATTTATTTTTTTTCACCAGCAATTTGTAATGTAAATTAATTTGTTTATAATTTTTGTAAAATAAAATTATGGAGAGATGGACACTGCCATTGTCAGATAATTACTATACAGCAGTGGGTATTGCCAGTCATTGTGTGTTATAGAGAGATGGGCGTTGCTATAGAGCAAATTGTACATGTGGCATAGGGGCAATGTGGAGGCAAAGCAAGGGACGGGTGGGGCTTCTTTCTAGTGTTTTGCGCAGGATCCAAATTTTCTAAAATGATACCTAAGTAGATAAATTTCGATTGTAAGCTCACTGGCCCAAACTCTCTATCACACACGCATGCACACTTACAGTTAGAAAGGGGGCAGTAAACGAAAACAGAAAAGAGGGGGTCAAAAATCGAGAAACAATAGAACAAAGGAGAATGTAACCCCAAATCTCAATCCTTCGTATGCCTTTCTTTCACTGGTTCCCCCCTCCCTCTTGTCCTTTTAGTCCTCTAAGTCTTGCCTCGTCATTCTGTCTGCTCTTTATCCTCCATCCTCCTTCCAAATTTTTGCCCACTTACCTCTGTACACCCATCAGGTGTATAATTAGTTTGTAGAACGGTCACAATCAGCTTGGCTCTCCCCCCCCACTCTCCCTCTGCGCATCCTCTCTCTTAAAGACATGGTAGAGGTACCCATGCCTCCTCCCATAGAGTCCAATGCACCCTAATATTTAAGGATTTCCACTCTTGGAGTAGAATTAGGGCGTCTCCCCCAAACCCCTTGCCCTCTGAAGTGAAGTTGCATCCAAAGCGAGATCTCTCTCCTTTCTGTCCCACTCAGCAGAAAGCTCTCTCCTCTCCCCCCGCGCAACTTTCTACACTTAAATCAAATGTGTTAAAATCGACAGAAAAATCCCCAAAAATTTGGGGGTATAGTACAGTGGGAGATGAGTCATAAAACCAATTTTGGGGTTCCTATGTGAAACGGGGTCAAAGATAAAAATAGGGAAAGATGAGGCACATTTCAGGCCCGAAGTTAACTAATCTAACTTGTGTTTTGACTTTGTGCCAAGGGAAAGCGAGCTGGAGAAAAGGGAGGGAGTAGAGGGGGATGGAGAAGAGGAAAAAAAAATGAGGGGAGAGAGAGCGAAATCGAAGTAGAAGGAAAAATAAAAATATAGAGCGAAAAATGAGCAGGATGACAAAAATAAAAGCAAAAACTAAAAATTAGGAATGAGAGCTGGAGTAGACAAGGCA
This sequence comes from Pelobates cultripes, assembly GCA_933207985.1. Taxonomy (NCBI): domain Eukaryota; kingdom Metazoa; phylum Chordata; class Amphibia; order Anura; family Pelobatidae; genus Pelobates; species Pelobates cultripes. Next base: position 29,022,758 of record OW240914.1, read on the forward strand.
ACAAAATTAAAAGAATGCCAACAAAAAATCCAAACATAATGAGGAAATGAGAGGGAAATGTTGAACAGGGAATTTAGAAAGGAAAATACGAATTTTGGAAAAGGGGTGAACGATAAAATGGAATATTTATAGGAGTTAATGACCTTGGACTATGTAATATTACCTGGTAATATAAATATCCCCAGATCCAATGGTAGGTCATGTGGTGGGATGGGGGTTGTGGGCAAATGAACTGAGGACGGAGGTCCATAAATATAGTGTACCCATGTGTACTGTGATTAGTGCGTTACTAGCTAGGACAACCTGTATTAAGCATAGGATTACTAATGGCTGTAGAAGTATGGAATCAGTGATAGATGAAAAATACTAAGTTATGGTGAAACTTAGATGCCACCGATACTTATATTCTTTGGTATGCACACAAGAAATAACACAATAAGTACTGGAGTGCACAATATGTGTATATTTTTTCGAGGTGGTAGCTTTTTTTTTTTCTCGCTGCATTCCGCTACCTATTTTGGTAGGGAAGATTCGTTGTATCCTGGCAGTAAGTCATTACTGGTGGAAAGGAGATATGAGATCTACATGTAAGACTCACTTTCTTCTTTATTTTGGCTCCTTGGAGGCACCCTTACTGAGGGCAATGTTCATCAGCAATGCGCAGGAGGAACCAGAAATGAGAAAAAGCAGGGACTTCTCAATGCTCTCATCCATTAGGCAGCCTATATCACGCCAGAGATTGTGGAATGTTCCATAAAGCTCTGTCGGCAGAAAGGATCATGGAAGATGTAACTAAAATCTAGAATGACAGTGAATGCCCATCACAGCTGTAGACACAAAAAGGAAGACACATGAAGCCTCTTTTTAGCCTTTTGGACTTTGGGCCTAGTCACACTTGCACACCTTGTTACTGTTAATTTTCACCACTAGGGGTTGTATTTACAAAACTGTGAGACTGAATGATTCCATTTGTTCTTTCATTCTTATATTTACTGCTTATCTGAAACTGCATTTTACTTATTGTATATCTGAATATCTGAATATGCCGTATATTTATCTCTCACCAGCCTTAGAATTCATTTGAGTGACATCAATAGCCCAGAATATGTTTGACATTTTTTATTAGTAATGACAACACAGGGTTAAGCTATGAGTTTTTTTGTATCCTAAAAATTTTTCGTTTTAGAGGACATGATATCAAAGGCACTCATGGCCCAAAAAAATTCACATCTCTCTCTTATTTGACCATAATAATAAGAAAATGAAAATCCAATCTAAATCTAGGAGATGAACTCTCAGTATGTTACCTTCAAGAAATTGAGTAAAATAGAAATGTTGAAATAGTTTGAGCAAGCAGTAGGAGATGTTCCAATATCTATATTCATCGCTGTTCATTTGTAACAGTATGATACAAGTAGGTTTTCTTAAGTTGTAGCAGAAATGACAAGTCATTGTCACATTTTGGTACAGTAAATGGTTGAACCTATAGTTACCTCTCAGAAACAATGTATTTATGAAGATACAGCAAGAATTGATTAGCTAAAGAAACAAGTTCCCTCAGCAACGCCAGATGATCATTTTGGCCTTCTTTGAGCCTCGTCAGCTAGAGTGATAGCTAAACACTAGGATATTGGTGGAGGATCCCTCCACAGATTTAGCTATGAAAAAGAGAGAGGAAGTGAATCTTTAAAATGTAGCAAGCACCTTCTGTTGTATACCATTTGATCAAGAAAACACTATGAATCTGAAACGTCATGTTCAACCATTTGTCTTGTGTTTCACCAAAGACCAAAGCTGTCTTTCTCTGGGCAGATGAACATCTCAATATTGGAAAGTATGACAGGATTGGACGTGGACTGGATGTGGTGGTTTGCAGGCCCTACCAATAATGGGGTGGTCAGCCTGGCATACATGCATGACAGGCTGACAGCAGCAATATTGGTTAGTTTCTTATAATGTTGTACATGCACAAAGTGGTGTTGAAGTTCCCATTATAGGTGGTGACGTTGTGAGTTTGTGCTTCAACTCATCAGAGGGTGTCAGTTCAGGAACCAACTCTACTCTTTTTGTACAGTGAGATGGTGTCCCAAATTGAAGCTATCCCACCAAATCCATAGTAGAATAATTTAAATAATAATTGCTTTCCATTAAGTTATTCTACCTCTTCTATGGAAGCAGCAACAACTTGCTTCAGGACAGGTAAATCAATAATTATTGTACATTTCCAAGAGACCATATGAGTCAGCTTCTTCTCAAGGTAAGATGATCACTAGCAAAAAGGGCTAATATATTAATGACCGCTGCACTGTTTGTGAAGTTTAAATACAAAATATAAGCAGTTTCTGAATGTGTACATTTCAGGCGTAGGGGAAGGGATTCCTGTTTACCCTTTTGGGATATTTACTTTCTTAGAGTATTTCCACATTTCTGCAAAAAAATCCTGCCAACCTTTAGCCATGTAGTCAAAATCCAAAACTTAAAGAACGTATCCAGTCCAAATGATCAAAAATGAAAATAGGAATTATTTAGCAGAGGGGAAATAGCAAAATTGGACACTTAATGTTGTTTATTGTAAGTCTCTACAATGGAACATAACTCTACTAAATAACTAATATAGGTAATTATTACAACATAGACATGTGTCCAATATGTTAGTTCTTTCCCATTCAGTTTCCATCAGGTGACATGCGGTAAAGGTTTTTTGTTGTTTATCGAACTTTGCCTCCGTATTTGATTTTTCTCGATAAAATACCTATACCTAAAGATAAAATGTGTCAATGTGTTGCAAGAAAAGACTAACATTTGTTTGGACAGATCTGTACCTATTTTTATGTGTATATATTATTTTTTATGTATCTAAAAATCTATACGATATAGCCCTGCACATTTGGCACAAAATAAGAGGGGTTCCACAGTAATGGATAGTACAAGTACATAACAATTATTGGAGGAGGAGACACTTGCTTTGTAGATTTCACAATTGAAATGCTAAATATTAATTTGCATAAGATGTATATTAAAATTCCACATTACACAAGTCATATTATATCAGAAAATAGACTGGATAAACCTAAAAAAATTACAATTTATTGTAGATGTTTAGTGGGTTTTATTAACCCATTTGTTAAATTTTTTTAGCCATCAGTCAATAAAAATGCGCTTCTCGGTAGGTGTAATCTGCATGGTTGCATTTCTGAGTCCTGGGCCTTAAAGGTACACTATAGCGCCAGGAATTCAAACATTATAGTGCGGGTGTTGCTGATAAGGTGACCTGCCCCGTTCCAAATGCCCTAAAAATGTGATTTATTCACTTTTTTATCCCTCGCTGCGCTGGTCTCGCCACAGCTGGCCTCACCTCCTTGGCTGAGGTAATCAATCTTCCTACAGGAAAGCATTGGAAGTATTGTGCATGCTTGTCAAAACGCCACCCTGTGCCAATCAGCATCTCCTTATAGAGATGCATTGAATCTATGCGACTCTATGGGGAACGTTCAGTGTTTTGGGGGCATTTTTCTTAGCTTGTTGTTTTTTTTAGGTTTTTGATCCCATGGGCAAAAGAAAATAATTAAATAACCCTAATGCAGCAACTGATCACAATGTCAACCACAATATATATATATATTTGTCAGAACTTGGCATCAACTCCGCAATCAGTTGTAATGTTATATATCTAATGCAAAAGTAGGGAGTCTCACATGCAAGGTGTTTCCAGTCTTTTGGATTGGTAACAAATCAGCCCAGGGCAGTCATTATGGTGACACGGCTGAATCGGAACATAATGATTACATAACATAATATTGGTATAATGATGAAAGGTGGCACATAAGTTTACAATCTAATAGAATATCGGAATGCCAATCACCCCTAGAGAGTGATACTGGGAAATGGCTCCTAAAACATTTCCAATGCACTTGTAAAAAAATACATTTGGTGGCAATATGTGTAAAAATAGACAATGAAATGTCACATGCACACGTTAGAGCCTAGTGCTAAAATGGCAGGCATAGCAAAATATTCTGTAAACACTTGAGATGATTCCCTGGGGCAGTAACGTGGGAGTATATGAAGTAAAAACAGTTTGCAAAATACATTGTTACCAATAAAAAAGTTATTTCAGTTTCACTACAAACACAGGGGTTATTGTACATATTTTTTTTTTTAGTTTTTTTTTTTTTTTTTTTAAATAACGTTTATATAAGCCTTGCTTCTCCATATACAGACACACTTTCAGAGGAAGAAAGAGGAGCCCGCCCTCCCTGTTTTTCAGCAGGCACATTTGCCAGGATGTGTGGATATATACGTGTATATATATTAAGTCCACCCTCCCTCTCTATGTGTCTGTGATGAATCTGCTGTGGCCGCTCACAAAATGAGTTTACCCAGCAGCAAAGAAAGAAAAGGAGGAGGGGGAGCCCCCTGTACCCACCCAGTGCACGTACAGAGTCTATATACTGACACATGCATATATGCACACGTACTAATAAACATATCTACGCATGCCTTATTTAGGGAAAAATTCTCCATTACCCACCCATAAGTCAGGAAAAACAAAATTCAGAAGAACTCTTTCAATCCTTAATATGGTGATTTCAAATAAAAATGCTTGTATTTAGAGATGTTCAGTTCCTATCAACGAATGTCCATGTTAGTTTGATCCTTTGTTTTTCTTTTTACTGTAAATCAAAGTTTGATGAAGCTTTGGGACACACAAAACCATAAACATAAACAAACGCATATACATACACATGCATTTACGCACAAACATAAACACATTTTAACACAAACACACACACAACACACATGCACACATACGAATACATAACCCCTATTTAACCCCTCCACCCCCTACAGCTGCCCTAATTCACATTTCTGTCCATCCTTAGTTAAGCATATCATCGATCAGCTGTATTGCCCCCCAAAAACTACCGGGGTTGTATTTAAAAATGTCAGAATCACATTTATACTTTTTTGGCACATCTGCCGTTTTCTTACATATGAAATGAAACCTTTATGCTTTATACCTGTTCCAAAAAATCCACAACCCAAAAAAGTATATTTTTGTCAAGAATAAAGTGTGCTGCTTTTCACCTGTTTTCTTTATATTAAAATAATCAACATTCTGTAAACAAACCAACAACGTGAATGGCACGAGAAAAAAAAAAAAGTGAGGGTTCAGAAGCAGATTAAAATCATTTGGTGAAAACCTGTTAGTACATAGACACAAATATAAAATGTATTAAAATACAACTATCCCCAAGGAACTTACGATCTTAGGCCAAACTAAGTCCCGACATACATTCATATAATCACAGATTGACAGTCAAACTAAACCAAACCTGAAGCTACTAAGAAATTACTAAAATGTTGGAAACAATTTATGTATCAACACAGGTACAATACTATTTAAATTCAGTTGAACAAATTGTTATAGCAGATGTTGACATTCATTCATGATGTTAATGTACAAATCCTTTCCGAAACATGTAAACTGCATTTTAAGACGAAATAAAAGTTTTCAAAACGGGGGCGTGGCTTGGACGCCGATCGGAATGGCGGCGTGAACCCGAAGCTCCCTGCAGGCTCTGCACGATCACCCGCCTCACTAGCCCCACACACAGCAAAATGGGCAAAACAAACCGGCAACAGCAAGCGGCAGCAGCCGCCAACACTCCCAGGGGGTCCCAGACGCCGGGCATGAGACAATACCTCCTGACCCAGGCGGATCACGTCTCTCAGGCCTCCAGTGACTCGGAGGCCTCGGGCCTGGCCCGCCCGCCCTCACCAGGCAGCAGACATCGTGAACAGGTACTACTTACACCTGACCTACCCCCATCCCAGCTGGACTGGGCATCCCTATTGAGCAACCTACCCACGAAAGCTGACCTTAAAGAGGCAAATGCTGCCCTCCACAAGTCCATAACAGGGGAACTCCATGCCTTGAGGGAGGACATGCAGGGGCTACACCATAAGCTAGCATTGTTGGAGGCAGACTGTGACCATGTGACATCTGCACAAAACGCCACCGCAAACGTAATACAGCGGCAGACGCTACAACTGCGCCAAATGGCCCTCCACGTGGAAGACCTCGATAATAGGGGGAGGCGGCAGAATATTAGAATTCGGGGCCTGCCTGAGGAACTTGACCAGACAACCCCAATACGAGATTCCCTCACGGAAATCTTCAACTCCCTCCTACAGCGGCCGAACACGACGCCTATTGATTTCGTTAGGGCACACAGAGCCCTCAGACCCAGAGGCCCTCCGGAGTCCCCCCCAAGGGACGTGATATGCTGTTTACTACACTTTCAAGTGAAGGAAGACATCCTGAAGAGCGCCAGGGAGAAACAACAAATCCTTCATCATGGCGCGGAACTACAACTATACCCGGACCTATCTCCAGCGACCCTGGCGTACCGACGGGCATTGCGCCCTTTTACACGCACACTACAAGCCAACAAGATCAGATATCGGTGGAACTTCCCCACTGGCATACAGGTCACCACAAGCACCGGCTCCTTCGCAGTGAAGAACGACGGCGATATGAGGGACATTGCCCGGGAACTACAACTACCGCACATACAGCTGACCTGGCCGGACCCGATGTCCTTCTACGAGTTTTCACCCGAAGCACACCGCCAGTCGCAACAGCCCACCAGGCCACGAAGAACTAGACAGCAGACCACGCGCCCCACGGGCGCCAACATATAAAGGACTGCGCACCACCTACCTTCCATCCTGGGCCTCACCTCGACCCATCCGTGGACCAGACACACACCTCCATAACCGATTTCCAGATCCAGAGACTGTGGACACAATGCGCTAACTCATCCGAACCGCAAGTATATCTCCCACGGGAGACACACCCAGCCACATAAGCAGAGAAGTACCAGGGGGCGTACCTGGGACACAGGAGCCCGGCCACGCGGAGCCCTGTGGCCTAATGGACTAATTTAACCTTTTTATGATAATGCAAGATGCAAGGGTAACGAGGGACATCTGGTCCATATTTATAGGGTTAGGAGAATATAGAGTGTCCGCCCCCCCGGCTGGGTCCGGCCGCCGCCGCCCGCCCGCCCTGCGATGAACCTCGGGGAGCAGGCGGGGGATGGTGCCGGCTGGGCACATCCGGGGTGGGGACACAAGGGTTGCAGGGGAGAGGAGCGGGAGCGGCCGCCACTGGGCCACACAACAGCAGGGACACCTCCCACAAGAGACACGTCCAGCCACACCGGCAGGGAAGCACCGGGGGCGCCACCCCCCGGCTGGGCCCGGCCGCCGCCGTTCGCCTACCCTGTGATGAACCTCGGGGAGCAGGCGGGGGACGGCGCCGGCGGGGCACACCCGGGGCGGGGATGCTGATAAGACACGGTGGGGATGGAGGGTAAGGTCGCAACCAGGCCACACAATCCAGCCTAGCCCATAGATCAGCTACACGCTCTAAACATGTGACAAGGAGGGCACGGACACGTAAGCGACCACCCGAGCGAGCACACCCAGATTGATTAAAACGAATCCAGAGACACGAGTGCCCTCGCCCTGACCCCGCATGAGGGCGCCCCCAAACCCAGAGAGTAAAGGAACAAGGGACGAGTTTGCTCACGCTAGATAAGCAACCCAACGGAGGGAGAGGGGGGAGGGGAGGGGAGGGGGTGGAAGCGCAGCCCTGCACCATGGTAGAAATGTCAACTACTTGTTATCACCTGTTGTGAATTGAATCTATATGTTATTGTTACGGTTTATGCCTTACTACGATATCTTGAACAGACATGCTGTGCAACACACACGCCGGCCCTCGAGCCAACACACCCCGAGGCGGGGAAGACCATCACATCCCATTGAGGTAGCATCCGGGAGCCAAAAAGGGGCGACATGGGACCCGACTGGCCGTACGGAAGACCGACACCGATACACCCTACCACTGCCCAGTAGGAGAGACGTCACTCAGACGGTGAGTCACTCACGGGAGCCACTGGTGGCACCGTGGATTGAAACTCCCCGACGTCTGCACCTGACGGTCCCGAGACCGGAACACACCCACTGGAGATCACAGGACATCTCCACGAATCCCAAGATACCTTATCCCTCTCTCTACCCCACCTTAAACCTTGACACCTTGTCCTCACTCTGACCGCGACGAACGGGCCACACCTGGTACACACACACAGTAGGGACTTGGACAACGACACCGATACAGCACCACCCAACAGCCGACTGACCAAAAGACATGACACTGACTCCCGCCCCGCTGCATATTCTCACGATCAATGCCAAAGGACTGAACAAACCAGAGAAGAGATCAGGAGCACTGAGAGACTTTCATAAACAAAGGGCCTCGATAGTCATGTTACAGGAAACACACTTTCAGAAAGGGGCCAGACCCAAACTAACAAACCAACACTACACACAAGGATTCTATAGTGACTACCACGGGGGGAAAGCTAGGGGAGCAGCAATACTTTTCCATAAGAGGGTGCCGTTCCAGGAGGGGGGCTGCTTGTCGGACGATGAAGGCAGGTACCTATTCCTCAAGGGGGAAATAGCAGGCCGTCAGTACACGTTCGCGACTATATACGCCCCAAACACACGACACTACCGCTTCCTCAAACAAACACTCCACAAGCTCCAGGCGTTCAAAGAAGGGACTCTCATACTGGGGGGGGACTTTAATGTCGCATTAGAACCGTCATGGGACACCTCAACGGGCACCTCGCATATCCCCAACCAACAACTGCAAGGCATCAAATCCCTACTCCGGGACCACCGACTGGTCGACTGCTGGAGGGCCCACCACCCAGACGCCCGAGACTTCACTTTCTATTCCCACCCGCACAACTCATACTCCCGCATCGACCACATATACACCTCACACTACGACCTTTCATTGGTAACTGACGTCGAGATCGGAACAGCCACATGGTCGGACCATGCCCCTGTCTCCCTCAAAATAAAGTCACCACTATTTCGCCCCACATCTCCGAAATGGAGACTCAATGAATACCTACTCTCCCACCCGGGAGTCACGACCCTTATAGGCGATAAAATCAGAGAATACCTTACCACCAACACGACGGAGCAGACATCGCCGACGATACGCTGGGAGGCACACAAAAGTGTGATAAGAGGTCACTATATCCAACAAGGGGCAATACTAAAAAAACAAACCGAAGCCCGACTGACCGCCCTATTAGATGACATATACAAAACGGACGAACAAAACAAACGTGACCCAGACCACACACACCAGACCCGACTCCTACAACTGCGAAGGGACCTAGCGACCATACTGCATTCCAAACACCACAGGGAGGCACTTAGAAATAAGGCATTCTTTACCCTACATGGGAACAAGAGCGGTAAGCTCCTCGCTACGATGCTGAGGAAACAGAGACAGCACACATACATCGACAAGATCAGAGACAAACAGGGGTCCCTGCACCGACTCCCGACTGATATCATGAGAGCGATCCGTACATACTACACCGAGCTATACGAACTCCCACAACCGACAACTGAACTGGCTAAGGCACACCTTCACCGCTCGATTCAGGAATACCTGACTAAATACCCGATACCGACCCTAGACGTAGAAGTCGCTGACCTGGTTGACGAACCCATAACCATTGAGGAATTAGCGCGAGCAGTCAAACTCACTAAACCGGGCAAAAGCCCGGGGCCGGACGGCTTACCGGTAAAATACTATAAGACTTACGCCGAGGATCTCTACCCACCCATGGTGGAAGCATTTAACGCGATACAAGAAGGAGACCACATCCCTACCCAAGCCCTGACAGCCCATATTACCATCATACCCAAGGACGGCAAAGACAGAGAGCATTGCGGGAATTACAGACCAATATCGCTAATCAACTGCGACATTAAGCTACTAGCCAAGATCCTGGCGGTGCGACTCACCAAACATATCCCGTCTCTGGTCCACCCCGACCAGGTGGGATTTGTGACAGGACGGGAGGCACGCGACAACACCATCAGAGCGCTCACACTTATGCACGGAGGCGGGGGCACGGACGGAGGCCTCCTCTTGTTGTCCACGGACGCAGAGAAGGCCTTCGATAGAGTGAGCTGGGACTACCTCTTCGAGACACTGTCCCACATGGGGCTGGGTCCCAACATTCGACGTTGGATAGAGGCGCTATACCGAGCACCGACGGCCCAGGTATTAGTTAACGGGGCACTGACTGAGACCTTTACCATACACAACGGCACGCGACAGGGATGTCCCCTCTCGCCGCTACTGTTCGCTCTCGCCCTGGAACCATTCCTCACACACATCCGCCACAATCCAGACATAACGGGCCGGACGACAGGCCAAATACACCACAAGGTAGCGGCGTACGCGGATGACTTACTTTTCGTGGTGACCAACCCCGAGATCACCCTCCCAAACATCCAGAAAGACCTGCGGACATTTGGCGCTATATCTAACCTTAAAATTAACTACGGCAAATCCTACATCCTTAATGTTAGCGTCCCCGCCACACGCGCGGACCCGCTACGACGCAGCTTCCCCTTTCAATGGGCCGAACAAAAAATTAGATACTTAGGGGTATGGCTGTCCAAGCAGAGCAGAGACCTGTATAGGGACAACTTCGCCTCTATACTACACACGTTCCAACGAGACTTGAGGGAATGGTCCTACCCGCACATATCGTGGCTCGGGAGAGTGCAGGTCATAAAAATGAACTTCCTTCCGCGCCTCTTATACCTCTTCCAGGCCATCCCCACTGTCATACCAGGCCCCTTCTTTAACACACTCAGAAAAGAAATGATAAAATACGTATGGAACGGGAGGAGGCCCAGAGTGAAATTTTCCACACTGACACGTCCTAAAGACAAAGGGGGACTAGCCCTTCCAGACTTCCACCAGTACTACGTAGCCACACACCTGCAGAGAATCATGGAGTGGTCTAAAGACGGAGTTCACAAACTATGGAAGACAGTGGAAGAGGCAGAAGCAGGCAGACCGATCTCGGGGCTTCCCTGGGGCCGAGACACAACCGATAGAGGTGACATGTCCATATACACGAGACACACTATGAGAGTTTGGAGGAAGGCCGCAAAGAAAGGGAATATGGCACCGTACCCCTCCCCCCTCTTGCCCCTGACACACAACGAGGACTTCCCGCCGGGTCTAGACCCTGGAACCCTCAAACACATCTTCCCAGACAGTACCCCACGCCTACACCACTTCCTTCAAGGTGGGAAATGTAAAACACTAACGGACTTGATGGGAGAGACGCCCCCGACCTTTATGCACCGCTTCCGACATGCCCAACTGACCAATTACATCCACTCCCTACCGCAGGGACCAGCACTGGCCAGAGACCAGACCACGATAGAAGTGGTCAGCTCACACCCAGACCCGCTCCCGCATGGAGTGTCCTTCTTATATTCCATGCTCCAATCAGAAACCCCGTCCGAGACACCACTATTCATGGGAAAATGGGAAACAGCCCTGGGTAACACACTAACGGAAGCAGAATGGGAAACCATCTGCTACCTTACACACCACTGTTCCACTCACAGCAAAACACAGGAAACGGCCTACAAGCTTCTAACACATTGGTATAGGACACCACATCTCCTTCATCACGTAAACCCAGACCACTCCAGACTCTGCTGGAGATGTGAAAGAGAGGTGGGCACCACAAAACACATCTGGTGGGATTGCGCGTTGATCCAACCATACTGGAAGAGGATACACAAAATGCTAGAGAAGTTCGCGGACGCGCCCCCCCCCCTGGAACCGGCAGCGATGCTCCTACACCACACAACAGTTCCCCGATCCAAATACAAAAAATCCATGACCATTAGAATACTTAACGTGGCCAAACGAGTGCTCCCCCAATTCTGGAAACAAACAGTTACACCTCCACTTTCGACCTGGTTTAGCCAAATGGAAGAGCTAAGGTCAATAGAGGAACTGACCATGACGGCCAACACTACACCCACTACCTACATGAGCATCTGGACGCACTGGATTCTAGAGACGGCAAAAGAAGAGTTCCAATTAGAACTCAGGCCTAACACTAACGGGAATCACGACACAGACAGATAGTACTCAGAACACACACCACAGACGACGCTAGATGGACGACAGACGAACTGGACGGAACTACCCCCCCCCCTCCTTCCTTTCTTCCCACCCAGACACATTCCCCCCCTCTTGCCCCCTGCGAAATACCAGAGCATCATCATTGACTGAATCATCCCCACCGCACCCATAGCGACAAGGGAAAACATATTTGGGAACGATCAACGAACACGAACTGGTACTTACATCCAGACCGGCCCGGGAAGACACCCCAAAGCCAAAACATGCGAACACCTGAAGGAACCCTGGACAGGCCCAGCATTGACACGGCTAATGCAGTATCCACACGCCCAAGGTAAGGGTACCCTTTACCCGCAATACCATCATTCCCCTGGTTAAACACGGGAAACACCGATAGTAATAACGGGGGTAAACACAAGCCCACCACGGTCGATGACACATAGCTAAGGACACAGGGCCCGATGAGACGCCGTGGACAGGGACCATAGGGGTGGCCTACAAACACTGACACCTAATCAAAGACTGATTAATCTGGTTCAAGGACGATTACAAAGCATTATTTTCACTCAGTTCATGAAAACGTTACTTAATTTATAGTCCCAAACAAATGTAAATACCAGAAAATGGGGACCTGCGAGTCCTTCTGTGATGGGGCCTGCGAGCCTAATTTGTTACCTTTTATAATAACATGCAATGGAGACCTGCGCGTCTCACCGCAAATTTAAATACACAAAATGAATAAAAATCATATTCACAAAAAAAAAAAAGTTTTCAAAACAAAAAAAAAAATAAAAAAAATAAAATACAACTATCATTTCTCTGGAATTTTCAAATTTTGTTTTTTTGAAAAAACATGTTAAAAACCACCTGAAACTTGTGTTAACCTTTTTTTCATGACATGCTCAGTTCTCTTTTGGATTTATTTGAAAGACTTAGCAAATTACAGACTTCGATTCAGTTGGCTGGTCCTTCTTCGGTTCCTGCACATGGGCCTGCGAGAAGGACTAGGCCACCTCAGCATTTGAGTCACAGTGAAGCCCCACCTCAGAGAGATCGAAGGCAAAGTTCCTTAACAGCGGCCTGAGGTGCTGAGTGAGTCATCTGACTGAGAGCTAAGTCCACCTCTCTGTACGGTGGATATCAGGCGTGGCAGCGTTATGCCAACAGCAGGCCTCAGGAGGACGAGAGGGCTGCCTGGACTTCATCCTCCATACGAGGCAGTTGGGAGCCAGTTGCTGAGGTGGGTCACGGTGGCCTAGGTGGCATGGCTAGAAGGAGGAGAAAAGAAAGGGACAGGGACCATCCTCGGGTGTTTGGGACAAGTAGGCACGCGGGTCAGCAGGTCCCAGATAGCAGGATAGCTTCCACTTTGGCGAAGCTCCTGCTGGGGTTGGGACTGTGCGGTACATGGCTAGCCCAGGTAGGAATAAATGGGCAGGTGGGCCCAGTTGACATGCAGGAGTCGAGTAGGTCCATAGTCCCGGGATGAGCCCAAATCAATTTTCCTCAGCTCAGGTGGGATCAGGAGCATGAGAGGGTGGCCTATTTCAATTTCCCAGTGTGACTGACAGTGGAATCCCCACGTCTGATTCTTTACGGGGGGCAGGAGAGGGTGCACCCAGCAACAAGGGAAGCAGGTCACTAAGTGTCCCATCAAAGGGAATCGTGAATACTGACTATTCTAGAGACAGGACTAGGAAACAGAAGGAGTGTCGGTCCACAGCTGGGCAGCACAGCGGAGATGGAGGTTTGCCAGATGCATGCTACAGTAGGAGACGGTTAGTCTCTTTGGACAGGTGGGGAGGAGCAGGGGTTTGAAATTGATTTGGTGAAAGAGGAATGTAGATTGTCCATGGACAAACTGTTTGCTCTTCGTTGATTGGTGAAAGTCATTGTACAACCCCGGAAGGTCACGTTGATGGAATTGCAGTCACTGATTGGCAGCCTCAATTTTGCATGTCAGGTGATACCTGTAGCGGAGCTGCAATATTAAATCCCAAGATCTCCGCTGGTATAGAAAGTAATCCAAAGTAAAGCGCTGGAAAAGAAGGCAATATCCCAAATCCCCCAGTAACCGGACGAAACACAGTTCAGGGAGTCAACTGACAATTTTATTCATGGCTGTTAGCCTATGCATGCTCTCTATTCTAAAACACACGAATACATTTTTACACCAGGTTAACACAGCTATTTCAGACAACCTTTAAATGTTCTGCAATATGACCTAAAGTGGCTAGGTTTGCCACAATGCTCCCCCAGAACCAAGCCAGCATACACAGTCTGATCCCAACGGATCGGCTTGGGGATGTCCGGAGGAGTGCTCACAGATCATTTCTCAAGGTCAGTCTGTCTAGATAACCTGTCGGCATTACCGTTTTGCTTTCCTGGACGGTAATGAATAGTAAAGTCAAAAGGATGCAGCGCCAAACTCCAGCGCAGCAGCCTGACCACACGGTTCAGCCACACCAACAGGTTGTGATCTGTGAGTAGGGAAAAAGGTTGTCCATATAAATAAGGCTGCAACTTTCTGAGGGCCCACACCACGGCCAGGCATTCTTTCCCACTTCATGGGGTAATAACTTTCGGCTTAAGTAAGCTACGGGATGTTCTCCGCCATCTGCTCCAACTTGGCTCAGCACTGCTCCCAATCCAAACATTGAAGCGTCTGTGTGGACAAGAAATCGTTTAGTTGGATCGGGAGCAGCAAGTACAGCTGCATTGGTTAAAGCAGTCTTGAGTTGTTGGAACGCCTGATCACACTCTGGGGCCCAGATGACCTGTCGAGGAAGGTTTTTGCGGTTCAAGTCAGTCAGGGGTTTGGCCAGGGCACTATAATTGGGTACGAATTTTCGGTAGTACCCTGCAGTACCCACTTGGGTTTTTGTCTGGGGGGGGAGGGGTAGGCCACTTAGCTACTGCTTCAATTTTTTCTGGTTCAGGCTTTTGCTGTCCACTCCCTACCCGGTGCCCCAGGTACTGTACCTCTGCCATCCCTAGTCACACTTGCTGGGCTTTAGCGTCAACCCTGCCTCTCCGATACGGTCAATGACTGCTCCAATATGTCGCAGGTGGTCTGACCAGGTCTGGCTATAGATGGCGATATCATCCAGGTATGCACATGCATAGTCCTGAAACCCATCCAGTAGCCGATCCACCATCCGTTGAAAGGTAGCCGGAGTGTTTTTCATCCCTAATGGCATGACGCGAAACTGATACAAGCCAAACGGGGTGACAAACGCCGACTTGGGGATGGCATCTTTGGCTAGTGGAATCTGCCATTACCCATTTCCATAAATCTATTGTAGTAAGGTACTGGCCTCGTGCCATTTTGTCTAGCAGCTCGTCTATCCGGGGCATCGGGTAGGCATCAGACACTGTTTTGTCATTTAGTCTCCGGTAGTCTACACAAAAGAGTATTGTGCTGTCCTTCTTGGGTACCAGCCTAACGGCGATGCCCAGGGGCTATTGGAATGTTCAATAACCCCTAGCTGCAACATTTCCTCAATTTCCTTCCTCATATGTTCCCTGACCGCTTCCGGGATACGGTATGGGGTCTGCCGCATAGGTAGCTGTCCGGGGGTCTCAACTCGGTGAGTAGCTAGCGGGTTGTACCCTGGTAAATTGGAGAAAGTGGCTCCCTTAGCCATGATTAACTCCTGTACCTGGGCATGCTCCTGAGGACTTAGCCGCTCCCCCAGCTGAACACCTGTAGAGGCCTCTGCCTGATCTTCCCGCTCTAATAAGTCAGGTAGCGGAAGATTCTCCTGATCCTCAGAGGCTGAAGCGCATATCGCCGCCACATCCTCTATCCTCTCATGGTAGGGTTTGAGCATATTCACGTGGAGCATGCGTCTCTTCCCTGTCCCTGAGCAGGGGCCAATCACATAGGTGGTGTCACATCTCTGTTCCACCACCTGGTATGGGCCTTGCCAGATGGCCTGCAGTTTGTCATTGCAAACAGGTTTTAAAATCAAAACTTTCTGTCCCACATGAAAGCTGTGGTCTCTGGCTCCCCTATCATACCAGCGGCGCTGGCGTTGTTGGGCTGCCTGGCGGTTGGGCCATACGGTCTGGGTTAGTGCCTCCAAGTGGTCCCTGAGCTCCAGCACATATGGTACAATGGGTGTCCCATCTGTAATACTTTCACTCTCCCAGTGCTCCCTAATTAAATCTAAAGGTCCTCACACCCTTCTCCCACACAGTAGTTTAAAAGGAGAAAAGCCCGTGGACTCTTGGGGTACCTCTCTGTAAGCGAATAGCAGATGGGGTAGGAATCGCTCCCAGTCCTTATAGGCCTCTCCAAAGGTATGGAGCATTAGAGAGGGCTACTGCTTCGTGGTACCGGGTGGCGTAGTCTACTATGATCAAGATATATCTCTTGCCGGAGGGACTGGGCTTTGGTAAGGGCCCTACTATATCTACGGCCACTGTACTAAATAGTTTGTCTATGATGGGCAGTGGGCATAATTTGGCCTTGTGGCGGTCACCCCTCTTGCCTACTCACTGACAGATGTCACATGTCTGGCAGTACTGCCGCACGTCCTTGGATATACCCGGCCAGAAAAAGGTGTGGGTCAAGCGGTATCGGGTGCGAGTCATCCCCAGATGCCCAGACGTGGGGATGTCATGAGCGATCCGAAGGAGTTCCTGTCTATATTTCTGGGGGACCACTAGCTGTCTAGTAGTCACATTCACAGATCCCCCCACTACCTTTTAAGAAATGCGGTACAGCAACCCTTTTTCCCAGGTATACCGTTCTCCCTCTAATCCGGCCTGGTCGGAGATCACCCTATCCCTGTATACTTTTAATGTGGGGTCTATCTGAACCTGAACCTCAAATTCAGTCGGGGTATCCCAGGTAACACGGGTCGTAGGAGGGTCCCTGTCTTTTACCTGAGCCTCAGAGTGCATTGCTGGAGCCGTGGTGCGAGCCTGTTGCCTGGTGGTTACTGGGTGAGCCTTTTGGAGTGGAGCTTGAGGAATAAAGTTGGAAGTCATTCGACCCAGGTCGTTTCCCAATACAACATCCGCTGGCAGTTTCTGCATCAGGCCCACCTCTACCATGCCCTCCCCAACACCCCAATTCAAATGTACTTTTGCGGTGGGTAATCTGTATACCGCTCCCCCTGCTACTCGCAACTGCTACAGATCCGTCGGTGTGCGGAGCCTGGAACCAAATGAGGGGCTACCAGAGTCAGAGTGGCTCCCAAATCCCGGAGCCCTTGGACCTTTTTCCCTTCCAGGATTACTAGCTGGCGATGGTGTTGCCTGTTGTCTGTGGCTTGTACCGACATCCCATCGTGTAGCATCCCCAGGGGCTCTTCGGTCTGATTAAAAAGTATCTCCTGCGTTGCTGGCTCTGCTTGGTAGTGGTGGGTGGCTGCTCTTGGTGCTGGATTCTGCCGTACCTGGCTCCATGCTTGGCGGCTCCGGTTCTGGCTACACTCTCTCGCCATGTGGCCCCATTGTTTGCACGTATGGCACTGTATATTCGCTCTGCCATTATACCTGGATGGTGGAGTGTGCCCCCCCGGGGTTAGCCGGAATGGGCTTGCTGTAGGTGCAGTAGGGGTAGCTGTATGAGGTTGAGCGGTGGGTCGAGGGTATCCTCGGTTGAGGTTACCGTGATGCCTCCTGGCATCATAGTGCTGGTCTGCTTCTGTTAGGGAGAGGGGTTTTCTATCTCTCACCCATTCCTGTGCCTCTGGGGACAGGCCATTGAAAAACTGTTCTAACAGCAGCAATTGCCGTAACTCCTCCATGGTGGTTGCTTGACTGGCTTGTATCCACCCCTGGGAGGCTTGGTCCAGTTTGTGGGCCCACTCTGCGTGGGAATCTTTCTCTGGTTTGCACAACCCTCGAAACTTGCGCCGGAATGCCTCTGGGGTAATGGCGTATCTTTCCAGTATAGCCTGTTTTACCCGGGCAAAATCTTTACTGTCCTCCCTGGGTACAGCCCGATAGGCTTCGGCTGCCCGAACTGACAGTTTGCCTGCCAGTAAAGGTACCCACACTGCCTGCTCCAAATCATGCAAGTCACATAGCCTCTCAAAGTCTTGTAGATACCCATCAATCTCGTCTTTCTCTTCACAGAACATTTTAAACGCATGGTATGGGATCTTAGGCTTTACCTGGCTGACGACTGAAGCAGTAATAGACTCTGCTCTGGGAAGAGGATCCTGCGGTCCGTCTGTCATCACATACTCCTGCACATCCACCATCAGTACTGTCAGTATTTCCAGGGGTACTGGCTGGGGTAAAAATTCCATCCTGGTCCTCATTTCCTTTTGGAAGAGGGTTTCTTCCATGGCTGGTGGGGGTGTAACGCTGCGAGCTCTGTCTCCCTCCATCAATTCAGCAATCAGCACAGCTTTTGGCTTATTGCTGGCTATCTTACCCCTGGCTTCCTTTAACGTCTGCCGTTTCAATGCAGTGTAGTCTGTCTCCATTCACCTCTGTGTTCGGTTCTTTGTTGTATCCGAATTGCCATTCACTTTCCTGTTCGGTAGTTTCAATTACCCGAACATCGCTTTTCGGCTGTAAGGTTGTATCCCGTTGCTTGCCACCAATTATAGCGGAGCTGCAATATTAAATCCCAAGATCTCCGCTGCTATAGAAGGTAATCAAAAGTAAAGCGCTGGAAAAGAAGGCTGTGGTGTATCACCAAATTAATATATATATTACACAAGGTTCGTCTACATTAAAAGGTATTTATTAAAAGGCAACAACACAATATTATAAATGTATCACAAACACACAGCCCAGGCCCACGGAGCAACAACCCTTTTTAAATCTATCTATCTATATAGTAACCCCTTACACACACGCTTGATCTCACCCACGTTAGGCCTTCACATCTAGTAATAGCTCACTTCTACAAGTTCAACATCACATCCACCAAGGAAGAAAAGGAAGCAACAGAGTGTAACATGGTTCACCATGCTAGCCCATGGCGTCTGCACATCTGCTCTGCAGCACAGCCAAGAAGGAACAGAGAGGAATGGAGAAAGGGGAAGTGGTTATCTCTTTCCTGACTTGTAAAGGTATTGAATTACCAATTAACATTTCAAAAGGGTAAAGCTTATCCCACTGTAAGAAAAGCAAACATGAGCTTGGTCACATGACCCCTGGTCACCATATTAGTTTGATGACAGAATGTCACCACATTCCCTCACTTTTTCTTCTCTTATGTTGAGCACATTTAAAAATAATAATTTATCCCTTCTATCTAAACTATGAGATCTGAAGTAGGAAAGGGGAGCACAGGAATTATAGTGAGTGATATAAGCAGGGTGAAAGAAAACAGTCAAATAGGGGTTACATCACCACACATTCCCCCACTTTTTCTTCTTTTATGTTGCTCCGTTATCTAGTTATCCCTCTAGTACAGGAAAACCTAGTGGGAGCAAAAACCTGATATACAGGAGAAATTCAACCCACCGTCCCTCCGGAATAGTTCCCTCAGCGACATAAGTTCTCCTGTACTTTCCTATGGCTGTCAATTCACGTGTTATACAAAGTGTCACAAAAAACAGAACTTATAGAATGTAGGTGAGAGTGTGTGTGTGCAATGTAAAACTTTATTGAAGAATGTGTGAGAGAGCGAGAAAGAGAGAGAGAAAAAACAAAAAAAACAAAAAAATCCCCCTTTTCAAGTTTCTTCCTCATCTATTTAGCATGAGTACTAGCAGCAAAGTTTGTAGGACTGGATGTGATATTTGCAGAATTCCATACTCTCAATCCAGTTCCGACTCCTCCCAGTAGAGCTGCAAATTGTCCCATTTTTCCTGACACCCTGCTTTGCCTAAAACACTGTCGCCGTTGTTCCGGACACCTTGGAGGAATAGAAGGATTATTAAAATATAGACTGTAATCTTCTCCCTTATTTGGAGTATCTTCTGGCCGTATTGCCTGTCTCCCATCCCTACTGTGATACAGCGTATACTTATCCATCCTGTAACAAGGATCCACTACGATCTTCTGTTGACACACATCATCATCCTAATACAGCTTTGCCTTGCTCTGTGGGAACACTAGATCTCATCATTAGAAAGGAATAGCTAAATGGGAGACTGGAAGACTGAGAGAAAGAACAAAACAAAAGAAAAACAAACATACATAGGATGTAGAGGACAACAAAATTATGAGTGTTATTGATTGCTGGGACCCCCCAATTGGTCAATCTTTTCCTACTCTCTCAACTGTTCCCTCAGCGCTTTCACGTCTGCCTCCAATCTTTCAGTCTGTCTCTTTAGGTCCCAGTAGTCTCTATTCCCTTCTTTATTCCTCCAATTATCCCAATTCCGTCTATTGGTCTGATGATCATCCCATCTATGGTTCCTTCTCCAATTATTCTCCCAATAACTGTTCCTGTTGTTTCTCTGTTTTTCTCCCCAATTGTGATTTTCCCAGTTAATATCTGTCCTTTTTAGCCTCTCCCAGGTATTTTTATTATTCCAATTATTATTGATTACCTTAGGCCCCTCCCATCTATTCCTCCAGTTATCTCCCATTACATTACTTCCTTTAGAACTGTCCCTATTCCTATGGTCCCTCTGTGGATCTCTCCATCTTTTGTCAAAGTCCTGTTTTGGTCTCCAGTTCTCATTATCCCTCTTGTTCTGGGGTACACCCCACCTCTGGCTTCTCCATTTACCATCTACATCTCTACCAGACTCGACCTTAAATGTTCTTACAGCTGAAACAGAGCAGGCCTGTTCTGTGAAAGGATGCTTGATCCACCACTTATCAGCTCTAGTTAGTACCATTTCCAGGTCTGTTGGTGTTGGATCAAAAAGCCTGACAAATTCTTGACACTCCCGGGGAAGGGCTTCCATTACTTTTGCTATATGTTCTGGTGAGCCCAGCACTAGAGGCTGTTGAGGTTGGCGTAGAGTATACCAGAAAAATATCCTTTGAGCTACCTCTCTAGGACCATCTGCTGGCCTCATCGTAATATTTGCTATTTCTTTCTCTATGCTGAGTAGATAGAAATTAGTTTCAGCAATTCTTCCTGCCTGATCAGACACACTGTTATTAAATCCACATAGTCTGCTAGCCAAAGGACCCATAGCATATTCTAAAAGTTCTGTCCATTCCTCTAAGTTTAAACCTCCTTTTTTAGCTCTATTTGCTCCCCTCATAAACCAGTGTGTAAAAGTATTAAAGTTGTTATTTGGCATACTTCCCCACCATTTCTGGAAATTTTCTTTGTCTGTGATTGACATAGTGCTTGTCTGTCTAGAGAAACTAGTAGGCATTTCTCTTGCATTAAAGTGTTCAGTTATTATTAAAGGGGCTTGTGGGACACAGTTAACAACCGGCGCATTTCCCTTGTGTTTGGTTCCGAGCACTGGTTCTGTACCTTTACATATAAAATGAGACTGACCTGGGCATACTTTAGGAATCTCCTTATCCCATTTATTTATGTTTTCTTTAGTTTTCATTTTATATTCCATAACTAGGTTTTGGAGTTCAGTGATCTTAGCACTATATTCATCTCTCTGTTGTTCTGTTTCCTTTAATTCCTTCTCCAACCCCTCGATCATTTTGTTTGTTCTTAGGGCAGCTATTTTAAAACAATCTCTTTCATCAAGAGCATCTTCCATTTTATTAGTGGTTACTAAATTAGCTTGCTGCAATTCGAGTACCATGCTTGCCAAACCCCCTATTGCAGCAACAACCGCTTGTGCCACCAAGCTTTTCCTTTTCTTAATATGGCACTTTTTATTAGTAACAATCTGTGTCAAAACATCCATGAAACATTCATATTTTCCACAATTGGGGCCTGCTGGTTCTGGAAGCTCATATGGTCCATCATGTTTGTCAATGTCATTCCTAAAGTACTCTAGTACTTCTGCAGAAAAATACTTAGTACCTAGATATGACATTTTAAAACCGAGCTCTCCCTAGGTCTTTAATCGAAATAGACCAGCAGACTAAGGGAAAAAAAAAACAACACGCTTTTAACAATGGGATTAATTTAAAAAAACCTGAAACTGGCTCCAAAGAGATTGAACCATTTGAGAAACTTAATCACATTAACCTATTCAAACAAACTCTTGTCTTTTAAGAAAAAAACTTCACAGTCTCAATACAACAAATGCCCACAGGCAGCAAAACACAAAACCACCCTTCTGTCTTTGTTTAAGTGCAGTATGGGGGGTCTACAAATAAACAGAATGATTTAAAGGAAGGTATGGGAACTGGAAAATACCTGACTGTAACTTCAGCACAATGATAATTCCCAACCATATAACAATCTAACATAGGCACCTTTACCTCAAATACAAACTGTTCATTTTCTATTAAACACACTCCAGTGTAAAAATGTAGCCTGGCTAAACAATAGCCACCACACTGTATTAGCCCCAATACCTTTATCATGTAAACACAATGCTCCTACCCAGAATTCAATGGTTCAAACAGACAAAAGATAATCCCCCAAAAAAACAGTTTGCTATTTAAACTTAGAATGCAGGGAAGCCACAAAATGTATAAAATGTAACATCTAAAAACAATTACAATATATTCAGTTTAGTTCTAGTTAGTTGCAACAGGAAAGAGACAATACAGCACATGGGCTATTAAAAATGGCCGAAACATCAATAGTACCAATGCAGTGCAACTATTCAATCTTCCCCTTTAATCACCAATACTTTAAAAATACTAGGCCTGAGCTATGGTAGTCAAAACCCAATAAAACTCAACTCAGGTATTAGAAACACACAAAAAGGGGGGCGTGTCTTGGCCACCATCTTAGATGGCCACGTTATAGAGAGGCTCCTGGACAAGGGGGACAATTTTGTCCCTAAAGTGACAATTCTAATCTGAATGTACCAATTTTAATTGAAAATACAAAAAGTCAACTTAGCACTGATCATGCAGAAGCAAAAGAAAACAGAAAAATCCGTTCCTGGGACGAAGAAAATGGAAGCAGGAGCGGCTGGGGTGAGTAAGGGTTCCCAGGCTCGCTCCCCTGCTTCCAAATCCGGCTCGCGGCTTGTTTCGCCGCTTAAACTTTCGTTGGTGGCGTCGGGGAAATCCCTCCCTACCTCCCTCCCGGTCTCCCGCCCGGTCTCCCTCCCCAAAACTTATGCTTGTGCGGCCGCGACCCGTCCGCAGCTTCCTGAGGGCGGCGGGACCGCGACCGCACTAGCCGGCACTCCTGTGTGCGGCTCAGAGTGCTCCGAGCACTCGGCATGCTCGGAGCACAGTGCTGTGTCTCCCGCGAGCGGCAAGGACCTCCCTGCAAGCCGCTCGCGGTCTCACTCCAGGGCAGCCCGGTCTCTCACTTACAAAAGCGACCGGGCTGCTAGTAAAGGGGAGGGCAGTGTGAGGTCACGCTCCCCATCGGGATCCTCAGCCTCCAGGCTGTCGGTCCCGGCGGGGGGGGCCTCTGCTGTCCGACCCAAAGTATTTAAAGGGGCAGCAAGGGCTACAGTAAGCCCAGATGAAAATCCTATGGAAATAGGGGCTGAAGTGCTCCAAAAAAGTGCCTTCTCTGCACTACCACAGAGAACACGTTATGTTGCCACAACAAAGATGGCTGACAGTCCAGATACTGTATTTTCCACTTCCAAGATGGCCGCTGCCACCTCCAATATGGCTACTACCACATTTAAAGCTGCGACCTATAATCCTAATATGCCACTTGAATTGGCAGCAGACCTGCCACCGTCAGCTGGCATGATAATTCAACTTATTAAAGATTTGAGAGTTGATTTGAAAAATGACTTTAAAAATGACTTTGACACATTATATGGAGCCATGGAGGGCATTAATCAGCGTACAGAAATAATAGAGAATAAATTGCATTCTCAAGAGCAATCTCATCTGGATTTGGTTGAAACCGTAAAAGAGCTCCAAAAGCAAGTGCACCAACAAGCAGAAAAGCTTGCCGACGCTGAAGATAGAAGTAGGCGTAATAACCTAAGGATCAGGGGGATCCCTGATAACATCGACTCCCAGGAATTACAAAGCTATTTCCAGACAATGGTGAAGTCAGCTCTTCCAAACGCAAAAAATACGGATTTATTACTGGATCGCATCCACAGATTGCCCAAACCCGGCAATGCTCCTCCAGCTGCACCCAAAGACGTGATAGTGAGATTCCACTACTATCACATTAAAGAAGAATTTCTAGGTGCAGTACGCACGTCAGGTCTCACAGGAGATTACAGCAGCATGAAGGTCTTTCAAGACTTTTCTGCTCAAACAATGAAGCGACGCAGGGAATTTCAACTTTTCACTGCGGAGCTAAGAAGAAGAGGGATAAGATATAGATGGGGATTCCCGGTTAAAGTCCTTTTCCGCATGGATGGTCGGAATTTTATAGTCACTTTGCCTGAAGAAGGAATGGAACTCATCAATACTATGAATGGACGTCGGGTTTCGCCTCATAGACTCTCGCCATCTACTCCTGTTCAGGCCAGCAAGAGAAGCAAATCAGACACTTCCTGAGATCCCAGCTCAAAGAGACATAGTCTTCCTTTTCTATGGTCATCATCGAGTCCTGCTCCAGTCCGGCGATTTATCGGGATTACTTTGAATTTTGATCTGTTTCTCCTTTTTATGACAGACTTCTGAGTTCTTCCACTAACGGTTATTTGTCCTGTGCCTTTTTCGGTTTATTTTAGAAACTGATCCTTCTATTTAAAACTTTCTATACTTATACAATCAAAATATTTTTTTATTTTTTTTATATATAATTTCATATTTATTTAATTTTATTATTTTTTTATTTTATTTTATATATTTTTTTTTTTTTTAATTGTTCTGTGCTTTTTACCCTTTCAATTGCCATATTTAAAAAGTTGCTTTTTGTTTTTTTACTACCTACATTAGCTCCCCCTGCACCCAGTAGCCTTCTCTCCCCCCAACCTGGGCCTAACACCCTGAGATGGAGAAACTTTTTTTGTTCTCCCTCATGGCCCTCTTTCACTGTTTTTGTTTCACCCCTGATAGGGGTATATATCCAAGTTTTTTGTTCCCCTTTTTTATTTTTTTATATTTTTTGTCCATTCATCATTTAAAGTTCAGTAGAAATGTTTTTAGACCACGAAACACTGCAATGCTTCATACAAAAATGCATAATACGTGGCATCAGCAAATTTTAATCATCTGTTTACTCATTATTCCTGTACACACAAGCACACAGCTTGAGTTTGCTTTAATAGCTTTGTTGGACTTGCATGTTTCTCTCTTGGAAGGTGGTGGCTGGGACTCTCACAAGATTGAATGTTCCTTTACCCTTTATCAGTTATTACTGTTCTATAAACCATGGTCTTAAAATATATGTCATTTAATGTGAGAGGCCTGAACACCGCCCACAAGAGACGATTATTATTCAAAGAAGCAAAATCCAACGAATCAGATGTGATTTGTGTACAGGAAACACATTTTAAAGATGATAAAGACCATAAAATCATGTCAAAGCTTTTCCCAGTTCAATACCATTGCACTTATAAATCCAAGTCTAGAGGTACATCGATTTTTTTTCACAGGAATGTAGCATGCTTGACAAACAAAGTTATAACGGATGATGACGGGAGGTATTTAATATGGATAGGATCACTCAATACTATTGAATATACTATTGTGAACATGTATTTTCCAAACACCGGTCAGTTGCAGGTTTTTAGGAAATTGATGGACTTAGTGAATGAGAATGTGAGAGGCAACTTGGTAATGTGTGGTGACACGAATTTTGTGATGGATGGAGAGTTGGATAACGCTAGGGAAGACCGTGATCGACAGCTTAGAGGGGACAGTGACAGATTAGCGTATATATGCTCCAGATATATGATTGAATGTGGCTTATACGATCCTTGGAGACTGTTGCATGAGAATGAAAGAGATTTTACGTATTATTCTGTCTCTAAAAATATGTATTCCAGGCTGGACCGGTTTATGGTCCAGGGTGCTTTAATTCCTCACATCTTGAAATCTGATATCTTAAACATTAACTGGTCCGACCATGCTCCAATCATAATGCATATTGACGAAATTGTTTCATCAGCCCCTAACAGAACTTGGAAATTAGGTGATTATTTGTTAAATGATGTTGTGAATAAGTCACTGTCGGAGAAAGCTTTGTGTGATTATTTTTCGGAGAATGCCTCGCCCGAGGTTCCTGGCGAGGTGACTTGGAATGCGCATAAGGCTGTGTTAAGAGGTCATTTTATTTCTAGAGCGTCTTACTTGAAGAGAATTAATAGCAATAATTTAAGAACATTGGAAAAAGAACTGTATAATTTGAACCAAGCTAATAAATTTGGTCCATCGTCCTCCCTATCAGCAATGATAGGAGAAATTAAGGCTAAAATCAACAAAATTAATTTAGATCGTACATCTCTTATGGTGAGACGTCTCAGGAAAACATTTTACTTAAAAGGTAACAGGGCCTCAACTCTTTTGGCATCCAAACTCCGGCATGTGAATGCCCAATCAAAAATAGCATATTTAATTGATGATCAGGGGCAAAAAGTGTTTCATCCAACTAAAATTAGTGATATGTTCGCAGAGTATTATAGTAAACTTTATAATTTAGAATGTAATTTGGACCTCCCCCAGCCTTCTACAACAATAATTGATAAATTCTTAGACAGAGTGTCATTGCCTCGGCTGTCTCCAGTACATTTAGAAAGCTTAGAATGTGAAATATCAGCAGCAGAGATAGCTGAGGCAATTAAACTTATGCCATCTGGAAAAGCCCCTGGTCCCGACGGATTAACTATTTTATATTATAAAACTTTTCCAGAAATTTTAATTCCCCATATGACTAAATTGTTCAATTCCTATAAGTCAGAGGGAAAGATGCCAGAGGAGTCCTTGTGCGCACGAATAGTCACTTTGCCAAAGCCGGGAAAAACTCCTGATAGATGCCCTAACTTTAGGCCCATTTCTCTGATTAATAATGATTCAAAGATTTATTCTAAGGTTCTCGCTAATAGATTAACCAAACTAATCCCATTGTTAATTAATAAAGATCAAGTAGGTTTTGTGCAGAATAGACAGGCGCCAGACGGAACTAGAAGATTTATAAACTTGATTCAGCACATCAATATGACCAAAACACCTTCTTTGCTTCTATCTCTAGACGCAGAAAAAGCGTTTGACAGGATACATTGGGGATATTTATGGAGAACATTAGATAGGTTCAACATACCATCATCATTTATCACAGCAATTAAGGCGTTATATTGCGCACCCTCCGCCCATGTCTCAGCTTCTGGCTTCACATCCAAAACTTTTCCCCTAACCAACGGGACGAGACAGGGGTGCCCTTTATCTCCAATTTTGTTTGTTTTAGCGATAGAACCCCTGGCAGAACTGATTAGGACAACCCCACAAATTGTAGGAATTGCGGTTAAAGAATCCGTTCACAAAATTGGTTTGTTTGCAGATGATATAATCCTAGCTATTAAAAACCCAAAAGAATCTTTGAGACACCTCAAGGATATTTTAACTCAATTCGGTGAGATATCGTATTACAAATTAAATGAGTCCAAAACCCAAGCCCTTCCGTTTCATTTAAACAATTTGGAAACCATTGCCCTTAAGAAATCATATTTATTTGATTGGAGAACTGATTATATGGAATATCTTGGCATTAATTTATGCAAAAATTTGGTTAATATGCACAATCACAACCTGAGGAAAGCATGGTCAGACCTACAAAAAGAGATGGAGAGATGGGGTGGGATGGAGCTTTCATGGCTGGGGAGGGTCGCATCTATTAAAATGACGATACTCCCAAAAATTTTATATTTTTTTAGGACCATTCCTCTGTCCATTCCATTATCATTTTTTAATAAAGTTCATTCGACGATGTTGAAATTTATATGGGGGAACAAGCCTGCCCGAGTGAGGCTCACTTCCCTGCAGCACCATAAATCGAACGGCGGTATCGGTGTCCCCGATATCCGCAAATATTATTTCGCCACTAACGCTGCAGTGGTTGTGAGCTTTAACAACCAGGATGATAAACCCAGATGGATGGAGATAGAGGAATCAAAAATTTCACCGGTTAGGCTATTAGAATTACCTTGGTTAAATCCCAAGAAAAGACCTGGAATTACAAAATTATTTTTATCCACCAGGACTACGCTTAAGGCCTGGGACATTGTTTTTAAAAATGACCAGTCTCCCAGATTATATAGAGCAATGCCTATTGAATTATTGAAAGATCATATACCATCCTTAAAAATAGAATTATTAAAGGATTGCTCTATAACTAATCTGGACAATTTTTTCTATGGCAATGCTATTCTTTCTTTGGAAAAATTGAAGCTTAAGTATGGATTGTCGAATGCATGTGAACTGGAATGTATGATAATCATTGATAAATTGAAAGAACTATACCAGGTACCTGAAACAGATAAAAACTATAAATCACTTGAGATATCTCCTTTAGAGAAAGTTATTTTATACAGCCCCGCTAGTAAAGGTATTATATCCTTATGTTACTTATCTCATAATGCCAAGCCCTTAGTTAAATTAAAACATATGCTGTCATGGGAGACGGAGTTGGGTGCCCAGTACGATTTAGTAGAATGGTTCGGTTTCTTTACAGGTTTGAAAGGCATTTCGTATTGCACCGACCATTTTGAAAATCATTATAAAATCTTATATCGCTGGTACCTGGCTCCGTCTAGATTACATAACATGAACAATATGTATTCTGACCGGTGTTGGAGAGACTGTGGGGGAGTGGGCAATATGGCTCATATCTGGTGGTTTTGCCCCAAGTTAATTAATTATTGGAAAATGATCCACGATCTGATTATTAAAGTGAACGGAACCATTAGTATCTTAACCTCGGAACTAGCCTTATTTAAAAAACTCCCGGAGTCTGTTAATAGATCAGATAAAATAATCATAGGCCACATTCTGATCGCTGCTACATCCTGTTTACCTAGACATTGGAAGTCTCAAAATGTGCCATCTCTCAGAGAAGTTTTTAATTTGATTTTAGAAAATAAGGCACATGAACTATCACACAGAGCCAATATGCATGGTTTCCCAATACTAAAATACAACTGGGATAAATGGGAAGAAAAAATCAAAACAGTTTATGGTCTTTGATATATTTATTGTTAAAGTGCATTGTTGTAAAACATTTTTCCTTTTGCCTTATACTTTAATATGTTTATTTCATTGATGGATGGATACCCCTTCCCATTTCCATGTTACCCCTCCTTTCCTACCCCTAATACAATGTTTGTATTATTATCATTTGTTATACAAAAAAAAAAACTTTAATAAAAATTATTTGAAAAGAAACACACAAAAAAACTAATACTATATTGAAAATTGAGGCCTGATGCCCAAGCTTGTATATTAAAATGGAGGTCTACACTAGGATACAAAAGAATCAAATTAGCATTCAAATACAAAAAGAAGCCGCATGGAAGCCTACTATAGTGTATTATAATGCAGGGCTCGGCCTATACTCTGATAGTCAAAACACAACAAAACTAAACTCAGATATTTGAAACCCACAAAAACAAACTGTATGATACCTTTGATTTATGTATCAAAATAAGCTAGTACTACTATTATTAAAAACAATAATATATTCAAAATTGAGGCCTGATGCCCCAGCTTGTATATTAAAATGGAGGCCCAAACTAGACTCCACACACAATCAGCCCTTAATTTCCCATGCAGAGGATAATTAAACAAAGTACCTTTTTTTTTTTCCTCCCCCCAAAAAATAAATCTGACTATCTATTAATGTGTTATTACCTCATAAATAACCTTTGTAGAAGTCTAAAATTCGTGGTCGCCAAATGTGGTGTATCACCAAATTAATATATATATTACACAAGGTTCGTCTACATTAAAAGGTATTTATTAAAAGGCAACAACACAATATTATAAATGTATCACAAACACACAGCCCAGGCCCACGGAGCAACAACCCTTTTTAAATCTATCTATCTATATAGTAACCCCTTACACACACGCTTGATCTCACCCACGTTAGGCCTTCACATCTAGTAATAGCTCACTTCTACAAGTTCAACATCACATCCACCAAGGAAGAAAAGGAAGCAACAGAGTGTAACATGGTTCACCATGCTAGCCCATGGCGTCTGCACATCTGCTCTGCAGCACAGCCAAGAAGGAACAGAGAGGAATGGAGAAAGGGGAAGTGGTTATCTCTTTCCTGACTTGTAAAGGTATTGAATTACCAATTAACATTTCAAAAGGGTAAAGCTTATCCCACTGTAAGAAAAGCAAACATGAGCTTGGTCACATGACCCCTGGTCACCATATTAGTTTGATGACAGAATGTCACCACAAAGGCAATATCCCAATTTATCGGGCATGATCTGGTAAAATGGTTCGGCAGGTGCAGATTCAGTACAATTCTGGACGTATCTGCATTCTGATCAGTTGGTTTGATGTGGGATTGGGCGGGGGAGGGGGGTTCTTTAGGCTTTGGTTATTTATTATGTTTCTTGTTTTAGGATGGGTTTATTTGTAGTAAGGTTTCCAAGGTTTTGGTTGGCAGGATGTTAATGGTGAGATTTTTCGGAGGGTGGCATTGGGTTACTCTCTGGATGTCATCTTGGAACATGCTGAGGGATACGATCTGGGTCTGGTTCCCCAGAGGGAGTTAGCCAGGTTTATGAAGAGGGATTTAGACTGGCTACGGGAACTTGTCCTGGGGTGGTCGTTGTGTGGTCCGAAATGGTTCCAACATCGCACTGGTGACAGGATAGCAATCCTACTGTGATGACGCAGTTCAGGAGCAAAATTAACAATCTTATGGCAGTGTTTATTAGTTGGGTTTAAAGTGTGGCTGCTAGGCACCAGGAGTTGGAAGCCATGCTTCCTGGTGATTTTAGGCCAGATGGGGGGTATCTCTATGACTCGGGTTATGATCTGCTTAACCTTGGTTTCCAGGAAGGTATTAGTAGGGCCCTAGTCATGCAGGTTGGGGGCGCTCAGGTGGCTGAAGGGTAGGGGCGCTCAGGTGGCTTAAGGTAGTTAAGCACTGAGCTGTGGCGGGAAATGGTCAGACAAATTGGGGTAGATGGAGTTGGAATAGGGCAAGGTTATGTTTGGTTAGGAATATTCATGAGTGTTACAGTTGGTACTGGTAGGCTTGAGCTTTTTGGTGGCTTCGGATCTGGAGGTATAGAGGTGTCTCGGTATACCCTACAGTTTGATCAATTGGATATGGTGCCAGTTGGCTGGGTGTGTTATGTGTTGTTTATTATTGTTATATTTTTGTTATTTTCTATTTGGGTCATTGCCAGAGGTACTTAATGTATGGGGGGATGGTGTTTTTAAGTGTTGATGTTTAGGGGTTTGTTGGCAATGACCCTATTTGTTTTAAAGCTGTGGACAAAAAGTTTCCAACAGTAAATGTGGTGTTTTATTGGGGTTGGGGTTGGAATTGGTGGAGAGGGGGTTAGCAGGCTATAGCTAAGAAGGAGACTATGCACATGTCAAGGAGAAAAAGTTACATTGTTTTTCATTTCTCCTCTTCTCTGTATGTTTTCTCTACAGTAACTGGCAGGTGCAAAGGACAGAGCTTATAACAATGATTGACAGGATGCTACGATGGAAGCACCCAGTTGCAGGATAAGTAGAAGATTTCTACATTTAAAGTAGCACTGTCATCGTTTGAGAACTTTGCAGCCATCTTTCTTCTGTGGGTCCTCTTCAGCTACTGGTGCTTCAGCGCCAGGAGCCGGCATCACTGCTGTACTTACGCACACGAGCGAGAGTACAGCATTGAGGTCTATGGAGGATCTGACAAAACCTTGGGATCCTCCATAGATACGTCAACATGGAGTTAATTAATTCCAGGCTGACCACCACTCCCGTTGGTCGACCTTATAAAAGCACTAAAACCACCCATGGAATGATCTGTGTGCAGTAGTCCAGTCCTTTTAATCCTGCAATGTAAAACATTGCCTAAGGCCCACAATGCTCCTCAGTGAGAGATTTGGATTGGACCATTATGGAGGAGACCATCCCACATCCCACTTCCATGATGTTGGGGTGGCAGAAGTAAGCAGCAGAGTTACTGATTATTAATTTTTATCATAAAATTGGGGTGCGGGGAACTGAACATTAAAACATTAGAAATACAGTTTTATAAGGACTGTAACAGAACCGCTTGCACCCGTTGACGGATGCTCCTGGTGCTTCCTGACGTCTCCAAGCACTCCACCTGACATTATAACAACTGAACTGCAGACCCTACGAACCACCGCAGCTTCCTCGCCATCTACACCCACTCTGGACCCAAGACCAGGGTCCAGTTTCCAGTAGGTCGACCTCTCCGAATTCCAGAGAGCAGGAACAGGAACAAGCTCTTAGCAGAACTTAGTGATTATACCCTGGGGAGTGTAGTGATTATAGCAATCTCCAGAGTGTAGTTCACCAATGCCCCAAACATGAGCCGAAACTTCATGAAGGTACAAGATGATCTGCTTTAATTGACACCAAAGGACTTTCTTTTATGCAGGTTTTACACATACAGTCTCGCCCACAGGGTTTTGTAGAACAACCAATAAAACACGTACATTACAGTAAAACACTCCCAGCAATTACACACAAACCCTCCCCTCTGCCTGTGATATAATTACTGAACACAATGGGTTAAAGTAATTATCACAGGCAAGAAAAATACACTTTTTACACATGTACTGTAACTTTAAAAATATGCATCATATTCACATAAAACATACATATTCAGAATCAGCATACTTTAAATATAAACATAACCAAAAATCAGACAATTCGACCCAGCAGTTCACAAGTTAGCTGGAAGTCCCTTGTTACATTTTAATGCTCAAAACAGTTCCACGGATTTGGGCTGTGTGGTCGGTCTATTTTACACTGAGAAAATGACTAAGTCCTGTTACGACACTCACCGCCAGGTAGATGAAGCCGCCGTTTAGTGAATAATCCCCCTCTCCAGAAATGCAGTTTCTATCCAGCCGACCGCCAAACTCCCGAACGAAGTTCACGAACACGGCAACTCCCGATCAGCAAAACAGTCGAACGCCTTCCACAGCTAGAAATAACGAAAGCGCTGTCCCAGTAATAATTCCCCCACAAACGAGACCAAGCTCCGTCTTGAGGGTCAAATAAGGATCTGTTTAATGGGGCTACCTGCCCGGTATTTATGCAGGTCTCCACAAGGTGGACACTCCCCGAGGGGACCTTGTGGAAGACTGTAAAACATATTGGACAGTAGCCAATCGCAGTGGCTTCAATATAAGCCCTTCCCATCTTACCCATAAACCCTTCTTCTCTACCCCGGAGATAATTAGGAAGAAACCTAATTATCTCCCAGGATAGAGACAATCGCCATTTTAAAATACAGTAAGAAAAATACATTAAAATATATAACTGAAGAAATACCGAATGAATATAGTTCGTGTAACGTATCCCCAGACAGCCTGGATCTGAGTGCATATTTCTACCGAATAGCGCTCAGATCCGATGTATCTAGTCGAATTGCCATGAAGTCAAAGTCTTTCACCAGTCCTTCGGTATACGAATGACTCCATGGGACGGCTATCTGGGTAAAGGTCCATACGAATGTATAAAACTCCTGAACAGACCGGCGTTCGTGCGCCTCGCCGAAATAGAAGGTGGGCAGCAGCTTCCAGCGGTGTTCGGTAGATTAAAGTGTCCGTTTTTAATTCCATAGAATTTGTACCGAACACCGCTACGCTTCCTCGTGTCCCAAAATGGCCGCCGCCTCATGGTCGGCATGCGAACGACGACCACCCGTACGAATGGAATGGAGAGGTGTCTGCGGTTAACCACAACGTTCTAATTGGGGCCAAGAGGTTAACCAGCAGCACACTCCTCTCCTGGGTGGTCGTTCGTTCGGTAGTTTCAATCGGTATTTTGTAATCACACGAACAGGGGCATACAGATAGGAAATCCAGCGAAAACAAAGGGTAACAGACGAACCAGCAATACAGATGAATCTGTCACAAGTCCCATTCGAACGAGCGTTCGAATCTTCGAACGGGACTTAGTCTCCAGCCACAGTGTTGAAGCGGAGGAGAAGGTATGGGTCAGCGGTGTTCGTGCAATTGGGTAGCCGAAAACAGTTCGATAAATTCAGGGGCACACAAAGCTGACCGCGTTCTACTAAATTAAAATGGGCGACGCCACGTGCTCGTTTGAGGAATGGCGGCCACTTCGACTACTTCGGCACTTCGGCTGCATCCGAAGTGCCATGTAAAAAGTACCAATCCTTCCCCATAATATTTAAAGGGTCATAAGTAGTGAAATAAAATCCGATATGGCCAAATAATGTTTTTAAAGGGCAAAATCTCCCCGGGGCCATAGTCATGAGGAAGGAGGCTGGCAATCAGGCTCCTCCAACAGCCAGGGACTTAGGGCAGCTTGTCATCTAAAAATCCAGTGATAAAAGACATTTTGTCACAAGGA
Source organism: Pelobates cultripes (assembly GCA_933207985.1). Classification (NCBI taxonomy): domain Eukaryota; kingdom Metazoa; phylum Chordata; class Amphibia; order Anura; family Pelobatidae; genus Pelobates; species Pelobates cultripes. Next base: position 29,057,274 of record OW240914.1, read on the forward strand.
CCATCTATGCACAGACTGCTGTTGCTTTCCAAGGAGTATTCAGTTTTATCATTACGTATTGCTTACTAGCGGAAACTGGCAGAAATGAATCTGGGAAGGAAGGGGGCTGGGCTAGGGTGAGCTGTCCATATGCAAAGATCTGCGCAAGCTCAGTTCATGTGTATAAATGTCCAGGAAAAACATTGGGCATTGTGAGAGAGTTTAATAACATCTTGTGCTTTGGGGGGGATTTACACCCCTAGATTGGACCAGGATTGGAACTGAATCACATTGGATTCATGATAGTTGGCTTGTTAGTTGTTACTTATGTCTTTATCTGTGAAAATACAAGGTCTCCAGATGTTGTGGACTACATCCCCCATAATGCTCTTACACCCATAATGCTGGCAAAGCATCATGGGAGGTGTAGTCCAAAACATCTAGAGTGCCGAAGGTTGCCTATGCCTGGTGTAGACCATGTAAGAACTTTCGCCCTGCCATTTTAACAGGCCATGCTGTGTGAGATTTCTCAATTAGTCCTACCAAGGGTCCTTGATATCCAGAGTGATATCAAGAGTGACTGATATTTTACTCCAGCCCATAACATGTGTGTGTGTGTGTGTGTGTGTGGACTCAGCAGTCTGTGTGTGTGTATGAACTCAGCAGTCTGTGTGTGTATGGACTCAGCAGTCTGTGCGTGTGTGTCTGTGTGTGTATGGACTCAGCAGTCTGTGTGTGTGTGTGTGTGTATGGACTCAGCAGTCTGTGTGTGTGTCTGTGTGTGTGTGTGTGGACTCAGCAGTCTATGTGTGTGTGTGTATGGTCTCAGCAGTCTATGTGTGTGTGTGTATGGACTCGGCACGCAGTCTGTGTGTGTGTGGACTCAGCAGTCTGTGTGTGTGTGTGTATGGTCTCTGCAGTCTATGTGTGTGTGTATGGACTCGGCACGCAGTCTGTGTGTGTGTATATGGACTCAGCAGTCTGTGTGTGTGTATGAACTCAGCAGTCTGTGTGTGTCTGGACTCAGCAGTCTCTGTGTGTATGGACTCAGCAGTCTCTGTGTGTGTATGAACTCAGCAGTCTGCATCTGTGTGTGTGTGAACTCAGCAGTGTGTGTGTGTGTATAGACTCAGCAGTCTATGTCTGTGTGTGTATGGACTCAGCAGTCTGTATTTGTGTATGGACTCAGCTGTCTGTGTGTGTGTATGGACTCAGCAGTCTGTGTATGTGTGTGTCTGTGTGTGTGTGTGTGTATATATGGACTCAGCAGTCTGTGTGTGTATGGACTCAGCAGTCTGTGTGTGTGTGTGTGTGTGTGTGTATGGACTCAGCAGTCTGTGTGTGTGTCTGTGTGTGTGTGTGTGACTCAGCAGTCTATGTGTGTGTGTGTATGGTCTCAGCAGTCTATGTGTGTGTGTATGGACTCGGCACGCAGTCTGTGTGTGTGTGGACTCAGCAGTCTGTGTGTGTGTGTATGGTCTCTGCAGTCTATGTGTGTGTGTATGGACTTGGCACGCAGTCTGTGTGTGTGCATGGACTCAGCAGTCTGTGTGTGTGTGTGTGTGTGTATGAACTCAGCAGTCTGTGTGTCTGTGTGTGTGTGTATTAACTTAGAAGTCTGTGTGTCTGTGTGTGTATATGGACTCAGAAGTCTGTGTGTGTGTATGAACTCAGCAGTCTGTGTGTGTCTGGACTCAGCAGTCTCTGTGTGTATGGACTCAGCAGTCTCTGTGTGTGTATGAACTCAGCAGTCTGCATCTGTGTGTGTGTGAACTCAGCAGTGTGTGTGTGTGTATAGACTCAGCAGTCTATGTCTGTGTGTGTATGGACTCAGCAGTCTGTATTTGTGTATGGACTCAGCTGTCTGTGTGTGTGTATGGACTCAGCAGTCTGTGTATGTGTGTGTCTGTGTGTGTGTGTGTGTATATATGGACTCAGCAGTCTGTGTGTGTATGGACTCAGCAGTCTGTGTGTGTGTGTGTGTGTGTGTGTATGGACTCAGCAGTCTGTGTGTGTGTCTGTGTGTGTGTGTGGACTCAGCAGTCTATGTGTGTGTGTGTATGGTCTCAGCAGTCTATGTGTGTGTGTATGGACTCGGCACGCAGTCTGTGTGTGTGTGGACTCAGCAGTCTGTGTGTGTGTGTATGGTCTCTGCAGTCTATGTGTGTGTGTATGGACTTGGCACGCAGTCTGTGTGTGTGCATGGACTCAGCAGTCTGTGTGTGTATGAACTCAGCAGTCTGTGTGTCTGTGTGTGTGTGTGTATTAACTTAGAAGTCTGTGTGTCTGTGTGTGTATATGGACTCAGAAGTTTGTGTGTGTGTATGAACTCAGCAGTCTGTGTGTGTCTGGACTCAGCAGTCTCTGTGTGTATGGACTCAGCAGTCTCTGTGTGTGTATGAACTCAGCAGTCTGCATCTGTGTGTGTGTGAACTCAGCAGTATGTGTGTGTGTGTGTGTGTATAGACTCAGCAGTCTATGTCTGTGTGTGTATGGACTCAGCAGTCTGTATTTGTGTATGGACTCAGCTGTCTCTGTGTGTGTATGGACTCAGCAGTCTGTGTATGTGTGTGTCTGTGTCTGTGTGTGTGTGTATATATGGACTCAGCAGTCTGTGTGTGTATGGACTCAGCAGTCTGTGTGTAAGTGTATAAATCAGCCTGTGTGCATTCAGTAATGCCTGTGTGCATTCAGGAGTCTGTGTGCATTCAGAAATCTGTGTGTGTGTATTCAGCAGTCTTTCGGTGTTCGTATTCAATGTACTGTGTGTATGTATTCAGCAGTCTATCAATTATTTAAATTTTTATTCCTGTGAGTTGTTGAGGCCCCAGGGAGAGTGCGCAGCTTAGCGGACAGGGGCACATGTATGAGTGTGGGATGGATGATGCACGATTGGCTACATGCTACATGTGGGAGTGTGAGATGTGAGGAAGTGGGTGGTGACAGATCAGACTGACCTCAGTGCCACTTAGGAGCCGGGCCAGCAACAAGTTTCCCACCCACCTTCGCTTTGCTGCTTTGGGCCCGGGGGGGTTGTCACAGCGAGACGGGGTGTGTCCTTGCCAAATAAGGGATGGTTTGGTAGATTAGAAGAAAAAGGGAGATAATGGCCAGGTCTCATCCTTCCCCTGTCTCTTATGGTGAACCTGGAGGAAGGTACCAGGTTGGACGTGTCCCCACTGGGTTGTAAGTCGACCAGTGGGGAGCATTATGGTTGAGCCCCACCGAGTTGGTGGGGAGCCCTGAAAAGGAAGATGTTTTTATTATGCCGAGGGGGGGGGGAGGCGAGAGCCTTGGGGAAGTTAGATTGGCAAGGACGGTTTCTTTGGTTACTGTATGACTATATGCAAATTGTTTATGTTAATTTATGATATTTATTATTTCGTTATATGTTAAAGGACTCATACAGTATTTGGTTGTGTTAATAAATGCTGTGGCCTGTTTTCTCCAAGAAGTTGTCTGTCGTTATTTGAAGGGGTAAGTTATGGTTTTATGGGGGATAAAGGGAATGCTATCCAATGCCCACTACGTACATACATGTAGAAAGGGCCCAAGTGCACTGCTTTGCCTGGGGGCCCTTAACACTGTTAAGATGGTAATGCTTGTGTGTGTCAGTGAGCTTCTATTTAGTGAGCATGTGTGTGTCAGTGAGCTTGTCTTTAGTGAGCTTGTGTGTGTCACTGAACTTCTTTGTAGTGAGCCTTGTATTTATACAAGTGAGTTTGTCTGTATTAAGCTTGTGTGTGAGTCAGAGTTTTTTGTCTGTCAGTGAGCCTATTTGCGCATGTCAGTGAGCTTGTGTGTTCACTGTACACTATATATATATATAATGAATCCTCCACCAGGGATTATTAAAAAAAACAACAACACATTGTGTCGGGGGCGGGGCTTAACATGTGACAGGGGCACAGTCAAACTGCGGCGAGGGCGGGGTTAATTGTGCCCCCCTACTTTTGTCCCTGGCCCACCATGTGCCCCCCCTAAAAATTAATCCTAGAGACCCCACTGCCCTCATGGCTAATGCGCTAAACCCTGCACAGCTTAGTTTTGGAGAGCTATTAGAAGTACCTTTCTAGGAAGTTTCAGCTCTATGGCATTAGCAGTGGAAGCGGGGAGCAGCACCTGGCAAATAATTGGTTTGACTACTTACAATAGAGGAGATCCAGCGCACTCACATGTCCACTTAACAGCAACTTCAATGCTGACAGATATTATTAGTTTTTTTTGTTTGTAAAAAAAACACACCTAATCTAGGCAAAAATAATGGGGGTTTAGTTACATTATATGATCATACATTGCATAAGCCTGCCACAACGTCAATGTACCCCATCTTTGGCAGGTCCTTCACTAACAGCCTAATGTCTGCTCTTATGAGATTAACCCACTTACTTGCTCTCTGCAGTACAAGGCTAAATAGGGGTTGAGGCACCTGTGACAGGGAGGGGTGCAAAACCAAGGAGTCAGCTAGACTCCCAAATATATATATATATATTAAACAAGAAAGGGTTGGCTGCACTCACCTGAACATGCATAAATGGGGGTGCTGCTGGGGACCAAATAATACAATACACAAGATACAGCGCACTCACCTATCCACTAAACAGCAACTTCAATGTTGAAAGATTTTTTTTTTTTTTTTTAAAAACTGTTAGTGTAGGACCTGCCAAAGATGGGGTACATTGACGTTGTGGCAGGCTTATGCAATGTATGATCATATAATGTAACTAAAACCCCATTATTTTTTCCTAGATTAGGTGTTTTAAAAAAAAAAAAAAAATCTGTCAACATTAAAGTTGCTGTTTAGTGGATAGGTGAGTGCGCTGGATGTTGTGTATTGTATAATTTGGCCCCCAGCAGCACCCTGTTTATGCATGTTCAGGTGAGTGCAGGCCCCTGGTTTCATATATATATTTGGGATTTGAGCCAACTCCTTGGTTTTGTCACAGGTGCCTCATTCCAGTGCCCTATTTAGCCTTGTACTGCAGAGAGCCCAAGACGGACTTTTTCCTTGCATCTGTGTTTAAAGATGGCATAACAGCAAATATAAGAAAGATGATCATAGAAAATCTTACAATCCTTGACCAGTGGGCAAGACTACCAAAGATCACTGGAAAACTGCCACTACACAGTATGCTAGCAGCGGTTAATGAGACACTATCTACAATCCATACCAACACCGCAACAGTGACCAATAAGTTCATGTATGCCATAACTTTCATAGTTTTACAAAGGCTTGACTACAAGGTGAAACTGAGAAGCAATGCCCACCATGGAAACTAATACTGGAGGCCAAGATTAAGGTTGTAAGGAAGTTGGTATCAGTAAATGGTATCATCTTCAAAGAGTTTGAAAAAATAAAGGAATGATCCTGGTTACTGTGGAAATACAAAAAAGTATGCCCATATCAGTGACTCAGAACACATCTAAGCAAAGGCTGACAACAATGGCAACCAGACTGAGCAGATACACTGGACAAGCACAGAATTAACACCCTGCTTACCAAAGAACCATCCAAGTGTACGCACAGCTGGAGTGTAACAACATTGCCAACTTAGACTCACCCAGAGCTGAGAATGGACAGTCCTGGAAGAACATCTGGAAGAAAGAAGCTTCACATAACACCATGGCCCAGTTGCTACTGGACCTGAAAGCAGACTACTGCATACTCAGAACAGGAGCCATCACAGTGGGAGATATCCAACAACCGGCAGCCCACATAAAGAGTTGGTCAGCACCGGGAGCTGACATAATTCACAACTATAAGAAATCAGCAATGAGGCATGGACACCAAGCATTAGCAACCATTTATCTGCCTCCCCACAACATGGAAGGTCCTGACAGCATCACAGCCAGGGTTGCCATCAGAAATTTCTGGACCCCGTACACAGCTTAAGAGCATGCTCATGAGTCCTTTACAGGGCCCACCCTGATGTCCACCCACAAGGGCCACCCCCAAGTCCACCCACAGGGGTCACCCCTGAATCCAACCACACGGATTAGTAAGGTGGATACAGTGTGTGTTTAGTGGATAGTGTGTGTTTGTGTATTAAGTGGGTGCAGTGTGTGTGTATAGTGGATGCAAGGGGTGTATGTGCAAAGTTGATGCAGAGTGTGTGTGTACAGTGGATGTAGTGTGTGTTTTTTGTGTGTAAAGTAGATGTAGTGTTTATAGTGTGTGTGTATAATTGATGCAAAGTGTGCATGTGTAGGGGATGCAGTGTGTAGTGGTTGCAGTTTGTGTATTTGTGTGTATTTGTGTGTATAAGTGGATGCAGTGCATGTATCACTCTCACACACACACACACACACACTGACAGACATACACTCACTCACTGACACACACAAATACTCACTGACAGACAGACACACGGACTGACACTCACTGACAGACATACATACACTCACTCAGACATATACTCACTCACTGACACACACACACACACAGACACTCACTGACAGACATACACTCACTGACAGACATACACTCACTCACTGACAAACACACACACACACACACACAGACAGACACTCACTGACATGCATACACCAACTAACTGACAGACACACGCACAGACACTCACTCACTGACAGACACACATGCACAGACACTCACTCACTGACAGACACACACGCACAGACACTCACTGACAGACAAACATTCACTCATTGACAGACACACATAACTCCTCCAGCACTATCTTTAGTTTACTAGGCCGGAATGACATCATATTCCAGCTCCCGGCATCACAGAGGGTGCACGAGGGAGGAATGGAGAGCTGCAAGAAGAGCCTCCCTTGCCGCCCACACTATCGTCACCTGCCTCCTTTCCTCTGGCATTCATTGGCAGAGCAGGTACACGCCATCAGAGTAAGCAGGTGTCTGCTCTGACATACTGAAGGACAGCTTCGGGGGTACCCTGAGGTGGCCAAATGGCCACCTCTTGGGCCTCCTGTGACATGGCTCCTCTCGGCACCCTCATTTTCGGGTGACTGGAGGATCAGCCAAGCACTGAGAGGTTGGACGGCTTCCCCTGATCCCACCAGGAAATATCCCGGTGGGCGCCCCCAGCAAGCCGACGCCCTAGGCGAATGCCTAGTTCGCCTAACGGTTGCACCGGCCCTTACTTTTTACTGAATTGCTATTATGTGTCTAACTGAAGTGTTGCTATTGCTGCACTTTGCCTCAATTAAAGGATTATTGTGTGTACTTGTAATTATGGCTACATTGTTGACTAGACATACCCCATTTGCAATACCTTGGATTGTCTACTATTGCAAATGGTATGCCATCATGGGGGTAATTCTCATTCCTGGGCTACTATACAGTCTCAAAGGCAACGTAATCAATCTGGCGAATTTCAATGTGAAAAAACTGAAAAGTGTAACATGCTAAATTTGACCCTGTAACTTTCCAAAACACCATAAAACCTATACATAGGGGGTACTGTTTTACACGTGAGACATCGCTGAATACAAATATGTGTATTTTATTGCAGTATAAGCAATTAGTATTATGACATTCACAGTTAGAATGTCACATAGAACTAAACATTTTTAAAAAAAAATCTTATTTTCTCATAGAAACATAGAAACATAGAATGTGACGGCAGATAAGAACCATTCGGCCCATCTAGTCTGCCCAATTTTCTAAATACTTTCATTAGTCCCTGGCTTTATCTTATAGTTAGGATAGCCTTATGCCTATCCCACGCATGCTTAAACTCCTTTACTGTGTTAACCTCTACCACTTCAGCTGGAAGGCTATTTTTTAATATTTTATTCATATTAAATTATGTTTTATACCTAAATATTTGATGTTAAATGAAAGCCCTGTTTCATAAAATGATATATAATAAGTGTGGGTGCACATAAAATGAAAGAGGCGAATTACGCCTGAACAGACATATAGCGCAAATTAAAGTTTTTGTTTACGTTTTGTTTTGATCACAACGTGTACATTTGGCTCAGTCCTTAAGGGGTTAAAGGTCTCAGCTGTCCGACAGCTGATGTTGGGGGAGTATCTGGATAACATTCCAACGCGTTTTGCAAAGCTATTGTTTATTACAACAGACACAGCTGCTTGTTACATTACAGAAGAATGGATTTGGGGAGATTAGAGCAGCTTCTGTGGTATACAGGCTTGCAAACCTACAGTACTGGCAGCGCTCCGGGTTTAGTGAGTGTAATCTCACAGGACTACACCTTGTGATGTGAGATAAAAAAATAAAAATAACCCTTTCATTACCAGATACATTACCAGATATCAGAACAATTAATGTCAATGATGTTATCACAATGAAAAAAGTTGGGCCGGAGGATAGTGAGGAACTCTTTGTAAGCATGAAAACTGAGCAATAGATAAAAGTAGAGATTAAACTCAGCACTATACCATAGGAAAGCATGCAGGAGAATGTATATTAATAACTTTTTTTTAATATTTAGCATCATTTTTTTCCCACTTATTTTTTTTAAATATTAAAATGTACATTTTAATATGATTTAAATTAAAAATGTGTTAGTTAATACAAACTGTTTGGGCTAAAATGTTGCTTATTTGGGGATGTATAGTCCCAATTGCACCATGCTTTGTGTATCATGTTCCTTTCTTTTCTTCTCGTGGCTTGGGATTGTGGGATCCCTTGGATGGAGCTCTAAAGAGGTGAGTAAGCTGCTATTGGAGCTATTTACCCATGTGTAATTGTCATGGACCCAGGGTTGCAGGGTCAAGATTCCTCTTACGTGGGTGGGAATTTTACAAGAGGCATTTGTTGTCAGGGCAACCATCAGGGGGTGACAACCGTGATGTTGTCACAGGCCCAGTGGCCCTAGGGGGCCCCGGCCGCCCGGGCCCCACTTGGAGCGGCGAAAATGCCGCAGGTGCATCTGCACCGGGGCCCATCAGGTGGCCCAAGCATTTAGGGCCACCCGATGTGTCCTAAATCTTCAAGGGCCCGGTCAGCGCCACGGCCGGGGAATTGCACGATCGGGCCCCTTTAAAAAAAATTGCAGCTACACCGCAAGTGCTGCTGGGAGGAAGTGACAGCCGGTCACTTCCTGCCAGCTTACTCCGCGCGGGGGTAGAGGGAGAGCAGAGGAGAGGACAGAACAGGGACACCAGAAGCATTCACTCCCATCATCCCCAGCCACCCTCCTGCAACTTAAAGGTAAGAAGAGGGTGGCTGATAAATGAGGTGTGTGTGTATCTGCAAGTATGTGTGTATGTCAGTATGTATGTCTGTGTGTATGTCAGTATGTATGTCTGTGTGTGTGTATGTCAGTTTGTATATCTGTGTGTGTATGTCAGTATGTATGTCTGTGTGTATGTCAGTATGTCTGTGTGTGTGTGTGTATGTCAGTATGTCTGTGTGTGTGTCGGTATGTATGTCTGTGTGTATGTCAGTATGTCTCTGTGTGTGTGTCGGTATGTATGTCTGTGTGTATGTCAGTATGTCTCTGTGTGTGTGTATGTCAGTATGTATGTCTGTGTGTGTGTATGTTTGTGTGTATGTCAGTATGTCTCTGTGTGTGTGTGTATGTCAGTATGTATGTCTCTGTGTATGTCAGTATGTATGTCTGTGTGTATGTCAGTATGTCTGTGTGTGTGTATGTCAGTATGGATGTCTGTGTGTATGTCAGTATGTATGTCTGTGTGTGTATGTCAGTATGTATGTCTGTGTGTGTATCTCTGTGTGTATGTCAGTATGTATGTCTGTATGTATGTCTGTGTGTGTATGTCAGTATGTCTGTGTGTGTGTATGTTAGTATGTATGTCTGTGTGTATGTCAGTATGTCTGTGTGTGTGTATGTCAGTATGTATGTTTGTGTGTATGTCAGTATGTATGTCTGTGTATATGTCTGTATGTCTGTGTGTGTGTATGTCAGTATGTATGTCTGTGTATGTCAGTATGTCTGTGTGTGTATGTCAGTATGTATGTCTGTGTGTATGTCAGTATGTCTGTGTGTGTGTGTGTATGTCAGTATGTATGTCTGTGTATATGTCTGTATGTCTGTGTGTGTGTATGTCTGTGTGTATGTCAGTATGTATGTCTGTGTGTATGTATGTCTGTGTGTCTGTGTGTGTGAGTGTATCTATGTGTGCGTATGTATGTCTGTGTGTGTGTGTGTATGTCTGTGTGTATGTATGTATGTCAGTATGCATGTATGTCTGTGTGTGTATGTATGTGTGTATGTGTCTATCTGTATGTGTGTTTGTATGTCATTATGTATGTCTGTATGTATGTCTGTTTGTCAGTATGTATGTCTGTGTGTGTCTGCAAGTATTTATGTATGTCTGTGTGTGTGTCTGCAAGTATGTATGTATGTATGTATGTCAGTATGCATGTATGTCTGTGTGTGTGTATGTCAGTATGTCTGTATGTATTTGTGTATGTGTCTATCTGTATGTATGTGTGTGTATGTCAGTATGTCAGTATGTCTGTGTGTGTGTGTATGTCAGTATGTATGTATGTATGTATATATCTATCAGTATGTATGTCAGTATGCATGTATGTTTGTGTGTGTATGTCAGTATGTGTGTGTGTATGTATGTATATCAGTATGTATGTGTATGTATGTCATTATGTATGTATGTCAGTATGTATTTATGTGTATGTATGTCTGTATGTCAGTTTGTATGTATGTCTGTTTGTCAGTATGTATGTCTGTATATATGTGTGTGTCAGTATGTGAGTATGTATGTACAACAGTGTGTGTGTGTGTGTGTGTATCTGTATCTGTGTATGTGTCTATATGTGTGTATGTCTGTTTCAGTATTTGTGTCTGTTAGTATGTGTGTATCTTTCTGTGTTTGTGTCTGTGTCCTTTTGTGTCTGTGTGTGTGTGTATTCCTGTGGGCGGGATTTGTAGGCGGGGCTTGGAGGCGGGCACACGGGGGCCCAGACCTTGAACTGCAGGAAGTCTTGGTGTTGTAATGCAATCAGCACTGTGAGTTAGGGGCCCCACAATTTCTGATGGCGGCCCTGTTTGTTGTTACATGTTGTTTGAATTAGATGGACAAAATGGAGCTAAGTATTTGTTTTGGTGGGGCTGAAGGTTGTATACAGCAAGAAAAACAAGGAGTTTTGGGAAGAGGACTTGGTGGGGAACTGTGTATACTGTTAATACCCTATTGTATGCAAATGATCCTCTGTGGGTATAAATAAAGTCAGTTCTTTTTTGCCCCTATAGGTAGTCTCGACAACGTCATGTTAATAGTAAAACCTGTGAATTTTATTAAGACACTGAGGTTCTTATTATGCTGGTCTAAAGCTGGGAAACTACAGTCCCCACGAAGTGTTGTATAGGTCTAAAATAAAAATCACAAAAGGTAGACTCCGAGGACCCGCCAGCTGCTTTCAAATTGTCCTCAAGGTGGCAAACAATCAAAGAAGCCTTAGAGGCCATCGTCCCTCGAACTGAATGAGTTGAAAACAGCGAGGTATCAATACCAGCTAGAGACATAATCCATTTGACCCAACGAGCCAGGGTAGGGGTAGACACTGACCGATGCGGTTTCTGGAAGGAAACAAAGAGCTTGTGTTTCGATGGGTTTCGTAATGAAGAGGTGTGAAGTTCATATGTTCGTAGGCATGCAACCGGACATAAGAGTGGTCTGTCAGGGAAAGATGGGTTTAAACTTTTTTTTTCCTGGAATTTAGGAACAAGCAGTAATATCCAGGGCTCTGACATCACATGTTGCAGTATATTAGACAGAGGAGCATGACTAGTTTTGCCGAAAGTTGGTTCAGGGATAGAGAGGTATTAGTCAGCCAGGATTCAAGAAAGTTGAGGATGATCGAAACGTCCCATAATACTGAATAATTTGGCATTGGAGGATGTGCAAATCTGATACCACGTAGGAGTCTACACACCATAGGATGGTGTCCGACCATGGCTCAAGCCACACCTTGGTATCCAGCCGATATGGAAGAACAGTAGTGGTTCACTGCAGAATCTACGATAAGAACCAAACATTTTATGTATTGTGTGGTAACCAAGATGTACTTTTCCCAATTGATTAGGAAGCCTAGATTCTGCAACAAAGTAAGAGTCCAGTTCAGATGGGTCTTGATGAGTTGAATAGATTGAGCCAGGATGAGAATGTCGTCAAAGTATAATATGAGACGTACTCCTCGACTCCGTAGTAGAGCGATCACGGGCTTCGTGAGTTTGGTGAAGCACCACGGGGCTGAAGACAGTCTGAATGGGAGGCACGTGGACCTCCATTTCCTTCCTTGCCACATGAACTGCAGGAAGTCTTGGTGTTGTAATGCAATCGGCACTGTGAGATAGGCATCTCGTTACATAGTTACATAGTTACATAGCTGAAAAGAGACTTGCGTCCATCAAGTTCAGCCTACCTCACATTTGTTTTTTGCTGTTGATCCAAAAGAAGGCAAAAAAAAACAGTTTGAAGCACAATTTTGCAACAAGCTAGGGAAAAAATTCCTTCTTGACCCCAGAATGGCAGTCAGATTTATCCTTGGATCAAGCAGTTATTACCCTACATTGAAAGATTATATCCTTGAATATTCTGTTCTTGCAAGTATGCATCTATTAGCCGTTTGAACATCTGTATGGACTCTGATAAAACCACTTCTTCAGGCAGAGAATTCCACATCCTGATTGTTCTTACAGTAAAAAAACCTTTCCTTTGCCTTAAACGAAATCTTCTTTCTTCCAGTCTAAACGCATGGCCTCGTGTCCTATGTAAAGTCCGGTTTGTGAATAGATTTCCAAACAATGGTTTGTATTGGCCCCGAATATATTTGTATAATGTTATCATATCCCCTCTCAGGCGACGTTTTTCTAAACTAAATAGGTTTAAATTTGTTAACCTTTCTTCATAGGCGATATGTTCCATTCCTTTTATTAGTTTTGTAGCCCGCCTCTGCACTTTTTCTAGTGCCATAATATCCTTCTTTAGAACAGGTGCCCAAAATTGCACAGCATATTCAATATGGGGTCTTACCAGTGATTTATAAAGAGGCAAAATTATATTCTTGTCCCGAGAATGAATGCCTTTTTTCATGCATGACAATACCTTACTGGCCTTGGCCACTGCTGATTGACATTGCACATTGTTGCATAGTTTATTGTCGATAACAATTCCCAAGTCCTTTTCATGTGTTGTTATCCCTAATTCGTTTCCATTAAGGGTATACGTTGCTTGTGTATTCTTTACGCCGAAGTGCATAACTTTGCATTTTTCAACATTAAATTTCATCTGCCATTTGAGTGCCCAGTCCCCAGTCTATCTAAATCCCTCTGCAGCAAAGTAATATCTTGCTCACATTGTATTGTTTTACAAAGTTTGTTGTCATCTGCAAACACTGAAACATGACTTTCAATGCGGTCTTCAAGATCATTTATAAACATGTTAAATAGAAGGGGTCCCAGAACAGACCCCTGAGGGACACCACTTGCCACCCCTGTCCAGCTTGAAAATTTACCATTAATGACAACTCTTTGTACTCTGTTTTTAAGCCAATGTTCTACCCAAGAACAAACATTTTCATCTAGACCGATTTCCTTGAGTTTGAACACTAATCTATTGTGTCGAACTGTATCTAATGCCTTGGCAAAATACAAATAGATCACATCCAAGGCAACACCCTGATCTATACTTCTACTTACTTCTTCGTAGAACGCAATCAAGTTAGTTTGACATGACCTGTGCTTCATAAAACCATGCTGATTTTTGCTGATAACCATGTTCTTCTCAAGGAATTTTTGAATATAATCCCTTAATAACCTTTCAAATATTTTACCAGCCACAGAAGTTAAGCTCACAGGTCTATAATTTCCAGGCAAGGATTTTGAACCCTTTTTGAATATAGGAACCACATCTGCCTTCCTCCAATCCTCCGGAACACTTCCTGAAAGAAAAGAATCTTGAAAGATTAAAAACAGAAGTTCACTTATTTCTGCACTTAGTTCCTTAAGTACACGTGGATGGATACCGTCAGGCCCTGGAGCTTTGTTTATATTAATTTTCTTTAGTTGCTGCAGCACCTTGTCTTGAGTTAACCAATTACAATTATTCTGCAAGTTTTTAGTAGCAATCATTTGCACATCTATTGCCATGGGTTCTTCCTTAATATATACGGTGGAGAAATAGTTATTTAAAATTCCTGCCTTTTCCTGTAGATCTAACTTTGCCATGCAGTCCGATGGTTGGAGAAGATCTCATAAACAATGTATTCCATCTATCTGAAATGGTTGTAGGTTACATAAGCATGGAGTTGCCTCAAATTTATCACTGGGCGGACACCTCCGCCTTTTTTGGCAACCAGGAATAGGTTGCTCACATAGTCCGATGTAAACATAGGGATTTCTATGATGGCTTGTTTGTGCCTCAGATCCAATATTTCCTTGGTGACAAGGTTTACATCTTGTCGGGAAAAAACTATTTTCCTCGGTGGGTAAAATTGTACTGGCAGAGACAGGAAATCTATGAAATACCATTTTACAGTGTTTAACCCCTTCAGGGGTTTTGCGATGTTGTACGTTAAGGACCAGGGCTCTTTTAACACTTTTGTGGTGTTTATGTTTAGCTGTAATTTTTCTCTCTCTCATTTACTGTTCCCATACAAGTTATATATTGTTTTTTTCAGGACAAAAAGGGCTTTCTTTACATATAATTTGCTTTAAAACAAAATAAAATATGGTGAAAAATTGAAAAAAAACATGTTTTTTGACTTTTGCTTGAAAAATCTTTTACTTACCTACAAAAGCTAATGAAAAAAAAACTGCAAATAGATTCAAAATTTTGTCCTGAGTTTAAAAACACCCAGTGTTTACGTGCTCTTTTGCTTTTTTTTGTAAGTTATAGGTCTATAAGTACAAATAGGAAACTGCTGTTTCAAAATATATATTTTTAAAATTTATCAATAGTGACATTGTAACACTATTATCTGTCATAAATCTCTGAATAACAACCCACATGTACATATTTCTTTTTAAAGTAGACAACCCAGGGTATTCAATATGGGGTATGTCCAGTCTTTGTCAATGGTATGCCATCATGAGGGTAATTCTCATTCCTGGGCTACCATACGCTCTCAAAGGCAACATAACCAACCTGTTTTCAATGTAAAAATATTTGACCCTTATATTTGATCCTGTAACTTTCAAAAACGCTATAAAACCTGTACATGGGGGATATTGTTATACTCGGGAGACTTTGCTGAAATATTAGTGTTTCAAAACAGTAAAACGTATCACAACAATTATATCATCAGTAAAAGTGCTGTTTGTGTGTGAAAAATGAAAAGAAAAGTCATGTCACTTTCACAGACAATATCATCGCTGTGATATGTTTTACTGTTTTGAATCACTAATATTTGAGTTCAGCGAAGTCTCCCGAGTAAAATAGTACCCCCCATGTACATGTTTTAGGGTGTCGTAGAACGTTACAAGGTAAAATACAGTGCTAGCAAATTAAATTCTCTGGACTTTCGACCTGGGTTGGCAGGCAGGTCCCTCAAATTGCAATCAATAAAATTACTTAATTATGTAAAAATATTACATAAATACGCACGTAGAATTTAAATATGTATGCATATTTATATATTTGAAGTCTACATGTATATTTATATAATTATTTATGTAATTTTGTATATGGACATATGTATATTTTGTATTATTTTTATTTATTTATATATACATATATATATACAATTTCATTCTAAGTGTGTTTTGATATAAATATATAAGAAGAAAAGAAGAGAATCTGTCCCTCTAATAATGTTAAACAATAATATAGGTTAAAAATCTCGAGGATACTTTATTAAATCGAAAAAGGACTAACATACAATAAACAGAGAATAGAAAGTAACACATATGCGTGTAAGAATATACATAAATGAGAGGAAAAAAACCCGAAACTATATAGAACTGGCGCCCCAATAATACTATACTGATGCTAGATCTGCAATCGTATAATCAGCCAAAGTTCAGTATAGAGGGTCATATACAGCAACAGGAACGAACACAAAAGAGAAGAAGAAACATGATTGAAAAACGTAATCAAACAGGCTCTGCAAAACAATCGCTGTCTACGCAGCAATAAAATACTGATACAGCAGTGTGACCGAAATGTATCTGACAGCTGATGTTTATAACATCAGTAATGTTCAGCTGACCGTCAGATACAATGTACAGTAATGTATCAGAAAAGCGTAAAGCAAAACTAATAAATGTTATAAGCAGATAGGAGATTACTGCAATGCCATATAATAGAACAACCTAAAAGATCACAGACCAATTCCCAGTAAATAATATATATCTCACTAAAACTAATGTATACATAAGAATAGAATTAGAACGTGGCTGACTCACAATACTATACTCTCTGAAAAGAGCAATTGGAATATGCTAGCTAATAATAACTATTAGAGCTACAGATTATTAGTCTGCATGAGACATAAAGGCTAGATCAATTGCCCACATATATACAATAGTATAACGATAAGGTAGATGGAAAGGTGATAAGAAAGGTGCCTTCGAGGGCACCCAGTATAGTAAAGTAGAGCAGAAAAAGGTTCAAAATTTAGTGATTTTATAATAATAGAGACAGTAAGTGTAGCCAGGATTCTCCTAATAAAAACAAGTATGCCAGATAAACATTTAGATTACGTGGAAATTGGTCGAGAAAAGTAAGGACCCTGATCGGTAAGAAAATTCCCCGGTTTCCTATAGGACGGCATTAAGCGATCTGTTTTGATATAAATATATATATTAATATCAAAATACAGTTAGAATAAAATTTCATATAGATATATAATTTTAAAAAATTATTATTTTTACATTTATTTATTTATTTTATTTAATTTAATTTACTATTATTTGTAATGTTTTTGAGATGGAAATGACAGGATTTGGCGATAGATTGAACATGAGGCTTGAAAGAGAGGTCGGAGTCAAAGAGAAGACCTAGGCAGCGAGCCTGCATGGTGGAGCTGATGGTAGCACCGTAGACTTGGAGGGAGCCAGACACAGGAGTAACAACACTTGAGGGAGGAAAGACCAGAATTTCAGTTTCGGTCAAGTTTAGTTTAAGGAAGTGGGCAGCCATCCAGTTAGAAATAGCAGAGAGGCAGTCAGAGACACTAGTCAAGAGGGACGGGGAGAGATCAGGAGAGGACAGGTAAATTTGCGTGTCATCTGCATAGAAATAATATTGGAAGCCAAAGGAGCTAATGAGTTTACCAAAGGAGGCAGTATAGATGGAGAACAGTAGGGGACGAAGGACTGAACCTTGGGGGACACCAACAGAGAGGAGTTGGGGAGAAGAAGCAGAGCCAGAGAAAGAAACACTGAAAGATGTAGGAGGAGCAGAAGGAGAGCGCAATATCTTGTAGACCGATATTGCGGAGGATGAGAAGAAGCTGTTGATGATCAACAGTGTGAAAAGCCGCAGACAGGTCAAGGAGAATTAGGATAGAGTAGTGACCACGAGATTTTGCAGCGAGTAGATCATTGGATATTTTGGTCAGTGCTGTTTCCACAGATTGCTTAGCATATATATATATATATATCATATATTATATATATGATATATATATATATATATATATATACACACATATATAATTATATTGTTTTATTAACATTAACATTTTAATTTTAATTTTTTTCTATTTTACACTTGCAGGGAGACTGCCTGTCAGCACAGACACTTGGCAGACACTTGGACACCTATTGTGGCCATGTGACCGCTCTGTTGAGCGATCACATGGCCCCCGGGGTCCTAATTCCCACACACACACTGCACCCCTCCCACACACATATTGCATCTTTTACGCACACTACATCCTTCACAAACACACTGCCCCCCTCTCCCCCCCATACACACACAATCCACCTCTCTCTGGAAAAATATTTAAACATTAAGTGCGCCTTAAACCTAAAAAGTCTAGGAACCACCGGTCTAGCTGACTGCCTAAATTAATATTTTTGTTAAGTATTTACAGCTTAAAATGAAGGAGAGGGACTTCAGTTAGGAAAAAGGACAAATTAGTCATTTGTTACATGTGAGTTTACAGAGGAAGATGTTCTATTTCAACTGTCAAAAGTAAAGACAAATAAGTCAATGGGACCTGATGGGATACACCCAAAGTTATTAAAACAACTTAGCAGTGTACTAGAAAAAACATTTAAGGATTTATTTAACCAATCATTGTTAACAGGAGTAGTCCCAGAAGACTGGAAATTAGCGAATGCTGTACCCATTCACAAGAAAGATAGTAGGGAGGAGTCGGGCAACTATAGGCCAGTAAGCCTTACTTCAGTAGTGGGGAAAGTGATGGAAACCATGTTAAAGGATAGGATTGTTGAACATCTAAAAACATATGGATTTCAAGATCAGAGACAACATGGGTTTACTTCAGGGAGATCATGCCAAACTAATCTTATTGATTTTTTTGATTGGGTAACTAAAATTATAGATCAGGGTGGTGCAGTAGACATTGCTTACCTAGATTTCAGTAAGGCTTTTGACACTGTTGCACATAGAAGGCTTATCAATAAACTGCAATCTTTAAGTTTGGATTCCAATATTGTTGAATGGGTAAGGCAGTGGCTGAGTGACAGGCAATAGAGGGTTGTAGTCAATGGAGTATATTCGAAGCTTGAGCTTGTCACCAGTGGGGTACTTCAGGGATCTGTACTTGGACCCATTCTCTTTAATATTTTTGTTAGTGATATTGCAGAAGGTCTTGATGGTATGGTATGTCTTTTTGCCGATAATACTAACATTTGCAACAGGGTTTATGTTACAGGAGGGATAGGCCAAATTGCAAATGATTTAGGTAAATTAGAAAAATAGTCAGAGCTGTGGCAACTGGCATTTCATGTGGATAAGTGCAAGATAATGAATTTAGGGAATCAAAACCCAAGGGCAGAGTACAGAATATTTGATACTCTACTAAACTCAGCGTCTGAGGAAAAGGATTTAGGAGTAATTATTTCAGATGACTTAAAAGTAGGCAGACAATGTAACAGAGCAGCAGGAAATGCTAGCAGAATGCTTGGTTGTATAGGAAGAGGTATTAGCCGTAGAAAGAGGGAAGTGCTCATGCCATTGTACAGAACACTGGTGAGACCTCACTTGGAGTATTGTACACAGTACTGGAGACCGTATCTTCAGAAGGATATTGATACTTTAGAGAGCGTTTAGAGAAGGGCTACTAAACTGGTTCATGGATTGCAGGATAAAACTTACCAGGAAAGGTTAAAAAATCTTAACATAAGATAATTGGAAGAAGAAAAACTACCACAACAAGAGGACATAGTTTTAAGGTTTAAACAAATTTTAGGAAGTATTATTTTACAAAGAGGGCAATGGACTCATAGAATGGCATACCAGCTGAAGTGGTTGAGGTTAACACAGTGAAAGAGTTTAAACATGTGTGGGACAGGCATTAGACTATTCTAGACTTAATATAAGGCCAGGGACTTATTAAAAGTATTTCGAAAACTGGGCAGACCAGATGGGCCTAATGGTTCTTATCTGCCGTCACATTCTATGTTTCTATGTAAACCTCCAACTTACCATAACCATAACCTTCCCCTGCCCTCCACCCAACCAAACAAAACCTTCCCCTAACCACCCCCCAATCGTACCCTTTCCCTGCCCTCCACCCAAACAAAACCTTCTCTTTAACCTCCATCCAACTACAACCTAACCTCCTCCCAGCAGTAACCTTACCTTAGAGGTACCATTATTAACAAACCATTGTTTCCTTTGCTGCAAAGAAAGGAATTTTTGATGGGAATAAATGATACATTTAAAAATACGTATGTTTTCCTTAAACCCATCTGACATATTTTAGGTCAAAAAAGTTCTTCAAAAAATAAAATCATAGTTATTATAAGATCATCAGTTGAACCATCGTTGTTATTAAAAACTTGATATGTTGTTTGGTCTTGCCAAAGAAAAACAAAAACAAAAAAAGTATTTTTCTTTAGAAAAATATTAATAAGAACTTTCAAAAATGTTATCTGAACGAGAAGATAATTAGCAAACAGAAACACATTCCTCTGCAGGACATAAACAGTTTCAGTGCGAGAACTGTGACTCTATCAGCTTTCAGCGTGTACGACTGGCCTGTGCAGTTTATAAAAGGAGGTTTACTTACTAAACAGGAAATTCTGGTGTAATTTAAACAGGCCTGATGAAGCCAATTTGGAAAAATTCCTCAACATTTGTGTTTATGAATTTTTTTATTTGTTTTTCATTTCGCCACAGGTCACTGTTCAGTTGATAAACATATTCATCATAAATTATACACTGGCCCCAGCATGTGGACAGTCAGAAGTGGAAGATTTAATGGGGAAACGAAAATAACCTCATTTTCAAGATGCATTCGTGGTGAACCAAGAATGTCAAACAGTTTTTATTTAAGGCTGGAATTTTGGATGAAAGTATACAGACAGACAGACACGCTGGGCCCTTAGGAGCTGTGTGTTGAAACCCAAGATCAGAGGTCTCAGCAAAGATAAACCAGACACAAGACTTGAAATATTTTTGTCTAATACAGAAGCCATTTTCTACATATTTAGAATCTGCAAAGCTATAGCAGTTTTATAAGTCTCTACATTTTGTTATATGGATTTACACATGGAGGGTTATTTACTAAACTACAAATTCTCTCTGGACAGCATTTATCAGGTCAGGCAGAACGCTCTGAGTCGGCTTTGCACATTGTGGGGACTTTGGTTTTTTACATTCTCAAATCCGAGAGCAAACCTGGGATGCTGGGAAAGGACCCCAAATTCAAAGTCCTGGGTGGGACCAGTCTAATATGCAAATTATATAAGTATGTATGAACTAAAAGTTGCTTGACATATGAGCAGAGACTAACCGAAATTACTACATTATTATTAAGTTATTGCTCATTCTCAGTGTTAACATTGTTGTCTTTTTTTGGACTTGTATACTTTACACTCACACACACACGTTGCATCACCTACAGACACATACTGTATTCCCCCTACACACACAATACCTTCCCTGCAAACACACATTACATTCCCTAGACACATACTCTGCATTCCCTGCACAGACTACATCTCCTACACACGCAAATTAAATCGCTGCACACATACATAGTTCATCCACTTCACACAACTGCAATATATTTCACATATACACACACTCTAAAATTGCCATTACATGTCGTCCTTAATGAATGATGTTGTCCGACTCATCTTCCTGAGTTCCTGCTCCTTCTATGCCGATTGCCTATTGTTTTAGGGTCCCTAAAGGGAAAATTAAAAATTATTAAATAGATTAGCATTAATGGAATAGGTCCTTATCCCTCCACTAAACCAGGTATGACCACAACCTGTTGCTTTTAACAAGACTTGGTGACCAAACAGAATTTCGAAAATGTATCAATGTACTTCATGCTCTGCTTAGCATTTATGCCAATGCTGTCTTAAGGTTTTCATTTGTATCTCGATTTTAAACTTGTGTGTTCCTTGGGAGTCAACTGCCAAGATTACTCGACCTGAGAACTGCTCAACCAACATATCTAAGTTATTTTCATACTCACCTCTTCGTAAATTGGTCACATCTAGGCCTATTTCAAGCAGTTACCTAGAAATGAATCTAGAGGCTGTCAATAGTATCAGATTTAAACCGCAACAGATAAAGCAATATTTAAAGGACCACTATAGTGCCAGCAAAACATACTCGTTTTCCTGGCACTATAGTGTCCTGAGGGAGCCCCCACCCTCAGGGTCCCACTACCGCCAGGCTGGATGGAGAGGAAAGGGTTAAATTTACCTCTTTTTCCAGCGCCGGACGGGGAACTCTCCTCCTCCTTTTCGTTGTCATGAGCTGAATGCGCATGCGCGGCAAGAGCCGCGCGCGCATTCAGCCAGTCCATAGGAAAGCATTATCAATGCTATGAAGCTGGCATCTTTTCACTGTGAAAATCAAAGTGAGAACCGCGGAAGCGCCTCTAGCGGCTGTCAATGAGACAGCCACTAGAGGCTGGATTACCCCTATTATAAACATAGCAGTTTCTCTGAAACTGCTATGTTTATAGAAGAAAGGGTTAAACCTAGCTGGACCTGGCACCCAGACCACTTCATTAAGCTGAAGTGGTCTGGGTGTCTATAGTGGTCCTTTAATGAACGGCTCCCCAAAGTATGTTTGAGGGATTTATATGGTCTTCCATAGAGTCTTTAGATCAGCATGGCATTAAGGCTCTCAGAAAAACATTAAACTCATTAATAAAGTGAAGTACCTCCATTTTTTTACCACTTGGGGGTGTATTCACTAAGCCATAAGGTTTAGCTTGTGAGTCAGGTCTCAAACCTACGTCTGCTTCCAGTCAGATGCCAAGTGATTGTAGAAAGAGGAAATGTTAGGATTGGGTTTCAGCTGAGATTGGTACGAAAGCAACTGTAGACTCGAGGAAAGAAACTAAAATAGCTTCAAAGGGACGCTAATCCTGGGATATGTGGACCTAGTCCTTTAACCCAGCTCCATTGCAGATTTTTTTTTAAATCAGCAGGTGCAGAATTAAATAGTAGTTGGGTTTTAAGTTTTAATACAGACATGTTACCAGTATCCCAAAGTTAGAAAATATTCTGCTCCGGACATAGCACCGTCATACTCAGCATTTTTATTTTTGTACCTCTAGTGCATGTGTGCAGTGATATTTAGACTATTTTCCACATAATTAAATTGACTGTGAATGATGGGGTTGCAGTTTGAGGTGTGGAGAACTCCCCGAGACTTTACTTTCTTTTGTAATTTTTTTTTTTTTTAAAGGGACTTGCTGCTGCAAAATAAACAGTCTTTTGCTTTTTCAACGACCTGTGTCTGGAGTGTCCCTGTATCGTCTGAAACCCGAGAAATCCCGCTATACTTACTCATCTGTGCTTTCTGTACTTTGAAAACAAAATGTAGAATAATTTTATGTTTTCTCAGTTTTCATAAGGTAGTGTATAGGAGTACCCATAAAACATTTCACTAGGTGGGTCAAAATGAAACTTAACATGATACTTCCACTGCTCAACTTCCTTCTTCATTTTAAGGCCAAACTATTTGCAGTGGCCAATTAACTAAATTGCTTTTGTCAGATAACAGAATGATTCACATTTTTTGATTAAAAAGAATAATTTATTTCAATTAACATATGATTTATATTTTTAAATACAAATCACAAAACACAATAAAATAAAAGAGTCTTTCTTTTATCATGTACAAAAAAACAATGGACCAGGAACGATGTTTGTTCTCCTCTGATTAGCATGTACTAGTTTGTTTGTTTGCTTGAACAGCTCACTAGGGAAGATGCTATTTTCAAAGTGTAATATAAATAGTTCTGTTTTTCCATTTTACCTCGTCTCTCATTGTCTGCCCAGCCAGACAGACAGGAACACAGTGTTAAGAAGATGTAAATACGTTGAAAACTATTAAATGACCAAAGGATATATACACAAACATATTTCTCATAACTTGTATCTCATAGAATTTTTATCCAGTTTTATTCCACTAGGAGTCAAACCAGGGTGACAACAGGCTAAGCCTAATGTAATGAACTCATACAATGCTATTCTTGTTTTGTGAATCTGACGTACATTGGGAGAAATCTGGTGCTAACATAAGCCAGACTGAGTTTTAATGAACCCAAAATTAAACTCTGTAGATTCATAAATAATGGTAAGTGGGTTTTCTTGTTTGCACAGTCTATATCTAGTCGTAAGGCATCAATAACATCAGTTTAGGCCCCAGGGAGCGTGCGCAGCTTAGTGGACAAGGGCACATGTATGAGTGTGGGAATGGATGAAACAGGATGGGCTGTGTTTTTTGTTGGGGGAGTGTTGTATGAGAGGAAGTGGGTGGTGACAATTGGGACTGACCTCAGTGCCACTTAGGAGCCGGGCCAGCAACAAGTTTCCCACCCCCTCTCCCTTTTATTTTTTGTTTTTTGGGCCCGGGGTGTAGTCACAGCGGGGGGTGTGTCCTTGCCAAGTAAGGGGAGGTGGTTTTTGCAGGTTAGAAGAGGGTGGGGGGTAATGGCCGGGTCTCATCCTCCCCCTGTCTAGTGGTGAACCTTAAGGGGTACCAAGTTGGACATGTTCCCACCGAGCTAAAGCCAGCTGGTGGGGAGTATTATGGTCGGGCTCCACTGAGCTAAAAGCCTGGTGGTGGGGTGCCAAAAGGCAAGAGGAGTTTAAAGAGGGGGGGAGGTGAGAGCCTTTGGGAAGAAGGAATGAGATTGGCAAGGACGTGTTTGACAAGTACTGTATGACATCATGCAGGTATTTACATGTTATTTATTTTTTTATAAGAATATTATGTTAATTTATATATTAAAGGAGTCGTGCAGTATTTGTGTTTTTGATAAATGCTGTGGCTTGTTACTTCCAAGATTCAGTGTCTGTCTTTATTTGGGGGGAAGCTATGGTTTGGTAAAAGGTCATCCCATCCAATGCCCACTACGTACATACAGGTATGTCCTATGCTTTTGATAATTTCAGGAAAATGAATTCTTGCTTTGGTACTCTGTAGACTAGCTGGAAGTGATTGACATTGTGGGCCGTAGTTTAATAAGTGGTGATGCAGTTGCTGCAGGACCTCTCATGATGGAACCAAGAGGATTAGTGAATCAAGGGCATGCTCATGAACCATTGGTACAGCATTTAGCAATGGAGTTTATCGCAAACAGGATAACATAATATCTTAGGTGATATCAGCTCTGTTGACCCTCGGCAGTCAGGAATGGTATTAAACAGACAAAGTGCCAAAGAAGTAATGTGGAAGATCAATGTGGACCACAATGAGTTTGCCAGCCAAACGATATCTCAGTATTCTATTTCTATGGTCTAAATTCTAATGCTTCTAAGCTGGATCCAGCCCTGGTCCTTTATATATAGCATGTGGGGCTAAAAACCATAGAAAAATGTACTATAACAGAGAGTTCCTGAACATATAACTGCTGTAGTAGAGCATACATTTTGCCAAAAATGTACTTGAGTAACAATTTTAATGGATTGAGAATGATACTCTGAAATCTAGGGTCTCTGGATGAACATCATGTCAAATCTTCTGTGATGACAGATATACACTCAAGCTTCGCATAGAAAGGATATCAGCCCTGTCACTGTACCCAATATGGCTGCTTTTGTAACATGGAGAAGATTTGACTTTGTACTGTGTGACTAGGGAAAATGCCTGCAGGCCTGGTGTAAGCCATGGGGCCTAGTAATATGATGGTGGAAATTCTTGGAGAGAGGCTCTTGACAATACTGCAAATGCTAAGAAAATGTGACTGATGTCAATGCTAAAAATGTTTTATTTCTGCTCAGGAAAATACAAAATTTTCCTACTCAGCCTGGGTTACATTCCTCATGACAATAAGTGATAACATATTAACAAAGACTAAACATATTTGAAGCACATGCAACATTAACCCCTTAAGGACACATGACAGAAATATTCCGTCACGATTCCCTGTTATTCCAGAAGTTGTGTCCTTAAGGGGTTAATCAATTATTTATCAGAACAGTGACACAATGTGGTTACAAGCAGAACTGCACCATTCTAAATCTCTTAAAGTATCAGTCTAAGCACCATAAACACTGCAAGTACAATTATTTACATAGCGCCAACATATTCTGCAGCAGTGTACAAACATTTAATTCTACCAATCACATATGACAAATGGGAGAAGTGATTATGGTACTTAGGCTGCCATTTTTAAACACCCTGTAGTGTTATTTGGTATTGTATTTATATAATTGTTTTCCCTATAAGAATCCAAAATATCAGCATTTAACTCAACAGTTTCCTATAAAGTATCACTAATGTGGAATCGCTAATGGTACTTGTGTATGTCAATAAGTACAAGTATAAGTGCTATCTAGTGATGTCAGTCCCACTAGCTAGTATATTAAGTGATATTTAAAGGATCAAACATGTATTCCTGACCCTATAGTGTTAAAACCACCATCTAACCCTCCCCTCCCCCCGAGCCCCTCATGCCTCCATAAATATAGTACAAATCCTACTTGTATTCAAGCCTGAAGCTGTAACTCTGCATGCTATTAGACTCGGAAAAACAAGCAGTCTGCTGACATCAGCAGAAGTGGTAGCCTGATCCAATCACAGTGCTTCTCCATAGGATTGGCTGAGACTGACAAGGAGGCAGATCAGGGGCAGAGCCAGCACAATTCAAACACAGCCCTGGCCAATCAGCATCTCCTCATAGAGATGAATTGAATCAATGAATCTCTATGAGGAAAATTCAGTGTCTGCATGCAGAGGGTGGCGACACTGAATGTTTGGATGCATTTTATGCAGCCATGACCCAGAAAGGATTTCTAACAGCCATCTGAGGAGTGGCCAGTGAAGTTATCACTAGGCTGTAATGTAAACACTGCATTTTCTCTGAAAAGTCAGTGTTTACAGCAAAAAGCCTGAAGGTAATGGTTCTATTCACCAGAACAAATTCTATAAGCTGTAGTTGTTCTGGTGACTATAGTGTCCCTTTAATCCATACGTCACACAATATACACACCATTGAGAAATAACACTCTAACATACATTCACTCATTTAGCCTTTAGCCGTCACTATATATTCAGGTACACCGGTGTTTCTACTCCTGTGTTAAGAAAATACCCATGATGCTTTTCTAATTTATCAATTAATTATAGACTTGGGCACGAAAAGATTTTTCGATTTCCCCAAATAAAACTTTCTGAATTAAAATGGTTGACCTCCGTTGAAAAAGTGAAAATCATATGTCCTCGACACCTCTGCTACATTGGACAGTGTGCTTATATTTAAAGAATGGTGGGGCTCTAACTAAAAATATAAAGTTGGGTGAACATAGAGTTCCCTCTCTGTGCCCCCGTGGTGGGCCTAATTTAAATAACAATGTAGGGGGACATTAGGTTTCCCCCATGCTCCCACCCATGGTCAGTGCATGGATGCTCTAATGACTAAACCAGGGGGGGTAAGGACCATGCCAGCTTGCACACATGAGTGGTGGATGAAGCTCTAATAAAGATAACAGGGTGAAAACATGTTACCTATGGAGGTTGGGGAACTCAGAGTATTTTAATATCAACTGCCCACTGACTATTCTTTAATTACGACACGCAGACACTGGCTTTGGGATTAGTCCATGTGGAGACTCAGATTTAAATTTGTAGAATAGATGATTACCTACCTGTTGCTCTTCACCCCCCAGACAGATATATTCAACAGTACAGTAGGTAAGGGAAAGCAGGCACAATAAGGAAGTGGGTTCATGCATTGGGCAGAGTAATCTCCAGGAATATCCAAAGAAGTGACAGCAAAGAGAAGGTTGGGAAAAAGAAACAGATGGTGAAAGAGGTGAAAATAAAATGAAAGGAAGAAAGATGGCTTGGAGGCTCACTAGAAACATATTTTAAGGAAGCTCTGGATAAGGCACAAATCAGCGATGTTAAAGTCCTTGTGGTGAAAAGTGATGGACTATCGATGGTCAATAAGGCTAGGGTGCTAAGAATTTCAAGAATAAATTCAAAATATAATAGTTTATTCATAGGAAGGTTTCTTATTTTGCAGATGAAGTATTAGCTCACATGAACAGTAAATATATAGTGATGACTATGGCTTGTGAAATCGGCTTCAAATAAATCGCGATTCGTCTGAATTTTGTAAGTAAGGAGTCAAGTAAGGAAATTTGTTTAAGACCTTAATGGGAAAGGCATTAAAAACTATCGGTATATTATCAATATCCTATGATTAACATGGATCTTTTAACACACCTGCATCAAATGCAGTCAGTTTAATCTACCGTTAAAACAGCCCAGGTCCTGCTTACGCCATCTGTAAAGGTCATCTAAAGAGGTCAAAAGGTTCATGGGTATCAGGCAGCAATTTCACGCCTGACAGTGCCAGTTTAACCACTTTGGAAAGCTAGATGACAGTCAGTGATGCCAAATTGCAGAATAGTTAGAAGGCAGAAAGAAAAAAAGCTTTTACAAGAAGATGTCTGATGGTCAGTATATATATTTTCTTCATGGGGCCCCTTCAATATTATTAGGTTGAGGGGGATAGCAAATACTTTATGCTGTAGGAGGAGGGGGGCTAGGAGCTTGGGGATCCATAGTCACAGGGAGGAAGGGGGGGGGGTTAAAGTGCCCCCCACAGAGTGCAGCACTGCACCAGGAAGCACCTCTAGTGGCCGTCTGAGGTGTGGCCACTGGAGGTGTTCCTAGGCTGTAATGTAAACACTACATTTTCTCTGAAGACACAGTGTTTACATTATAAATGGTTAGGGAGGCAGTAAAAAAATCATTGTAGAGGTTTCAAGGTTTTTTGGACCTAATACAATGTATTTAGAGCTAATTAATGGTTAAAATCTGACACTTATTTAACGTTAATCAAGAAAGGTGCTAGGATGCTTCTTGAACTTTGAAGTTATGAAGTCCTTGTGGAGGGAACGAAAATGATCAATCTGAACATCTACCAAATGTTGGCTTTTATAAATGAAAAATAGCAGGCATAAAATATAATTAAATCACTTTTGCCAATACTGTAAATACTGTAATTAAAACTAGAGGAAATCAAATCTAGATTACAAGATCCTCATCGGCAGATTTTCCTCATTTCCACTCTTTAGTAATTAGAACTCAAATAAATAAGTTAAGGGAGATGGAACCATTTTTCAAAGATTTTTCATCCTTCAATCTTCAATCAGAATCGCTTTTCTTTTTCTTACAAATGGCAATTATACAAGAATAATTTGTACAAGTATGACACTCTGTGATCTTTCACATTATCTTTGTAACCAAGTCACAATATTCATAGGCTTAAACTATGTTTTGTAATACACACTGTTTATGCATGTCAGTGTGTCCTTTGCCTTGATTAGTTTGGCAGCTATGTGTTCTGCTGTGACTTTTTCTTTTGTGAATCAGCCTTTTTTTATTAAATAGTTGCAACGGGACTTACATTTTTTTTATTTTGCCTTTTTTGGGGCTGAAGAAAAGAGGCTTTAACAAGAAGATGTCTGACGGTCAGTATAATTGTGTTCTTTATTGGTCCCCTTCACCACTGGTGGAACAAATGTAGAGAGGACCCTAGTGCAAGAAATGTTTTTGGGCACCTCACTAGCGAAAGGGTGGGCAAAAGGTAGATCCCCATCTGTCATACAGCTCCCATGATGCTATGCCAGCTGGGGATCTACCATTTATCCATCCTTGCAGGGTATTATTTGAAGGCAATGTTTGTGTGTTTGAAGGTATGCATGTTCTTGTATAGTGTATATGTGTGCATGTATAGGTGGAGATGTATATACTGTTGCCATTG
This sequence comes from Pelobates cultripes, assembly GCA_933207985.1. NCBI lineage: Eukaryota > Metazoa > Chordata > Amphibia > Anura > Pelobatidae > Pelobates > Pelobates cultripes. The sequence goes on from OW240914.1 coordinate 29,086,579, forward strand.
GAATGTGGTGGTGTGCTTGTGTCTAGTGTTTGCGTTTGAATGCAGTGCTGTGTTTGTATGTAGTGTTGGCTTTTAAATGCAGGCATACATTTGTATGTAGTGTTGTTATGTGAATGAAGGAGAGTATATAATTTGGGAGTTTTAATACAGGGGTGTGTAGCGGAGCTCCCCTACCACAACTAGGTATTTTCGCTGTTCCTTCCTCGAAGCTGTAGTGATTAAAGCCCTTTCCCCCCAGCAACTAGACGACACATAGTTCTGGGAGTCAACTGAGGTTTATATGACCACACACGGCTTTTTATGCACAGACCTCAGCATGGGGTCTACATAGCAAAAATACACAAGTCCCTCCCAGGCGTCTCTGTGTCTGGGAGATAATTGAGCCCAAGACAGGATAACTCAATTATTTATTAGTTACAGGATGCAATACAAAATAATACAAAACACCCTAAAAATACATCAAAAAGTCATATCTCAGAATAGCTTGAGTCTGAGCGCCCACTCATATCACTCAGATCCCTTCGATAGATTGGAATCGACATTCAAATGAAGTTTTGACCGGTCGGCCATGAGGTGTTTTCCCAAAATAGTTCCACAGAAAACAAGGCAACAACTAGTTTTCTTTCGGGGGTACCCATACGAACCCTGACGAATGCCCCCTGGCTTTGAGGGAGCGAAAGCTCCCCCTGTTTGGTAGTTCCTTTCTCCCGAACGCCATTCTCCTAACTGGTCAGCATGTGGAACGGGCAGCGATACAAGTTTCACTGGGTCACAAAGCTGACATACAGTTCCATACACTCAACGATCATGTACGATGTGAAAGGGGCCTGGTCAGGCAGGGCCATCTTTCCGTATGGGCACGCTGGGCAGTTGCCCGGGGGGCCTAGAGGAATGAAGGTCCCCACCTCGCTGCCCATGTGCCCAGGCCCACAAGGGAGACAGCCTGCAGCCAGACAAGCTGCAGGCTATACAGTACTCATCACCACCGAACCACCAGGGCTGGCTGGGTCCCTCCATCCATCACTAAAGGTAAGAAGAAGGGTGGGGGGGATGAAGACTTTATAAATGTTTATTATTATTATAAAAAAAAAAAAATTGCAACCTGAACCCTTTAAACTCTGCAGCGCACACACACAGCACTCCTCACACACATACAGCACCCCTCACACACACCAACACCCTCCCCCACTGTTCACCCCCCCAGTGTATTCAGCAGTCTGTGTGTATTCAACAGTCTGTGTGTGTGTATTCAGCGAACTGTGTGTACGTATTCAGCAGTCTGTGTGTACTCAGCATTTTCTCAGTGCGTGTTTTCAGCTGTTGGTGTGTGTATGTATTCAGCAGTCGGTGTGTGAATGTGTTCAGCAGTCTGTGACTGTATTCAGCAGTCTGTGTGTATATATTGTATATATGTATTGCATTTGTTGAAGGTACCAATAAATATAAGCTTGCTTTTATTTATAATTTACATATTTATTCCTGTGAGTTGTTGTGTAGGAAGGGCCCGAGTGCACTGCTTTGCCCATAATGCATTGGCCACCCGATGGGCCCCCTTAGGGTGCGGGCCCTGGTGCAAAAGCACCGGCTGCACTGGCGGTAGTCCCGCCATTGCCCTTCACTATTATTAGGGTGACGGGCATCGATAGCCACAAGCTGGAATTAAAGTTACCCACATTTTAAGGAATTGAACAATACAATGTCCACCACCTTATGGACATTAGCCCCCACACTCCACCTATGAGTGGGGACTGGAGAAGACTTAGGTCCCTCCCTTTATGAAATTAAAGCCTCCTCCCACTGCTTATGAGGGGGACGAGGGGGGACATTAGGTTCCCTCCAAATCTTAATTAGAGTCCCACCCGATGCCTGGGGGCTAAGGAGGACATTAGGTAGAGCTTCCTTCCACTCAACGCTCGTGGGTGGACGCAAAGTACTCCCATTCACTTTAAAAAGTGCAAATAAAATATATTTTTTGATGAAACTATTCATACAAACTGAAACTTCAGTCCATGCACAAGTCTAGAAACCATAATCTCTCTTGAGTTCCTGTTCTAGATGCACATTATTTGTTCCCTATTATGTCAGCATTCTTCCCAACATCGGCATCCTGTGAAGTGGGATGTTGTTTGGCGAGTTAAAAGTGAGTGGGTTTGTGATGCAAACCGCATCACTGGCATGGCCCAAAGGATTGGCAGGTCAGCTTTGTGTGAATACACACCAGACTGCCTGTCACTCATTCAGGCTGGCCCACTGAGGGCGGACCATGCAGAAAGCACTGTTTTTAGTACTGCGTCTTATGATGTGCTTGTGCTATACTTTTTGGAAACAAAAGGAAAAAAGTTGGGTTGGTGGGAGGACCAGACCCTTAAATCAAAGAGTGGTGTTTGCATAAAGACGAGGCGGTGTGGTTTTCTTAGACACAAAATTAATCCTCACACTCAGTCCTATAAATATTTTTAAAGAGATGAAATTGAGTACTGTTAAATGCTAGGACATGTTGTCAAAGAAATCACCATACATTTAAAGTTATGTAGTAAGAAAATATGTTGCATGATAGGTTCCCTTTAATACATTTGAGCCACAGACTGATGTATGCATATTGCCCATTAAGACTCTGGATTTTTAAATTAATACAGAAACCATGGGTGACTTGTTTGTGAAACACATCTCTTCAGAAATTTAGCACATGCCCCTTGGCTCTCAGAGAGCTAATTATTACTGACTAATATCTTACGTAGTTTGATTTCCTGCCTTTGCTGGACATTGGGTTAGTAAACTGAAAATCACTAGTGTTAGCTTCTTGGCAATGGAAAATTGAAGTTACATTATTTCTATCCTTTAGATCCCCAGTTCTTACTACCTGGTTTGAAACCCAAAACTGGGAAACCGTACTATTTCAGTCCCCAGTTGATAAAACAGGCACATTATACTAAGGCGACTGTCCATAATAAATTGGAAATTTCCAAGGACTATCTGACACTAGCAAGAGATTATTGATGTTTCTGCAGAATTAAGTAGAAGTACATTACATAGGAGATGAGGAATGAGACACATGATTCATTTCTAAAACTGAAGACAGCACAACCTAACAAAACAAAGATTAAGAACCTGTTTAGATAGAATGACTGTAGGAGTTTTTTCAATCCAGAGATTAACAAAAAGAGAGATGCACCAGGTACAACCAGGTGGTGGTGTGGAGTCCCAAATACCACAGATAATATTTGAACACACTGGTCTATTAATGTGAGCAGACATTATTGGATAAAGACTCCATAGCAGAGCCGAAACGTCGCTCCAATATAGTTTGCTTACAATAATTGATCAGTGTGTTCGGGAATTTGCAGGAGATCAAGCAGAGGCAAGGAGAGAAAGCAGCAGGGCCGGCGCCCACTGGGAGTTTTCCTGGTGCGCTGCCCTGTCTTGGGCCAGAGCGCTGGACGAGCAATTCTTGAGCGTGAGGGTGGGGGTGCTGAGAGGAGCCCTGTCACAGGGGGCCCAGGAGGTGGCCATCTGGCCACATTAGGGCACCCCTAAAGCTGTGCTTATTAGGAATTGCAGAGCAGACACCTGCTTACCCAGATGGCAGGTGCCTGTTCTGCCGATAAATGCTGGGGGAGAAGGCAGGCAAGCATCGGCGGCAGTGTGGGAGGCTAGGGAGGCTGATCTTCCAGCTTCGCACTCCTCCCTCTGTGATGCCGGGAGCCCTCTGTGATGACAGGCTGCCTTCCAGTCATGCATGCTGGCCAACAGCTTGGCACCCTAAACTTGGCATACATGCATCTAATGATGCGCTAGCTCTATGCTTTCTAAGGACTGTCCCCTAGTACTCACTGGTCCACTACTCTTCTTACTAGCAGGCAGAAGGTCCTGTTATACAGTCTGGGACAGAGAAAAGGTGTATGTAGTGAGTGTAGAAGAAAGGGAAAATGCCACAGTGTTAGAGAGACTGAAGCATACTGCGCAAAGTCAGCTTTACCTTAACTAATTTCATTGTCAGCCAGTTCACACAGGTTTTGTTCCCCTACATCTCTCTTATGTTTCCATACTTAAGCAAGAGCACATGAAGACTAGTAAAAATAAAATAAAATAAATAAATAAATATTTTTTTTTTTTAGCAATGGGCCTATTCCATTGGCCTGGGCCTGGAGCTGCAGCTCCAGCAGCCCCTTTGTTAATCCAGCCCCGAAAGGGACACTCCTTTGTATTTGCCTTAGATGTTGCCAGCCTTCTATTTTTTTTTACCTGATGCCTCCACTCTGAAGAAAAAATGTAGTTCCAGGTCAAGAACATATAGCTTTTACAAATGTGAGCCCGTTTGTGTGCAATGTGTATCCATTGCTAGATAGATAATAAATGATTAGATTGAAAGATAGATAATAAATTATCAGATAGATATATAGATATCAGAGATATAGCTAGATATATAATATATGATTAGATATACAGATAGATAGATAGATAGATAGATAGATAGATAGATAGACACTACGACTTTCACCTATCCGATCCTTCATATCTTTTTATCCCAAATGTAATCTCCTCTGGTTTTCATCTCTAATTACCTCAATATCGCCATGTCTCCACACTATTCATGGTGTTTTTTTTTTTTCTAACCCCGGACCTTATATTTCAGACTGGGCCCTAATAACATAATTGATTATCAACACCCAGTACTCACAAGCAACCAAGCCCTGCAGAAAAGCCTAAGTGGAGGTGTCATCTCTGGAAGGCTGCCCACCTTCCCTCCCCGCACCACCCCGCCCTATGGTCATTACCATACTTATAGATAATGCAGATCAGCTGATTTTCAATACACACCAAGTCACTAAACCTCTCCTCACCTGAAATCCCTCTGTTAACAAACTGCATCCTTAACCATGGTTTAAATACTCATAGGTATATGTGTGTATATATATAAAATATATATATATGTATATGTTTAATCTCCATATCTATATAACAGAACACATTTTCTCTAAAAATTGTCTCCCTTCTATTTTTCACTTTCACAATAACTTCTATCATTACTAAAATATCCCTATCCTTCTATAAAACTTTCAAATTCTATTCCCACCTTCACTTCCTTTCTATCCTTCTGCTCCTAGCAGCTGGTGATGTCTTTCCAAACCCCGGTCTCAGGAAACCCACCACGTACTAACTCAAGGAACCACACCAATCTCATACTGATCTCATGTTACTCTTCCTCTATATCCTCCTTCAATACTGCCTTCTAGAATGCACGCTCTGTTTGCAATATTACAAAATCCACTGCTGTTCACAACCTCTTCATCTCTCGTTCCCTAGATTTACTAGCCTTAACACAAACATGACTCTCCCCCTCTGACACTGCTATCCCTGCATCTTTATCCTTTGGTGGTCTTCAACTTACCCACAACCCAAGACATTCTGAATGTAAAGGTGGTGGTGTAGGGTTTCTCCTCTCACCTCACTGCTCCTTCAAAGCTCTACCCACTCCCCCCTTGCCTCTCTTTCCCATCATTTGAAATTCACTTGATTCACCTCTTAAAACCCCTCTCTGCTAACATTGCCGTTACTTATCACCCCCCTGGTTCCCCTCTCCTCTTCCTTGACCACTTTGCTACCTGGCTACCCTACTTCCTCTTTTTTAATATTACAATCCTAACTCTCTGGGACTTCAATATTCCCATTAACTCACCTCTGACCTCAGCAGCCTCTAAACTACTTTCAATTACGCCCTCCCTTGGGCTATCACAGTTTGCTAATTCTCCCACCCATGTAGCTGGCAATACCCTCAACCTAATTTTCTCTTATGCATGTGCAATATCTAATATCTGCAACACTCCATTTCCTCTCTCTGATCACCACTTATTATCGTTTACTCTCAAGTACGCCCTCACCCAACAACCTCAGCCTAACCTCAGCCTAAACTCAGCCTAACACCCTGTAATGGATCACCTGGCACCCCGACTGGGTACCTCCATTGAAGGATGCTCTTAGCGCTTCCTGAGGACTCCAAGCACTGCAGCAGACACCACAACCACCGAACCGGAGAAGCATACGAATGCTCTCAAGCATTTAATGCTGTAAGCAGCTGAACAGGAAAAGCATACAATCAGCTTACACTCCTGGCAATCAGCATACAATCCAATTCCCCCAATAACGAGACAACACTTCGTTTTGAGGTCAAGCAGAACTGACTGTACTGGCACATACAGCCTCTTTTATTCACAATCCACAAACATAGTACTGCCCACAGGGTTTTGAAATACAACCAGTCAATCCGTACAATACACACAGACACTCTCACACAAAATCCTCCCCTCTGCCTGTGATATGATTACTGAACACAATGGGTAATATAATTATCACAGGCAGAGAAATACAGTTTTTACAAAATATTAATAACTTCCAAAATATACATGCCATTCACATAAAACATACATTTTCAGAATCCGCATGCTTGAAATATACACATACTCAAAAATCAGGGCAATCGGTTCAGGGGTTAAAAAGTTAAGGGAAAGTCCTATTTGACAAAATGAAGCATGGTTTTTCTGCCCAAAACCAGTTCCACAGAGTCTTCTATCCTGGAGATAATTGGGAAGTAATCCAATTATCTCCAAGGACAGAGGCAAAACTCCATTAGCCACATAGTAGCAAAATACAATAAAATACATAAAAATATATAACTGTGCAGCGATTGCATAAAACAGGTACATTATCCCCAGATAGCTTAGATCTGATTATTACTGAATGGCGCTCAGATCACATACATACAGTTCAATTGCCATGGAGCCAAAGTTTTTCACATAGTCTTTCGTTATACGAATGGGCTCCATGGCATAGCTATCTGGGGTAACACTGCTCACATAGGGAAAGTACCGAATGACCCAGCGTTCGGGTCTTTGCATGGGAAAATCCAGCATTTCAACATGGGGCCATAGTCACAGGGCAGGAGGCTGGCAATCAGTCTTCTCCAATGCCCAGTGGCGAGGCTGGTTTCGCCACACCCCCCTCAACTCAGGAGGAACGTTGATTCTATTGAACTCCAGCAGCTGTCAGCTGATATTGATTCACAATATCCATCTCCTGTCCCTCACTGGCCATCTCCACATATAACATTACCCTCACCTCTGCCTTTAACGCTGCAGCCCAGATCCAAACATGCACCTTGAGGAGGACACGCCCCTAACCGTAGCATACTAAATCAACATGCTACCTGCAAAGATGCTCCCGTTGTGCTGAATGCTCCTGGGGGAAGTCTGGCACCCAGGCAGACTATCTCCATTATAGATTCATATTGTGTTCATACAGCGCAGCCCTTGCCCTCGCCAAACAGTCATACTTTTCCTCTCATTAGTTCATGCTCCCGCAATCCCAGGTATCTCTTTGACACCTTTAACTCTCCTCTTCATCCTGCTGTGGCCACCCCCCAAACTAACCTTACAGCCGATAGTTTTGCATGCAACTTTACCGACAAGATTGAACAGCTAAGGAAAAAATTCTCCCCACCTTGCCGTTCTCTTTCTCAACCACACGTATATCATGCCTTTACTGCCCTTCAGACTTTCTCCCTGGCTACTGAACAAGAGGTGACTGCGCTTTTCCTTTCCTCTCGCCCCACCACTTGCCCGCTCAATCCTGTCCCATCTCACCTCATCAGATCTCTCTCCCCCTGTCTTGTGCCTTCCTTAAACCACATCTTCAGCTGCTCTCTCTCTTCTGGTGTTGTCCCTGCTGACCTTAAACATGCCACTGTATTACCTATCCTGAAAAAAACATCTGTGGAACTGCCCTCCCCCTCTAACTATTGTCCCATATCCCTGCTATCTTTGTCCTCAAAGCTTCTGGAAAGACTTTTCTTTACCCGTATGTCTCACTTCCTCAATTCCAACTCTCTCCTAGACCCTCTTCAATCTGGCTTCTGCCTTCTCCACTTTACTGAGATTGCTCTTATCAAAGTTACTAATGACCTAATTGCAGCTAAATCCAAAGGCCACTACTCCATACTAATTCTTCACCTCTCTGCTGCCTTTGACACCGTTGATCATGATTTTCTTCTTCAAACCCTTCAATCATTCAGTCTCTGTGACACCGTCCTCTTGTAGTTTTCCTCTTATCTCTCCTAATGCTCATTCAGTGTCTCCTTTTCTAATGATACCTCCTCCCTCGTTCTGTCTCGGTTGGAGTCCCCCAAGGCTCTGTCCTTGGTCCCCTTCTATTTTCTCTTTATACTGCCTCTCTTGGTAAATTTATTACCTCATTTGGTTTCCACTACAACCTGTACGCTGATGACACCCAGATTTATCTCTCCTCCCCGGACCTCTTCCCGGCCGTTCTGCAAAGTGTCACTGCTTGCCTTTCTTCCATCTCTGACTGGATGTTCTCCAACTTTCTGAAACTCAATCTCTCTAAAACAGGATGGCTAGAATGTTGGAGGAGATTTTAAACTAGTAGTATTGGGGTCATAGCAATCTAGAAAATGGAGATAGGGCAGAAAGGAGGCGGAATTTAGCTCAGTATAAAGGGGGTGGTGATGGGGGAGGGGTCAAGCTCAGAACAGAGGAGGTATGTAATATTGATAAAAAAAAGTGACTCATGATAATTTTAAATGTATGCTTACTAATGCAAGGAGCCTAAATAACAAAATGGGGGAACTTGAGGCAATAGCATACACTAAACAATATGACATAATAGGCATAACAGAAACATGGTGGGCAGTTACACCTTCAAGCAACAACTAGAAAGTACGCTTGTCTAGACCTGGTTCTAACAAACAACGTTGATCTTTTGACCAACATTGTTGCCTGGAAATTATAGACCTGAAAAGCTTAACTTCTGTGGCTGGGAAAGTATTTGAAAGGTTATTAAGGGATAATATTCAAGAATTCCTTGTAAAGGGCATGGTTATCAGCAAAGATCAGCATGGTTTTATGAAGCACAGTTCATGTCAAACTAACTTGATTTAATTCTATGAAGAAGTAAGTAGAAGTAGATCAGGGTGTTGCCGTGGATGTGATCTATTTGGATTTTGCCAAGGCATTTGATACAGTTCCACACAATAGATTAGTGTTCAAACTAAAAGAAATCTGTCTAGATGAAAATTCTTGTTTTTGGGTTGAACATTGGCTTAAAAATAGAGTACAAAGAGTTGTCACTGATGGTACATTTTCAAGCTGGACAGAGGTGGCAAGTTCTGTTTTGGGACCCCTTTTGTTTAACATGTTTATAAATGATCTTGAAGACAGGATTGAAAGTCATATTTCAGTTTTTGCATATGACACAAAACTCTGTAAAGTAATACAATGGGAGCAAGATATTACTTTGCTGCAGAAGGATTTAGATAGACTGGGGGACTGAGCACTCTGGCAGGTGAAATTTAATATCGAAAAATGCAAAGTTATGCACTTCTGCATCGAGAATGCACAAGCAACTTATTCCCTTAATGGAAGCGAATTAGAGATAACCACACACGAGAAGGATTTGGTAATTGTTATAGACAACAAACTATGCAACAATGTGCAATGTCAATCAGCAGTGGCCAAGGCCAGTAAGGTATTGTCATACATGAAAAAGGACATTCATTCTCGGGACGAGAATATCATTTTGCCTCTTTATAAATCACAGGTAAGACCACATATTGAACATGCTGTGCAATTTTGGACACCTGTATCAAAATAAAGATATTATGGCACTAGAAAAAGTGCAGAGGCGGGCTACAAAATTAATAAAAGGAATGGAAAGGTTAACAAATTTAAACCTATTTAGTTTACAAAAATGTCGCCTGAGAGGGGATATGATAACATTATACAAATATATTCGGGGCCAATACAAACCATTGTGTGGAAATCTATTCACAAACCAGACTTTACATAGGACACGAGGTCATGGATTTAGACTGGAAGAAAGGAGATTTAGATAGATAAATAGACAGATATACAGACAGATACACAGACAGATTTTAAAGACATCTGATTTGTTGTATTTTTCATCTCTCTCCTCACCCTATGGCTGGAATCAGATACTGTGCAGTATCTGTACAAGTTCGCCCTCTAGTGATACCTTTAAACTCATGAACGGCTGTCGTCTTGACTGTCAATTGTAAAAATATTAATGCTTGTGTGACTGGGCACAAGGAAACAAATACTAGGAGTTTAGGCATTTATTTAACAAAATATTTCATATACAAAGCATCCTGCTGCTACACTGTACTCTCGTATGATTTGCTGTACACCCAGAAAAACACGCTGAAAGTGAGAATAGTGTAGCAAACCAAACCCTACAAAATAGATAATATCAACCAAATGTATAACATCATTATAGTGAGGAACACAGCGAGTATATCTATTTAAACAATGCTTATTACCCACCTAAACAAATTCCCTCTGGACACCTGAAAGCGGTATATTCATTAAACAGCAAGTTGCGATAACTGGAAAATATTAAGACCATAATAGCTATGGCTCTGGTTGATGTTTGGAAAAAAATAAGCCTCAAACTCTGATTAATTCAGAATTTATTTTACCCCGCTGCATTTTCATCTTCAATTTTTGCAAGTTGGTTCTCATGTCACCACAACTTACCAGCACAAGCATTATTTACAATCTTTTCAGCCTACACATTTATTGATGTAATGAAAAGGACATAAAATAGGAAGAGCTCATACGCAGGATCTCTGAAGAAGTGCATATTGTACGTACATATTATAAAACATTTCATGATAAATATCACATGGAGTGGAATTGTGGGAGACATATCTGAAGGTATTAGGTAGTGAGACACTGTAGCAGAGAATGTTGTTGATGAAGTAGACACTCATTGACAGAGGCAGATAGAGATGTTAAAGTCTGAAGGAACCTTGTGCGTCCATAGGTTAATTCCAGTGGTAATCAAACATTTTGTATTGTGTAGTTCAAAGAAACATTCAGTATGAGCTTTGCATATTTCTGAAATGCTTGCATTAATCACAGACCAAATTGTGCCTCCTTATAATGCACATGAACTCATACATACATATTATTCATTGTCAGGCAATAAACACAGTCTGTACACAAAAATATGTCCATTGAGGTAATAAATTGCCCAGATCCCCATATTTCTTCTTTATCTAAGGAGAACTGAAAATACAATATTTTCGTAGGACTGTATGTTTGACTTTCATTGTTTTGGCATAGTTAGGGATACATGTTTGCCCAGATATCCTCTACCTTGACTGGCTTTCTCTTGATTACATTTTTTCCTACTTGCTCTCCACCCTTTTTCCCCCTTGGCCCTTTTCCACATTGCTCTTTGGTTACAAAGTACAACAAAGCATTGAGCCAAGCATTAGCACTAGCCAGAGGTCGGGTGACTTTGTAGCAGACAGCAACCACTTCTAGAGTCCGGCATCCACTCAAAGCAGGTCTCCCAGCCCTGAGGGACATGAAAATGGTCCGGGTCACATGGAATGGCAGGAAACACAGAGCAAAGAGAAGTGTGATGGTGACAATAGTTTTTATTGACTTACGTCTCTGTGCTAACCCTGGGACTGGTCCAGGAACCACACCAGGCCTTAAGGTTCTGCACAAAGTGCGCACTACTCGAGAGTAGCACCAGGCAGTGAGTGAGAAGGGCAGAAAAAAGCCAACAGTATGGAGGATAATCCCATATGGCAAATAACGTGGAAGGTCTGAATCCAAGGCATCATCCCAACATGTTAGAACGTCTTCCATTCCATCTAAAGGTCCTGTTCTGGCAAATAGTAGAATGGGTGAAGTCATAGCGAAGACCACAGCCCAAACGAGAACACATGTAGCTCTCACCCACCGCATGGTCTCTTGCCTCATTGAGCGCATGGGGTGGCAGATGCCCTGGTAACGGTGGAATGAGATGCATGTAAGGAAGAAGATACTGCAATACAGATTGAAGTAGAAAAGAAAACGAACCAATCGGCACATTGAGTCCCCAAAGATCCAGCGGTCACGAGAGATGTAACTGGCAATGAGAAAAGGCAAGGACAAGCTATACATGAGGTCACTGAGAGCCAAGTTGAACATGTAGACTAGAGATGGATTCCAAGGACGCCGTAGGCAACGTGTGAGGACAATAGAGTTCAAAGCCAAGCTGAGCAGGAAGGTGAAGATGTAGCAGGTTGGAAGGTAAATGTACTTGTAGGACTCATCCAGCTGACAAGAGTTCATAGATGGTGATGTGGGGGTAAGAGAGGAGTTGGGAGAAGAAGGTGAGGGAGATGAGGGCATGCTGCAGAGGGAAGGTGATTAATCAAGAACTTGACAACATTCCAAGGGTCCAGTGTGTTGAAGCATCTGTAAGGTATAGAAAATAGGACAATAACGTTATTATTATTATTGCATATGCATTTTTAAGACTACCATTTATAAACCATTGTATTACTGTCTAATATTCTTAAATTTTTTTGTTGTTTTGCTAACAAATATTCACAAATGTGAGAAGAATAAATAAATATCGAATACAATATGACATCCTTTCTCCGTGAGGGATACATTATTTAAAGGTACAAAATAGGGGTATGCAAACTTTAGCACTCAAGATATTGTGGACTACATCTCCCATAATGTACTCACAGCCATAATGATGGGAAAGCATTGGGGGGACATGTAGTCCGTAATACCTTGAATGCCGAATGTTGCCTACCTGTGACATAGATAATGCGTTACATAGAAACATATAATGTGACAGCAGATAAGAACCATTCGCCCCATCTAGTCTGCCCAGTTTTCTAAATACTTCCATTAGTCCCTGGCCTTATCTTATAGCTAGGATAGCGTTATGCCTATCTAATGCATGCTTGAACTCCTTCACTGTGTTAACCTCTACTACTTCAGCTGGAAGACTATTCCATGCATCCACTACCCTCTCAGTAAAGTAATACTTCCTGATATTAATTTTAAACCTTTGCCCCTCTAATTTAAGACTATGTCCTCTTGTTGTGGTAGTTTTTCTACTTTTAAAAATAGTCTCCTCCTTTACTGTGTTAATTCCCATTATGTATTTAAATGTTTCTATCATATCCCCCCGTCTCGTCTTTCCTCCAAGCTATACATGTTAAGATCTTTTAACCTTTCCTTGTAAGTATTATTCTGCAATCCATGAACCAGTTTAGTAGCCCTTCTCTGAACTCTCTCTAAAGTATCAATATCCTTCTGGAGATACGGCCTCCAGTACTGCGTACAATAAGTACTGCGTACAATTGAAATGGTGCTGCCCTATGCATGACAGATCTCGGGCACCCCCTAATTTAAATGTACCAGGCCCTTCCTGCCAAGATCACACTTCTTCCTGTTAACTTACACACATTTTAACTGACAGACACACACTCACGGACCAGCACACATGCTCAGATACACTGACATACACTCACAGATTTTAGACACACACTGACAGACGCATACACTCACTGATACGTGCCAACTTACTGACAGACATGCACAGTCATTCAGACACACATATTCACTGGACACACATACTCACAGACAGTCTCTGACTGACAGACACACACACATTCATTGAAACACACACACTCACAGACAGACACACACACTCACTCAAATTCACTGACACACACACACACACTCACTCACTCACATTCACTGACACACACACTCATTCACATTCACTGAGACTCACTCACATTCACTGACACTCACATTCACTGACACACACACTCACATTCACTGACACACACACTCACTCACATTCACTGACACACACTCACTCATGTTCACTGACACTCACTCCCTCACAGTCACTGACACACACACTCACATTCACTGACACACATACACACACACACACACACATTTCCCGCCAACACTCATAATTATTATTATTTTTTTTAATTTAAATTTAACATGCCTCCCTACTTTTGGGATAGCTGGGTGGATTTTTCACCTGGGGTCCAGTGGGGCTGCTGCCCGGGTCCTGGGCAGGAAGGTGGCTAGATGTGTCAGCGACGGAGCTGTGATCTCTCTGCTGAGCTCCCTCATGCGCCGCAGAATGATGCCGGGAGCTGGACTGACGTCATATTCCGGCTCCCGGCATCACTGCGGGTCGCGAGAAGGAGCTGAGCAGAGAGAGCTCAGGGGAAAGTGCTCCCTTGCCGCCTGCCCGGGAAACAACTGGATGCCTGCCCCAGGAGAGCCCAAAGGTGGCAAGCCGGCCAGCTCTTGGGCCCCCATAAAACGAGGTAAACAGCCAAGGCATTTGGGGGCAGCGTTTTTTGCCCTCCCCTGTAAATTCACGCCCAAGGATTAGGACTCTATCAAATAATTTGTACTCTGCCCTTGGGTTTTTACGTCCAAGATGCAATATCTTGCACTTATCCACATTAAATGTCAGTTGCCACAATTCTGACCATTTTTCTGGTTTACCTAAATCATTTGCCATTTGGCTTATCCCTCCTGGAACATCAACCCTGTTACATATCTTAGAATCATCAGCAAAAAGACATGCCTTACCATCAAGACCTTTTGCAATATCACTAATAAAAATATTAAAGAGAATGGGTCCAAGTACAGATCCCTGAGCTACCCCGCTTGTAACAAGACCTTTCTTCGAATATACTCCATTGACAACGACACTCTGTTGCCTGTCACTCAGCCACTGACTAACCAATTAACAATATTGGAATCCAAACTTAAAGATTGCAGTTTATTGATAAGCCTTCTATATCCAGCAGTGTCAAAAGTCTTACAGATTTGCAAAACCAAATTAAAATAGCAAAAGGAAAAAACATCAACATACCAATAAAGTTTCTAAATTTCCTGACCAGGAAGAGACTGTACCAATTAGCTTTTGGTCTATGTTTTCCCCTATGTAGTTGAAATCCTAGCAGCATCCCATCTGTCACATAAGAAGAGTGAGACTGCTCAGTAAACTGGTGGATTCTATACTATGAATACTGTGGACTTTAGTATTGACCTCATAGACATGCTTATTCTTCTCTAACAGGATTTCAGTGGTAGATTCTTGAGAGGCTAAAAGACAGGCCTATACATTGACAAGTCTTCTGAGCTGTCATAGGATAACAACATGGAGGGGAGTTGTGTCAGACTGCTTTAATTTACCACTACATGCATCTACAAGTTTGTTATGTTAAGTTTGTGGTGTTGAAGAGTCTCCCATTGGATTAAAAGTTGAGTACATGGGGTTAAATGAGCAGAGCCCAAAAAAGTAAGTGTCAAACTCCAGCAGTAGAGGCAAGTCCTCCTCCATCTTTAAACTTCACCAGCCACTGCTGCTGCCAACAGTCATGCCAAAGCACCTGCCTCTTATCTTAATCTGCAGACAAGTGGTTTGATGCTTTTACCCACAACCTTTGTATACCAAGGCCGGGTACGGGGAAAATGCCCACTGTCCCTTTGCCAGGGCTCCAGTGCTTTTGACTACAAACAGCAACTCCCAATGAGGCAAAGTTGCTGTTGTACTCTTTAACTCACTCATGACAGAAGCTTAAAGTGTTCATTTTTATAAAAACATAACATTCATTTAAAAAAGCTTTCCTCCGGCACATTTCCTTCACTCTTCAAGCATGCAACCATAACGCCATTTCTGAAAAAGCCCAACCTTGACCCCAACTCCCCATCCAACTACCGCCCTATATCGATACTGCCGTTTGCCTCCATGATCCTAGAGAGAGTTGTGTATGCGAGATTGACAGACTTCCTCGATTCCAACTCTCTGCTTGACCTGCTTCAGTCTGGATTCTGCACTCTTGTCACTCTGTTGAAATAGCTGTGTCCAAAGTATCCAATGATTTAATCGCTGCTAAATCTTGCGTCCATTACTCTATCCTAATTCTCCATGATCTTTCTGCTGCCTTTGATCATTAACAGCTTCTTCTCATTCTCCGTAATCTCGGTCTACGAGATACTGCTCTCTCCTGGTTCAGTTTTTCTTTCTCTGGCTCTGCCTCTGCCTCTTCTCCCCAACCCCTCATTGTTGGCATTCCCCAAAGTTCTGTCCTTGGTCCCCTTCTATACTGTCCCTTGGTAAACTCATCAGCTCCTTTGGCTTCCATTATCATGTATATGCAGATGACACACAAATCTACCTGTACTCTCCTGATCTCTCTCTGCCCATCTTGACTCGTGTCTATGACTGCAACTCAGCGATTCCAACTGGATGGCTGCTCACTTCCTTAAACTCAACCTGTCCAAAACAGAACTTCTGGTCTTTCCTCCCTCAAGAGTTGCTACTTCCGTGTCTCCCTCCCTCCACGTCAATGGTGCCACCATCACCTCTACCTCGCAGTCTAGGTGTTCTCTCTGACTCCAACCCCTCCTTCACACCTCACGTTCAGTCTATCGCCAAATCCTGCCGCTTCCATCTCAAAACCATAGCTCGCATCTGCCCCTATTTAACACCAGACGCGACTAAAGTGCTGGTCCATGTCATTGTTCTTTCTCGCCTTGACTACTGCAATCCCCTTCTCAGTGGTCTTAAGTGTTCCCAGATTGCACCACTGCAATCTATGATGAATGCGGCAGCGAGGCTCATTTTCCTGTCCTCCGCACCTCCCACACCTTCTCCCTCTGTCAATCCCTACAATGGCTTCCAGTTAGATATAGGGTTCACTTTTAGATTCTGGTGCTTGCTTACAAGTCCCTATATAATGCTGCTCCAACCTACCCATCCTCCCTAATACACAAGTATGTCCCGTTGAGGCCCCTGCGGTCTGCAAAAGACCTACGTCTATCCTTTGTCCATACTCCCAGTGGCGTACATACCAGGGTCGCAGGGGTCGCGACTACGACCGGGCCCGGCCCACCAGAGGGCCCGGCCGCCCTGCGACCCGGTATGTACCCACTGGGCCAGCCTCTTCCCACTGGGAGCCGGCCACCTCAGGGCCCCCCGAGGCTGGCCCTGTTGACACCCGGCAGGCTGGCGGGCGCACGAGGGAGCACTCTGCTCTGAGTACTTCCTCATCAGCTCCCTCGTGCACCGCACTGATACCGGAGCCAGAAGATGACGTCATCTTCCGGCGCCGGCATCCCTACGCGGCGCGCGAGGGAGCTGAAGAGGAAGCACTCAGACCAGAGTGCTCCCTCGCGCGCCCGGCCGCCCAGCAGCACCACTGGACCCCAGGGAATCCCCTCAGCTCTCCAAAAAGTAGGGAGGCTGGGGGGATTAAATTTAAAAAAAAAATGTGTGTGTGTTAGTGTGTGTTAGTGTAAGTGTGTTTGTGTTAGTGTGTGTGTGTGTTAGTGTGTGTTAGTGTAAGTGTGTGTGTTAGTGTGTGTGTGTTAGTGTTAGTGTGTGATAGTGTATTTGTGTTAGTGTGTGTGTGTTAGTGTGTGTGTTAGTGTTAGTGTCTGTTAGTGTTAGTGTGTGTTAGTGTTGGTGTTAGTGTGTGTGTATGTATGTTAGCGTGATTGTGTGTGTTAGTGTGTGTGTGTTAGTGTGTGTGTGTGTTAGTGTGTGTGTGTGTTAGTGTTAGTTTGTGTTAGTGTGTGTGTGTTAGTGTTAGAATGTGTGTTAATATGTGTGTCTGCTAGTGAGTGTCAGTGAGTGTGTCTGTTATTGGGTGTGTGTCTGCTAGTGAGTGTCAGTGAGTGTGTCTGTTATTGCGTGTGTGTCTGCTAGTGAGTGTCAGTGAGTGTGTCTGTTATTGCAGGTGTGTCTGCTAATGAGTGTCAGTGAGTGTCAGTGAGTGTGTTAATGTGTGTGTCTGTTACTGGGTGTGTGTTTGTCAGTGAATGTGTATGTTTTGTAAGTGATTGTGTATGTATGTCTGTCGCTGAGTGTGTCTCTGTCAGTAAATGTGTGTGTCTGTTAGCTAGTGTGTATGCGTCTGTTCGTGAGAGTGTGTGTGTGTGTCTTCAGCATTTACCTTTCTCCAGCGCCGGTTTCCCTTGGCGCTGGGGATCCCTCCGCCTCTCAGCTCCGAATGCACATGCGCGGCAAGAGACGCGCATTTAAACCGCCGATAGGAAAGCATTACTCAATGCTTTCCTATGGACGTTCAGTGTCTTCTCACTGTGATTTTCACAGTGAGAATCGCGGAAGCTCCTCTAGCGGCTGTCAATGAGACAGCCACCAGAGGCTGGATTAATCCTCAGTGAAACATAGCCGTTTCTCTGAAACGGCTATGTTTTCAGCTGCAGGGTTAAAACTAGAGGGACCTGGCACCCAGACCACTTCATTGAGCTGATGTGATCTGGGTGTCTGTAGTGGTCCTTTAAGTGTGTGTGCATACCGCGGTCGCAGGGTCGCAGCCCTGCAACCCCTGCAACCCCTGCGACCAGGTGCCCGCCACCATGTGCTGCGGCCCCAACCCATGCCGAGTAAGCGCGGGGGGGGCCCACGGATCAATTTTCGCAACGGTGCCCCATGGGTCATGTGTACGCCACTGCATACTCCCATATCTGATGCTCAACTCCAAGACTTCTCCAGGGCTGCACCTTTTCTGTGGAACTCCTTTCCCTTCTCCATTAGACTTTCACCCAGTCTCCACTCCTTCAAAAAATCTTTGCAAACACACTTCTTCAGGAAAACATATAATTTAAACTGTAAGCAGATTTTTATAACCCTCCATGACTCCTCTCCTGCAACTGTCAAAAATAACTCAGTGAATACTTTTCTGGCAACCTATGTCATTACCCCTACTTTTGTTCCACGATACCCCACTCCCTCTAGCTCATTGAGCAGGGCCCTCAAACCCTCTGTTCCTGTATGTGCATTTGTCTGGTTACAATTTCGTGTCTGTTAGTCCACCCGTTGTACAGCGCTACGGAATTTGCTGGCGCTATATAAATAATAAAATAATAATAATAATAATAAAGCCACACTCTATTTAGTGTTACATAACATAAATAAGGAATTAGCAGCAGACCTCCCACACACGGCTACCCCCACAGATCAAACCTCCCAGGGAGTTACACAAGGGGCCATGCAACCTAAACAAACCACGCTGCCCAAACCCACACCCCAGCAGGGAACCATAGATCCGGCTACCAAGCAGGACCTGCAGCAACTGCAAACCATGCTGCAGGACATACAATGCCTGCTGGCAGCAGACTTACCTGCGCTCAAAACAAGCATGCAACAGATCACAGAGAAAGTTGTCAATACAGAGGGTGAAGTTAGAATGATCCAGGGAAAAATCTCCACGCTGAAAGAGTCCTTCCTCCAGCTGCAACACAGCCACCAACTCCTGACAGTACAAGTGGCAGCACAAGAGGATAAAAACCGACGCAATCACATTAAAATCAGAGGCATACCTGCCTCAGTAAACAAAGAGGACCTACCGCACTATATTAGGAGACTCATGCAATCACTACTACCACCCGCAACGGCAAGGAAGCTCACATTCGCGGGGAAATACTGCATACCAACGCCTCCCAGAGCCGCCACCACGCTTGCAGGAGATGTCATCGTCTGCTGTGTCCTACCCCAAGACAAGGGGCACATCATGAATGCGATCAAAGGCAAGACTCCACTGGATTTCGAAGAGTCCCAACTAACCTTCTATCAGGACTTAACCAAAACCACTCTCCAATGGAGAAAATCACTCAGTGAACTCACCAGTCAGCTGCGTACAGCGGGGATACCATACCGCTGGGGTAACCCACGCTCCTTACTAGTCACCCACAAAGGGACTGAAGCACCCGCACTTCTAACAAAGCTGGGCCTACCGAACAAACCCGACCAAAACACCGCTCAAGCCTGGAACCCAGCAACCGCGGAAATATTCATTCCAAGAAGGCAGAGACTGGACACACAGGCCACCTGACTGGTAGGGGGGGAGAAGTCTCCTACCCCTGCCTGTTCAAAGGCGATACAAAATGTTCATGTTATAAAATGCCTATATACCATTTACTGCACACGAATACTTGTTAATGTTACGACACTAGTTTAATGCTTACTATAAGAGCCTGCTAAAGAAGGCGCTGACACACAATACTGCGTCCACAGAACACGTATCACGGCGCAAGACAGAACACACCCCCCCGACAGCCCCTAGGTTAGGGCTACCACCCCTCATGAGTAGTCTCTATTGAGCTCAAGCCAACTACATCTTTACCGAGAGGTAGAGCATATTGAAGACTTACTCACAGAACTCAACAACCAGCATTGCAACCTCTACCAAAGCCATACTGACCCAAGCAAGGAACCAGAACCATGACCAGCCCGCTGATAACACTCACACTGGGCCAGACCTCCGCAACCGACCCACGGCCCAGGTAACAAAACCACAATCTCCTACGTTAGCTACACATATTCTAGACCTTACTCACCACCTAGGATTATCTGCTTGTTATAACTAAAAGAAAAATTTGTGCTAAGCTCTGACACATGCATTGTATAATCATTGTTGAAATCTGTTAATATATGCTATTATGCATATGGTAAACCTATTGTGGGTTTGCAGCAAGCAAAAATAAAGAATTAAAAAAATAAATAATATTAATGAAATAGTTTACGACCAATAAAATGGGATGCGTTAAACAAACACATTGAATATCTGGCAAACTATGGTGCTGTCCATCTACATATTGGACTTGATGCATTAAGAACCATTTTTGAACAATCTGTGAATGTAGCTCACTCATCACAAAGCAGGGACATGCCACTGATTTCCATGGCAATTGGTCATTTTTAGATATTTTCACCAGAACTGTGCTTTATAAAGAAATAACAAACAAACAAAAAGATAACTACCATTGTCTCTGTGACAATAAGTGGAATTTGGTTTGTAACGCTTACTCTATTTTTTAAAAATGCTTTTTGTGTGTTTCATAATTAAGAATATAATTTTTTATAAGAATAGTTTGCACTCGTGCACCCTGCACAGTGCGATAAACAGATATTTGCCTCCTGTTAACACTCTTCCAGTACTTCCAGACTCAGCATTTCCACCTCATTAATTTCTCTTAATGAGTAACGCAGTCATGGCCTGTGTGACCCCTGAAGCCCCCCCCATTTCCAGTAAAGCAATACCTATTAGGTTGCAACTACTGCACACAGAGACACACATCACACACAGACAGCTTGAAATGCACAAAGATATACAAGTCATGCACAGTCTGCACCAACTGCATGGGGATACCTACATTACACACAGGCAGCATAAAATGTACACATATATGCACATCACACAGAGACAGCATGAAATGTACACACATCACACACAGGAAGCATAACATGCACACAGATACACACATCACACACAGACAGCATGACATGTACACAGATACACACATCACACACAGACAGCTTGAAATGCACAAAGATATACAAGTCATGCACAGTCTGCACCAACTGCATGGGGATACCTACATTACACACAGGCAGCATAAAATGTACACATATATGCACATCACACAGAGACAGCATGAAATGTACACACATCACACACAGGAAGCATAACATGCACACAGATACACACATCACACACAGACAGCATGACATGTACACAGATACACACATCACACACAGACAGCTTGAAATGCACAAAGATACGCACATCACACACAGGCACCATAACATGCACACAGGTATGCACATCACACACAGGCAGGATGAAATACACATATACACAGATCACACACAGGCAGCATGAAATGCACACAGATACACACATCACACACAGGCAGCATGAAATGCACACAGATACACACATCACACACAGGCAGCATGAAATGCACACAGATACACACATCACACACAGACAGCTTGAAATGCACACAGATACACACATCACACAGAGACAGCATAACATACACACAGATACATCACACATAGACAGCATGAAATGTACACAGATACACACATCACACACAGACAGCATGAAATGTACACAGATACACACATCACACACAGACAGCATAACATACACACAGACAGCATGAAATGCACGGAGATACACACATCTCTCACAGACAGCATGAAATGCACACAGATACACACATCACACACAGGCAGCATAAAATGCACACAGATACGCACGCCACACACAGGCAGCATGAAATGCACACAGATACACACATCACACACAGGCAGCATGAAATGCACACAGATACACACATCACACACAGGCAGCATGAAATACACAATATACACACATCACACACAGGCAGCATGAAATGCACACAGATACACACATCACACACAGGCAGCATGAAATGCACACAGATACACACATCACACACAGACAGCTTGAAATGTACACAATATACACACATCACACACAGGCAGCATGAAATGCACACAGATACACACATCACACACAGGCAGCATGAAATGCACACAGATACACACATCACACACAGGCAGCATGAAATACACAATATACACACATCACACACAGGCAGCATGAAATGCACACAGATACACACATCACACACAGGCAGCATGAAATGCACACAGATACACACATCACACACAGGCAGCATGAAATACACAATATACACACATCACACACAGGCAGCATGAAATGCACACAGATACACACATCACACACAGGCAGCATGAAATGCACACAGATACACACATCACACACAGACAGCTTGAAATGTACACAATATACACACATCACACACAGGCAGCATGAAATGCACACACATCACACACAGACAGCTTGAAATGTACACAATATACACACATCACACAAATGTAACATATAATGCATAGCATAATTACATGCAGTAAATTTGTTTTCAATTTTTTGGGGGGGCACCACTGACCTAATATCTGTTCCTGACAGCATCTAGTGAAAGGTGATAAAGACTGCCATGCCAACAAGGATTTGCAAACCAAATTGCAAAATTTAGACAAAAAGTGCTGATTTGGAAATGTTTTTTAAAGTTGGCTATAGTCACGGTTAGGCTGTCTTATTCAATTCATTGCATTTTGCAGTTTATTGAATAACCCCCTTGTATTATGCATCTCTTTTCTGTTGTTATTGTGCGTTTTTATTTATTTATTTATTTTACCCTTTGGAATCCAGTTCTCAAAGTCCAGAAATGAATTACTGGAATAAGTCACTAGCTAAGTCGGAGCTTCCAGTACGTTGTAGGAAATGGAAATGCAAAATGGGGATAAGGTTATGTGTCCTTTTCTGTGAAAGCATCTAAAATGTTTTCCTAGTTGATGATAAGCCTCATAAAACATAGCTCCCAACGTTTAGGCCTACTGGGGGGGTGAAGTGAAGGTCACTTGCGCGTGCGATGCTAAACTAACAAAACGAGTGCTGGGCACAGATTAACCAGCTGCGCATTCACTGCATCTTGCGTGTATGTACAACATTGATTAATTGGTATGGTACAGGCACCTGCACATACTCAGCCTGTTGGTTATTCAAGCCGACATGCACACAACACATTGGGTTATTGGTTTCTGCCTGCACAGCATGTAATTAGATTGCTAATATACAGCATGTTGTTTAATCAGGCAATGCGCAGACATTGATGAACTACAAAGATTAACATATCAAATCGGAATCCGTTTTTGCTCATTTACAAATCTCAGGTTGATTTTTTTTTTGGGATTATCATGCTAGTCTTATACACCTACCAAAAACTCCTTCACTGAAAGGCTATTCCATGTATCCACTACCTTTTTTTAAAATTAGTATTTTCTCATATTCTCCCTAAAACTTCTAATCATGTCCCCTCATTCCAATATATGTCTGTGTACTCATTGGTGTATTTTGGATTTGTGCTGCCCTAGGCACAACTAAATTCGGGCATCCCAAAATCTAAATTTGCCCCCCCCCCCCCAATTCTTGTCAAGGCCTTTTTTTTTGATTGACAGACACATGCCCTCATTGATACCTGCACTGATATACACTCACTGACAGATACACTGTCATTGGCACACAAATACAGTCATTGGCACACACTGTTTAACCAACACATACTTTCACTGACAGACACACACTGACAGGCACACACTCTCAGATACACATAAAATTACATACACACACTGACACACACTCACAGGCACACCCATTCTCACTCACAGACACATACTGACAGCTACACTCACTCACTCACAGTAAGGTGGACAGCCCCAGAACATGAGGCAAACAAGGCATTTGTCTGGGAGCTTGGGGTGGCATTTTTTGGCGCCCCTCCTGAAAGTGCTGCCCTAGGCAAATGCCTTGTTTGCCTTGTGGTAAATACATCCCTGTGTGTACTGAAAATGCTGCTCCCTTCCTATTTCCCCCCCCCCCTAACATATTCGAAGATGTCTATCTTGCCCCATTTATAATTTTGCCTCAATAAAGAGACGTATAATCCTTTTCTGGTATGATTTTCTACAATAAAACCTCAAATTACTCAGCATATTTACAGAGAAATTTACTAAACAAGGAAATGTGTAGAATTGACCTTGGCATCGGATCCTCATTTTATTGATCACAAAAACCATTTGACACTTTGCATAAATTTGATACTGTACTCGTACCTTCCAACATTTCAAAAGGACAACGAGGGGCACTTTAATTTTAGGGGTGTCAGTGGGGGTGTGGCCAGGTTTAGGTGGCTTACTAATAACAATTTACGCAACTAAAATGCAATTTAGAACAACAACAATGTATCTTATTTCTAAACACATTTATTGTCGTTTAAAGACACTACGGTGAGCTTTATTGTTGTGGAGCTCTGTTATACACTCAGACACACCAACAATATGGAGCTCCTAGAAAAGAGGGGCAGAGGGATTTGGACACATAATAGGGACTGTCCTTTCTAAATAGGGACAATTGGGAGATATGATATACTTGATACAGAAACCTTGTTGCTATCTGTTTATTAGCCACAGGTGAAGATATCGATTCCACATGCTTGATGCACGAGCGTTGTCTTTATATCGCAGTGTATCAAGCAAATCTTAGAAAAGTTAAAACCTTTCATGTAAAACATGGCAGAAGATATAACTTCTGTATGACATGCATATATTTATTTTGCCATATGGTGGCTTTGCTTATGCAAACGTTTTCTATCACAACATCTCAGCACTGACACACGATACTGAGCTTCAAACACACATGAAAAACACCAACGTCATTGATGTATTGAGAGCTTGCGTAGTCACTCAAAGGGAGATTTACTAAACTGTGAAAATCTGGAGCGACACAATATCTCTGGTCATATTATTTTATGTAAAGTCCTATCTCTAAGTGGGTGAATCAGGTCCCCACGGACCCCCACTCCTCCCTGTAATTCCCCTTCTCACATTATGGAGCCCTTAATGCTTAATATATTCTGAAACTGTATGTCAGACTTAAACATGCAGGGAATATGAAAGAACATTATGCAGATTATATATATTTGTATTTTAGTTGCATTATATCTAACTATAAATTGAAGAGTATTATAACAGAATAATGTTAATATGCTCAACAGGAGGAAATTTCTCTATAAAACTGAACTATACATAATATAATGTTTCCTGATTTCAAATTGAAGGTCATAATAGCCAAAATTGAAACATTCACTGCTACCTTTTGGCTATTCCAGATTTAAATATGAAGTTCCCTTTGAAATTCACTATGAATTCTCACATTAGTATATAACTTGCATATCTTGGACAGGATAGCGAGAGGCGATCGTGATAACTACACCTTAACCCCTTAAGGACACATGACATGTGTGACATGTCATGATTCCCTTTTATTCCAGAAGTTTGGTCCTTAAGGGGTTAAACCATTTAACCCATTTAAGGACAGGGGGTAACACCAGGTAATAGATTGATTTGGAGGACAAATTAAATTACTGAAATGCATTGTTTAACACTAAGAAGTAATTGGAAACCCTTTCCGTCTTATGCAAACCGTAAAAAGGAAACAGACCGTGAATTATAAAGAAAGATAGAAAGATTATTATTATCAGAAGAGAAAGTAAAGCTCTTATATCCACTCCCTTCGTATTTGCCTATTAATTAACACATTTTCCACTATTCTTCCCAGCCGTTCCAACTCTTGTGTGCACCTGCTTTACTTGTTATCCATACCCTGTTTCACAAGTACTCACCAGCTCCCTCTCTGAAGTTTGGGTGTCACCGAGATAATGTCAGCTCGTAGGATGGAACATCACTCGGGACAGTCTACCGTTGGTTGTCTATCCAAGCACGAGCCGCTGTACTTGATCTGTAGCTCTACTTTTTCAAGTCTTTCTATGTCTTTGTAGCCTCTTCCTAGACTTGTAGCCTTCACTGTCTCTATCGTTCTGCTTGTCTTTCCCTTTTTCTCTCTCTCTCTCTTCAATTTGAACTTCGCTCTTTAAGGATCACTGCCCGTCAGTGATTCTCATTATCTCCATCTCTTTCAAATGGATGAACTGCCTCCCCCTTCCAATAAACTCCCTGCTCCTACAACAACCTGGAGCCCCTATGCTTGAACCCATTCACATTATACCTGCATTTGGGGAAATCCCTGCAGATGGTAGCCCCCCCCTCCTTATATGTATCCATGTGGCATGAGATCATTAAGTGCATTTGCTCACTCCAAGTTAAACTTGACAATTGATACAGATTTCCACTGGCAATGCCTTGTTCTAAATCGGTAAATAAAGCCCGATCTTGTTTTAAAGTACTCAATATATTTAGCCCTAGAGAGCGCCAGCTGTTTTAGTAACACCTTATTTGATTACCCTGCAATTATGCTGCTTGGGTTTGGAAGAAACATCAGTCTAAGCAGCAACGGGCAGCTCTGGTTGGCTGTGAGTGTCATCTGACTGATTTCCACTTATCAGAGCACCCATTGCTGGAATTCATGGTAATATGGCTGCCTCGGTTAGGTGCTTACAGTTAGGGCAGGGCTTTAGTGTTAAATTGCTCAGAAATGGTTTAACACTGAGTGAAGACACAGCACCAGATGATTCCTGGCCCTATAACCAATTCAATGAGATGAAATGGTAATGATGTGTATAGTGTCCCTTTAAGGCCTAAATATCTTCCTTACAGGTATGTGTGGGTAGTATACATCATTTTCCAGGTAAAAGTGTTGTTTTAGGAACTGCACAAGGGGTTTATTTTGACAGTAAATACACATGTAAGTAGTGGAACTTCTCCAGTTGTTATGTTTATCCCCTTCCCAACCGCGGACGTACTGGGTACGTCCGACAAAAAATGTCCGTTAACGACCGCAGACATACCCAGTACGTCCGCAGCAAAAATCACCCCTGGACTTACCTGGATCGGTGATCCCGGTCTGGGGTACTGCCCGAGACCCCAGCAGTCCCCCTGCAGCATTTCCATCGACAGTGGCCCTCCAGGGCCATGTGGTCACCATGATCACATTGCCAGCAGGGGGACTGTCTGAGCTGCCAGGCAGTCCCCCTGACACCTAAAAGTAAAAAATAAATTAAAAAAAATAATAAAATTTATATATTATACACATATTATATATGTATAATATATTATAAAATAATTAAAGCATTTTATAATATATTACACATATATAATGCATATATATGATTGCATTATAAGTGTACTTTGAGATATATACACATATCTCAAAATACACTTACAATGTAATCACATATATGCATTATATATGTATAATATATTATAAAATGCTTTAATTATTTTATAATATATTATATATATATATATATATATATAAAATAAAAGCGTGTGTGTGTGTATATATATATATATATATATATAAACACACATACACACACGTATCTATCTATCTAGCTATCTATATATATTCTATATATTTATCTATTTACTATAGTGACACCCCGAAATTTACAGGGGATACGTTCCAAGACCTCCCCGCAAATTTTGAAAATGCGCAAATTTTGAACGGACAATAATATTACTGCCCGGGAGAGAAAATAACTTTAATAGGGGGTGAAATCTTTATCAGGGAATCACTAGTGGTGAGTCCATGATAAAGATTTCACGCCCCTACCCCATACCATGCACTTACCTGGTCCTGGGAGCTCCTCTCTCTTTCCTCCCCCGCGGCCGTCTGCAAAGAGCGCTGGGAGGAAGCGATGTCACCGCGTGTGACCTCACTTCCTCGCAGGGGTCACGGTTACAACTGCTGGACCCGAGGAAAAAAAATACGTGAATTTGTGTAGCTGCAGATTCAGAAGCTTGGATTTTCAGGGTATTACTGTACATAATTATTTAATTTTATTAATTATAATTTGAGGGACCTGCCTGACAACCCAGGCAGACAATCCAGAGAATTTAATTGGCAAGCCCTATATTTAACCCTGCAACTTTCCAAAACATCATAAAACATTTACATGGGGGGTATTGTTATACTCGGAAGACTTTGCTGAGCACAAATATCAGT
Source organism: Pelobates cultripes (assembly GCA_933207985.1). Classification (NCBI taxonomy): domain Eukaryota; kingdom Metazoa; phylum Chordata; class Amphibia; order Anura; family Pelobatidae; genus Pelobates; species Pelobates cultripes. The sequence continues at coordinate 29,114,840 of OW240914.1, forward strand.
GTTTTAAAAAGTAAAACTTATTACGACGATAATATCACCAGTCAAAGTGCAGTTTTTGGTTTAAAAAAAATTAAATTTTTTTTTATAAAAACGCTAACTTTGGCCAGCGGTTTTGACTAAGTGGCTACTACAAAAGACTGGAAATACCCCATTTTGAATACCCTGGGTAGTCTAAATTTGAAAATGGTATGCCATGATGAGGTTAATTCACATTCCTGGGCTACCATATGGTCTCAAAAGGCAACATAGACCCAGCAAAACAATCTGGCAAACTGAATTGGGCAAGCCCTATATTGACCCTGTAACTTTTCAAAACACCATAAAACCTGTACATGGGGGGTTATTGTTATACTCGGGAGACTTCGTTGAACACAAATATTTGTATTTAAAACAGTAAAACATATCATGATGATGAAATCACCAGTAAAAGTGCAGTTTCTGTGTAATAAAATGCAAAAAACAAATATGAACATTAATTTTGGCCAGGGGTTGTGACAAAGTGGCTACTAAAAAAGACATGCCCCATTTTGAATACCTACTTTTACAAATGGTATGCCATCATGGGGTTCATTTTCATTCCTGGGCTGCCATACGGTCTCAAAGGCAACATAAGCCCAGCAAACCAATATGGCAAATTTCAATGTGCAAACATGGAAAATGGGAAAGCCATACATTTGACCCCTGTACATTTGCAAAAACCCATAAAACCTATATATTGTGGGCACTGTTGTACTCAGGAGATGTTGCTGAACACATATTGGGGTGTTCTTTGTCAGTAACATATAACAGGTACTGAGAATCCATGTCCAAAGTACAATATGAGAGAAAAATAACACAAAAGAATAACTACCCAAAATTTTGACAAAGACTGGTGGTAGAACTAGTGCATGGATTTTTTTTTTAACATACCACCATTTGAAATACCCTGGTGTGTCTACTTTTCAAAAATATATGGTTTGATGGGGGTAAATTACATTGGCCGGCTTCATAAATGTCCCAAATAGGACATGGGTGCATGATGACCAGCTGTGAAAATTCCAAGTTGGAAAACTGGAATGCCCACCCTCCAAATAAGGTATTTTAGCCCTCAGAGAACTCTACACACGTATACACGGGTGGTATCACTGTACTCAGGAGATGTTGCTGAACACATATTGGGGTGTTCCTTGGCAGTAACCTTTAAAGTTCTCAGTACATGTATTCTTAAATTGCTATGTGTGTCAAAAAAATCACCAATAATTTTTTAAAAATTTTTTAAAATTTGGCATAGATTGGTGGTAAAATGGTTGCATGAAAATAGTTAAAATACCCCAAGTTTAATACCTTAGCTTGTCTTCTTTTACAAATATATACATGTTATTCAGAGATTTCTGACAGATATCAGTGTTACAATGTAACGCGTTAATTTGGAAAAAAAAAAATGATTTGGAAACAGAAAAGGGCTACTTTTACTTATTGCCCTATAACTTTCCAAAAAAAGCTAAGAACATGTTAACATTGGCTATTTCTAAACTCAGGACAACATTTAGAAACTATTTAGCATGGGTATATTTTAGCAGTTGTAGATGCATAACAGATTTTGAGGGTCAAAGTTAGAAAAAGTGTTTTTTTTTTCCATCATATTTTATAAAAAAAATTATAGTAAATTATATCATATGATACAAAACAATGGTATCTTTAGAAAGACTATATAATGGCGAGAAAAACGGTATATAATATGTGTGGGTACAAAGTAAGTAAATGAGTAAGATGAAAATTGAAGATTATACTAGCATAGTGTATTAATAAACGTAATTTTTGTAATGACAGGAGGCGAGTAATTTGCATTAACTTTCTTTACTAACTTCATAGCAGCAAAGAAAAAAAAACAGGTAAAATAAAGAACCAATCAGAACACAGTCAGAGTGTATATAAGTGAAAGCATATCCGCATCACTTCCTCCTGACACATGCAACATCAGAACTAAACGAGAAACTTTGTACAAAATCCAACTTCAGCCTTGAATGTGATAATGGAAACAAATTCCTCCCATAGACGGGTTACGCTGAAAGAAAATAAACTAGGTTCAGTGATACAGAATCGACCGTATGAATATAGTACAGTGAGCTAATTAGATGTCAATGTACCTGACAGAGATCTAACATTATCCGAAGTTAACATACTAGAGTAATATACCCATGACAGAATGAAATTTCTCTATATGCGAATTTCTCACAAACCTATAATGTATACACATAAGGTACTACAAACCCCCAATATCCTGTGATCAGGGTGGGATGAACAACATACAAAAAGGTGGGGAGAATACTCGCCTCCTGTCATTACTAAAATTAAGATTATTTATACACTTCGCTAGCATAATAATTAATTTTACCACATGAGAAGAGGCTTCATATTTTGCGATTTAAATGCTTAGTAAGAAGAGAAAATGTGGCGTTAGACGACAGTCGGTTAAAGAATGTCCTAAACATGGATTCATGAGACCAGTCTGCCACTTGTAAGATGTCTGAAAGTGACGTGCCTGCCATAAAAGCCGACGATGCTGCGGCTCCGCGAACAGAGTGGGCACCAAAAGTTGGGTCTATCCCAGGCAACGTAAGTGGCCATCTAATCCATCTGCACAGAGTGGTGACTGAAACCAGACCGTGAAGACTGACATATGAAACCAGCAGATGTTGGGATGATGCCGTGAGCAACTTCTCCGTCGCCTTCACATATGCCTGCAATGCTGATACCACTCATAATTCGGGGTCCGAGGCAAAAAACGGGTAGAAGACCAACAATGAATCCGATTTAGTCCGTCGGGAAATACGGAACGTGACTCCCTCCGGAGTGACCAAAAAGGACGCACATCTGAGACTCGTCGGAACGAGACGAGGCACAGTAGAGATGTAAATTTGGCCGTCAATTGTTATAGGTATAGGAGTTTGTTGGATGGCCATCCTCTCAAGAACCAAAGCACTACGTCCACATCCCACAGATGTTGATATTTGGGAGTTGGAGGCTGCCTAAGTTTGATGCCTCGTAGCAGTTGGCAGATCAGGGGGTCTTGTACCTCCCAGGTGGTTGATGTAATGTACAGCAGAGAGACGATCCATCCGGACGAGAATACAGCAGCTGGATTGCCCCTTTGCCAGGCTGCGAATGGCGAAGGATCCGGCCAATAATTCCAAGCAATAATTCCAAGCAGTTGTGGTGCATCTTGAGCTCCTGGGTTGTCCATGCACCTCCCGTGGATGCGCCCCCATCGGTTGCTCCCCATCCCCACCTGCTGGCGTCCGACTCCAGTATGAAGTCTGGTTGGCTGCCAAAGATGACTCGACCATTCCATGTTTGCATGCAATTGAGCCAGCATTCTTTTTGTCAGCGGAACCAGTTGGTTGTATGTCGGGTCTTTTTTGAGGAAGCGGACTTTCAGCCATTGCAGTGGGCCTGGGAATATGCCCTGGATTCAGGAGGATAGCAGGCCAACTATCCGGGCGAGTTGTCTGAGCAGGATGGAGTAGCGTTTGAGGACCTTGCGGATCTACTTCTGAATGGCCATCACTTTTGAAGACAGCAGGTGAAGCGTGCAGGACCGAGAGTCTATTTCGAAGCCCAGAAATTGAATAGTCTGAGTGGGAATAAGTGCAGCCTTGGCCCTGTGGACTATGAATCCCAGAGATTCCAACAAGAATACCGTATATCCGGTATGTTGTAATAGGAGGTTGCTCTTCCTGCAGAACAGGAGGATGTCTTCCAAGTATATAATGCATTGGATCCCTCGTGTTCTGAGGTGGGCCACTACTGGATTTAGCATCTTTGTGAAACACCATGGTGCAGAGCTGAGACAGAAAGGGAGGCAAGTGAACTGCCAGAGGATGCCCTGCCATAGGAACTGATAGAAAGAACAACTGTCTTCATGGATTGGGACTGCCAGGTATGCGTCTTTGAGGTCCAGATGCATAAACCAGTCCCCTTCTTGTAGGAGGTCCTGGAGGAGATGGATTCCCTCCATCTTGAAGTGACGGTATATAACGTGTAAGTTTAGATCCATTAGATTGATCACTGATCTCTGAATTTGCCAGTTTTCTTGTGAATGAGGAACATGTTGCTGAAGAAACCCTCTGGTCCGTATGTGGGCTAGATTGCACCTTTCGTGCGTAATTCGCGGACAGGGCTGACGCTTCCTATAATGGGCCAATGGGCGCCCTCTTTGCTGGCCATTCTAATGCTGCAGCCGCCTGAGCGCTCTATAGAGGGCCTCAGGCGGCTGCAGCACTGCCACTCACCTCCCCTTCCCTGTGTATGCTACACAGGGAAGGGGAGGTGAGGAAACAAACAGGGGGGAGGTGGAGGAGAACAAACAAGGGGGTGAGGAGAACAAACAAGGGGAGGAGAACACAGGGAGGGGGGGGAGGTGAGGAGAAAGGGAGGGGTGAGGAGAGAACACTGGGGTGAGGGAGACCACTAAGGAAGGTGGTGGGGGAAGAACAGAGACCACTAAGGGAGGAGGGGTGGTGGAGGAGAGACCACTAAGGGAAGGGTGAGAAGAGACCCCTAGGGGAGGGTGGGTGAGGAGAGACCACTAAGGGAGGGTGGGGGGAGAGCAGAGACCACTAGGGGAGGGGGGGTGAAAAGAGACAACTAATGGAAGGGGGGTAGAGGAGAGACCACTAATGGAAAGTCAGGGAGAAAAGGAGAGACCACAAAGAGAGGGGAGGAGAGTTGAGACCACTAAGGGACAGGGGAGGAGAGGACAGACCTCTAATGGGCAGAGGAGAGCTCTAAGGGATGGAAGGGAGAGTACTATAGGACAGGGGGCAGGGCAGGGAGCTCTTTCACACTACGCAGGCACACAATGCATCCCTATACATACACAGAAACACACAATGCATCCCTACACACAGAGAAACACACAATGCAGCCCTTAAACATAAAGACAATGCATCCTTTGCACACATACACAGAGACACACAAGGCATCCCTTACACAAAGCCAGAAACACACAATACATCCCTTATACACAAACACACACTGCTTTCTATCCCTTACACAAACACACACTGCTTCTACTACACACAAACACACTGCATCACCTACACAAACTGGTATCCCTATACACTACATTCCATAAGCGCACACATTAGATCCTCTACGATAACACATAACACATCTCCTACACACTCCATTCCCTGTGAGCGAACTCATGGGTGGAACATGTAGGTGGACTTATGAGTGGGCCGTATGGGCATACTTGCCGTCAGGCCCTGGGGCCCAGACCTTGAGCTGTGTAAGGGGCCCCAAAAATGGAGCTGCTTCCCATTCTCCCAGAACATTTTGTGACCACAGTTACAAACAGCCTCCAGAGATCCTGTTCTACACCAGACCAGTGAAGCCAAACTGTAGCCAGAGCACATCACAATCCTCATCTGGTTGTAAGTAGGCAATCTAGTATATTATTAGTGACACTAATCTCTAATCTACCTCACACTAAAGGGACACTATAGTCCCCAGAACCACTGCATGCTTTTTAATGTAAACACACACTGTGTGCAGCACTGGCGTTAGTTCATCTGGCAGATAATATGGGTGGGGCATTTTGATGTCACATGGGGGGGACAAAACAAAACCCTCTTTGGGTCCACTCTCTGATGTCATGCTCCCACTTGCGCACCATATCCGCATCGAAAGAGTCTGCATCATCCGCCAGGTACATAACACGGGCCAGAGGCCCCATCATGTCTAGGAGTTTATCCTGTGCACCCTGGAAGCCCCTTTCGAACCCCTCTGCGAGGGTCTCGACCTCCATGTGTCATAATGCCAGCATGAGTTGGTCAAGCTCAGGCGTAAATGCAACAATGGTATGGAGCATTCGGTCCTCATCCTCTTGTGGATGCTTTTGTCCAGGGGTTTCCGAATCCAAAAGTGTATAAACTTAATGAGGTGTTCTGGTGGAGTCTGCTCCCCAGAGCAGGGATGCCTGATTTTCCTGGGGTTGAACATCCTCTGCCACGTAGTGTCCAGGAAAACCTCCTGGTAATGTACAGTGGATGTCTCTGTTGTCCCTGCATCCTCCTTACTCTGGGGCTCACTCAGAAAGGTCTCCCTGACTTAGACGTTGGAGCCCCAATTGTGTACCTCTCTTTCCACATCCGAGGAATCATCTGGAATAGGAGGAGGGGTGGTCATTGTTGGGCGCTTATTGCGCTTATCAGGGACCTTCCTTGAGCCCTCACCCTTCCAATGGCGTTTTGCCAGGTGTGCTCTCTCTCTGGAGGCATCATATGACTCGTCTGAGTCGTCTCTGGCTTGGAAGCACTTTGGGGCCGGCTTGACAGGATCAGAGGCCGTTGGGAATACTTTGGCTATAGCTTTTTCCAGAGATGCGGCCACCGCCTTCAGATCCATGGGGTTTTGGGTGTCTTCCATGATATATGGGTATGAATACTGCTGCTAACAGACACAGGTATGAGAGGTATAGGGACAGGTCGGGAGGGATGTATGCAGGCCTTTACTCACTCACAGCCTAATGGCGTGGGGTAATAAGCAGACTCTTATTATGATCACTGGGGCTCACCCAGGAAAATTGGAACTGCAAATACAGATTCCATTCAGCAGCACTCTGGGTACTAACCAAAAGGGGGCTCACCCCTTTCCAGAATACTAGGGTAAACCTGACTGGCAGTCCCACTCCCTAGGGGTATGACACCAACCTGACCAGGTCCCTGACAGCATGCACAGCACAGATTGACAGCAAAAAAATCAGGGAGAGCCTATTATTGATGGCAGCAATCACCGCATCTAACACACCAACAAGATGGCCGCAACGGGTCTCGTGAGAGCCGAGGCTAAAATGGTGCTAAAAAGCCAGCGAAATGCGTATGCGGGAAACAAATGGAGAATCCCGCGAATGGACCCTGCGAACGGGCAGCTGCGAACGGCCAGTTCATGCACAAACTACCGAATGCCTATGCAGAGTAATAGGCGCGAACGGGAAAAACCTGTGAATAGCCCGTTCTCGTCTATATACACGAATCAATAACGCATTGAAAACAATGCGAACAGCGTGGGAGACCCGAGGAAAGTGTTGAACGTGCACAGCTGTCATATACATGATTTTCCATTAATATGAGAACTATGAATGAAGCTAGTTGGCAAGCTCTAGCTACTGGTACAGTTGTTTAAACACGTGGCTCTTTTAAGCATGCCCTGCATCAGCGGCTAATCCATGAGGAATCTCTTCTATAGGCACCAAACCCTAGACCCTTTGTCTATTTGAATTATCCATTCAAAATATTAGTATCAGTTTTACTAACTACAGTATATAACAATAACTATATGTTAGTGAGTGACTATTTAATATTGTACTGGTGTTTGTTACTTTACATTCTTATTTTGTAAATGTTTTAATTATAAATAGACACACTAAGCAGAGGTACAGAAGATGCACTGAGCATATCTGGGGCATTTTAACAATAGCCCATTAAAAGGTATGCTTTGTCTAATAATCATATTGGCCCCGATAAAGGTACAGCCAAACTTAGTGTTATAAACAATGTAATTATTTAATCCAATAAAGAAAACAAAGGAGAATTAATAACCTGTTTTCAGTAAACATAATATCATTAGCGGTTCCACTCCCAGTAAGCACCATTCCATGAGAGAGCTTGCTTTTAATAAGCATCATCCCATGAGAGGTCCTGCTTTCAGTAAGTATCATTCAACAAAAGATCCTGCTGCAATTAGGCATCTTTCCATTTGAGGACCCACTTCCAGTAAGCATCATTCTATGAGAGATCCTGCTTCCATCAAGCATAAATATTCACAAACTACAAAATAAATGTGGGTCAATGTTGCCCATAGGATGGTACTTCTGTTGCACTTTGGCAGACTTGGTTGAATGGCTCACAGTGGTATCTGTTAATGAGACATACATTGTATTTAGGCTTGTTGTTCCTCTTTGCTTACTGCTATATTTTTTCGATGACTCCCACTGTTTCATTTGCACATTCCCTTTTGTCCTAATTTCACACCACTTAATATTCAGAAGAGCCTAGGTAATAGTACATCAGCCCACCAGACCTCATTTCTTGAAAGTATATCATTCAACAGTAACGATATAGGGAATGTTTTTATTTTGAATTAAAATCTTTAAGTTAACTATAAAAGGTGTTCCCTTTCATTTGGATCATTGACGCAAAGCAATATATATGAGATTTTAAACAAGGACCATTACCGTCATGTGTAATGTTTCAAAATATCAGGGGGTCAACAGGATGGTTGTCATCAAGGCAAGACTAGTAAGTCTTTGCAGCTACCTGGCACCAATAATCGAGGGTTCCTGGGTCTGGAATTAATTATAAGATTGTGCAGAAAGTTATCACAATTTTTTTAATATTATGGTTTTAGCTGATAGACTTGGGTGCCGACTACATTTTTGTTTCATCTGAACATATTTGGATGAAAACATTTTTTAGTTTTGTCGGAACCGTATTTTGTCCCTTTGTCCATTCATTTTTGCATGAAATTCAGTCATTATTTTAGTTTTTGAATTTCATTAAGACTAATGAAAGCCTTATAAACCTTGACAACCAATTAAAATTCCCTGATAGGTAAATCTTCAGACTGACAGGTTAGTCTCAAGAGTTATCTTTCAGAGTATTCTGGTTTACATGTTCATGCAAGGGTTAGAAATGCATATGATTCCTGCTATATTAGTAAAAATGTTTAACACAAACTCATTTTTATTTTGAAGGGAGGGAAATGATGTTCACATATGGTGGGAGTGTAATAAGGTAGAGATCATTGGAGTAATTTATTTGACTATCTCGAAAGCATGTTGAAAATTAAGTTAAATAGATCACCACAGGTTGCCCTGCTCCACGTGGAAAAGCCAATTCTTGAATCAATGGAAAGATGTCTAGTAAATATTGTTTAACAGCCTCTAACATAGTAATTGCTCGTTACTTGAAATCCCAAGCAAGATTTTCATAAAAAGTTGTGGTAAATCAACTGAATTTCCAAATTCTAATGGAGTTGGCCACCTGTGGGATGTATTTAATTCCCTTTAAATAATATAAAATGTGGGCCAGTTGGTAAAATAAGCTAGTGACTAGATGAAGAAGGTTTTTAGACTCAGAGATGCACATCAAACCTATCTATATATATTTAATCAGCATCTCCTGTGTTTGCTTCCCATGGACCCAAATAGTTCAGCTTTCTGTCTGCATATCTCATTTTACTTTAGATTTTTTCCATTTCTCTTTATTTTTCTAATGTTCTTATGGTTCCCTAACATGTCAATCTGTGCTAATTATATATATAAGCCTATAAAATTTTATTGTCAATTGATGGCTTGTTAATTTTTTTTTTTTTTAAATTCAAGCAGTCCTCTAGTTCCATTCCATGGTTTTAGGTAAAACTGTTTTACAATGGCTTGCCTTTTACCTGTGTCCCTGATTTGCTCCTAGGCTCCTTTCAGATCTGGTGATTCTGGTGTAACTCTGCAGAACCTGGATGCTGATTCCACAGCTTTGTTTTGACTGAGAGGCTCAGAAATTACACTATTCAGCCTGGAACTCTGCCGTAGGTGTTTACAGGTTTTAAACAGACACTGTGGGCACTGTATCTACTTTATCTCATTACAATGTGTGCTGCTTTGACAATTGAGGAAGTATTAGCAGCAATGGGCAGCTATGATTGGCTGAGAGTGTCAGCTGACCGCCTTTATCCAATCAGAACTCCAACTGTTGGTATGAAGGGTATGACTACAAGGAAATGTGCAATCTTTGCCTTAGCTGCAACTCCAGAAGGGACTAGACTGTGGCTGGCCAGATACCCCTATTTAGTGTTAAACTGCTCTAAAATGGTTTAACTCTGAATGGAGGGACAGTGCCAAAGGACACCAGGCACTACAACCAATTCAAAGAGATTAAATGGTTATAGTGACTACAGTGTCCCTTTAACCCCTTAAGGACCAAACTTCTGGAATAAAAGGGAATCATGACATGTCACACATGTCATGTGTCCTTAAGGGGTTAAACTCTTGATGTGCAGTTTTTCAAATAAAATGCTGCACATACAAACTCGAGGCACCATGACCAATTTCAAATCACTTAAGTGGCCATAATATTTGTAGTAACTGTTTAAGTAACTGATAATTAGCTATAAAATATAAAATAGTGGAACAGCTCAAACACAAAAATACAGTTTTAACATCTTACAAGACTACTTAAATTCACCTATCTCAGCAAACACATATGGGTAGGGGAGTGTCTAATAGCACAGGGCAGCATTCCATATAAGAGTATGAGCCTAAAAAATGTGGAATCTATTTACAAGCAGATGACAGTTGAAGAACACTCACCGAGTAAAGTGAATGAGAAAGGTTGTATTTATTAAGAAAAGAGGGCATGTGTTTGAGAAGTTAGAGATAGAGCAAAGGTTGAAAAGATGAGGTGTAGGGTTTTGCTGGCTATTTATATAAAAAAACAAATGCATTGAGTAAAGCTAAAAGAGGAAGTAATTGATATAAATCTTTAGGCTGATGGTGAAGCCACCAAATATAATAGATGGAATGTCAGAAGAATGAATGTAAAGAAGCCAAGCAGAAAAACTAAGAAAGTGTAGAGGATAGCACGGGAGACACTAGATACGGTCAATGCAAGCTGAGAATAGATAGAAAAGATGAATGAAGGGAACCTCAAAAAAGGAAAAGAAGACAAGGGGGTAAAGGAGGAAGCTTCAAGGAACAACGAGGAGAGAACAAATGACTCAATTGCCACCACCCTTAATATCGCATAAGTTAGGTGCAATCCACCCTAGGATAGGGAGCCTTGGATAGCTGTGCAGAGTTAGAGAATCAGGTTAAGATGGTTGGAGCCAGTGAAGCAACAGATAGGGTGATGCTGAGAAAAGTAGATTGGGCGTAATTAATGCAGGAGATTATATGCATACTGCTAATTGGGGGTATCTGCTGATGACAGTAGTTAAGCAATGTGAGGAGGCCATAAAATAAAACAGAACCTTGGGATGAGTGGGAGGAAAGAGAGTGCTACTTGGTTTGTTTATGAGACTATTGCCGTAAAAAGTTAAAAGATAAGAGGCTCAAATACGTGCATTTGGGATGGGGCATGCACTAGGAATTAATGGGTCATAGAGTTGACAAGAAACATATTTAGGACTGGTAGCATAGATACCATGGCAGAACTATTTTCTCTAAACTAATCTGTAAGTTAAACATATTGCATAGAATTATGGTATGGAAATCTAAAACCATTTAAAATAGTGTACAGGCAAATAGAATATACAGCAGATAAAGGTGGAGTGAGCACTAGCTGACCCAGGTGTACTTTGTTAAGGTAAGGCAGACTCTTAACCCCTTAAAGACCGAGGACGGTTCTAACGGTCAGATGTACTTACCCGATCGCCTTATAGGTGTCCATGTGTCTGCCTGCAGGGGGACTGTCTGTGCTGACAGGCAGTCTCCCTGCTAGTGTAAAATAAAAAATTAATAAAGGTACATGTTAATAAAAAAAATAATAATTATATGTCTATATATCATATATATAATGTCATGCTAAGTGTATTTTTATATTAATATGTACATATATATATAATTAAATTACACACGTGTATATATAATATATATAACTATATATATTTTATATATATGTATTATTATAAAATACAAATAAGTAATTTTAATTAAAAAAAATTAAAAAATAATAATAAATTAATTATCTATATGAAATTTTATTCTAACTGTATTTTGATATTAGTATATATATATTTATATCAAAATACACTTAGAATGAAATTGTATATATATCTATGTATATATAAATAAATATACATATGTCCATATACAAAATTACATAAATAATTATATAAATATACACGTAGACTTCAAATATATAAATATGCATATATATTTAAATTCTACGTGCATATTTATGTAATATTTTACATAATTAAGTAATTTTATTGATTGCAATTTGAGGGACCTGCCTGCCAACCCAGGCTGAAAGTCCAGAGAATTTAATTTGCTAGCATTATATTTTACCCTGTAACTTTCTATGACACCCTAAAACCTGTACATGGGGGGTACTGTTTTACTTGGGACACTTCGCTGAACACAAATATTAGTGATTCAAAACAGTAAAACATATCACAGGGATGATATTGTCAGTGAAAGTGACTTTTTTTGCATTTTTCACACACAAACAGCACTTTTACTGATGATATAATTGTTGTGATACGTTTTCCTGTTATGAAACACTAATATTTGTGTTCAGCAAAGTCTCCCGAGTATAGCAGTACACCCCATGTACAGGTTTTATAGTGTTTTTGAAAGTTACAGGGTCAAATATATAGGTCAAATAATTTTACATTGAAAAAGGCCAGGTTGGTTATCAGGGGCGGGCTGGGCCGGGGGGCAGGGAGGCAATTGCCCCCCAGGCCGCCCTAAATTCTGTCGGGACCGGCCGCTGCAGGGCCGGCCCTTTAAATGCTGCAGCCGCCTGAGCGCTCTGTGAAGAGCCTCAGGCGGCTGCAGCTGCTCTTCTCCTCCCCTCCCCTGTAGCGTGGCCGAGCTGCTCGCTGGTCCGCGGTGGCCGGCCGGAGTGATAGGATGGTGCACACTGAGTGTGCACTTCCTGTCAGTCCGGCCGGTTACAGGAAACAGAAACTCCAGTTCCGCGCGGGGTTTCTGTCTTCATCGCCGGATCGAGGAAGTGCACACTGAGTGCGCACCTTCCCATCAGTCCGCCGGGCAATCACGCTGACCAGCGAGCAGCCTGGCCATACTTACAGGTAAAATGAAGAGGGGGCGGAATAAGCGAAGGGGAGGGGGGAATAAGTGAAGGAGGGGAGGGGAGGAAATATGGAGGGGGAGGGGGAACAAGGGGCTGAGGGGAGGAATAAGGCGAAGGAGGAATATGAAGGAGGGGTGGAATGGGGCGAAGGAGGGGAGAAATGGCGAAGGAGGGGTGTAAACAAAGAGGGGGTAACAAGTGAAGGTGAATATGAAGATGGGGTGTAAGCGAAGCAGGTAAAATGAAGGGAATAAGTGAAGGTGAGGACTAAAATGAAGATGGGGTAAATGAAGAGGGGAGTAAGGAAGGAGGTGGGGGGAATATGAAAGGGGAGTAAATGAAGATGGGGTGGAATAAGTGAAGGAGGGGGAATAAGGAAGGGGGTAAATGAAGATGGGAGAGTAAATGAAGATGGGGGTGAAAATGAAGAGGAGAGAGTAACAGAAGGAGGAGGGGGGAGTAACAGAAGGAGGAGGAGGGGGAGTAAGAAGAAGAAGGGGATATGAAAAACGGGGGGTAAGAAGAACAAGGGGGAGTAAGAAGAACACAAGGAGGAGGGGAGAGAGTAAGAGTGAGGAGAAGGGGAGATGAGGAGAAGGGGGACTGAGAAGAACACAGGGAGGGTGGGTGGTGAGGAGAACACAGGGAGGGGGAGGTGAGGAGGACACAGGGAGGAGAGGGGGTAAGGAGGACACAGGGAGGAGAGGGGGTAAGAAGAACACAGGAAGGGGGGAGTTGAGAACACAGGGAGGGGGGAGGTGAGGAGAACACAGGGAGGGGGGAGGTGAGAAGAACACATGGAGGGTGGATGAGAAGAGCACAGGGAGGGTGGGTGAGTGTGACAAGAGACCGCTACGGGAGGGTGGGGGAGAGGAGAGACCACTAAGGGGCAGGGGAGAGCTAGAAGGGACAGCTCTATAGGACAGGGGGCAAGACAGGGAGCTCTTTCACACTACGCGCACACACACAATGCATCCCTATACATACACAGAAACACACAATGCATCCCTACACACACAGAAACACAACATGTTTCCCTTACACACAGAGAAACACACAATGCATCCATTACACACAAAGACAATGCATCCTTTGCACACATACACAGAAACACACAATGCAAACCCTTACACACACACACTGCTTTTCTTACATACACACAGAAACACAATGCATCACTAACACACACTCAATGCACACACTTACAGACACACACCTTGTATCCCTTATGCATACAAACACAGATTCACACAATGCATCCCTTACACACAACCAGAAACACACAATACATCCCTTATACACAAATACACACTGCTTCCACTACACACAAACACATTGCATCACCTGCACAAACTGGTATCCCTATACACTACATACCATCGCAGCAGCAGTAGGTGCAGTCAGATTATAGCCTCTCCCTCGTGGTTCCGGCGCTCAGTTAGTGAGTCAGAGCACACGCTCAGAGATTCTCAGCCTGCGCTCTGACAACATTGAAAGTCAGAGCCGTGAAGGAGCGGGTAGGGCAAAGAGCTACTGATTAGCATAACATCAATATCCGTTATAAAACCAGGAAAAGGTGGGTACCATTGCACTGATTTGGTGGTGCAATGGGCCACTTGACTGGTTTTGCCCCCCAGGCCTAAGGCTGCCAGCCCTCCCCTGTTGGTTATGTTGCCTTTGAGAGCGTATGGTAGGAATGAGAATTACCCCCATGATGGCATACCATTTGCAAAAGAAGACAACCCAAAGTATTGTCCAGTCTTTTTTAGTAGCCACTTAGTCACAAACACTGGCCAATATTAGCGTTCAATTTAGTTTTTTACTTTTTTCACACACAATCAAATATGAATGCTAACTTTAGCCAGTGTTTTCGACTAAGTGGCTACTAAAAAAGACTGGACATACCCCATATTGAATACCCTGGGTTGTTTACTTTAAAAAAAATATGTACATGTGGGGTATTATTCAGAGATTTATGACAGATAATAGTGTTACAATGCCACTATTGATAAATTTTAAAAATGTATATTTTGAAACCGCAATATCCTACTTGTACCTATAGCCCTATAACATGCAAAAAAATAGCAAAAATGCATGTAAACACTGGGTATTTTTAATCTCAGGACAAAATTTTGAATCTATTTAGCAGTTTTTTTCATTTGCTTTTGTAGATGAGTAAAATATTTTTCAAGTAAAAGTAAAAAAACATGTATTTTTTTAAATTTTTCATCATATTTTACATTTTTTTTAAAAATTAAATTACATGAGATTATATAAATAATGGTATGTAAAGAAAGCCCCTTTTCTCCTGAAAAAACCCCCAATATATAATTTGTATGGGAACAGTAAATGAGAGAGAGGAAAATTACAGCTAAACACAAACACCACAAAAGTGTAAAAAGATGCCTGGTCGCAAATGTACAACATCGCAAAAACAGTCCGGTCCTTAATACAAGAAAAGCACACTATAGCCCAAAATTGACAACAATAGTGGATATAAAAAAACAATAAAAATATTTGCCCTTAAGGTGCACTGTAGATGTGGATTCCTCAATATCTTCTGAATAAACATAAATATGCAATCTATAGAAAATACTGCGTTTTGAACTTTTATGCACATTTTGCACTTTATATGCATTATGTATTTTTTGCACATTATTTGTGTGTTCCCTGTTTGTATTTACACATTTTATGTGCTTACATTGCTTATTTTTTGCACTTACCATACGGGCTTATATTGATTGGCACTTTATACAGTTGCAAGAAAAAGTATGTGAACCCTTTGGAATGATATGGATTTCTGCCCAAATTGGTCCTAAAATGTGATCTGATCATCATCTAAGTCACAACAATAGACAATCACAGTCTGCTTAAACTAATAACACACAAGGAATGAAATGTTGCCATGTTTTTATTGAACACACCATGTAAACATTCACAGTGCAGGTGGAAGTATTTTTGGTAATATTAAATAATTTCAAAAGTTTAACAAATACAATTATTAAATTATTTGGAAAACCTATCCAACAATATTAAACTGAGGCTGCAGAGAGGTAGATGGATAGACAAACATATAAATAGACAGATATAAGGATGGATGGACTGAAGGAGCTCTCCCTTACCTTTCACTTACAGGTTTACTGTTGGATATTCGCCCAGTGATACCATATAGAGCGTTATACAAACATCATTCAATCTTTGTCTTGAAGTACAGAGAAAAAAAGAGTTGGTATAATATGCTTTTGATCCACAACCCTCACAAGAGCAGTTCAGACGGTCTCTCTTTTAGGTAAATGTTGAGGTAGAGATGGAGTACAAAAGGTTGATTGCACACGGCTACTTGTGAATATCACTCTCTCCTCCACTCCCTTCAATTTCCTCTTCTAAGACTGCCTGGTAAAATATTTAACAAATTGAACAAGTTAGTATTTCCTCAGTATCGCTTGAAAACAGTTGCCATTCTACAGCTCTGAGTCAGACATTTTGAAAGAGCAAGAGTGCTTTAGAAATAGAAAGAAGGAAGAATAAAGATTAACAGGGTTATTCCCTTAACACTGGATTTTGCCTGGATGGACAAAATCTGTTGAACATGACTGAATTCCGATTGCAATGGCAAGGCTCATATTTACTACAGCTAAATATGGTTGGAATTTGGTTGGTCTGACTGAATCTGCAACAATCTTCTGGATGCATTCGATGTCCGGATTAAATTCAGTGCTTTCGCATCTGAACCGTATACAAAGTATAGAAAAAAGCACCAAATTTTACCAAAACTCCTATATTGAGGCAAAATCACAAATAGGCTAAACTCATTCCCACTTTTAAATACAAATACACAAAAGTTTGTCCTGCGTTTAAACTCCCACTACTCCAGAGGCGGCAGCAACGACCATAGCACACATCAGCCCCAATACATACAATAAAAATCAAAGAAAAGGAGAGTGTTAAAGGGATGGGAGCAAGTGTGTCGAACTGGGCAGGGGTGATATACTAAAAAGCAGAATTTGGACAATGTCCACAGCATAAAGGCAGTGTCCAGGCAAGTATAGGGGGTCAAGAGATTAGGTAAACATGTCAGAGTATGTCTACAACACGAGATATGCATTTAGCTGAGGGACTTGACAGGTAGGTTAACTAATGTGTTGCGTAAAATATAGTAGACAACATGGTATGTGCTAATGATTAAGGAAACTAGATTAGTGCTAGTACAATATAATATGCTACCATGAACAGAAACGTTGTGATGTCACCTGGGTACTTGTCATAAGTAGTTGTAAATGTGATCCCTGCACTATAAACAGGCAAAATTTTAATTAATAGCTCCAGAGCAGAGTGTCTATCATCAGGGATTCACCCCACACCTTGCTTTGACCACCCTTTACATTCCGGCTCCAGTCTGTGTATAATGCCATTGCTTGACTTCATTCTGTGCTTGGGGTGTTGCTTGCCTTTTGGCGTGCATACTTCATACAGACCACTGCCCTTGGGTTCTTTTCTCTCTTAAGTCCAGGTCTTGTGAGGGTGCATGGCAACAGGCCTGCGGATCCTCCGTCTGATCCCAGTAGGGTCTCAAGCCCGGTATGTGGTGACCCTCCAGGAAATTCTTCGGAATGTGTGCGGTTAGGTGGGGCTTTTCCTGCGTGACTCTCCATTCCAGCGCGTGGTCAGGGTCTTGGCTTAGCAGCTCGGGTGGCAAGTTTACCAAGCGGAGTAGAGGCTGCAGGTCTGCTTGATATTTTAGCCCAGAATTCCTGACAGATCTTGTCGAAACGGGCATCGAAAATCTCTCTTGAGGACTGCGTGAGCTTGTGCTCTCGTTGTTGTTTGTGTTACGCTGCGGCGGCCATTTTGGGAACGCCATGCAATGGAGGTTATTTAGGAACTCATATGGCCATTAGAGGGAAGGCCCATCTGCCATGTCAACGCAAGCCTCTTAGATGGGTCATACACTAACAATTCACCTTGCTTCCTTCAGCTACAGACAAAAAAAATCTCTAATGAGACATAGAGGGGTATTTTTCTAGACCCCTTTATACTTATTAACCCTCAATTCATTGATTTCCATTATTTAGTTTGGGATTCTATGGTTTGTTCTATGGGATTCTTGTTCAGGGTAACACCTTCACAAATCAAGCAGGATTTATTAATTCTCCAGTTTGTTGAAACATCTAAGCAGCTGATATGGACAAATTATTATTATTAATTATTATTCACACATGTACATACACACATCTTGCTCTTCAAGCTACCAGAAAAGAAACTTGTGTTGAATCAAAATAGTAATATATAATAAGACAGCTCCTACATCAACTGTTGCTCCATAAAATTAATCCAGCAAGCAATCATTTTACTCGGGGTTCGATAAGGTTCCCATGTCTGGGTAGGTTAGAATGAAGAGATTTCACACAATTTTATTTCAGAATGTGTTACCAATACATTAGTGAAGAACCAAATGTAATAAGTAATTAAGTTGCAGAACTACTGGTCTCAAGAAGGTCCTAGTCCGATGAGATGGAAATTAAAACAATACTTTAAAAAAAGTACTTTCGTTAACAAAACACACATTTTCTTTTCTATAATGTGTGTTATACTTTTGTTTATCTTGATTAACTACTATAGGTTTATAAGGGGACACACCTAAATATACACCCCTCCATTTCTGGTTCTTTCACGAGAAGCGCCGACACACTTTGTTCTATAGCTCTCTCTTTTCTATAATGTATCGCAAACAGTCCCACGCTTATCTGTACACTGTGGCACAAAGACTGCAAACTGACATTGTTCTTTACCACATTAACTCTCGGGCACATGCAAACTGGCAGTATTCCTTATCACATTAACTCTCGTGTTACCTATTGTTACGGCACCCTCAGCATCAAATAGTAAAAACCGCCGTTTAATTAATCCTCCCCTCTCACCATAACGCAAGCTGCATTCGTACCAACTCCAATCATACGAACCGCAAGCAGGGGAATACTCCCAATCAGTAAACTCACGAATCGCCGCTAACAGCCAAACCAATATATCTCCCAAGCGGCTAATAATTCCATCCGGCAGTCGCCATTCTTGTAGTAAATTCCCCTCCAATAACGAGACCAAGCTCCGCATTGAGGGTAAAACATGAACTGGGTTTACTGTGGGCTACCCGCCTGTATTTATGCAGGTCTCCCACTTGGTGGACACTCTCCTAGGGAACCAAATTGGAGACTGTAATGGCAGATGGACACACATAATTTCACATAATATTCCCAGCATGCATCATGGTTTCCTCCCCTCTGCCCTGGAGATAATTGAGAAGTAATTCAATTTTCTCCCAGGACAGAGGCAAATCACCATTTTAGATGTAACCCAAAAAACACATAAAAATATATAACTTGACAACTACCGAACATTTCCCATTCGTGTAACGTATCCTCAGATTGCCTGGATCTGAGTGCATATTATTGGCGAATAGCGCTCAGATCCCATACGCACAGTTCAATCGCCATGGAGTCAAAGTCTTGTACAGTCTTTCGGTATGCGATTGACTCCATGGGAAGGCTATCTGGGTTAAGTCCATTCGTGCGGTTCAAACTCCTGAACGGCCGGTGTTCATATGCCTCGGTCGATGGAGAAGGGAGGTCGGTGGTTTTAGCGGTGTTCGGCAGAAAAAGTGTCCGTTTTCAGTTACATAGAATCCGTGCCGAACACCGCTGGTCTTTCGGCTGATTTAAAATGGCCGCCGCCTCGTGGTCGACATACGAACGACGACCACCCTGTATTGTGTCTGCGGTTAACCACAACGTTCTAATTGGGATCAAGAGGTTAACCAGCAGCACACTTCTCTTCTGGGTGGCCGTCCGTTCGGTAAGTTCATTCGGTAGAAAAGTCAAATAAACGAACTGGGGCATACAGACAGGTAATTCCACGAAAGGAGGCAAAACAGACGAACCAGCAATCTTAGTCTATACAGATGGATCTGTCACACCTATAAAATATATAAAATGTATTTATAAAGTATGAAGCAGACTATTTAACTAATTCAGATCACAATCATGTCACATTCATCAAGGATTCCACATGTTCTAAGTAATTTCCTCATTCCTTGTATTCATATTTTCAATAATTAGTATTCTGACATATATCCTACTATAGGAAATGAAATAGGTAGTAGAAGGACAGATCAGAAACTCAGCACGGGTGGTAAAACAAAAATAAACAAACATCAACATAGAAACGCACATCAAAGCTCATAAAAAAAACAAAGACTAACACGGAAATCCTAAACAATTATGAGTTTTGGTCTCAATCACACTCAGTACTAGAATGATAAAAAAATAAAATTGCATGAAACCACCTTGAAATCACAATATAATAATCATTGAGATTATTACATATTTTTACCTGTATTTATATAGTATTAACATATTCTACAGGAATAGCAAAAAAATAATAAAAAAGTACAAACAAATAAACAAACTTCATGGAATTTTTAATAATCAGCTTGCTTACATCACCTGTATTTAGCAAAAGTGTTTTTTTGTGAGGTGTGAAAAATAAAATTTTAAATCTATCCAGGAACTGGGCACCACAGTTTTGACTCCTGTCAGTCATTGTTATAAATGTTCCATATTCTAGCCATTTTCTACAATTTAACATAGGCCCATATTTAATATTTTTGGATAAGCTTTTCGAATAATTTTGTATTTTTGGATATTAGTTTTTTTTTTTCAAAAAAGTATGTTGTATATAATAAACTATATCAATATATCAAAAATATCAAAATATTAAAATAGTAACATATTATAAGTTTATACACAGATATTAAATCATTTGAAATATTAAATCAAGGCCGTAGTTGGTGGAAGAGGAGAAACTAAAAAAATATGTTTCTGTTCTCCTAATTATTTGCATTGTGTGCCTTGACTGTGCCGGATTTTGTGATTTGCAAAATTCTTTTTTTTATTTTATTTTTTTTATAATTTATTTGAGTTTTTTTCAATAACGGTATAAAAATACACGATATACAAACAAAAATGTTCAAACAAAGGATGATTGTCACATATCATACATTGTTACAAATATACATAAAAACATACAAAAACATTCAGAACAGCGTGTTTCTGAGTTATAGCTTTTATCCTATCCTGGTTTTATTATCCTTCTCTTAGAAATTCCCTTTTTCTTTCCTATTTATTTTTACCCCCCCCCTTTTTTTTTCTATTCTTATTATTTTCCCTTTCCTTTTGATACTTGTGTCATTCAGATATATGATAAAGGTCTTTCAAGAATCTTAATCCATTTATCCCAAATCTTATACTTCTCCGTGCTAATACAGAAATTAGAAATTAGATATTTCTCTTTCCATCTTACATTGATGAATAATGGCTTCTTTACATTGTTGCCATGAATCTATTGTCGTCTTTTTCCAATTCCTGGCAATAGACAATTTAAAAGCCATCAATGCGTGAATTAAGAAACATTTCTCATCTTTTGCTAGTTGTGGTTATTTTAGATGTAACAGTACCATTTCTGGTACCCATTTTTGTATAATGCCCAATATTTTATTAATTTCAACTAAAAAACAATCCCATGCTCTCCTTAGAGGTATACAGTTCCACCATATATGTATTTCATCTGCGTCTTCTGCACCACATCTCCAACACCCCAGACTTTCTGAATTTGAAAACTTTTGTGTCTTTGCTGGTGTCATACCATCTATTTAGTAATTTGTAATGTGCCTCCATAACGTTTAAACAATGCACTGTGGAGTATATCGACTGAAGGGCCATATTCCAATCTCTTAGATCAATTTTAATTTTCAGATCCCTTTCCCACTTAGTCTTACAGTTAAAATGAAATAAAGCATTACATGGAAAAGGTTAACACAAGTTACAGATGTTTTATTTGGCAGTAGTAAAATTTCAGGAGAAGTGACATTTCCACTTTAAAGGTACTGCCAAAATATATACTGTACATATTTTTTTAAAACAACAATATTTAGTAGATATATCCACAATGAAAACATTGCATGCATTAAATTAGTTTTAATATATATCTTAAAACAGCTTGCAAAAGTTGCAGATCTCTTGTCTGCAGCCTTTTCAAGCCCCCCCCTTTCTATCCCTGCCCAGACTTTGTGCAGCTGTCCAATCACAGACTTCCCAATGCAGCTCTATCATAGTCTTTCCAAGGCATCAGTTATCGTGTAAACATGACTGCTGACCCATTACCATCCCACCGTTGCCCCAAATAAAACACTGGACACCTTTTAAGTGGATAAGGGCAACGGCCACAGCTTTATTAAACAGTAAAAAACTTAATTCCTAATTCCTGCCAGCTGTTGGGTAAGGACCCAACAGGCAGTTCTCCTTCTTTGTTCGCCAAGAGCCCAATCCAGCCGTCGCTAGCCATCAGCCTTGCGACGACTGTCGTCTCCCCAAGGTGACCTTGCGTCATACTCCTTTCCTTTTCGCTTCCGCTGTCCAGGGAAAACCGCCTGCTGTGACAATGAGAGAAAACAAAACACGAAACCACCAACACACCACAACACCAAACAGGGAGGGAGGGTGGGAAATTAAACCAGGGTGACTGACTATCTCCTTCTGACTGGTAAGTCTCCTCCCTTGCTTCCCCTTTATGAATCCTTCCATCTTTGCAACATTGTTGCTACCATTGTACCATCCCACTATCCTGGGCAGCAGTCATGCTCCCCCTTCCCTATTTGTCCAGGGGGACACTTGACTGCTGACCCATTACCATCCCACCGTTGCCCCAAATAAAACACTGGACACCTTTTAAGTGGATAAGGGCAACGGCCACAGCTTTATTAAACAGTAAAAAACTTAATTCCTAATTCCTGCCAGCTGTTGGGTAAGGACCCAACAGGCAGTTCTCCTTCTTTGTTCGCCAAGAGCCCAATCCAGCCGTCGCTAGCCATCAGCCTTGCGACGACTGTCGTCTCCCCAAGGTGACCTTGCGTCATACTCCTTTCCTTTTCGCTTCCGCTGTCCAGGGAAAACCGCCACCGCGAAGCCGACCTGCCGCAGCCTGATCTGCGCCGGCTTCGCGCCCCCCCGCAGACAGCGCCAATTCAATGCCTGACTGCAGCCCCACATTAAAGATGTCAAGCCCAATGGGGGTTAAATGAACTCCATCCTGACGCATCACATCCGAATTATTCCCTTCCAATTCAAAGTGTCGAACCACTATTCCACCCAAGCTACGTACAAAACGCGAAATAGCTACATTAATCTTACGCCTACAGCGTTCCAACGCCTTCCCATAACCTCCCACCTTCCACACCGGGCGGGGCACTATCTCTGACCAGATTAATGTCAAGTCACGAAAAAGCGCAAAACAGCGCGCTAGATCATGACGCATGTCGTGAATGAGATCCACCGACCTCCGTCGGCCAACGTCATTCCCGCCCGCATGCACTATCAACGTCACTGGTCCCGTGACGCAGCGACTCAGCTGCTCGCACTCCCCGTACACCTGATCCCAACGTAACCCCCTCAATCCCCGCCAACGTACCCGAACTTCCTGAGACGGGAACCCCAAATTACGACCATGCGATCTGTCCTCCGCCCTCCTAGCCGCCCAGTAAATATACGAATGCCCCAGGATCCACACATAACGAGGAACTTGGCCTACAAAACAAAGAATAACGGTTAACTCACATGTCTACAGAGGCATACCATCACAGCAAATGAGGGCGCACGTAAAGCTGGAACCGTCCTGACTCCCAGCGCCCCAGGCGCATTAGTGCCTCCTTCGGGAAACCCAGCTCGCTCGCCTGCGTCGCCGCTCCTATTCTAAAGGAATGTGAGGAATACCACCTGGGGTCCCCACCCAACCTGACAATGCAACTCCGCAAGAGGCTCGCAAATTGGAAACGGCTCAGTGAAGATCCATTAAGATGGACCAGCAATGAGCCCTCCGCGCCACCCCTGGCGCCCAGATAGGCTTGCAACAAGTACCCCGGACAAAATACACCCCCAGTAAGCTCGATACGTACCCTCGCTCCCAGGCCTGCCTGGTCCGTCTTAGACCGCCGAATCACCAGAGTCACGCACTCCGGCGTCACTGAGACGTCGGAAAGCTTCAACGCTGACACCGAGTTCGCCCTGGGGGCTACCAGCTCACCGATCCGCAGCGCCCCAAAGAAGCACAAAGAAAATGCCACCCTAAATAACAGTACCTCGTATGTAGAGGTGTGTGTCTGCATGTGTATCTGTTTGTCTGCATGTGTTTGTGTGTGTGTGTGTAATGGGGCGGTAACATGTAGGGGGCGGGGACGTATGGGGTGGGGAGTAAATGTAGAGAGGGGCAATTTTTGCGAAGGGGTCCCGTGGTTTCTAGTTACGCCTCTGCCAGCAGTCAAACATCAACAGACTGAACTTTATTATTATTATTATTTTTACATTGCATGAGAACACTTACAGAGCAATTTACTAATGTTTGAATGGCACCAAACTGAATTGGCCATTCAGAGCTGTCCGGGGATATTCGGGTATATTCGGACTGCGAAATTCCAGACATTGTTCACAGTGTTTAACAACATCTGCATTTCGCTGTTCAGAATGGGCCTAAATATGGACTGGATTTCATCCAACCGAATACCGACAGACAGCAAAAATGCTGGCCAAACGCTCAAATCCAAGACCTGATTTAAAAAAAACAAAAACAACAACAACTCTGAACTATATAACCCTTGGAAGCAAGAGGGTTAATTATGTGGCGGCTGGCCAATAACCTACGGCAGCATTTTATTCATGTTCTTGCTAATTAGTTAAGATTAGTTAGATAAATAAATAAATAAATGACTAAAAGCCCTAATAAGAGCCCCATAATAAAATAAGGGAGGTTTTAAACCTCCCTATGCCCCCACATGCCATGAGGCAGATGGAGCATGTCTACTAAATGTTTAAACAGTAAATGGACAGCCATTGCTGAAATAAATAACGGGTCATTTTAACCCCCAGTACCCCAACAGTGGGCATCAGGTGAGGGACTTTGAGTTAATAATACAGGGATTAACACTTAACAATTTGACTTTTTTTTCTACAAATCATTCCATTCTTTCTTTAAACAAAACAATTCGAATACATCTGTTCAAAGCTGATACATTTGTGCAGAATCTGCAATGCAATAGATGCACATCACATCACACAATTAATGTCATTTACACACTGTATACACATACTGCATTATAGTACATTTTCTCTCGGGTATGCCAATTCATCCACAGATCTTTATAAACAAGTCCTTACAGCAGATGTAAGATTAAGGATGTTTGGGGATAAAACGATCACAGAACTACAACCCAAACGTCAGAAACCAATCAATAGCTATTTATTTTTTATTTTCCTTGATATATGTGTATGTTTCTTTTAGCTTTTAATCAGGGACGTTTTAGCCGCGAGGCAAACAATGCATTTGCCTTGGGTGGCATTTTCCAGGGGGCAGCAAAAAAAGCCACCCCCAAATGCCCAGGGCAAATGCCTTGTTAGCCTTGCGGCTAACTGACATGCTGGGCTGGGCGGGCGGCGTTGGCAGGAGGCTGGCAAGGGAGCTCTTCCCCTGAGCTGTCTGCTCAGCTCCCTCTCACGCCAGAGTGAGGCTGGGAGCTAGAATATGACGTCATATTCCGGCTCCCAGCCTCACTCTGCGGCACGCGAGGGAGCTGAGCAGACAGCTCAGAGGAAGTGCTCCCTCGCCAGCCGCCAGCCCGGCAACCACTGGACCCCCAGGGAAATAGAGAAGCCCTTCCCCCCCCAGCACTCCCAAAGGTAAGGAGGCTGGGGGGGGGGGGTTTAAAAAAAATGTGTTAATGTGAGTGAGTGTGAGTGTGTCTGTTAGTGTGTGTCTGTTAGTGAGTGTCTGACTTTGTGTGTGTCTGACTGTTAGTGTGAGTGTGTGTGTGTGTGTGTCTGCTAGTGAGTGTGTGTTTCAGCGAGTGTGTGTGTCTGCTAGTGAGTGAGTGTGTTTGTTTGTGTGTGTGTGTTTGCCTGTGAGTGTGTGTGTCAGTGAGTGTGTGCCTGCTAGTGTGTGTCTGCTAGTGAGTGAGTGAGTGTGTGTGTCAGTGCGTATGTGTTTCTGTTAGCTAGTGTATGCGTATCTGTCAGTGAATGTGTGTGTGTGTTTAGAAGGTGGGGCGGGGGGAAGGGATGGG
Source organism: Pelobates cultripes (assembly GCA_933207985.1). Classification (NCBI taxonomy): domain Eukaryota; kingdom Metazoa; phylum Chordata; class Amphibia; order Anura; family Pelobatidae; genus Pelobates; species Pelobates cultripes. The sequence goes on from OW240914.1 coordinate 29,140,793, forward strand.
TGGGGGTCTAGGCCTAGGGCAGCACAAAACCAGGATACACCACTGCTTTTAATGCTGAATGTTTAGTGTGTATGAAGGATCTCCTATATGCTGAAAAAGTATCTTTGCGAGGTCAGCTTCCTCACCGCTACCAGGCAGGCCCGGACTGGCCATCGGGCATACCGGGCAAATGCCCGGTGGGCCGCGATGGCCATGGGGCCGAGGCCGGCAGGGGATCTCCCCGGCCGGCCCCTGCAGGGCCAGCGCTATCCGCTGTGTGCCTCCATGGGCCGGTGGGGAGATCAAAAATCTCCCTCACCAGCCCAGAGGCACTGTTACAGGCGGCCGCCAGCTGGGGAGGGAGGGAGGCAGGAGAGGACCGGCGGAGCTCTAACCAGCAGCTCCGCCATGTCCTCTTGCAGGATTCTGAGCGTTGCTGCGGTTACCATGGCAACACTCAGATCTCGCGAGAGTGAACTCTAACCCGAAGGTTAGAGTTCACTCTCACCACTGGACCACCAGGGAAGGCAGCACGGCTCCCCTCATGGCACCCCAGGCAGAACGGATCTCCTCCCCCCCTCCCAGGATAAAGGTAAGAAGGGGGGGGGATATAATTTTTTTTTTATTAATAAAAAAAATATATATTTAAATTTAAACAAAAAATACATTCACTCACAAACTCACACACACAGAACC
>OW240914.1:29141567-29190887 GCA_933207985.1 Pelobates cultripes
CCCAGACACACACTGCACCCCTAGACACACACCACACACAGCACCCCCAGACACAGCCCCCAGACACACAGCGCACCCAGACACACACAGTGCACTCAGACACACACAGCAGCCTGACACACACAGCACCCCCAGACACACACAGCGCACCCAGACACACACAGCGCACCCAGACACACACAGCGCACCCAGACACACACACCGCACCCAGACACACACAGCACCCCCCAGACACACACAGCACACCCAGACACACCGCACCCAGACACACACACCGCACCCAGACACACACAGCACCCCCAGACACAGCACCCAAACTCACACTGCACCTCCAGACACACACAGCACCCCCAGACACACACAGCACCCCCAAACACACACAGCACCCAGACACAAACACACACAGCACACTCCCACACATATACAGCACACACACATATATATATATATATAAAATAACCCTCAGTGAGTTAACAGACAAAGAAAATTAGAAACCTAGAATGTGACAGCAGATAAAAACACCCTCACACAGAACTCCTCTTACATACACACACTGCGCCCCTCACACATACAATAAGTCCAAATATATATATATATATATATACATATATACACACACACAAACACACACACACTACAGCACCCCTCACACTGCACCACTACACACATTACGCTCCAGATACACACTAGATCCCTTACCCTATATGCACTCTTAATCCTCTACACACACACATACACACACACTGGGTCCTTTACACAGTAGATCTCCTACACACACACACACTACATTCCTTGTCAGCAAACACATACAACATTCTCTAAACACACCCTCTCTGCAACCCCTACACACACTACGTCACATATATACACACACTTCAGCCCGTATGCACACACTCGCTGCATCCCCTATAAAACTATGCCCCCTATACACACACTCTCTACAGCCCCTTGCCACACATATTACACCACAAACACAAATGAAATTGACCTATTTACACAATACCACACCACACTCTACACACACGCAATCCCACAAGCAGGCTCCAAACATATGCACCATGCACTTTCTTGGCCCTTTTGTCCTCTGGTATCCCACTTGTGGAGACACCAGAGACAATTTAAAAGCAAACACAGCGCAAGCATGTTATTAAATTTGCTTGCGCTGCGCAGAACAAATTCAGGGCCTTTTTCTAATGCCAGAGCTCTTCAGCAGGGCTCTGGGCATTGAACTAACATGCTCACTTTGAGAGGGGGCGTGCTTGTCATTAGTGATGACAAAACACACACTCTCTGGCCCCGCCCCCTTCTTTGGGGGCCGCTCTGATTGAAAAATACCCGGGCCTAATTTTTTTCCCAGTCCGGCCCTGCTACCAGGGGACTCTGGAGCACTTCAGACCCCATCACTGAAGCTTGACTTGGGTCTCTGAGGACAAGACTGCAGCAGTTTTTTTTCTGTCTGGATGTCCTCCCTACCTTTACCACTTCTGTTCCTTTCCCAGTCAGGTACCGATACCTCTGCCTATGCTGCATCCAACTACTGCCTTTACAAAGGCACTTGTGAGTCTCAGGTCTAGCTCTTTTTTAACACGTCCTTGGGATCAGGGAACAGTACAGCCAACCAACATACCCCAAACATCTCTGCTACTACAAGCACCAAACAACCCACACAGGACATACAGTTCCCTATGGAACTAGCACACAATACTTTATTTAATCTCAGGACTAGCCCCTATCCACAGTACATTACATTTATGGTGACACACTCAATCCAATACACGAAGCAAAAACAAATAGGGACTCATACAGGCACTCACATAGCACAATGCAATATTATATAAATGGGTGAGGACGAGAAACACTGACAAAAACCTGCATAAACTGTAATATACAAATCAGGCAGTGCTGTAAATCCTTGCAAGATTGTTACCAACTAACAGGTGGATCTGCATAGTCTCCACAGCCAAATTCACCTTGTTGGTAGATAGCATCAGCAGGACAGGAGAGTACACAAGACATTTAATAATTAACAATAATACACACTCTGCACCCATAATGGACACAGGGGTACATAAACATTAGAAACATCTGGGAAATCACAAGAGGTGCCAAACATACACCAACACTACCAACAGTAGACCCAGTCACACATAACCCCAGCCCAAGGTGGAGCAACTCTGGGGAAAATGAAGGCCAACAGTTTATAAAAATTGCTGCCAGAGAGAAGGGCAGAGTTAATATGGTCACGGCAATGGTGACTACCGACACAGTGTACATGTGTATTTTTTTCTGGATGATAATTTTGCTACATGTCAGATGGTTCTGTTAATGTGTTGAAAAGGCTTCTTTGAGGAGATTGAGGTCTTTTACAGGACCACTATAGGCACCCAGACCATTTCAGCTCAATGAAGTGGTCTTGGTGCCAGGTCCCCCTGGGTTTAACTCTGCAGCTGAAAACATAGCAGTTTAGGAGAAACTGCTATGTTAAACTGCAGGGTTAATCCAGTCTCTAGTGGCTGTCTCCCTGACAGTCACTAGAGGTGCTTCCGCGATTTACACAGAGTAAATCGCACTTATCTGATGCTGGACGTCCTCACGGAGTCCAGCATCAAATAAGAACCCCATAGGAAAGCATTGAGGGGTTAACACGATGAGTAGAGGGGTTTCCACCACCAGACGGCGTCCTTCTCCCGAGTGTGAGGGGTGTTATGGCATTCCAGGTAGTCTTCCAAGTATAGAAGCTCTTACAAGAGCTAGTAGTGATAGCTTTATAGCAGTTTTCCCCAATAAGAGACAAGACTCTAGATTGAGGGCGAAGAAGGTGTGCTTTAATGGTAGCCAGATCGGCCTTTTATGCAAGTCTCCAGCCAAGGGATACAACCAGGTGGACCTTGGTGGGGACAGTGATACAAAATTGTCAACCAATCATAACAGTGTTGTACAGTGTGACACTCCCATACAGGACATACAATCCCTCCCCTCTACCTAGGAGGTAATTGAGTCAACTGCTGTCTTTAACTCAGTTAAGTCCATGTGAAAAATATCAAAATTTTAATACAATCTGAAAATACCCCCAAAACACATAATATCCCCACAAAAAGCATATACCCTCATAGCCCCGATCTGGGGAAACAACATATTCAAAAATCACCCAGATCGGTCCAGGGGTTTAGGATTTGCATGGAGGTCTTCTTTCTGACCGACTGCACACGAGGCTCCTGCCCAGAATAGTTCCATAGAATCAGACTGTGCAGCCGGTCTCCTTCTAGGGTATCATAATAACGTTTATAAGGGAATGAACTGTTTGTGCGTCTGTTCTCCTAGTCTTAGTGGTTCGGGAGGTATTATTCCCCTTTCCATGAGATATATTTCAAAGGTATACAATAAGACGTCAACAACTAAACAGACTGAGCACAAATGCATAAGCAAGGAATATACCTACACTAACACTCATGTTCAATCAACCTATATGTTATCCAAGGACAATGGAGAGACCACATTGTAGTCTGGCAGTTAAGAATTTAAGAACTTAATTATCACACTGAAATTGCTCCATAACATCCCCATAACCTATGACTCCACATAACCTCTATTTATAACGTAACTCCTCCTAAATACTCCATATAACTTCTCCCTATAACTCCTCCTATTACTCCATATAACTTCTCCATATAACTCCTCCTATTACTCCATATAACCTCTCCCTATAACTCCTCCTATTACTCTGTATAACCTCTTTCTATAACTCCTCCTATTACTCCATATAACCTCTCTCTATAACTCCCCCTATTACTCCATATAACCTCTCCCTATAACTCCTCCTATTACTCCATATAACCTCTCTCTATAACTCCTCCTATTACTCCATATAACCTCTCCCTATAACTCCTCCTATTACTCCATATAACCTCTCTCTGTAACTCCTCCTATTACTCCATATAACCTCTCTCTATAACTCCTCCCATTACTCCATATAACCTCTCTCTATAACTCCTCCTATTACTCCATATAACCTCTCCCTATAACTCCTTCTATTACTCCATATAACCTCTCCCTATAACTCCTCCTATTACTCCATATAACCTCTCCCTATAACTCCTCCTATTACTCCATATAGCCTCTCTCTATAACTCCTCATATTACTCAATATAACCTCTCTCTATAACTCCCCCTATTACTCCATATAACCTCTCTATAACTCCTCCTATTACTCCATATAACCTCTCTCTATAACTCCTCCTATTACTCCATATAACCTCTCCCTATAACTCCTCCTATTACTCCATATAACCTCTCCCTATAACTCCTCCTATTACTCCATATAACCTCTCTCTATAACCCCTCCTATTACTCCATATAACCTCTCCCTATAACTCCTCCTATTACTCCATATAGCCTCTCTCTATAACTCTTCCTATTACTCCATATAACCTCTCTCTATAACTCCTCCTATTATTCCATATATCTCCACCTATTACTTCATATAAACTCTCACTATAACTCCTCTTATTACTCCATATAACCTCTCTCTATAACTCCTCCAATTACTTCATATACTCTCCCTGTAACTCCACCTATTACTCCATATAACCTCTCCCTATAACTCCTCCTATTACTCCATATAACCTCTCCATTTAACATTTCCTATTACTCCATATCACCAATCCCTATAACTCCTCAAATTACTCCATGTAACCTCTTTTTTATAATTCCTCCTATTAATCTATATATCTCCATATTACGCCACCTATTACTCCATATAACCTCTCTCTATAACCCCTCCTATTACTCCATATAACCTCTCCCTATAACTCCTCCTATTATTCCATATAACCTCTCCCTATAACTCCTCCTATTACTCCATATAACCTCTCTCTATAACTCCTCCTATTACTCCATATAACCTCTCCCTATAACTCCTCCTATTACTCCATATAACCTCTCCCTATAACTCCTCCTATTACTCTATATAACCTCTCTCTATAACTCCTCCTATTACTCCATATAACCTCTCCCTATAACTCCTCCTATTACTCCATATAACCTCTCTCTATAACTCCTCCTATTACTCCATATAACCTCTCCCTATATCTCCTCCTATTACCCCATATAACCTCTCCCTATAACTGCTCCTATTACCCCATATAACCTCTCTATAACTCCTCCTATTACTCCATATAACATCTCCCTATAACTCCTCCTATTACTCCATATAACCTCTCTCTATAACTCCTCCTATTACTGCATATAACCTCTCCCTATAAATCCTCCTATTATTCCATATAACCTCTCCCTATAACTCCTCCTATTACTCCATATAACCTCTCCCTATAACTCCTCCTATTACTCCATATAAACTCTCCCTATAACTCCTCCTATTACTCCATATAGCCTCTCTCTATAACTCTTCCTATTACTCCATATAACCTCTCTCTATAACTCCTCCTATTACTCCATATAACCTCTCTCTATAACTCCTCCTATTATTCCATATATCTCCACCTATTACTTCATATAAACTCTCACTATAACTCCTCTTATTACTCCATATAACCTCTCTCTATAACTCCTCCAATTACTTCATATACTCTCCCTGTAACTCCACCTATTACTCCATATAACCTCTCCCTATAACTCCTCCTATTACTCCATATAACCTCTCCATTTAACATTTCCTATTACTCCATATCACCAATCCCTATAACTCCTCAAATTACTCCATGTAACCTCTTTTTTATAATTCCTCCTATTAATCTATATATCTCCATATTACGCCACCTATTACTTCATATAAACTCTCGCTGTAACTCCTCCTATTACTCCATATAACCTCTCCATTAAACGTCTCCTATTACTCCATATAGCCTCTCCCTATAACTCCTCATATTACTCCATGTAACCTCTCTCTATAATTCCTGCTATTAATCCATATATAGCTCCTCCTATTACTGCAGATAACCTCTCTCTACAACACTCACTATTACTCTATACAAGTTCTCGGTATAACTCCTCATGTTACTCTATAAAATCTCTTCTTGAAACCTCTGCTATTACTCTGTATAACTTGTCCCTATAGCTGCTCCTATTATGCAAAACAACCTCTCTCTATGATTTATATTACTCTAAATAACCTATCTCTATAACTCCTCCTATTACTCCATATAACCTTTCCCTATAACTCCTCATATTACTCCATAAAGCCTCGCTCTATACCTTCTCCTATTACTCCATATATCTCCATATAACTCCTCCTATTACTCCATATAACCTCGCCCTATTACTCCTCCTATTACTCCATATAACCTCTCCCTATAACTCCTCTTATTACTCCACATAAGATCTCGCTATAACTCCTTCTATTATTCCATATGACCTCTTCTTATAACGTTGTCTTATAACACTTACCTATATAACACTTACTTATGCACACCTTTTGTTATGTATTTTCCCAGTAAACGCTCCACAATTCCAGTCTATAAAAAACATGCTTTCTACAGTTGATAAACAGCCTCGCATTTTATAATAACATTTTAAATTCTGTTTTTCAATTGTGTTTATTGAACAATGTACACTGGCACCAGAAGTCCTCGTACTGCTCCACCAGTAGTCTTCAACTGGAGTTGTAGACTACTGGTGGAGGCAAGAACACTTCACACAATTTCCCCAGAAATTGTAGCTTTTCTAGTTAAAGGACCACTATAGGCGCCCAGACCACTTCAGCTTAATGAAGTGGTCTGGGTGCCTGGTCCAGCTAGGTTTAACCCTTTTTTCTATAAACATAGCAGTTTCAGAGAAACTGCTATGTTTATGTTAGGGTTAATCCAGCCTCTAGTGACTGTCTCATTGACAGCCGCTAGAGGGCTTCCGCGTTTCTCACTGTGAAAATCATAGTGAGAAGACGCCAGCTTCCGTAGGAGTGTATTATATTTTTATATACTCACCTCTACCTCCTACTTATGCTCCTTGGATCCGGTTGTGGGTAGTGTCAGCCTGCCAAATTTGACACACATACCTTTTATACTTAGAGCCAGTTATTAACCACTTTAGGACACATGACATGTGTGACATGTCATGATTCCCTTTTATTTCAGAAGTTTGGTCCTTAAGGGGTTACAAGGCTCTCTAGTAGGTGAGCACTGATTACTGTTTTATATTGTGCACCAATGTTTTAAGTCTAATCTGCACCCAGAGTCTTTTCTGCTCTTTTTGGGAGATAAACTACTTGCTGGAAAAAGAGGAACAAAGTTCACCATTTAGGTGCTGTTGCCTACTTTAAAGGCACAGAGGCAGAAGTGTTTAGAGCCTGTATCTCCATAAAAGGCTCTATAAAATGTGAGTTTGTTTCTATTCAATGTATTTTACCCAATTATAATTGATACCAAACAACATTACCCTATATACTTTTTTCTCTGTTTATTTTACATGAATATCCCCTGTTTGTTGTGAGGGGTAAGTGTACAGTGTATAGTTTACTTTTTCTTATATGACACTCAAAGCGTTGCACTATTTACTGAATAGTGAGAAGGTCTTTTTGTACCCACTCACTGTTTAAGTATTTGTTTGCTTTGGTGTCTATCTATTATAGTGGGTTTTTGGAGTACTGAGTGCATATAGCAGATGAACTAAAAAACTTTCTATCTTATATCACAAAGCGCCATTGGTTTACCACACCTTATTTGTGTTTGTTCTATTAACAGTTACTCCGCCCACTCCTGTTGTAGACTACTGGTGGAGGCAAGAACACTTCACACAATTTCCTCAGAAATTGTAGCTTTTCTAGTTTCATTTGTTCTGGTGAGTATAATCATCCCCCTCAAGGTTTTTGCTGTAAACCCTGTCTTTTCAGAGAAAATGCAGCGTTTACATTACAAAATAGTGATAAATCCACTGGTCACTCCTCAGATGGCTGCTAGAGGTGCTTCCTGGGGCAGTGCTGCACAGTGAGTCTCCACCCTCTGCATGCAGACACTGAACTTTCCTCATAGAGATGCATTGATTCAATTCAACTCTATGATGAGATGTTGATTGGCCAGGGCTGTGTTTGATGTTGCTGGCTCTGCCCCTGACAGTCTCAGCCAATCCTATGGAAAGCACTGTGATTGGCTCAGACCACCAACTCTGATGATGTCAGCAGACAGCAGGCAGGTCAGAGGCAGATTTTACTATATTTAGGGAAGCAAGATGGTGGTTTTAACACTATAGGGTCAGAAATACATGTTTGTGTTCCTGACCCTATAGTGTTCCTTTAAAGGGTAGTTGCTAATGTTTTGGTGCCAGTTACTACCGGACACGTTCAGAGGTTTTGTGGAGTCCATGCCACCAGACATCAGAGCTGTTTTGGCAGCACAAGGTAGACCTACACAATATTAGGCAGATGGTTTTAATGTTGTGGCTGAGCAGAGTATATCTTGATGGTAGATTTCAGAGAGATCAAACAAATTATTACAGCCAACTCAATTCTTTTCTTTCCCTGGATATGCTATTTAGAATGGACACAAAGAATCATATTGACCTCAACGGACAAATAAATAAAACAGATATTTTAAGAATAGTTAGAAGACACTGTTTCAAACATAAAACCAGCCACACAATATACATGATTTTATCTGCAACTTGGCTACCAGACAAGAAATACTTTTGGGTATTTATTTTAACCGTCAGTGCGTCATATGAATGTCTGTATCCATTTAAAGAGGCTTGTGAATTGACTAATGACTTTGTTCCTTGGATATATTGCTAATTCAAGTGTCATTTCCAATACAGGAGTACACTTTAAGTGAATAACGCCTCCTGGGTTGACTTCTCCTCTCTTTAAAGCAATACTTTGTGAATGGCCACCTTTATCATGGGCAACCTTATAAAAATATATAAAATATATATATATATAAAAATATCTTGTATCCTCCCACTACCATAAGAGCCCTCTGCTGTGTTTATGTGTTTCCTGGTTGTGCTAACCACCTTAAGATGCAGAGATAACATCCTCAGACTTTCTTTGTGCTTTACAGAGGTGCTGCTGTTAATTATTGTATTCTACTCAACACTAATGTCCAATTGTGTAAAAACTTCAATGGAATGATGGTGCGATAAGTACCTGAGCATCGGCTTACCTGGAGTGATTAAATCATTATCTAATAGTTTAACACCAAAGTCATTAATCTGGCACCCATCAGCTCTGCTCCTTCACTTCCGTTTCCATCTGAGCTCCTCATTCACAAAACAGAGTGAAAAATGTATGTACCTCGCACTGGAATGAAAGTGAAGGGGCATAGTTGACTGGAATGTCCCTTTAATGCATTTTTTTTTTACACTGAATTCCTGCTAAGGCCTACACTGGGAGAAGCCATCATTGATGACTAGTTTGGTTTACGGACAGATTTCTTTTTAACATTCATATAAAGAAAGTACACACAAATAATTTTTTTAGTACACACAAAGAAGTCTTGGTGATATAGCCATGGATTTTCTAAGAGAGCACACGAACCAGCCATTACATTATCAGTGAAGGATTGTTCAAGTAACATGTTAAATATTGAGTACTGGTTCTATATTGTAACAGGCTGTACACAGAATGTATTGGGTGGGCGTAGTAATCCAATTTTTTTGTAATGGACCACTGGGTAAACATATCATTGTAAAAACAAATAAATTAGTTTTATTTTAATATAACTCATAAGTAGGTGGGTATTATACATTGTACACATATGATTGTTCATACAGCAGTATTGCATGGAAGTCATTGGGTTCTCAAAAAGTGAGGGGTTAAATGATGAGCAGATGATTGGAAGAGATCAAAGAATGCATACAGATATTGAAGGAACTTAAAGATGTAGCAGTATTCATATAACCTGACATTGATTGGAGTGTGTGTAAGACATGTTATTATAACGTGAGTACGTGTATTTGTAGCTAATGCTGAACATCCAACAAGTAGGCCATTGGGTATAATATGTAATGTACAGTCAATGTAGAGGATCAGAGCACATATAGGTTTGCTTATGGAGGGAAACAAGTAAAATGGGGTTTGTTGTGGTGCACAATAAATATAATGCATTTAGTGGGAAGGTAATTATAGGACAATACATACAATGTATGCATAGTTATACTATACACAACATAATCTATATCAAGGGAATATTTTCACTTTGGCATCTGGTGGGAGGTATGAGGTCTGACATTCACAGCATCACAAATAAATAGCATACGCATAGATCTCCCACCATATATATATTATAAATATGTATATATATATTATATATATATATGTATATCTTTTTTTTTTCTCATCAAACACTATATACAGAAGGACATGCGAAGGGTCACAGCATAATACAGAAGACATGCCCCTGGAAGGAGGTGGGGGACGTACAGTACAAAGGACAGGAGCAAACACAAGATGTAGTGAGGAATCACAATTATGCATGTGTAAAACTGTTTATGTGTCTAAATATATATCTCGCTGAGAGCACTTGAGTGACAGTGTGTGGGTTCATGGGGATGTCTGTGTTGTGATGTGAATAGTCTCACAGATTATTACATCTCCTATGCATGGTTGCAGTCTGGAGGAAATGTGCAGCAAATTCAAGATTGCAACACAATTATATCACAGTTTTCTGCTGTTTTTTGTTTTTGTAGAACTGAGGATTGTGGTTTGCAATGGCATAGTGATGTCACAGTGGTGTCACAGCTCGCTACAGCGCTCTTGCTTGCTATAATGGTCAAACTGATTCTTCCACCGCATCATGTAGGCACTCCAGCGGTGAAATTCTACCTTCCACTGTCGCTCTGCTTCATCAATATTATCTGAAAAAGAAGAAAAGAGAAAAGGACAGGGGGAAGAAAAACAGAGAGGGATCAAGGAAGAGAGAATAAAGAAAAGGTGTGAGGTAAGAGCAACAAAAAGTACAGGAAAAATAGAATGAAATTGGGACAAAAAAAGCAGGTGTAGAGTAGACGGGCAGTAAAAGATAGGTAAGGGAGGAGAAAGTGTGCATCAGTCGTGAAATATTTGACTTCCTCGCCATATGGTATTTCAGAGTAACACCTACCACAAATCAAGGGTTAGTTTGTTAGACCTTATAACTGGGGGTATTTGATTGGTTGGGTGTTTTTGGAGATACATTTGGAGAAGGTGAAGGACACAATGGATTTATGGTTTGTTTGACTGAGGACTGGGGACAACAGCTGATGGCATTAATAACACCAGGACCTAGAGGGTTAGATTGAATTGAGTAAAATAAACTGAAGCAAGTAAAGTTTAGATTGAATTTTGAAGGCCTATGGACAAAGGTAAACCATGTGTCACAATGCAGTCATGGTGTGTAAAGGTGGAGAAAGAGTTTGGGTTTAGTTGTTCTGTCTGAAAGGTTAGTACTAATGATGAAATAAAAAAATTGATAAGCGAATAATTGAAGATGGTGGTGGAGATACTCGAAGACGGCAAGCACCACCAAGTGCTGATGAGAAGTAAAACAAACACATAAAGATGTGATGGGATGAATATAAATAAATACAATTAATAGAGAAAATGAATTGAGTTATATAGGAAGAAATCAAGCAGAAATAAATTGCACAAATAGAAAGGCCAGAGTTAGAATAAAATGAAATGTTTATTGATTGTGACAAGCTATGAATAATGTGAGAACAGGTGTGATCAGAACGAAATATGAAAAACAGATAGAAGAAAGACAAGATGAAATATGTTTTCTGCCCAGTATCTGTGCATGTTAGAGGACAGGTGTCCAAAGAATTGTCAATATTGTGTTGTTGGCACAGTGTTAGCAGGTTTTTTTCCGATCAGAACCAAGGTATCAAAATTTGTGCTTTTGACAGAATTGCACACAGTGTGAGCAGTGACACAAGGGGGCTGTTTCGGGAACCGTTCGAGTAGGGCTCTCTGGTCACTACAAGGAAGAGAGTCATTAGACATATTCTAGGGCAGATATCAAACAACACATTTATTTTGTAGATTTTTTAAAACCATTCCCTTTAATGGATGTATGATATCTATATCTCAGACAGAAAAAGGCATAGTCAGCACCTAGAACATCTGTTACCATGGATTAACTAAGAAACAGATGGCCTCAGCTAGCTATGCCATAGATCTGGCCCTTAGTGGATCACACCAGATGTATATATTTTATGCAAATAGTTAAGTAAGGATTGGACAAACTTGGGTATATTCAGTGGGTTAATGCAGGGGTTGATTAGTGGTCAGACTATTGAACAATCATTCTAGTGCTCTTGGTAAATGCAAGTAAGTTTGGATTAAAAGCAAAGTTAAAGTTTGGATATTTAGAGATCAAGTGAAAGCAGCACAAATATTTAGAAATCACAGGCTAGAAATTGAGAAAACAGTTCGAGAGTTTGAAGATCAGATTTAAAAGATTTAAAGGTCAGAGAACAAAAGGTCAACAGTTAACATTGGTAAATAACATGCTAGTTGGTTAGTGGTCAGAAACCAGATCAGCAGTCCGTCAGTCTGATTTTCAGGCATGTGGATACGACAGTCAAAAACGTTTGTTGGCAAATAGTCGAAACATAAAAATATGATATTAGGTATAAGATGTCTAAGTTTAGATGTATATCTATACACGATAGCTTGGTTTGAATTTAAAAGAGGTCAGGGAGAGTTTCTGGTACCTGTGATGTTGAGCAGTTTGGGCAGGAAACGGTTCCAGAAGATACACGTCTGGACTCTGATTCCCTGCAGGTTCTTCGCAGGCTTGTTATTGAGTGCTATGTACCTCTGCTCTGTCCCAGTGTACAGAGGCCAACGTTGTAGACGGACATCACTACCTTCATTTGGGTCACTGTTGGGAAAGGATTATTGTAAGATAAAATATATTATGTAAACGCTCCTCAAAACACCTCTTTAAAAATGTAAAACATACTACAGAAACTTTTATAATATTCACCCAATTCTAGATATTTTAATAAACTCTATGTAAAACCATCTGCTTAATCAATACCCTCTCCTACCAGTTACCATTATTCAGCTCTCTCTCAAAAAAATAACCCTTTCCCCTTTATATGCCTATTTCCTCACCCGGTCCTTGCAAAGTTAGCCCAGTATCGCATAATCTTCCGGCTTAACTCTGCTTCTTCTGGGGTATAGTTCAGACTGACATCCAGAGGAAGACCAAAGACAAACTCAATCTCATATCCATGTGGTACACCCATCCACTGTGGCCAGGCTAAGTTGGATGCCCTGTGGTCAAAGAAGTAGGCATACACCCTGTTTCCAAACTCTGATGCTTTTCCAGCAAAGTGAGTCACAGGACAAATTACGTTTTGATCTCCCACCAAATCATCCATTGCCTCCCGGTTCTTAACACCAGCATGTTCATCTGCCCAGTCTGTGTATTGCATTACCACTGCCTCTAGTGCAATGTCATTAGCCATTGGAACACTCATCTTAACACCTCCTAAAAAGTCTTCTCTTGTAAGTAGGCTCTCATTGTTCTTGCTGAATCCTGGTGCTCCATAGAGCAGGAAATAAGAACCCTCATTCTGGTTAACTCCTACAATCAGTGGACATGACTTAAACCTCCCCATGCTCATCAAGGTATCAGGAGGCTCAGGAAAGAAGTCTCCATCAGGCACAGGTACAAATGCAAAGCGGAAGATGCTGGGGGCTGGCATCACAGAGAACTCATGATCAATCAACATCTGTGGTGATTTTGTTCTCATGCAATTCAGCAGTTCAGTGTCATTTCCAAGTCTGCAGTCCAACAACTTGCCCAATAATTCTGCTCGTCTTCGACCTTCTTGTGCTGTTATAGTTGCCCAAGGTGTGTTTGGAGAGCCACTTTGAAGAATAGCTTTGGAGAACAGAGGGTGGCTGCCAGGTGAAAGAACATGCATGCCCACTGATGCACCACCAGCACTTTCCCCAAAAATGGTGACTGTTCTGGGGTCACCACCAAAGAATGCTATATTATCTTGAACCCACTGCAGTGCCAGACGCTGGTCAAACAGGCCCATGTTCCCTGGAGCATCAGGGCTGCCTGGTGTCAATGTCAGAAACCCAAAGGCTCCTACTCGATAGTTCATGGAGACTACCAAAACATTTTCGGCATGACTCATATACCGTCCATCATAGACATCCAGAGAGGAGGATCCACTATAGAAGCCACCACCATAGATCCAAACCATGACTGTTGCATTGGTAGGGCGTGGATGAGGGACCCAGACATTTAAGTATAGGCAGTCTTCATTCATGGGACGATTAGGGTTCCACATTTCCATGCCAGGAAAGCCAGGATATAGTGTGTCAAAATACTGATAGCAGGCATTCGGGTAGGAGGTTGCATCCCATACATCTCCCCATGGCTTCTTGGGCTCTGATCGTCTGAAACGCAATTTGTCCACTGGAGGCTCAGCGAAGGGTATGCCTAGAAAAGCACTGACATAACCCGAGAGTACTGGAAGCCGGACACCACGTACTTTACCAGAACGAGTAGTGACCAGAAGATCAGAATCACTTTGGGCAAGGGCTTGAGACAGGAGGAGAATAAGAGACAGGGTGCAGAGACACAGTGGGGTGAGGGGCAAGAGTGGCATAGCTGGTTCTCCTTGAGATTACCTAATGGACAAAGCAAAAAATGTGAGAGATGAAGAATTGTTATTTCAACAGAAATAGTGAGGTACATAGAAATCAGTACATTTATTTGCATTTTACATAAAATACAGTAATAAATGAAAAGCACATTTAAAACATGTATTGCCTTGTAAGTTGTATTGCTGCGCTAGGTACTGGGTATGGACATGGCATTTAAAAGGTTTTATATATTAAGATAGGCATTTACAGGTAAGACTTTCACACCTTTATTTTAATACTTTGGAATAGAAAAGGGAGATAATTTAAAGGACAGAAACCATAAAGTTGAACGGAAGCAGTAGAAAAATATAAGGCGGGACCCTGGTGTAACTGAAGAAACAGAGCAGTGTCTCATGTTGGTGTCTTCAATTATTTATTAGTCTTAGATATTATGGATAGGATGTAGAGTTGGACAATTAGAGCGTCACTAACAGGGGTTAGATTTAAGCTTTAGGTTATTGTTAAAAAAACACAAGGTTAGTATTTAAAGGTTAGGATTTAGATTCATTCATTCTGCCTCTCATTCATTATCCCTTTCTCCCATATAATCCACCGTCTTTCTCAAACATCTTCCACAATCCACCAAGGACCCCTGGTTCTAACTGTATGACAGCAAAGTAATACGTTTTTCTCACAAAGATGAGAATTATTTTCATCTAAGCAAACTACAGTAAAAAATATTTGCAAACTATCAATAAGAGATCTGACAATTTTTCTGTATGGAATGTCATCATAATTATAAACCCTCTTATTGATAATTGATTAAAAAACACAATTAAATGCATGTGAATCCAGCAGCCAAACAGAACCCCAGATATGCAATGCTAAACTACTTAGCATTCCCACCATCCCTCTGTACAAGTGCACATGAAATTAAATATTTGAACTGCCTAAAGTTGACAGAATCCCTTGTATATGACCAAAGGACATAACATTAGCTATAAATGTTTTACACTTTTTTTTTGTTTCATACTAAGCAGATTTAAGGAATTCTCAAAAGGCCTTTTTTTTTTACTTGCTGTGTGATTAATTCTTATGGTAGATCCTACTAAATTGCAATTTAAATTGCTGTCACAATTTCTGTGTCTACGTAATTTTTTTTCTAAGACTTCTACTATGTAAAAAACAACAACAGAGCTTGTGTGTGGCCGGGAAAGGGGTGGGGGAGTTCTGACAGGATAAATGTAAAAATCTAGTGTATGTTGGTGTGGAACTGACAGCTCGCATCGCAACTCCTTCCGATTGTGCCTCTCCCTTTCCAAACACTGTCAGTCATTTTCTCTCTGTCCCATTTTCCTTCATTCTCCCCTTTAACAAATTTTCTTTTTTTTTAATTACACTTCCTTCCTCTTTTCTTTCTTTTTTTAATTTATTGTGCACCAGTAGCACATACTTTTTAATATTTTTGTTGGGGTCACTAACACAGTAATGCAGATAGAACAGCTGTGACCTCTCTAAACCAGAGACAAGCTACAAAAGTGTCAGAGAAGGTTACAGCAGAAATGAGGCATTGTGGGTTGGAGAATGTACGGACGGACGTCTCTTATCGTAGCTTCTGTACCCTAGCACGGGTGGGGTTACTTCTTATCAATAACTAGCAGTGTTCACTGACTCCAGAACTGACAAGAAACTGAACTCTTGGCCCAACTTTTCCTAGTTCTCCTAATTGCCAACGTTCTGATATTTCACAGAATTGAAGAATTTGTAAGCTCTGGTATCTTGAAAGCTCTCATTAAAAATAAGTAGTCTCTCTTGTTTCTAAGCATGTGAATGCGTATAACCTCTAATACGGTTCAAGCTTGTTAACTTGGTAAATTCAGCGTATTTATAATTATAATTTCTCTGTAGGTCTTGATAATTGACAAGGCCTGATGGGTAGCAGGCTATAATTTGCAATCCATGGTAATCTGCACACGAATACTTCTCTGAGCATGGGGCCATTCAAAAATTCTAATATCTCACCCAGCTCTATTATATGTTTCTAGATTCTAAAAATGTGCGATTATTTCATGTGTCAGAGGGCTAACATCATTTGAATACTGCGAATGTATAATATAAATTTATACTTCAGGGGACCAACAGAAATATAACCAGAGGGCATGCAAACGATCTCACCTCAGCCTCAACACCCTGACTAAATCCCGATGAGGGGAGGAAACTAAAATTATTTGACAAGGTTTAGAAATATAGAAATCTTTTGCTTTGATTAATAAATTTTTTTAAAAAGTAAACAATGTGAAATACAGCGATTCAATACTGATTAATATTGCGTTAGAATATTTGGCTAATGAATCCTCACTTTGTGCCGACTATATTGGGCTCTAAAAAAAAAAAAAAAAAGCTCCAGTCTTTCTTGCCTCTTATGGACCAAAAACATGGCACGCATGATGTGCTATAAAGGGATGTACTTTAACCCTTGGTCCATGAGGAATTGTAGAAGAAGAGACTTGGCTGCACATAAAAATAATCGAGATTCCTTCATTCTGTGGTTGAGGAGCCATAAACGATGTGCAACTTGACAATGCAATGAAATCCAAACTAATTTAACAAATGTAGCATGAATACCCAGTGGTATTTCTGAATGCTACATTGTGATTTAGATAGCGATAATTTAGTCAATTACATTCTCGATATATGACGCTGGGCCATTTAAATAATCTTGAAATGCTGACAATTCTAAGTGAATTGAAAGTGACAGCTGACTTGGAAAATGTTTCCAATTCAGCGATTTTTGGATTGAAATTCCTGAGAATTTTCACTTGTGTATAACTCTGCAAGACTTTGGAGAAGGTACCACCACTGTCTAGCCCAGTGCTTTCCAAACGAGGCCTCAAGGCACCTCTGCCAGTCCAGGATTTAGGCATTAGTTGTGTCTAAGGTGTTTTTAGAAAAATAAAAAAAAACACCTTGGAAACTGGGTAATTCCTAAATCCTGGATTGGTTGCCTTGAGGACTGGTTTGCGAACCTCTGGTCTAGCGACAAAATATTCCTTGGGTACTGTACTACTCAGTTGGGCCTGGCACATCCTGGACCAAGAAATTGTGGTACTTCATGACCCATCACCAAATTGGTCCAAAGAAGGAGGTGCTTGGTCCTTATAAATACATTTTGGCCAGAGGCTTCTGACTCATTAATCCTTCAGACCATTTCTACATACACCGTGAAGAAAGGCACGGGATGACATCGTTTTAGTTACTACTAATCCTGAGAAACCCCATTAGAGCATTTTCCTGTATCTCTACCAATCATGCTTATGTTTAAGGACAATGTTATACTGGAGATCTAAGGGATCTCAAAACAGTTTTATTACAAGTTTTGTATACTGCAGGATCCAAAGGAAGTAAAAATGCTGATATCTCCAGAAGATCTGACAATTTGAAAATTCAGATAAATTAGAAAACTTACAAGATTCTAATAAAATGCATGTTGCTTTTTAAAATTTCTGATAAATTCTAAATTCGGATACATTTATTATTTCTGATATTCCTCCAGAGTGCGTTCATTTGTAAATTGACATATGCCCTGGGTTCTCAGAATTTGTAAATGCTGGCGGCTTCCAAGGTCTGGATAATATTAAACATCAACATCTCTCCAGGTTTGGATAAATACCCAAGTCTTACATGTCAGATAATATGCTGTCTATAATAGTCCGTGGGCCCTGGCCATCTAATAAATCAAGTATGCCTTCAGTTCAATCAATAAATTGTTTGCAGATACTGTTTTTATATTTACTAGAGATTATATGCAATATATGACATTTCACTGGGTTATACTAATCTGTTTATGCCAACATCAGTTAGTTGCTAATATTTTTCAATATTATTAATCTCCCCAAGCTATTGATGACCGAAAGAAAATAAATAGAAATATCACTTCTGTTATAATAATTTATAAACCGGTCTTAGTCTGCCTCTGACCCAGATTACCCCTTCATCCATTCCTCGTTTCGCTGCCAGTTTCAGCTGGGGTGCTAAACGTAGTGGATATTTGGTGGGGGGGAAACACACTTCCTGCAGCTGTCCATGTCTATTTTTGGCAGAGTCTCAGATACCATTTCAATAAACATGTATATATATATATATATATATTATTTACGCTTCACCGAGTGGAAACACTTACAGGACTATTAACTAAAGTCAGAATTCAAAGTGAATTTCAAATTTAAGCCCAGAGTTGCCGAACATAGCTGTTTAGAGAATTTTCCCAGCTAGTCTATTTTGACCTCACATTTGAAATTTACTTTGAATTCTGGCCTTGGCATATAACCCTGTTAGTGTGTCAGTGCAATCTGTAAGTCTGTTCATCTACACGCTTGATTTCATATCCATTTCTCTACTTTTAGCCTATCGGTATGCAGACACAGATAGAGTCATGCGGTGAAGAATATATGGCTGTGTGATATACATGTGAATATTTGGACATACATTCAGATCTTCAGCATTGACCTTCTTTAAATATATATATATATATACATATATATATATATATATTTAAATTTAATAAAAAATTGAAACATTTATTAAAAAAGAGTAACAAATACAATCAAATAAGATTTTTGTGTATATACATATATATATCCAACACAGAAAAATGTGCAAACAAAATATGCATTATGTATATCTCTAATTAGTATGATAATAAACACAAGACTTGCCAAACAAAAAACAAAGCAAAAGTAAATAATTAACCCTTAACGAGACAGCAATGCAATATATTGTTCCTCGCTGTAGTATACAGAGGGTTAAACGTGGAAGCAAAAGTCTGATACAATGTTTTGGTACACACAGAGACAATATTTTATCTTAGTGTAACAATAAAACAGAGTGATCTGTATATACCACCTATCACTGTCACAGACACACGGTTTCTATGAAAAAAAACACCTGTCGGATACTTACATATGTATGAAAATTACACGCGAGCTGTCAGACAGAGGCACATCCTAATTTAGAATTCACATGCCAAATAGAAGGCGCTGCAGAATGCCTTGTGGATGATAAATATAATGAATGAAATAGCCGGAGGGGGAAGGGAGGAGTAGAGGGAGGAATAAAAGTGGGAGTAATTGAGAGGGAGGATGAAGGGGTTGTACTGAAGGCCATAGAAGCAGAGGATGTAGCTGGATCAGGGAACAGATGGTTTAAATGAAAGGGAGGGTCAGGGAGGATGGACGGCAAAGAGTAGAGAAGAAATGTTGCTATTCCTTTTAATCTCATTAGATATTACTTCTGCATGGGTTTTACAGACAGACAGAAATAGGGGGATTCCATAACATCACTTGTATTACATGTCACAGGCACATGCTGGGTTCCAGGGGCATCTAGTGCAAGTACTGCAGCATAGTGTCATCTAAAGAATGGACTGTGCAGTGATGCCACCTAATGCATGAACTAGTGCCTGTGACATGTAATACGAGCAATGGAGCCCAGTGTCAGTAAATACAAGTACTGGAACTCTGTGTCACCAAAGAGGAGTACTAGAGCCCACGGTCAATCAAGACAAGCATTGGAGCCAAGTGATACCTATCGTGAGCTACCCTGTGCCACCTTAGGCAAGCATTGGAACGCTCTGCCACCAAGGCAAGGGACTATTGAAAGTATTTAGAAAATTGGGCACACTAGATGGGCTGAATGGTTCTTATCTGCCGTCACATTCTATGTTTCTATGCAAGGCAAGCAATGTTGCTCTGTGCCACCTACTGCAAGCACTGGAGCCCTGTGTCACCTAAAGCAAGCAATGGAGCTCTGTTCCACCTACGTCAAGCATTAGAGCCCAGTGACACCTACCGTGAGCTCTGGAACCCTGTGCCACCCAAGGCAAGCATTGGAACGCTGTGCCAACTATGGCAAGCACTGGATCCCTGGGCCACCTAAGGCAAACAATGGAGCTTTGTGCCACCTAAGGCAAGCATTGGAGCTTTGTGTCACCTAATTTAAGTACTGGAGGCCTGTGTCTCCTACTGCAAGCACTGGATCCCACTGTCAGCTGATTCAAGTACTGGAGCTCTTTGTCACCTAATCCAAGTATTTCAACTAATGCCAGCATTGGAACCCTGTGTTATCTAATTAATAAGCTTAAGCTGTCACCTTAACCTATCAGGATTAACCTGTGATACCCAGATAACCAATTCACTGTAACGCAGACATCAGATATTCCAGTCACCTCAATCCACAGGCCAGATACGTCCGTCATTTCAATCCAAACACCAGTCACCTTAGTTGATACACTCAATGACACAACTAAATAAACCTAAAAACAGTATGTTTTTATACACTAACACATGATATGTCATCACAACCACTGCTTGTTCAACTCCTCAATCCAAATCAACCACTGGAGGTCACTGTATTCTACACCCGAACTCTGCATAGCACCTCAACACAACCACTGGAGGTCACTGTAATCTAAACCTAAACCCTGTATGGCAATATTTTTATATTTATGGTAATAAAAGATAAGAACTTGGAGAGAAACATTTACACATTTCTTAAAATCCTTTTACCTTTTATACTGTGACCTGTGATCAAATGGTGCATGTCAGTGTCCCCTCTGTTTGACCCATGAAGGCCATTGTCATGTGAATCCAAGCCCCCTATGTTTGACTCATGAAGGCTATTGTCATATGAACCAAGCCCCCTCTGTTTGATATTATGAAAGCCATTGTCATATGAACCAAGCCCCCTCTGTTTGACTCATGAAGGCCATTTTCATTTGAATCCAAACACTCTCTGTTTGACACATGGAGGTCATTGTCATATGAATCTAATATGCCAACCACATGGAAGACACTTTTAATTTAAATCAAACCCAGCATTACCGATCTACAGCCATTTGAACAGAATTGCTTCATTCCACTATTAATCAATGAAAGAGTATTTGATGATCACTCTGAAATCATTATGAAATGAACCCGTTTCTGTATTTCATTACTCGTTAATCCAAGGGCTTTTAAACTATCAACTAAAAAAGCTTGTTTGAGCAGGGCCCTCAACACCCTCTATTTCTGTGCATCCAGCTTGTTGCAAATACATGTCTGTTAGTCCACCTATTGAACAACGTTACCGAATCTCTTGTTGCTTTATAAATAATAATAATAACTAAAGCACTTAACACTACACTTCATCGACCATAACTCCAAGCACTGAAAGCACTGACTCCCAATTCCAATATTCAAGAGTCAAATACTACTATGTAAAACTAATCTGCTGTCCATCTGTGCAAGCACTAGAAACCACGGAAGTAGGACACTGAATTTCACTTCTTGTATTTTATCATCAGAACGAAGACACAGCCTTATATTGGCCACGAATGCAAGCTGTGAGCACTGTTCAATGTACACCGAGCACTGCATTTCCTTAGTTCACAATCAGTTTAACCAACTGGTTTAGCTCAAGCACTGCACACCACTCCTCATTAATCCAAGCTCTGCCAGATCTCACACCCAAACTCTAGTGGTCAATGCTAGCTTGGACACTTGTGTCACTGCATTTTATCTTTCCAGCATTGTAATGTATCTGTATTTTCATCCATCTGTCTGCCCACCTATTTATCTACTCACCCAGTATTTAGATATAATTCCCAAATGCACTGTCACCTACATACGCTCTGTCACCTGCATGCACACACATTTCCACAGCTAAACGTATTCACTTTTCTGTATCAACACAGATTTCAGCCATCACTGGCACCGCCTGAAAGAGGAAAGTGTTATGCAAACACAGGCTCCCATTTACAAACACTAACAGACATTCTAATACAAACACAAGCTGTAAATACACACTGATACACAAACTGAATGAAACCAGAAAACACACCTCACATTCTGATATCCACAGAACGACACAGATAAGCCAATTCTCATGTTAATATTGGACATAACTATAGACACATGAAAAAACAAGTGTAAAGCACCTATAAACACCAGGATAACTTCACAGTGCTTAACCTGTTCATATTTGTCCATCCATTGCCCAGCCAGTGTTTGTTGCACACACACACACACACACACACACACACAACTACTTACACCTTTCAACCTTCCTTGTATGTCACACATACATACACCAATCCTTGTAGATACACAACACAACATTCCCTCTGTCACACATACACACACACAGCCCACTGCCCATCTTCTGGCTGTACAACTATGCACACTGGCCCTTTCTGACAAGCTCTCTATGTAATCTAACTCTATGTCTGATATATACATACACGACACACACACACACACACACACACACACCATTCCCTGTATGTCACCTATTTATACCCACAACCACTATGCCACATTCAACATTCCCTGTATGCCACACGTACACAAACACCATTCCCTGTAACATAACCAAGTTCCAGAATGTTACACACTTAAAACTATACAGTTTGTGTATGTCACATATACACATTATGCACACCGCCTGGCCATTTTATCACACATAGTTTAGTCCCTTCCTGTCATTCTTACACACAGTTATATATCCCAAGTCCTTGTATGTTTTACACATAAATACACATCCCAGCACCTAAATATTAATCACATACAAACTCAGTAAGTCCATGTATATTACCCATGTACACACACATGTACACAGTCCGTTCCCTGTATATGTTAAGTGTACACAGCCCAGTCCCTACATTTAACACACACATACCCAGCTCAGTCTATGTATATTGCACATAAACATTAGTCCTTGAATATTATACACACACACAGTCCAGTTTCTGTCTAATACCCATGCACACACAGAACAGTCTAGCATCCTGCATGTCACATACACAGGCACAGCAGGATCCCCCAGATCTAATATGTATACACAAAGTAATCACTGATAGGCATCACAAACACACAAGCACAATCCCTACATAGCACACCACACAATCAATTGCAAGCCAGCTTCTAGTAAACATACAACACACACACAGTATACACATTATACAATTACACTCCAATATCACACATACCTATAAAGTCGGGCACTGCTGTCTCACACACCCAAGCAGACAGAAATCTGACCACAGATCCACATTAAAGCCACTTACCTTGCTGATGCCACCCCCTGCCCACAGCATGCAATCAGCACACACCATGACAGTAGCACACAATGCAATGTGATAATTGTCAGCCAGGATTTACCTGAGATTCAATGCTTATTCTCAAATGTCTCTTTTCACATCCACTCTCCTGCCTGACTCTCCCTCCCTCTCCACAGCACAAATGTATCTCTCTCCTTCTGTCAATGTATCTCTCTCCTTCTGTCACTGTAGCTCTCCTCCCTCTCCTGGGGTCAGACCCCCTCCCCAGCTGCTGCCAATACCCCTCCCTTCTCCCTCTGAAAATCTCGCGAGGTCCCTCCCTGCACCAACTCTAGAGACAGCCAGCAGCACCAGAGACAGCTCCCAGAGAGACCACCCTAGGTCCAACTAGCCATTAGGACCATAGACAGCAGCTATGGTCTAATCATCAAACCTCTCAGAAATGTAAGGAAACAACTCATAGCCAGCAGACACCCCTGGAATGCCATGGAGGGGTGAAGGCAGCCTTGGCACTTCAGATGTTCTGAAATACATTTCCCAGCATGCTTAGCCATCCTTAAAGCTAGCATCAATGAGCAATGCATGGACATTTACCCAAGCATTAAAAGGGAATAGTTTATATATATATATATATATCTTTACTTGAAAATAGGCTCATCATCACAATTAAAGTCATCTAGATATAGACTCGCACAATTTTATGGCACTTGATAGTGGGAAGTGGAAGTCAGATGGTAAATGGCCTTTGCAGTTACAATGTTGAGGGAAAAAGGAATTGGCCAGCAATCTTGATGATCCCATAAGCACCAAGACACCAAATGGAGAAATCCCGACTAGGGGACACTCTTTATCTAGTCTTGAGAAGAAGTGCTGGACCACGCTTCTACTGCAAACCAGTTGCCAGTTGTGGTGAGATCAGCATCCACGCTTTTGGTGCCTGCTATGTTTTTATCGTCATACCGTGGAGGAAAAGAAAAATGCTGTTCAGGAGTATCCCTTTATTACCAGAGACAGATAACCATAGCGCCGCTTTTTTTTTTAATAAATATACCATCTTGCCGTTAAAGGTGGTATGAAAATATTTAAATTTATAGAATATATACATCCTGATTTATTTACTAATTTGAAAATTGAAAGTGAATTCATGTAAGGCCTGACTTGCCAAAGTGAAACCATTGAAAGCAATATTTTTCCAATTCCAATATTTTGACCCTAAATTTGAAATTCATGTTGAATTCTAATTTAGTAAACAAATCTGAGAGTGACAGACTAATGATCAGTCTACGGAAGACATTGGTCTGAATTCATAAACAGATATAGCCAAGACTCACAAGTAGACTAGCCAAAGTCAGTTCCAAGAAACAAAATCAGAGTCAAGACAGACAAACCTTGTGACTTAGATCTCAAGGACATCAGGATTAGAAATATCAAGGGCTTTGAGACCAAGCGACATTTTGTCCTACCAGGTATAATAGAGACTAGCTGAAACCCATTTTCAGTTTACATGGTGTCAGGTGAGAAACGTGCTATTTTTTTTTCTTTTGTTTTATAGAAATGTAAGATAATTTCCTCTTCCTAGGAGAATCTGTTTGAAAAGTGGACGTGTCATAAACTACACCCCCTCCTCCAAATCACTTATTTAAAGAATAAAGCAAAGCATCCACCTTGAACAAAAACACGGAATAGGACCTGTCATTAACAACTAATTACATGGGCTGAAGAGTGCTAAAGAGAGGAACATTCATCAATTGACAGCCCATAGACTACATATGCCTGCACACTTTACAGGAGTGAAGAAACAGTCCATTTACAAATATAGGTCTACCACAAAAAGCATCTGACGAGGCATGATACACCAGATCATTTAAAAATAATGAGGCCTTTCGTTTTCTGGGGATTTCCACCAGATGCTGGGATATTGCTGTGTAGATCTGCTTCTGTTTAGCTACACGCATTAGTAAGTTCTAACAATGTTGTTGGAAAATTCCAGTACATCACAAGAGTTTGAAGGAATCGAGGTCAGGGAACTCTGCAGGCCAGAAAGGTTCTCCCACACTTGTCTCAGCAACCCATTGCTATATGGACTGCCTTATTCATGACCATGAAACAGGGAAAAAAACTGTTTAAACTGTCTTTAAACTGTTGTCACAAATGATGATGCACAGAATATTTTAGAGTGCTCTTGTATATTGTATTTCTAAGATATCACTTCACCGGAAGAAGATTCCATAGCCTAAGACACGAACATCCCCAGATGATTAATACTCCTTCATCAAACCTTACGGTTGGCACTTTGCAGTCAGGCGGGTAATTTTCGTTCGGCATATTTTAAGCCCAGAGTCATTACCCAGGAGACTGATTTATTTTTATTATTATTAGATAGAAGCCATTTCTGAAGTCCAGTTGTATTATGCATTACGCTACACTGTCCAATGCTTGGTATTCTGAGGCCTGTGTGTGTCATTTCAATCATGGACAGTCTTTTGATGAATCTGATCAGTTTTTGCTCTGATGTTGCTTCCTGATGCAATCTTTTACTCATTTATGAGTGCAGTAAACAAGGAGAGAGGTTATTTGTACATTGCACATTCCTCAAGACTTGGCACTCTTCTTCTAACTGCTTGGCAGCTGGTTGGAAAGTGGGCATATTTAGCAGTGCCACATTGGAAGTCACTAAAGTCTGATGTTTTGATCTATTTTACCAGAGAGTCACTGTGGAATACCAAATTATGAAGTGTTTACAGACACACGTAGGACACACACACACACACACACACAAACACACACAGCAATGTACATGACAAGCAGCCTCTGTGTAGGTAAAATATTATGCATTGCTGGGTTTTCTCACTTAGCAGTACTCCTATTCCTGTAAAATTTCTATAGCATAAATCAAGGATTGATGGCTAACTGTTGTCCCTGCATGTGTTACAGACCACATATCCCATAATACTCAGCATAGTCCACAACAGCTGCAGGGCCAAAGGTTAGCCATCAATGTTATATATCATCCTGAAAGCCCTGTGCATTTTGTAGACCTTGTCAGTAGGAACTAGACATCCCTGTTGTAGGTTGATTGACAGCACTTGCAGTAACACTCACAGTGAGAGAGACAGTTGGTTAAAGAGCACACGCAAACATTCCATTTATCTAAACAGGGTTACAATATGTTCTAAATCCTCTCTTTTGAAATATAGCAAGCTGAAAGGTAGAAAAAAAAAATATTATGGCCTCTACGAGACAGCGAGTCAGCAGACTGCATCAAACTGTCTAATAGCAGGCCAATACAGTATAAGAAATAACAGCTCCGGTCAGAATATATCAGACAGTTTATAAGACAATAGTTCAGCATAATATATCAGACAGTTAATAAGACAATAGTTTAGCATAATATATCAGACAGTTTATAAGTAGTGATGTCCCGAACGGTTCGCCGAACGGTTCGCCGCAAACGGTTCGCCATAAACGGTTCGCCACGGACTCATCATTGAGTAAACTTTGAACCTGTACCTCACAGTCAGCAGACACATTCCAGCTAATCAGCAGCAGACCCTCCCTCCCAGACCCTCCCACCTCCTGGACAGCTCACTAAGAATGCAGCTTCAAAATGGATGCTGTCCAGGAGGTGGAAGGGTCTGGGAGGGAGGGTCTGCTGCTGATTGGATGGAATGTGTCTGCTGACTGTGAGGTACAGGGTCAAAGTTTACTCAATGATGAGTCCACGGCGAACCGTTCGTGGCGAACCGTTTGGCGAACCGTTCGGGACATCACTATTTATAAGACAATAGTTTAGCATAATATATCAGACAGTTTAAGAGACAGCAATTCAGTATACTCTATCCACCTTTCTAAGAGACAGCAGTGCATCATAAATCATCAGACACTCTAAGAAACAACAGTCCAAAATATTATACCAGGCAGTTTAAAAGGCAGGAATAAAGGACTAAATATATTAGAATGTCTAAGAGACAGCAGTTTACCAGACAGATTTAATCAGACAGTCTAAAAGACAGTCACTCAGCAGTAAATATCAGGCAACGTGAGAAACATCAGTGCAGCACAAACTATCAGGCAGTATAAGAGACAGCAGCTCAGTAGAATAAATTGTCTGTGAGACAGCTATTTAGGAGAATTTAGAAATTAGACAGTCAGTAATACTAATACATTATTTAAAATGTATATATATACTTAAATAAAGATAGAGACGGGTATTCAACAGAATATATTGATCTGATATTAATATTGACTACATTAGGCTACCTATCTGAGATAGGTATTTGGAGCACAATATCAGACAATCAATAAGACAGATATTCTGAACTTCATAAAAGTCTATGAGACTGCCTATATCAGGCTAATAAATCCAGAAGAATATTATAGATCGCCTGTGAGAAAGCTATTTCACAGAATACTAAACTGTCTATTAAGCCGCTATTCATTAGACAATCAATTATTTGGGTATGTTACAGTCCATATCAAGCCATGACAGTTATACAGGGAATATACTAGACAGTCTATGAGACAGCTCCAGTGCAGAATATTTTAGTATGTTAAGAATAGTGATGTCCCAAACGGTTCGCGAACGGTTCGCCACGAATGGTTCGCCACGGACTCATCATTGAGTAAACTTTGACCCTGTACCTCACAGTCAGCAGACACATTCCAGCCAATCAGCAGCAGACCCTCCCTCCCAGACCTTCCCACCTCGTGGACAGCATCCATTGTGAAACTGCATTCTTAGTGAGCTGTCCAGGAGGTGGGAGGGTCTGGGAGGGAGGGTCTGCTGCTGATTGGCTGGAATGTGTCTGCGGACTGTGAGGTACAGGGTCAAAGTTTACTCAATGATGAGTCCGTGGCGAACCGTTCGCGAACCGTTCGGCGAACCGTTCGGGACATCACTAGTTAAGAAGTCTACACTGCAGAAAAAAATCAAACCGTTAATGACCCAACCATTGGGCGGTCTATATTACTTTATGATTTCATGGCAACTATTCAGATAAATATATAAGACAGACTGTGGAACATCTATTTGGCAGAATATATGAGACAGTCTGTGAGACAGCTATTTAGCACATCAGGCAGTCTATGAGACAGTTACTCTAAATGAAAATTTAGAGATAATGTGCAGTAACTACTTAGAAATTATTAGACAGTCAATTATACAACTGCTTGGCAGATAATGTGATCCATGTTTTTGAATACAAGCCAGTATGGCTAATGCAGTGCAGTGCAAAGCCACCACTCTAGCACTGTAGTTGTTATGGTGCTATATTTGTATAGGGCTAGAAATCAGGCATAGGCAACCTTCTGCACTCCAGATGGTTTGGACTACACCTCCCATGATGATTTGCCAGCATTATGGGTGTAAGAGCATTTATGGGGGATGTAGTCCACAACATCTGGAGTGCCAAAGGTTGCCTACTCCTGGACTATATCATTGGATACCAGTGAGCACCAGTAATTCAATTTATTTTTTATGGACCTATACGCAAATGTCGTTGACTCAGTTGCATCCACATACAAATACTTTCTGGCCTTCAGCTGCCTTGGATGTTCATTACTCCTGATAACTAATAACTAGTCCGCATCCAATCACTGCTAATGAAGAACACACGGCACTGGGGTGAAAAATAAAATTAGGAAGAGAGAAATCAAGAGAAGAAGAGGTAGAAGGAATGATATGCTACAAGCTATAAATATCTGTATTCCAATATACATTTGCAGGTCCTAAATTGTGTCACCCATAGTGGCCTTTTTTGAAAGAGAAATAGGATTTCTATGGGATTTAAAAACACTGGCCACTTTACGTCAGTAATTTCTTTCTGATCTGAATTGTGTAGCTTTTATACTTCAGGTAAATAAAAGGATAAAAGCTACATAACAGTAAATCATTAAAATCCATGTATGCTGGAATCAGACAGCAGACAGTATTTCAGCATTACAGGTCGACACATAACAGAATATATGAATGAGTTATACGCCACTCGGCAGACAGGAAAAAGATTAATACTCAGCAAAGGACAAAACAATTCAAGCCAGACAGAAAGAGTGTTCCTTATGAGCTCAGGCAGTATCACAATATGTTAATAATAATCCATGATTCACATATAAATGAAAAGCTGTTTTTCTAATTTGGGTCCACCTCTTTATCACTATAGATCACTCTCCTCTCCAGACTTTATTTTTATCAGCTACGTCTTTCTTTATATTTAGCTCCTCTCTCACTGACTATTTATTTTTCTCTCTCTGCAGGAAATGATTCTCGAGAAAAACTATTAATAACATCCTAGCGGAAGGGAACCTCCGGGAGACACCAAAGAGACAGAGTGAAATATATATATTTATATATATACACTGAACAAAATTATAAACGCAACACTTTTGTTTTTGCCCCCATTTTTCATGAGCTGAACTCAAAGATCTAAGACTTTTTCTATGTACACAAAAGGCCTATTCCTCTCAAATATTGTTCACAAATCTGTCTAAATCTGTGTTAGTGAGCACTTCTCCTTTGCCGAGATAATCTATCCACCTCACAGGTGTGGCATATCAAGATGCTGATTAGACAGCATGAATGTTGCAGATGTGTGCCTTAGGCTGGCCACAATAAAAGACCACTCTAAAATGTGCAGTTTTATCACATAGCACAATGCCACAGATGTCGCAAGTTTTGAGGGAGCGTGCAGTTGGCATGCTGACAGCAGGAATGTCCACCAGAGCTGTTGCCCGTGAATTGAATGTTCATTTCTCTACCATAAGCCATCTACAAAGTCGTTTCATAGAATTTGGCCTCACAACCGCAGACCACGTGTAACCACACCAGCCCAGGACCTCCACATCCAGCATCTTCATCGCCAAGATCATCTGAGACCAGCTACCCGGACAGCTGCTGCAACAATCGGTTTGCATAACCAAAGAATTTCTGCACAAACTGTCAGTAATCTTCTCAGGGAAGCTCATCTGCATGCTCGACATCCTCATTGGGGTCTTGACCTGACTGCAGTTCGTCGTCGTAACCAACTTGAGTGGGCAAATGCTCACATTTGATGGCATCTGGCACTTTGGAGAGGTGTTCTCTTCACAGATGAATCCCGGTTTTCACTGTACAGGACTGATGGCAGACAGCGTGTATGGCGTCTTGTGGGTGAGCGGTTTGCTAAGGTGTCAATGTTGTGGATCGAGTGGCCCATGGTGGTGGTGGGGTTATGGTATGGGCAGGCGTATGTTATGGACAATGAACACAGGTGCATGTTATTGATGGCATTTTAAATGCACAGAGATACTGTGACGAGTTTCTGAGGCCCATTAATGTGCCATTCATCCACGACTATCACCTCATATTGCAGCATGATAATGCACGGCCCAATGTTGCAAGGATCTGAACACAATTCCTGGAAGCTGGAAACATCCCAGTTCTTGCATGGCCAGCATACTCACTGGACATGTCACCCATTGAGCATGTTTGGGATGCTCTGGATCGGCATATACGACAACTTGTTCCAGAATCTGCCAATATCCAGCAACTTCGCAAAGCCATTAAAGAGGAGTGAACCAACATTCCACAGGCCACAATTAACAACCTGATCAACTCTATGCGAAGAAAATGCACTGTGTGAGGCAAAAGGTAGTCACACCAGATACTGACTGGTTTCTGGCCCACCCCGGCCCCGCCAAAACAGTAAAACTGTACATTTTAGAGTGGCTTTTTATTTCGGCCAGCCTAAGGCACACTTGTGCAATAATCATGCTGTCTAATCAGCATCTTGATATGCCACACCTGTGAGGTGGATGAATTATCTCGGCAAAGGAGAAGTGCTCCCTAACACAGATTTAGACAGATTTGTGAACAATATTTTAGAGAAATAGACCTTGTGTGTACATAGAAAAAGTCTTAGATCTTTGAGTTCAGCTCATGAAAAATGGGGGCAAAAACAAAAGTGTTGCGTTTATAATTTTGTCCAGTGTATTTACAACAGCAAATATAACCCGTCACCAGTTGGAATTTGTTGTAATGGAGCTGCAGTACTCAGCCCGAATACATCTGCTAGATCCCCTACGATTCGATTGTCCAGAGCGAGTATTGCCCGTTTAGCACTTTCCCCAAACATCAGCTGAGACTTGACGAAGGGTGAAACAAGAACTCCTTATTGTACAAAGCCACACATATTTATACAGGTCACATGTATTTGATCTGCATGGGATGATTCTGATAACAAAGGGTGCACCCTCCCTGGTGCTGTCAGGTCCAGAGCTAATGCAATCTCCCACTGCAGAAAGAGCACAGAGAAATCGGAGCCCCAAATCCCCTTACTCAACACAGAGCCCCCACAACACATACCCGAACAGCTCACCCCCTTAGCTACCCACTATCCAAAGAGCGCCCTGATTTCACATACAGTGTCCAATCACCACCCGGTTAAAGGTTTGACCAGCTGCAACTAAGCTCTAAACCAGTGTATAATTCCATGCGGCCAGGTAGCACTTCTGCATCTCACTCTGGTCTCTACCAGGATGCTAATGCAACCAGGTGTCTGGAATCCTGGGTGCTCAGGGTGGCTGTATCTGCTGGGCAAGGTGGGGGGGGACATCAGGGATGGCAAGAATAGTTGTTTTGGTGCTTTTCATTATATTCTTTCCTCCCAACAGTAGACTAATCAGGTACCTGATATCTAATTGTTCTGTGCCTGAGTCCCAAAAAAGCCCCAAAAAGTCTGTCCACTCTTACAGTCCATATAACGCTACTCCCTAACACAACTGCACTCATTGCCATTTAAGTTCCTCCTGGAGGTGACAATGGTGCGTCAGGGCCAGCCTCATATCCTAGGAGTGTGTGACTATTATCGGGGGTTTCCAGGAGCCACAAAATCTATTGTTGGAGAGGAAGGCCACCTATCTCCTCACTCCTTACCTTTTGCTGACACTGGTAAAAGAGGCTGACTACCTTCTCTCCCTGGAGATTGCTATGCCTCACTTGAGAGAGGAGAATTACCTTCTCTCTCTCAAGCTCATTGTGCCACTAGGTAGAGATACTACTTGCTTCTACTCGTTGAATCTCACTCTGCT
This sequence comes from Pelobates cultripes, assembly GCA_933207985.1. Lineage (NCBI taxonomy): Eukaryota > Metazoa > Chordata > Amphibia > Anura > Pelobatidae > Pelobates > Pelobates cultripes. The sequence continues at coordinate 29,174,264 of OW240914.1, forward strand.
GCTTGGTAGAGATGCTAAATGCAGCCTGCTCCCTGAAGCTCACCCTGGATCATTTTGCACTTATTCAGCAACCTCCATTCCTCAGCCATGAGTTTCTCCAGTTCCTACTAGACCTGGCAAATATCCGTAACCTTAATTTCTTCCATTTGTCTGGCTCGGATCTCCCAGAACAAGATTCCCTTTTGATCCAAATAGTCTTCATCCTGTGCAGTGTTGTAACCCAGGGACTCAAGCCTACTGTGGACAAAGGCCTGTGTTGGGAAGAGCACCGCTGGCATGCTGAGGTATTTGTTACAGGTTCTGGAATGCAAGGCTATTTACTTCTTTCCAGGAATATTGTAACCTGGCCATGTTTTTGTTACAAAGGCACTAGTCTTCAGCCTCTTTTGCCCGTACTGGCCCTGCTGCTAAGAAAACAGTGTCCCATCGGTGTTCTGGATGTTTTCCGAGTAGGAGGGAGCAATATCACCTTATGCAACCAATATAAAGAATCTCCATAACTCAGCCCAAGTACTTCTGTTGTTATCCTCCCTCTTCCGACTCAAACGTTGATACTTCTGGGCACTCGGGTAACTGTTTCTGTTGGGCAAGCTTACCCTAGTAACACCTAAAAGTGATGGTGCGCAATATTAAAAACCACTCTCTGTGGATATAAATTGTAATAAAAAGCCTCTTAAAGTGATATTCGTAACTCACAGACCTAGGTGTATTCTAGGAGTATTTACAAACAGTAGTTAGTGGTGTTGTGAAACATCCAACCAACAGTGTGACAATTGCATATACTTGCAATCTTGTACAATCACAACTTTGGTATCTAAAAAGGAGACAAAAAAGCAGAAGGAACCTCTAGTGCAATAAAGTCCCAAAACACAGAATAAAACAATTAATCTAAAAATATTCAACTCACAAGCTGAGAGTGGTTAGAGAACCACTCATAGCTATATCACCCAGGGAGGATCAGCTCGTAGAGTGCTTTTTTATTCCAAAAGTAAGTAAACAAATATACAGAAAATGGTGACAATCCACAGTCTGCTCACCAGCCTTAGGGAACAAGTAAGTCTTGTGTAAAGTATGTAAGCTGTCGCTTCATTCCCGACCGTGGCTGATCTTGCCGATGCAGACAGTTAAAAACACTTCAACGTTCCTAGTTTCGCCTCTGCCTTGGGGCTTTCTCAAATGTGCAATTTATCCTCCCACTATAGTTCGTCTTTTATATGTGAAGTTGTTCGCCATGACCCAATCGGCAGTTCTTTGTAGAATAAGAATATTTGAACAGATGAAATGTCTTGAAAAGTTCTTTATACTTAAAAATATCTAAAACCCAAACTCAAATACGTAAACAAATCTTATCATTCTGACTATATAAAAAGAACAAATTTAGCATTAATTAAGAAGACCTAAACAGCAATATGGTCAAAACAAGGGAACAATATCATGATTTAGTCATGAATTATCTTTGGAAGTTTATCTCATGATTTACAATATATTAAATTCATGTCTTTAGAGTCCAAATACAAATAACAATGTTACACACAAAAAATGAAATATCTCAAGACTAAAATACAAAAAAGAAGAAAATAGAAAAATAATTAGCACAAACCTAAAAAACAAAAAAGGTGTAGATCGCCTAAATCAAATTATCATAAAAATAAAAAACAATCAGAATTTAAAAAAAAATATATAAAAATATTATAAAAAGTCCATTTAATTTCTTCCTGTCCAATCTTGCGAATAAAATCACCTCTTGAATCAATAAAATCTCCTCTTGAATCCCTAGACACTTGTTTAATTCCTAAAAATTCTAGACTACTTGAGTCTTGATAATGCATTCTTTTGAAGTGTTTTGAGACACTAATACTCTCTATCCATTTTTCGATGTTATAGATGTGTTCTCTAATTCTTATATGGAGAGGGCGTGTAGTTGTTAATTTTGCGCACCATCACTTTTATGTGTTACTTCCTTTAATTCTTATTACCAAGATTTTGCGTTGGTTGCTCTGTTTTTTACTATTTATTATACATTTTATTTTTGTGCCATTTTATTTATAGACGTACAAGCTTACGCTAGTGCCCAGGATAGTCTGGAGGAAGGAGTCTGGCCTCCAAGCTTCTTCGTGAGCCACAGTAACATGGGCATCCATCACAGCCTCCTTGTGGCAAATTCAAGGTTCTGAAGAGGACTATGTAAGAGACTATGATTTATTTATTTATAAAATATTTTACCTGAAAGATACATTGAGATTTTTCTCGTTTTCAAGTATGTCCTGGGTCCACAAAAGATGTTTTAGGACTGTGTTCAAAGAGAAATGTGCAGATCAGTGGCTCATACAAAGTGAAGGTTTTTTTTTTAAGAGCCTTGTGAGGCTTGAGAAGATCTAGTGAGATCCTGGAAGGATGTACCTTAATTTGTGATTTACCATTTACCATTTACCAGTAATCAGGACCTTTTTGAGATTTGGTTAAAAGTAATATCAACGAGAAAAGACAATTCACCCGCTCCATACAATGCAATGACTGTCACCTGCTACAGAAACATTAACCGGAGACTAAATGTTTATTTTACAAAACTGAAAGAGGTACAATTTGAGTGAGAATGATGGACGTTGATCAGAATGAAGCGAAATGCAATGAAATAAATATATTTTCCTTTAGCTCATCTTGCTAGCAGATATGACTGCTATACTTCCTACAATACGCAAATATTTGTTCAGCATGCACATGCCACACAAGTTCCCCTGACATTCATAGCTTACTATGAAGGAGCCAGAGCTCCACTCATAAACTGTAAATGGAATTCTCTGTAAGACGATAGCAGCCTATGTGAAGAATGCCAAGTGTTTAGCTGGGTAGAGGTTTTTGGAAAATGCTTAACTCAACCGGAAAAAAAAAATAGAGCATTCTGATTGGCTGAGTCATTTTTCAACAAGGGTAAATATTTATTTTTTATAATTATTACTTTTTTCATAGTCTGATGGTAACCTTCAGCTTGGACGGTATAGTTTTTTTAAACTTCTAATAAAGAAATAATTTCACAATTTAGCCACTGTAGCCATAGTTGAACAATATATTCTAATGATATTGAAGATGGTACCGTAAACATGGCAGAAGCTAAATGCATAAATTTTTTTTCACCCAGCCTGAACTCATAACCTCATCTCACAGCAGATCTTCAAGGAGTCATAAAAGCCTCTACCGTAGCACCCAATAAAATATCTACTTTCACCAGTCACAGAACAGAAGAGTGCTGCATACGTGTGTATTAAATACCCCTTAAAAGCAATAGATTTTACACAGTAATTTATCTGCAGTTTACATCATTTGGCACGATTCCCAGAATAAGCTCTCAAAAGCTTAAAAAAAAAGCAAAAAAAAAAACCTTAAGGAATCACACAGTTTTTTTTCTAACAGTCCAATAAACAATGTTATCTTTTGCCTGTCCACAAGATGGATTCCAGACATCTGTGCAAATTTACACACATTCCAACTGGTACCTTTTTATGATTGAACATAATTTAATGTAATTTAAATGATTGCTCTAATAAAACCTGTGAAGCTGACAGGTACAAGCAGTCTATAGGTAACCGGTTGGGGTCTTTGCACTTGCGTCCAGTTGACTGGCCCTATTATAAAATTATATATAATATCTAGCTTGTGTTTCAAAACAACTGAACTCCTCTGCATGATACAACATATGCTCTCTAAATCAGGTCTCTCTTTGTGACTGAAGTGGTAAAAAAAAGTGGCCAACACTGTGATCAAAGGTTCTTCCTTTCAAACTCATTCTTCGACAAGCCTTCTGAGCATTGCAGCTTGAAAAGTGAATTTCAAATTTAAGGCAAGAGGAGTTAAAACAAAAGCATAGCCATCTAAGAGAATGTTAACATTTTGATTATATTGATCTTGAAATTGAATTTTTTTAGTTCTTGAAGTGAATGTAAACACAGTGCGAATGCTTGAGACCTTTTTCCCGCATCATTTTATGCACTCCAATTTGAAATAGATTGTACAGATAACTATTCATTAGACGTGTGCAAAAATTATTGGACCGGTTCGACATTATCCAATTTCTTTTAATCCACACTGAAATTAATCAATCCCCCGGAGATTTACCTGTGGGGTGTTATTTATTAAATACACCTGCCACTGTGGATTAAATGGAATTAGATCCTGGGGAACCACTCCAAATTAATTTTTGCCTACTGTTCACACTATTCTAGTCTAGTATTCATGATGACTCCATCATATACATGTTTTAATGTCCTTTAGGGGGGGATTAAGGTAATCCCCGCTGGATTAAGGTAAATGGCTGAAGGGGTTTTAATTTTTTATTTTTTTTTCACTATAGTGATCCTTTAGGTCCACCCTTATTAGTATTTAGGGCGGTGGGGGCCAGGGGGGAGAACATTAGGTCCCCCCCCTTATTCCAGTTTTAGGGCCCCCACCCGCCGCTCAGGGGTGGGGGCCAGGGGGGAGGACATTAGGCACCCCCTTATTAGTATTTAGGGCCCCCACCCACCGCTCAGGGGTGGGGGCCAGGAGAAGGATGTTAGGTCCCCCCCCTTTGGGGACCCTTAGTCACCTGGGGGTAGGTAAAAAAATTTAGGGCTCCCACCCGCAGCTCAGGGGTGGGGGCTGGGGGGAGGACAATAGATCCCCGCGCAAGAGATTAATTAGATATTATTGCTGAACAGATAATACTGATGGGTGATTTTACAGAAAGATAAGCTATACTGCCTTAAACTTGGTATTGTTCATTGTGTTAAGATATAGGGCTCCAGTGGCAGAAAGACTACATGTGGACATCAGAGTTCTATCAAAACAAGTTCCACCAATTTGTCTTTTGTAAGAACTCAGTTTCTCATCCCTTGATTTTGAGCTAAAGGAACACTATAGTCACCCAGACCACTTCAGCTCAATGAAGTGGTCTGGGTGCAATGTCCCTCAGGTTTTAACCCTTCACATGTAAACATAGCAGTTTCAGAGAAACTGCTATGTTTACATAGCAGGGTTAATCCAACCTCTAGTGGCTCTCTTTCTGACAGCCGCTAGAGGCGCTTCTGTGACACTGGATGCGAAATTCAGAAATTCAGAAATTCAACGTCCATAGGAAAGCATTGAGAAAAGCTTTCATATGGACTGTTAGAATGCGCGCACGGCTCTTGCAATGCATGCGCATTCCGCTCCACTCGGGAGCTGACGTCGGCGGGGGAGGAGAGGTCACCAGCCCCAAGGGAGCCCGGCGCTGGATTAAGGTAAATGGCTGAAGGGGTTTTAATTTTTTATTTTTTTTTCACTATAGTGATCCTTTAAACTTTGGAAAGGTGGGAACACGACACATAATGAACACGGCCACCATTTTTAATTAAAGCAGCCCCCCCATTTGTAGGATCACCCAAAAACAAAATCAACCCAAGAAAAAAGAAACCACCATTCAGGGAAGCAAGGAATGTCATGCAGGATAAAGGTTTGAATAATTGTTCCAAGTAAAATGTGCTATCGGCAGATCCTACACAAATATGTGTATATAAATGCTGCTTCCTTACTCCATAAATTCTCTACAAACCTATGATTACCTCCATACACATATTTACCTCACTCCATTAGCAACACTGAATATATGGCAATTCTGTTTTGTTTATCCTGAGATCCCTGCTGTGACATGATACATCATATATCTTTCTGCTGTTTTTTTTTTTTTTCCAGCCCGATGTCAGTCTTCCCTTGCTCTCCCCCTATCCTGGGCTCCCTCCATCTCTGCAGTAATTTAATAAAGTGCTCTGCAGATTAGCTCAGCTCGTAACAGGATTTATTTCTAGAGCTGCAATGCAGGGGTCAACAGGACCACAATGCATTGCAAGATATAAACCATGGATGCTTTGCAGGATACAGGACAGGCCCAGAATGCATTGCAGAATCAACATCAGGACCATAATTTATATTAGGACACTGGGCAGGCCCAGAATGCATTGCAGCATCAACATCAGGACCATAATTTATATTAGGACACTGGGCAGGACCAGAATGCATTGCAGCATAAACATCAGGACCATAATTTATTCTAGGACTCAGAGCAGGCCCACAATGCATTGTTGCATCAACATCCAAGAACGGTATTTATACTAGGACACAGGGCAGGACCTAATGCATTGCATGACGAATACAGAATCTGGACTCATGTTTGCACTGCGAGTAGGATTGCTATTTCACCAAAATATGAATTTTAAATCCTTTCAGAGATTGAACATGCTGCCGGTAAATATGTGGAATTCAGGAATCCCCCAGTTTGAAATCAATGTGTAAATCATAGTCCGGATCCCAAAGGGAATGCAGTAATTAGTAAATTGATTGATTTACCACCAGGAATGCATCATGCACTTTAAAACCCCTGAGTACGTCACACTTTTGCCCTAATTTACTTGGGTTGTTTATGTTTTTTTTGTTAAACTCAATTAGAAATCACTGTATTAAAAAATAAAAAAATAAATGCAAAAAGTAAAATATAAAAACCAAAACAATGATTCTGCTCCTAAGTACTACAATCTTTTTATTATCTGTAGAAATCAGAGTATATATCCCCCCCCAAAAAACTATTTGCCCCCCAAAAAGAAAACATTACACGCTGCTCATTAAGAGGTTTGTGCTACGGTGCAAAGCATGTTGGTACACCATGTGTACCATGGGAAAAACTATTTTGAAAAATGCTGATACACAAGGTCAGTAATATATAATATATACGTGTATATATATATATATATATATATATATATATAGTAAAACAAAAAACTCTTGCACTCACGCTGTAGGAATCCCTTGTTTGCCGGGTGCTCAGCCAGGGCTTGGTTATCCAAATATCCAAAGAGGTGGCAGCACTCACGGAATATAAAAGTTCAAATCTTTATTAGGTCATATTAAAAGTCAAGATCAACGTTTCAGTCCTCTATATGGGACTTTCCTCAGGATCAATACCTGGTGTACCAACATGCTTTGCGCTGTAGCACAAACCTCTTAATGAGCAGCGTGTAAGGTTTTCTTTTTTGGGGGCAAATAGTTTTTTTGGGGGGATATATACTCTCATTTCTACAGATAATAAACAGATTATAAAACGGAATATAAAAGTTCAAATCTTTATTAGGTCATATTAAAAGTCACGATCAACGTTTCAGTCCTCTATATGGAACTTTCCTCAGGATCAATACCAGGTATTGATCCTGAGGAAAGTTCCATATAGAGGACTGAAACGTTGATCGTGACTTTTAATATGACCTAATAAAGATCTTTATTAGGTCAATACCAGGTATTGATCCTGAGGAAAGTCCCATATAGAGGACTGAAACGTTGATCGTGACTTTTAATATGACCTAATAAAGATTTGAACTTTTATATTCCGTGAGTGCTGCTACCTCTTTGGATATATATATATATATATATATATATAAAAAACAGAACCAGTAACAATGTAATAAAGTATCAAGCATAGAAAGACTCTTTCATTACTTGGAACAGACAGACTATTTCCTTCAATGGAATAAAGGTACTCTTTTGCTCCCCAGTAAAGGGACACTTTAGTCCCCCAGACCTTTTCATCTCGTTGAGGTGGTCTGGCTCTTGTCCCCCTTAATCCTACAATTTAAAACATTGTAGTTTTAGAGAAACTGCAATGTACTAAGACAGCCACTATAGGTGCTTCCTGGAGTTTCAAGGAGTTTGACTAAAAACAAATGCTCTTGTGACGCTCGCCACGCATACGTATTAGGTCCCCCCCATTAGATGATGTCCGAGGAGGCAGTGAGTGACCCAGCATCAAGGGAAGCTGGTGCTGAATCAGGTAAATGAAAACAGGGTTTTAATACATTATAATGTGGGGTGGTTGGCCATGGGAGCTGAGGATTCTGATGAATAGGTTTATGTTAGAAAGTGTGTAGCAATTTGTATTTAACTTATTTTGGATCAGCTCCTGCTGGTGTAGACCATAGTAATCATTCCCTTGTAGTTATGGTACTCAGTTAGAGAGTTAGAGTGCAGACACAAATATTCTCATCCTGCACTATGACTCAACACTGAGCACCTGACCAGAGTTGGACCAGCAGGGTAGATAGCTCGTGCTGGACCAAGGCGAGTAGATAGTCACAGTTGGACCACCAGGAATTTTAGCACACTGCCACACACTGCCAAGGCATATATCACACCAAGCCAATACACCCAGCACACATATCACACACAGCTAACACATCATCAAACAAAGTTAGCACACACACTACACATATCACGCACCGCCAACACTTTCACACACATCAAACACAGCCTCCACATACTACATCATATCACATTGTAAGGTTTAGTGATGTGGAACTCATGTGATACTGTCATACAAAATGCACATTGTTTATAGCTGCGGAGCTCTGAGAGACCCTACTATACATATTACTGTGAGTTTAATTATGAAGAAGCTTGGTTTGACATGAGTTGTTGCAAAATGCACCTTCTCCTGTGTCACCAAAAATCCCTCCACCCGCCCTGCTTGCATGGGGCAGAGACTCTTTCCTTGCGTTGTACACAGAGACTGTTTTCTTGTGTCAAATGGACAAACCTCTTCTTGACGGGACAGTGACTAGTCTGCTTTCTGCCAGAATGGACTCAGAGTCTGAGTTACAGTAAGACAGTGGAACTGTCAGCAATTTTTTCACTCCAATCTCATTGCATTTTTTAAACTATTTTGCTTGTGGTCTTCTGCAGTGCTCGTTCATTAACACATTTTTGGTGCCAGAATATCTTGCCAGAGACACTGCTGCATACTGGACAGAATCTCTTCTCAATGAATATTTAAAAAAAATAAACCACTACGGCTCATATGATACTAGCCAGGGCTAGAAGTCAATCACCACTGCAAACCTTCTCCCCTTACACGACCTTTGATCTAAAAGTTAACCACTGTAAAGTTGCAGAACCAGTTTGTCATTAACTTTGCTGTAATCATTTTTTTTTTTTCATTTTGAAATACAAAGGAATAGAGAGGAACTTATATGTGTTTACGACGTTCTTTAATGGTACATGCCTATGGACAACAGACATGGTAGCTACTGTTAATATACAAAGGCAGGGGTGCCCAAAAAGTAGATCCGCAGATTTTTTAAATTACAGCTTCCATGATCCTTTGCCATTCTAAAGCATTTTAAAAACATACAAAGCATCATGGGAGTTGTAGTTCTACAATATCTAAGCATCTACCTATTGACCACCCCTGTACTAAGGCTTTTAAATGACATTGCAGATCATCACATGACTTGAGAAGAGACTAATGTAATAGTTTACGCCATACATGCTGCCACTAGTATATTTATCGACCATGTTAAGACACTCCCGGCATAAAGGAGTGAAACCACCGTTTAGTAGATCTTCCTCTTTTAGAGACACAGGCACAGCTACTGTAGACCGCCAAACTCCCGAACTGAATACAGGGAATGCTCCGAACTCCCGAACTGAATACAAGGGAATGCTCCAAACTTCAGAACTGAGAATCATACAAACTCCTTCTCTCCTGGAACAGGCAAAAGAATACTCCAAAGTAGCAATCCCCCCAAACACGAGACCAAGCTCCGTCTTGAGGGTAAAACAGGAATCTGATTTATTGAGGGCTACATGCCCGGTATTTATGCAGGTCTCCCACCTGGTGGACACTCCCCTAGGGGACCAGATGGAAGACTGGGACAAGTATGGTACATTAGCCAATAACAGTGGCTCAGTAATCAACACACCCCTTTGTACAAGCAAACCCCTCCTCTATATCCTGGAGATAATTGGGAAGAAATCCAATTATCTCCATGGATAGAGGCAAAACGCCATTTTAAATGATAAAGTAAAAATACATAAAATTCAATAACTGTAAAACTACCGAATGTATTCAGTACATATAACGTATCCCCAGATAGCCTAGATCTGAGTGCACATTATTACCGAATGGCGCTCAGATCCAATACACACAGTTCAATCGCCATGGAGCCAAAGTCTTTCACACTGTTCTTTCGGTATATGAATAGCTCCATGGGATGGCTATCTGGGTTAAGTCCATTCATGAAATAAAAGTCCCGAACGGACCGGTGTTCGTATGCCGGATGACAAAGAATGGAGGTCGGCGGTTTCAGCGGTGTTCGGGAGAAAAAGTGTCCGTTTTGGGTTCCATAAGTTTATCGACGAACACCGCTGTGTATTCGTGCATCTAAAATGGCCGCCGCCTCGTGGTCGGCATAGGAACGACGACCACCCAACATACGGTTTCAATTAAGAGGTGTCTGCGGTTAACCATAACATTCTAATTGAGGCCAATAGGTTAACCAGCAGCACACTCCTCTTCGGCAGTTTGTTCGGTAGATTAAAAAATAAACGAACGGGGAAGTACGGACAGGCAATTACACGAATCCACACGAATCAAATGGGATAGCACTATAGGTCCAAGACAGAGGGATCTGTCACAGACCATGTTAAAACCAGCATACAAACTTTGGCTTGATACAATATTGCAATATAAAAAAAATAGGAATAGAGGTCCTGATCCAGAGGTCCCTTTAAGAGATCAATAGGTCAGGGCCAGAATAGCCCTAAATTACTCTCCCCTGAATGGGGAATAACCCACGAAAAAAATCCAATATAGAAAAAGTGGACTAAAGAGTCCTAGGTGGGACAGTAATTAGAATGGGGAAGGGGATACACTACCTTTGATAGTCCTAAGGGGAGCAGGAATAAAAACAGGACAGGAGTATAGGAGGCTGAGGTAAAGTGAGAAGCATGTGTAAATACACACACCAATACTAATCAATATCGAGCCAGGAAATGCAGTATAGCTAGTACTCTAATAAGGTGATGCTACAGACTGTATAAAATCCTGGCTTAATGGACAAGAGAAATCAGGTAAACAGAGGTCAATTACGTATCAGGACTTGAAGAGAGGAATATTAAACCCCTAATAGAAGAGTCTCCTTAACAGCTCCAAACAGAAAATACTACATAGAGTATTCTGTCCCTATTACCTCAGCACTGTGGAGAACCACAGATGCCTACCTGAACCTCCCTCCCTTCCTGTGCTGGTAACTTAGAATTAAACTAAACTAATATAGTGTAAAAGTGCTACCACAAAGTGAAAAAATAAATAATAAAGCATAAGCTTGACGTGCGTTTTGGCGTGTCAGCACGCCATCGTCAGGAGCAGTAAATGTGGACTGGTCCCTGTATCAGTTTTATATGTGTATTGTAGCAATCAACCTCTAAGTATCTAATGCTGTGTGGGGGTCACATGTCTCTTCCTCGGCATCCTACCGTGATGCTGATTGGTCCAGTTCCAGTTAGGAGACCGTCCCTCACTACGTTCGCCAGGTATTAGCCACGTGGGGCTAATATGTGTATACTTATGGCATAATCAGTAGGAGTGGCAATAGTAATGTGGATGAGTTTAATAGGCTGTCCCCACGTGGTTAGAGTCTGTTACGTGGGAGTGCTTAGATCACGTCATCTTATTTTGCATCACGTCATCTTAATATTGCAATATAGTTTCACTAAATCACCATATTTCTTATTGGAAACAGGTGTCTTTAATTAGTCCTGTAAAATTTGAATACTAGGATGAAGGATTGTCAAAGATCCTGGACCAAAGGGCATTTTTACCTAATATCATTAACTAATAGTGACTGTGGGGTTCAATCTCAACTGGGCCAGCAGAGCGTTCTGCTTCCTTTTTAAAAACATTTAACATATTCCCGTAGCATGTAATGTGACATAAAAAGAGCGAACAATTGAATAGATCTTTTCTGATTTTACAGAAGATACTGATGGTCTTCCAACATTTATATTTCATTCAATTATTCTCTAAAGTCAAGGGGAAATTAAGATTTTTTTCAAATTTGGGCATCTTGGCAGCTTGTCAGAATTTAACATGTCAATAGCGCCATATGGTTCTACCTGTAGCGCCCCAAAAAAGTTTCACACCCTTTTTGTTTATTCAAATGTTTCCCAAGCAGACCCAGACTGGCCATTGGGCAAACCGTGCAAATGACCAGTGGGCTGCAATGGCTGTGGACCGAGGCTGTATATGATAATTAAAAAAAAAATATTCTACCATCTCCCTCCTCCACAAACAACATAGACGCTACACACACAGCACCCCTAAACACTCACACAGCACCCCTAAACACAGACACAGCACATCTACACACACTGCACCCTTACACACACAGCATCCCTCACACACTGCACCCCTCACAAACAGCACTCCTCACACACACAACCCCTCACACACACATGACCCCTCATACACACATCACCCCTCACAAACAAAGCACCCTTCACACATACACTGCACCTCACACATACAGGACCCCCCCCTCCCCACACACACACTACCCCTACATAACCCCTACATAAACAGCACCTCTCCACACAAACAGCATCCCTCCTAACACACAGCACGCCTCTCACACACAGCATCCCTCACACACTACACCCCTACACACACAATATACCCCTCACACACACTACATCCTTTATACACACACTGCACCACATCCACTACGTCCCCTTCACACACTAGTTCCCATTTAGACAACACTACACCACCTGAACACATATTACATTCCAAACTATCACATGAACAAGTGTCAGATATCCCTCCCAAAAATGTCAGTTTAAGGAAATGCAAATAACTGTGCCATGTGCAATTCTAAATTTAATTAGCCCGGTCATGGAAGGCAGCCTACAAGCACCACGTTCCAGATTTTGTTTCTGCTCGGCTACTTGTTTTCAAGGGACCTTATGGGTGGGATCAGACTGATATGATAAATATGTTAAATTTTGTATATATTGTGTATTAATATTGTTTTTATCAATGCAATGTTTTATGGACCCAGGACATACTAGAAATCGAGAGAAATCTCAATATATCTTTCCTGGTAAAATATTTTATAAATAATGTTATAGGTTCTCTTTGTAATGGTACCAGTGAGCAAAGGGTATTTTTGAGACCTGATCGGGGCCAAACTGAGGTTTCTCTAAGCTTTAGCCTGTTCTCAGAGTTCTCATGTTCTCTGTTCTGTTGCAAATGATTTGCTTGGGCTCTACCTATATTAAAAATGAAATCCAGACATGGACCTCGTGTTCACTGTGCCTAGAGGTGTTCAGTTACACTTCACTAATGAGGACCAAAAAAAAAGAGTAAAACGATTGTCCAAGGTTGCTATATCTCTCGTACAGGGAAACTTTTGGATCTAGACTGTAGGATCAATCTGTATGCAATTGGTATAGGTTCTCTTTCTAATGACACAAGTGGGCAAATACAATTTTGAGACCCGAGCTCGACTAACCAAACGGCAATCTATTGAGCTTTTTCTGAGTATTTGCTCAGAGTTCTCATATTCTGTTTTGTTGCAGATTTTATTTCTAGGCTGCTATATATGAGGGCATGCCCTTTTTTATCTTTCAATCAAAAGAAAAATATTTGGCTTTATAAATATCCTTCCTATTAACATCATCCTAACATTTCAAAATGAAAATCCTGTCCCTGCTTTTACGGCACTGTAGAAAAAGATATATTGATGCTTGTGTGAGCAGGAAATATTTAATTACTCCACATGCATGCTTCATTAATAGAAAGAGCCAGAGCCAATAATGATCTTGTTTGTGAGCTGCTTTGGCATAGACGCCTACGAAATGTAACAGCACACAGGGAGAGCGTGAGAAAACAGAATTCGCTGGGAGAATTTTAAACAATTGTTGACCCAGGATTTTTAAAAAGTGCATGTTTTAAAAAGGGCAACATTTGTGTTTCTGTCCATGAGAACAAAAAGAAAACAAGAAAAACCTATAGAGAGATTTTTTTGTTTGAAATATTTTTGGTCATGTTCTTCTGGGTGAAGTGAGGTAGCCGACTGTTGATTGGAGTTAGTTTTATCCTCGGTATATAGTCCTGATTTTAAGGAGCACTTTAGGGTCAGGAACACAAACACTGGCGTCCATACTGCTGTCGCGGGGGTCGCAGTTGCGACCGGGCCCGGCCCTCCAGGAGGCCCAAACGCCCTGCAACCTGGTATGTACACCAGTGCGGCCACGGTCTGCATTTTATCAGCCTCTTCTCCTGAGGGGCCCAGGAACTGGCCACCTCAGGGCCCGCCGAAGCTGGCAGTGGAGTCACTTTGTGGGTGGGGGCACGTGCGAGGGAGCATTCTCCCCTGAGCTCTCTCTGCCCTGCTCCCTCGCTACCTGCAGTGATCGGCCGCCCAGCAGCCCCACTGGACCCCAGGGAAAGCTGGAATCCCCTCAGCACTCCCAAAGGTAGGGAGGCTTGGTGATTAAATGTAAAAAAAATGTGAGTGTCTGTTAGTGTGTGTCTGCTAGTGAGTGTCAGTGAGTGTGTGTGTTATTGTATGTGTGTGCTTTTTGTATGTGTGTTTTCACACCGGGGCCCCAATGATCGTGTGTACGCCACTGAACACAAACATGTATTCCTTACCCTATAGTGGCAAAATCACCTCTCTTGCCTCCCTAAATACAGTAAAATCTTACTTGTATTCAAGTCTTCAGCTGCATGTTCTACCTCTGACCTGCCTGCTGTCTGCTGACATAATCAGAAGTGGTGGTCTGAGCCAATCAAAATGCCAGCACAAGTCAAACAAAGCCCTGGCCAATCAGCATCTTCTCATAGAGATGAATTGGGTCAATGCATCTCTATGAGGAAAGTTCAGTGTTTCCATGGCAGTACTGCCCCAGGAAGAACCTCTATCAGCCATCTGAGGAATGCCCTGTGAAGTTATCCCTAGGCCATAATGTAAACATTGTATTTTCTCTGAAATGACAATGTTTACAGCAAAAAAACTGAAGGGAATGATTCTACTCACCAGCACAAATGCAATAAGCTGTAGTTGTTCTGGTGACTATAGTATCCCTTCAAGAAGGTGGTATTTCTAGTATTCCATACCCTCTTACTGATACAAGTTAATTAGCTATTACTCTTATCATTGAACTCAAAGTGCAGATGGTAAGAAAAAAAATCTAAGTGAATCTCTTTTCTCAGTTATCTCTTAAAACTGACACTTTTCCTATAACAACAATTAGATTTACCACCTCCAACTTTTATCTCCAGTAGATGTTTGGATTGCACTCGAGGGACTATTTTTATCTCCTTACCTTTTGGAGTGCTGGGGGGATTCCCTGGGGTCCAATGGTGGTGCTGCTGGGCGGGTGGCCGGTCGGGCAGGCAGGCGGGCGCGCGAGGGAGCACTCACTGCTTCCTCTTCAGCTCCCTCGCGCGCTGTGTAGGGATGCCGGAGCCGGAAGATGACATCATCTTCCGGCTCCGGTATCAGTGCGGTGCGCGAGGGAGCTGAAGAGGAAGCAACTGAGTGCTCCCTCGCGCGCCCGCCTGCCTGCCCGACCGGCCACCCACCTGCCGGGTGACAGCAGGGCCAGCCTCGGGGGGCCCTGGGGTGGCCACCTCCTGGGCCCCCCAGGGGAAGAGGCTGGCCCAATGGCTACATACCGGGTCGCAGGGGCGGCCGGGCCCCCTGGTGGGCCGGGCCCGGTCGCAGCCGCGACCCCTGCGACCCTGGTATGTACGCCACTGGCTGGGATGTAACATCACACCAGCCCAAGCATCAGTACAGAGCTGCAGGGAGCTGTACATTCAGAATGACCCCACCAGCAAACCACTAGACACCAGGGTTACTGAGGAAAATCAAAGTCAAATGTGTGTGTGAATGTATGCATGTGAGTATATGTGCACACGCTCACACTTATATACACATACTCAAGTTCACACATACACACGCACATGCACGCTCGCTCACACACACACACACACACACGAGTGTGTGTGTATGAATATGAGTGTGTACAGATAGGAATGTGAGCCCCTTTAAGTGTTTCTTACTCCCCACAGCCCCTTTGGTGTCTAATTTCCCCCTCCCCACCCCCTTCTGTAAATCGTTTCCCCCATCCCCTGTGTATCTCCCCCCCAGCGCCTTTGTGCATCTTTCTCCCCCCAGCCCCTTGTTGTGTCTCTTCCCCCAAGCACCTTTGTTTATCTCTTTTTCCCATTCCCAACATATAGTCTTGATTTAAGAACCACTTTGAAGAGAAATAAAATGTATGATAGACATTTTGACAGTAGCATTTTATGTGGGTGTTATTTCTCGTACTCCATATTGACTCCAATTGACAATTCCACTATAACAACAACTAGATTTACCACTTCCAAATGTTATATATATCC
The DNA here is from genome assembly GCA_933207985.1 of Pelobates cultripes. Taxonomy (NCBI): domain Eukaryota; kingdom Metazoa; phylum Chordata; class Amphibia; order Anura; family Pelobatidae; genus Pelobates; species Pelobates cultripes. The sequence goes on from OW240914.1 coordinate 29,190,510, forward strand.
ATATTTTTATCTCAGTAGGGTGAGTTTCAATGCAATTAAATGTAAAACCTTTGTAAATATTTTCTATCTCAAATTCTCTTTTTTTCACTTCTACGTCTAAGTATTCCAGAACAGATCTGCTGCTACCAATATTGTTTCATGGGGGATAGCAATGTGTGGCGAAACCAACCTCGCCACTGTACACTGGAGAAGCCTGGTTTCTCGCCTGCTGCCTTTGGACTATGGCCCCATGTTAAAAGACATCTTTTTCCCTGCAGAAAAGACTTATTCGTGCTTTTCTGCCGGGTGTTCGGTAGATTCAATCTACTGAACAACCGCACGAATGAATAGACCACCTGGGAGCTGGAGTGTGCCGGCAATTAACCTCCCTGAAGCTGC